>JAKEEE010000002.1:625000-1250000 GCA_021498325.1 Bactrocera minax
GATTGACTTAAAGGATATTTTATGCAAATCAGCCACAAAGCTTTAGGTAACACATATATTAGATAAATATACCTCACAAATAATTTTTTAATGTGTGTAATATTGTTAAACCCACTCATCCGGATATCTTCCGTGAAATTGATCATTTGAGGGAAAATGTTCACTTGCTATCTAATTAATATTGAGTATACAGACCACACTTGGTTACTTCTAATTCTGATCGAAATTATAAGACTTTCCCATTTATGATATAAGACTCCCTTTTATAGTCAGTTCCGACCCTAAAAGGTAGAGGAAGAAGACGGTTAACTGTTGACCTGATATTTAATTACGCAAGTTTCGATGTGGAAAAGGGGACTCCTCAATTGAATTTAGGTATTTTTGGTTTTTTTAGATATTTAAATATTTTTGGTCTAAAACGGGTAAATATAATGAGATAAAATAATTTACTAATATATATTTGTAGGTAAAATATATTCGCAACAACCCGTTACAAATTGAGTTATCAAACAAAATATAACAACTTTTCGTGACAAAATTTTTTTGTGGTCCTTATGAACTAGAATTAATTGAGAAGATGAAATTGCCGTACAATATCGGAAATAAATTAAGGCATGCATTGAAAATGGTATAAATTTGGAAAGAATGAAAGGAAAACCAGATATTTTCTAAAATATAGAAGTGCCTTCGTAATAGGCGATGTAAATATCAAAAGGCCAACCCTGAAATTAGTTCAAATTCAATAAATTAATTCATTAAATCCAGAAATTTTGCTAAGTTACTAAAAACCACAATTTTGATGTAAAAGCTTCTACTTGATTGAAAAAAAAAGCTCAAACTGATAAACTCACATTGCCATTCTTCATATGCAAAGCAATATCTTTCATCTCATAATTAATTGAAATCACTTTATGTGAACAGAAAACAGATAGAAATAAATTCGCTATCAATTTGAAAAGCACACACAAACTTCGATACTTATGTAAAAGTCGCTTTGAATTATTGCCGCAATTAGAATTTCTAACAAAATGCACATTTTCATGTTTATTTTCGCATAAATTTCGGCATTTTATTTCCATAAATTTAAAATGCAAAAACAATAACAAATATTGCATGTGACAATTAATTTGAAATCTTGTTTTCAGTTGCAATAAATGTCACATTATTGAATTTTACCCAAAGGACCAGGGTTGTAGGCGTGTTTCTGGCGATTAACTGCATAAATGCAACCATAAACACATATTATATGCATACCAGTGCTTATTTATATGTTGCAGGTATGTTCAAAGTTTCCAGCCGCAATTCCGTTATTATGTTAAAAATATGTTAAATTAATAAATGCGTTTGCTGCGCTTTTCGTGTTAATAATTGTGTGTAAATTGATTGGACATGGTAATGCGAATTATTTTGTGGTTTTGTTTTCATGGTTCGGTATGGTGGAAAGACAGCGAAAGGGAAAGAGAGGGAAAGAGGAGCTGCTGACGAGGGAATATTTCATATTTTTAACGGTATCTATATTATTGTGTGGGCTTTAAGCTTATTATAGGCATTCATTTATAGAACAGGATTGCCAAAAGTCTTTTTTTTTAGTTTTTAATACTAATATTTTTAATGGAAATTTTGTCAGTTAGGCTTCTTTTTTTTTTGTTTTGAAGTATTAAGAGGCTTAACAATCCTTAAAAATTAATTTATAAGTATTTTAATGTTAGTTAAATCACGAATTGGCACTGCTTGGTTAATAGTGGCAAGTCGAAAATATAAATTTATCAGAAAATATATTTTATTGAGTAAAATATAACAAACTCTCAAGTCATTATTATATTTTAATGACATTTTAAAAAGTAAAAGTCAAGTATATTGGCAATTTCATCATTTATTTACTGAAATTAAATTTTTATGCAAAATATTAGTCAAAATAATTGCCAGAAAAACCCACAATATCTCGATTACAAATCTCCCAAAAATAAAAAAAAAGATATTTCCTCCTAGCTGGCAGTCCTTAAAGCCACAGTGACCGCATCATATAAATTACATTGTTGTCGCATACTGTTTTGTATTTTAAAAAATTTGCATATTTAGCATATGACAGCGCATGTCAAAAAGTAAAAACAAACTAACAACAAATAATTAATTTTTGTTTTTTTCAACGCTATTTTTGTATAATGATGTTACTTTTAGCAAATGATCTAAAAATATGCGTGAAGTATGTCACATAATTGAATATTTCATTGCTAGCTCGCTCCTGACTTCACCAATTTCCATGTGCCATTCACTGCACACCCCGACTAGGCTCATTTGTATTTTCCCAGTACGAAAATTGCGTAATTATTTGCTCATTACCGTTGGCGATAATTAATTTTGAAGTGCAAAACCTTGTAATTGACCTCAATTAACATGCCGACATTAGCTAATTTTCTCTATTTGCAACGCCTGCATGTACCACATGCCGGCATACGAGCATGTAAGGAGACATGTCTCTAGGTATGTGTGTATGTGTGCTCTTATGATGTTTAGCAAATATGCCTTACTTCCGAACGGTGATTTTCCGATAAAATGCATGAAATTTGCTTTTGGTAAATGCATAAATGAGGAAATTATTGGCTCCTCTCAAATGCTGAGAACGAGGCGCAAATGTCGAGATGAGTCTTAATTTGAACGGGCAGGTAGGAATGAGCAGTAGAAAATTCCGTTCGGTTTTTAAAATACCTGTCATTTACTTTTCTTTCAACTTAAGGACCAATTTTTCTTTACTGTTTGCAAGGACCTTTAGCAGCTCAATATGTATATATAGCACAGCTAATGGATTGAGGAGATTGAGGAGGAGATCTAATTAAAGTTTTAACCTCAGCTCTCATATCGTATTCATACATACTCTTATGATCCCTACAATCAATCCCTCCTTATAAATATTATATATATATAGTGATGATTTGTCATAGAGATTTGTATGTACCATCACGTAGACGAAATTCCTCTCTGAGGCACTCATAGTTAAAGGTAAAGCTGTAAAGGGAAATAAAAAGGTTATTTTAGGATGGTAAAGGATAATAATAAGCTGGGTTGCCAAATTCTTTCAGGAATAGAAAATTAGAATTTTTTCTCAGCACCTCATGTTATTTCAAGAGTTCTTAATGACTAAGACTGAGTCTGAATCACTTAATCATATATAATATTTGCTTCGCTCTATTTTACGAGAAAGTATAAGTACCATAGGTTTACTAAGTGGAACTGTTGTTAAGAAGAGGATAATTTTTATTAAGCTCCCTCTTTTTTAAGCATTCTTGTTGGTAGCAAACCGTTTCAGAATTGTGTTTTAAGCAAAAGGATGAAGTCGATGCCATTTTAGTACCGATAACTTCGATTCGCTAAACCTTGGAGTGGTGAATCGAACAAGCAACTGGCATAAATCAGTGTGACTAGCGTTATCAATAAAAGATGGAATAACAAGTAATTATACCACTTTAAAGGCGTATCCAACAGGCTTAGAAATCAAACGTAGCTTAGCGTGATCGTTGAAGATCACGAGGTTATAAATTTCCTTTTGAGAAATGTTGCAGTTTTTAGTCACTACACTTTTCTAAGGGCGCTTTCTGAAAACACCATATTTTTGCAAGAAGTTGTACATAAGCAGCATAGATTTTGAATTCACTTTGCTACTATGACACCTGGCATGTCCGACCTAACCCTTCGTCGACCTTTTAAAGTTACTATTGTACCAGAGCAGCAATTACCACTAACAGTAGACTAGTTTACAATATATTTCCAACGAGGTATCGATACCGTTGCGTCTACACAAGTATACGAGTATCAATACCAGGCGCTCAAAATGGATGAGTACGTTGGACGATGGACGATGCATATTAATATAATAATTAGCTTGTCATGTGTGTTTGTGTGCACACTGCAGGTGCTACCTTTTATTTACAACGCCAACAGAAGTGTATTGAAAGTGCAGCTGTACTTGGTTGTTCGCAAGATATCACTTCAATAATAAATATGCGGGAGCGAGGAAAATATATATTTATAGTTTGCATACATATATTTATTATATTGGAACTATATTGGTAGTATATTGGCGTATTAATAATATAGTCTATTGATTTTGCAAATAAATACACGCCTCCATAATGAAGCTGGTAGTTATCTCCATATGGGTGTTTGTAGAAGGTTATGTGTGAATATGCAGGCATGGTTCATATATCAATCCCCAGTTTACACATGTGTGCAACATGTGTCATTTAAACATTAGTTTCTCTATATATAAACACAGTTATGTATTTATGCACATATTTAAGTGTATGTGCTGCCAACAAATCCTCCTCCCGCCTCTGCCATAGATTGCAGAGTATTGAGCAATTTTCTCTGCTCGAATTCAATTATTTTTCGATTAACACTCTCACATGCTAAGTAATTAAATAAGGTTGAATTAGCTGCCCGAATGAGTGTAATATCTCAAGGGTATGTACAGTTAGCTTAGCCCCAAAGCAATTTATGAGTATAATGAAATAGCTAAGGTTGCTAAATTAAATATTAGTTACTGTTGGCATTTAGTATGGTTATAGTAAAGTGTGGCTATTTATGATTAATAAAAAAAAAGTTTAGGACAAAGAAATTGTTTGAACTGAGTATTGTTTAGTAATATATATATTTATATATGAAATCAATACATTTCTAACCATAAGTAGCCAAAAGGTTGTTATAGGAATTAGAATTGAAAGTAATAAAAGGAAGGAATTGCAGTCATACGCATCATATCAAATAAACAAGCGATATAAAAATAATTGTCTATGTAGCAATTGCGCATTATAGAAAGTTTTGAGATAAATATGTGCGTACAAATCGAATTTTATTTGGAAGCCAATTTTAGTTGAAATACTCTTAAATTATGTTTGTTTTTATTATTATACTTATAAAAATCACTTAAAATTTACTTCAAATATGACTGACAAATAGCAACTAAAATGTTGCTCATACGCACCGGCGTACTTAACTCGCTACGCTGCAAATATCTGAAAAGAAGTACAAGAAATTTCTCGTTATTAATCAGTAAATATAGTTCTGAGAATACCTACATATTCCTATACCTATATACCCTATATTCCTTCCATTTCGATATACATAACATTATATCCGTTTCGATTATTTTTAACGATTTGTGAAGAAGCATTAAGTGAACAGGTAAAAGGTAATCTTTTTATATAGAAATATATTTTCCTAAAATTAAAAGAATAAGTATGTGCTAATTTACTTACATAAAAGTTTTGTTGTAAAACATAATAGATAATGATGAAAAATTTATAACTTTTAAGTGAGTGTGAATTACGGCAGCTAATTTTATACACTTCTCAAGTTATGTGGTGTCATAAATTAGTGTAGTAGGCAACATTTAAAGCCGTTGTAAAGCCCAAAAATATGTGAAAAATTAAAATCTTACAAAAGAAGCATATGGTGTGAAATTGCGTAAAATTTATGCAAAAGAGTTTGAAGTAAGGCAACGCAGTTATCTGCAGTTTAACTCTGTGCTGATAGAATTTTGTTATAGGTTAAGGTATACCTATATACTTATTTACAATTCCATCTAGGAGCATACATATATTTTATTTATTGAGCGAAACAAATTGCAAGTAGCTCGTTAAGCTGTTTACGTAAGCGCTGAAGTTGTTGCCAATGTCAGGAATATATATATATAAAATATATTGTTGTAAGCGACTTTTTTTGCGCTGGTATGTGTGAGGTTTTCCCAGCAGGTAAATTATTATATTTAAAGAAGCTGTTTTGTGCCTCAAAGTAAGCAGATAGTTCCTCAAAACCAGGCAGGAAGAAAATTTTTGGCTGGTAAAAAAAATTCGTATTATTAGAGTACTAAAATTTTCAACGATATAAACTCAGCTTCATCATAAGATTCAACCGAAATCATAGTAAATTAAACTCTGAAGTATGTCAAAAATATATTAATATGTTGATGAATGTAAATTAAAATAAATTTTTCGCCATATAAATTGCTTCTGAATAAATTTTATTATAGTTTCTGATATAGATTTTGGACATTGCTTTTCCAAATAAAGTTTTTTTTTTCGATGAAAATAACAAAAAAGCGGACAAACATTTTTGCTAAAGCTTTCATCCACAAAAGTCGAGAAATCGTTTCTAAAAGAAGGCAATCTAATGTTTTTTCAGCGATTTTCTTTAACAATTTTCTTCATTGTTTCGCCACCTTATACCAATTCTTGGCTCAAAGTATCAATCAGGAATCAAGAACTCATTAAAGCTTTCCTTTTCATTGCAAGCACTGCTACGAATTTAAGACTAAAGATCATCCCGGAATTGTTTAGAAAAGATGAAGTGAGCTCATGTCAACGCTCCCTTCATTACTGTTCAGCGTTTGCGAGACTATGGTTAAAATACCTTCGATCATGTACCATTAGCCAGCCAGCCGACTAAATGGTAAAGAAATCAGTGGCTTAAGCAGATATGGTATGGAGATTAAGGTGCTTGGTTGACAAGTGATGGCTTAGATCCAACTTCAGGATTTTTTGGCATCACATAGGAGTTAGTTTAGTTTTCCAAGCGTGACGGATTTCCTCCGTGTCCGTGGCGGGGATCAATCTTTGAACTTAATAGTTAATATATTAGTTGAATGAACCAAATTATTAAATATTTAAATTAATGCTTAAAAATTCATAATTCGTGCATTTACTGCTAGGTTTCTTATCTACTAGCTTGTGTATATGGTATGTAAGCATCTGAACAATTGCCAGTAAAGTTAAGCTGGAAGTTTATTATCTCCGCCATTGAGAGTGTCACATTCCGTTAGCGAAGAAATTGCCGATTTATGAAAATGCCACATAAACATAGGCAAAACGTAAGTTAAGATGTATGTTAATAAATATGCACATCCATTTCTACACACACACATATGTATATAATATATATGCATATAAATACACATCGCTCGGCGCGAGCAATAAAGCGCATATGCTCGCGAGTGTGTGTGCCGATTAAATTTGCTTGTTTGCACATAAAATATTTTATATGCCATTACACATATATATGCAGCTGTACACACACACACACACACACACATACACAGGTGTTTTTGTGTGTGTGTGCGCGCTTATAAACTTCTAGGCGCAATAAAGGCTGGTAGGTCTATGAAAGTGAGCAGGTGAAATTATGATGACTGCCTGCCTGTCTGCCTGCTTACTACTTTATCACTGAGCGCTTGAGTTTTGCTGTGTATATGTGTGTGCATATAAGTGTTTATGTGGTTGTGTGTTTGTGTTTTTTTATGTGTCTTTGATATTTTAATGGAAAATGTTTTCGCGGTTTTCGCGCAAACACACACACACACACACACACACAACCGCATGCTCGAGAGATAACTACATATTACATATACACATATTTATGTGCTTATAAAAGTCATAATTTTACACATGCTCTGGCTGCAAACGTGCAAAGCATCAATAAGAATACAAAAATTGTGTGAGTGTGCTGGCGTAAGTGCATATTTATGAAAAGGCAAGTGGCAACAACTTCAAAAAGAAAGTAAAAAAAAAATTACCACTGGCACACACATCTGCTCTTATCAACGGTAAATGTCATTACATAACATAATGAGTGTGTCATTTTCCTTTCTATAAAATTGTATATTATATGCATATATTTTTATGAAAGTTTTCACATATACTATATACACATGCACCTTAGTATGTGTGCGTGGTTGCATGTGTGACTTAATAATGTGCACTTCTTGCTTGCTGATTGCATGTAATGTCAATGTTGTATCTTCGCCTGACCTCTACGCAACTTGAAATGCTTTTACGAAACCTTAAATTAAAGCCATTTAAATTACGCTCCCGTTGTATATAATATATGTACATCTCTCTCTTACGTAAAGAGAAAGCTTTGAAATGAAAGCTTTTAAGCCATTTAAAGAATAAGTATTCATGGACAAGCAATTCCCATGAAAGCCTAGCCAACCAATTTAATTGGCAATTCTAACAAACTGGTATTAATATTGCTAAAGATATTACTTAGCGCTAAATTTTTTGCTATTTTTTCTGTAACACTTTTAGCTGATAATGGTGCCGTCATCTTCTCAGCGAGTGGCAAAAGAACACTCGGTAATATAATGAAATGCATATAAAGCAACAACACAAATTCAAAGCAAGCAAGCAACTTCAAATTTAATATTGCTATCAATGTTGTTAAACACTTGCAAGAAAATTTTATTCGACTTGAGCTTTCAAGCTCACAAGCCTACAATAAAATATGCCTGATTTATTAAATTGCTTTCAAAATTTTTTTTAACTACGTCAAACTATTTCATTTCTTGCAAATAACATTCCAATTTACCTATTGCAAAAGCTTAGCAACATTAATACAAAATAGTAGTAAACAATTCTGAGAAGCTTTGTCCCTAATTAATACAAATCGAACAAGTTAAGGTAAGGTTTAACACCTTGTAGCTTTATTCCATCTTAACTTTAATGGACAAGTTATGGATTCAGAAAAAAGAACAACATTTTTACTAAAATTAAAACAAAACAAAGTAGCAGAAGGTCTAAACAAAGTAGCAGAAGGCGGCACTCCTATTATCCATAAGTCCATATTTCTTTGAAAAATCACCCATATGTGTATGCTTCCGTATACAGAATATGTTTTAATGCTTTGTAAGTGAGATCGGTATCTTTTTCGGGTTATTGCAGAACTTTAAATTTGTTCTGACTTCGACTTTTTTTCTTTCTTTTTATACTCTCCCAACATGTTCTCACAGAGTATAATAGTTTTGTTTAGGATCTACAATTTTTAAAAATTTTTGCCTTTTGGTTTCTGGGAAAAACTCGCACAAAGTAAAAAGTGTAATATTTTTGGTTAGCGAAGAGTTATTATTTTAATAAAAAAAATTATTTATTGTAATCAGTTGAGAATAATGATGGAAAATATACCCTCGAACACTTGAAAATATAGCATTTATTGGGTTCAGATCAATTGAGAATTTCCTGAGAACTCTGGGTAGTTATTCCTCCAAATGTTGGCATATATTACAAAAGGGTCCGATTTTATCAATTAATGGTCCATTATTGGACTTGGTCTGATTATTTTCTAATTTTCCGAAATTTTCGAAATTTTCCTCATCGGCATGATTTTTCAGTATTTTTTCCATAACTGCTTAGTCTCGAATTGCTTTTGCAGTTATTTTAAACACAAATTTTAGTTTCAAAAGCTGAATGTTCGCCACAGTAATCCGACAGTCTTAAAAAAATCATAACAGTTACGTAATTTGGCGAATGGCACACCATTTGTACTAGCGCAACGGAAATGAACATTTAAGAAAGCGCTCCAAACAAAGCCAACGAAGGCCCATGCGTCAAAATTGAGTATGTAAAAATGTAAGCTGGCGAAATCTACAAAATGTGTCAAATATTTAAACATCTTCGAGAATATATATATATATATATATTTATGTGCGTATGGATGTATAAATTAGCTATAATGGCGACAATTGAAACTCAAATAGCCACGATATGCTCTAATTACGTTCAGTAGCGGAAAATTTAATAAATATTCACTTTTATGTCGCAATCTTTCCATTCGCCATTCGAATACCCATTTAAGTGCATGAATAATACAAAAGTTATGCGAAAAAATACTGCAGAAATTATGCCAAATTTCAAATGTTCTTTGATTTTTTTCCTTTATTTTTGGTTGCGGTTCCGTTACTGGCACTCGTAATTCGCTGAATCGACAGCAAAGGATATTAGCATGGAAATGGCTTCATTAAAGCGACCTGCCAAACATGAAATCGTAGATAACAGTTAGCCATCGAGCAGTGATGTAGGCAAAACCAGTGCAGAGAGCTGGTCAGCGGGGAAAAAGCCTGTCAACGAAGGAGCAACTCGCACTGGTGACATACCATGAGATGCCTTCGCATGCCTATAGTTACACAGCACTGACCCCACACAATGCCATTAAGATTGCTGTTAACGAATGTAGGAATTTGAATTTCATGCGGCCCGCCGACAAGATTAGCAAAACTAATTGAATGGAATTAGACGTGAAATCACAATGAGGTTACAGAGCGTCGACAACGCCGACAACGCCGACAACCAATGCGCAGACAACCAGCCAGTCGTTGGTATATTAGTACACATGTATGTCTATTCATCTATTATAATAGACTACTGGATTGCCTTATAGCCGTTGCAGCTTGGTTTGCTGCCAAGAGAAGAGTGAAATTTTCCACAAACCACAGCTGTAGCCAAGAACGCCAACGCCGTACGCTCTCCTCACTCTCCCACAATTAAAACAATGGTCACCACTTGGAAAACCAGTACACCATCATCAACTGGGAAGCAACGGGAAACCTTAAGCAGGAATCTGCAGCATGACCTACCACCCATACTGGCACCGTCTAGCAATTGCCCTGGTAATCCGGCTATTTTGGTCTAACCAACAGGAAATAGAGCACAGCGACGTCTCTGGTAGCTGCGATAATCTAAATAGGCAGCCAGTCGACAACCGACAACCAGCATTGCAGTCCACAGACAGGCACCAGCTGATGGCTTAGCACAGATGCATTGTGCCGCTGCTTGCAGTCTAAATAGATGCATTGGCCTGTGTGACTTTTGGGGGTCAAGCGACTGCATTGCATGCCGGCACTTTGCTAAATTCTTGTCGCATAGCATTGTTCAAAATTTAATTGCTCATTTTTTCTAGAAATTTACGACATTGCTGGCGTTGACGCAGCTGCGTCGTGCAGTTTAAAGTCATCGCTGTAGATTTGTACAAAAATGGCAAAGAAAGGCATAAATGGAAATTTCGAATGGTTATTGTGTGGGTGAATTGTTTCGAGTGCATGGCGAATGATTTCAATGCCCATAATTATGGCACCGACACGATCATGCTAATAAATTACAAAAACAACCAAGTTATGTTGTAGCAAGTCACACACTGGTTGTTGTTGTAGTTTCATTAAACATTCTTGAATTTGTACAAGAGAATGTTGGCGAGGGGGCAGTTCTTCACGGGCTTTAAATCTGAGTCCCATCCTAGTGACTGAAACACTTTTAAAAAACGAACTAGAATGAGGAATAAATCCCGTCTGGCGATTTACTATCGAAATAAAGTTTCAGATTTTTCTAAAGCAAGTTAAGTTCCTTAGTTTACTAAATTGCAAATTATTTCAGAACATTGAAATAGTTAATAAGAAAATCGTTATAAGAACATTAGTAGATTTCTCTATACATAAACGATTAGAGGTTAAAGGTTAAAAATTGAATTTTAAACATTACATATTAAAGACTACAGATTGGATATTAAATGCTAAAGACTAAATACTAAAAGACTAAGGATGTTAAAGACTAAGATTAAGGAAATTAAAAATTAATTTATTAAGAATTAAATACTAAAAATTAGCGAATAAGGGTTAATATATTAAATACTGAAAACAACAGATAACTGATTAAAGATTAAATAATTAAACAAAATGCAAAAACTAACAATTAAAGATAAAAAATTCTTTATTGAAGATTGCTTCAGTTGTTTATCAGAATACGTTTGAATATTCAATCTTAAAGCTTAAAGATTAAACATGAAATACTAATGATTAAGGATTAAATATTAAAGATTAAAGATTAAAAATATAAAATTAAAAGTTAAAAATTAAAGATTAAATACAAAATACAAAATAGTAGAGATTATAGATTAAATATTAAATATTAAAGACTAAAGATTAATTAACTGATTTAATTGTATTTCAGAGTGCGATTAGATATTAGAACTTAAATATTGAAGATTTAAGTGATTAGGGATTAAATATTAAATATTGTAGATTAAAAATAATAAATTAAAAATTAAAGATTAAAGACTTCAGCCTAAAGATTAAATACAAAGAAGTAGAGATTTTAGATTAAATATTAAAGACTAAAGATTAATTAACTGCTCCAATTGTAATTCGGACTGCGATTAAATATTAAAACTTAAGGATTGAAGATTTTAAACTAGAGACCAAAGATTAGGGATTGAATATTGGTAAACTGGTCAAAATGATTTTCAGACTACCTGAAATTCATTTATTTCAGCGAATTATCGTAGGAGTGGCCGCAAATTGTGCGTAGTTCTAGAAACGGACCTCCCACTGTCATAATTTGATCCACTAGACACTCGGCTTTTTATCTAAGCATAATCCTGCCGTTCGATAAAACTATTTGAGCTGAGACCTGATAATACAAGTAATCATGTTTGAGCTTAGTTTGAACAACATTCATGAATATTTAAATACTATATATTTTTGGGCATTTAAGTTGACAGTTTACGTTGAAATAAATGTGAGTATGAAAGAGATATTCTCCCAGCCTCACAAGCTTGTCACGTCAACATATTGTGCATTTAACCCCAATTTGCCTATCATTGATCTCATGTCAACGCCTGCGCCCACAATTTCGACTTGCGTTTAAGCACTGAATTAATGGCAAACAATTTAAGAGTTGGTGCATATGATTTCCGCTCATTAATCTGCTCTGCCACAAGGATTTTAGTGAGGCCGAAGAGGGCAATTATTCATAACATTGTGGTAGTTTTGGTTAAACACTCCCTCCTCCTTCACTTGTCTCCTCAATGAAAGCTTATGAGCTTGCTCGTGTCTGCAATTAATGTGAAACAATTATTCTTTTTCACACTTTGCTTTCTTAGTGATGTCGTTCAATCGAGAAGCTGTTAATAAATCATAATTCAACACTTTTAGTCGTCAAGTGAAAGTTGCTCGGCATATTTTGATGTGCGGCGAATTGTTTTCCTTTGCCTCGCGGCACAGTGGCGAAGTTGTGCACAGAGTAGCGAAAGTTTTGATGAAATTGGTGTGAATTTAAAGCATTTTGATATTTACATACAAATGTGAAATGAATTCCCGCTTTGCGCTTGATAAAATTTATTCGTATTTTAGCATTTGCCTTTTGCTTCGTTCCTTTGTTGCACGTGCAATAAATTGTTATCAATTTCTTTTCAATTCAAGGGGAACGCCTTTCTAGATAGAACTTCGATAAATATGCAAAATGTTACAAATAAATTTCGAGCGAGATGTACTTTAAGTGAGCCTTTCGACAAACAAACCCACAAATAAACGCACGAACACACTTGCGTCAGTGCTTTGGTTTTGTTGCTACAATTCGTGTGCGTACCTTCAATGGTTCCGCCACGCGCTGAATATGAAATTTGATATGCTTTTCCCATGTTTAAGACTTCCGAGGCAATGTACAGCACATACTTATTTCACAACAAAACAGTCTCAACTCAATAACCGTAACAGCTGCGGCAGCGAAGTTGTTGTGCTGCAAGTTGCTACTTGCATTAGGCAACGGAACACATCACAGTTAACATTAGCATAAAGCATTTCTCAATATTTGCATTTGAAGCTAAACAATTGATATTGAGTCATTGAATTTCGGGAGACGCGTTTGTTTGGGTAAATGGATGTATTATGCTTGAATAGTCTTTTAAAGATGTCTGTTTCCGGTAATATACTACTTCATAACACCTATAATAAACATTGTATAGGTTATGTTTTCGTTGTTTTGGAAGACCACAAGGGTTCTCGATTAAGTTTCTCTCCTCTTTTCCCTAGTCAATTAAGTTTTGGTGAGATTGTGGAAGATTCTCGCTTGAGTATCACTTGAGTAACGCTTGAATATTGATTATTTACGATCTACTCTCACTGACACTCCCCTGATTTTACAAGCTCTCTCTAGCTCATCCAGGCTCTCATATGCTGTCATCTGTTCTCCCTGGTTCCAACCGAAAGAGAGAGGCAGGAGAAAGCTGACAGCGCGATGGGTGCCGCGTTTGCTCACCCCGGACACTTCATCGTGAGACCACCTCACAGCAGAGAAAAGTGCACTTCCATCATGGCGAAACATAGGCTCAATCCTTTACTGTCGCCACGGCCACACTGATGGAATTAGGTTACGAACCGCTGCCCTATCTACTGTATTCTCAAAATTTAGCTCCCTGTGACTTCTGTTTGTTTCTTGATAACCTTGATAAGGCAAATCGCCTTAGAAAAAAAATTTTCTGTCAAACGAGCAGAATATTACTACTACGTCTATCCTAGAAAATACCGTTGCGTGAAAAAAACTATTATACAGTGCTTTACATTTTAAAAATATATATGTTCTTTCAGTATTAATATATAAAAAGCGGATAAATTCTCTCAGAATACTAAAACAATTCAAATATTGAAGCTTTGGAATTAAAATTTTTTTTTTTTTAAATTTTTAAGCTTTGAACGTACACATATACATTCGCAAACTATGCAGAAAAATTCTACATTAGCAGAGCAAAGTTGTTGATTTACTCATTTGAATAACTGTTGCAACCCAAACCACGTCGATAAAGTTAGACCGCCATCAAAGCAATACCAACCTCGATCAATACAGTATACAACATGATTGCCGAAGTGAACTTCACTTGAACCTGCACTTTAATTTGAATGAAGCCGGCGGCAGCGCACTAGATTGCTGTTGTCTGCTAAAACATATTATGCAAATGGCGTTCAAAAGGTACACACAGACAAAACGAGAGCAAAATTTATTAGAGAAAAACCTCAAAACACTCACACTCGCACACAAAAACTCACAAAAGAGCGATGCTAAATGTTGAGTGGCTAAAGTAAATGCTAAATGCGAAATGCTTAATGAAGGCGAGAGCAAGTGGGTGGGGTGAAGTGGTAAGTTGTTTGATTGTTAAAATGTAAATAAGCGGAGAGTAAGTAGATTAGTGCTATTTTAAGGTTGTTGTGGCGCCACCAATTATTGCCTTTCTCATCATTAAATATTTCCATTTTCACTTTGAGCTGTGCGAAGATTAAAATTAAGAATTTACTCGCTTACTAAACAAGAATTTTTATTGTTTCATGCATTTACATTCATATATACATACATACAAACAAAGAAACTCGCAATTATGACTTTACGACAAATTGCTGGCATTCAATAAAATAACATTTCCGTGTGTTCTTGAAAACTGGCCGTTCAATTGCAAAAGTTTGTGCACTTAAAGCAAATATTTTATTAAATGGAACTGCATGAAAAATTACTCAATTCAATTCGAAATCAACTTTCTTACTTTGGCTGCCCTTTTCGTTTTCCTCGAGTAAGTTTGAGCAATGGTTTCAAGGTGACTGCTTGCATTTGGCGCTTAAAAGCCTACAGAAATCCAATATCCATGTGACCCTGAAGGAAAATGCTATGAGATATATAAAAATAGGCGCAATCTAGATAACGCAGTAACCTTAAACTGAAATGCGATATATATTGTCAAGTGAAGTCTTAGGTCACGCTTGGAGAAGTGATAGGCTTAAAGGAGTATGTACTCCTATGTACTATATATGAACACTATATGGTGAGTTTGTTGGAATCTTATTAAGATTTATATACAAGCAAGCCGTTTATCTCGAGAGGTAAAGTGAAATCGATATCCCATCAAAGGCGTTGTAATTTACAGATGGTTTCTAGACCTTGGCGATCTGCTAAAACGGAAAAGAGAATGAACATGCTGATTACTTGAATTCCCAAGCATAAATAATTAATAGTGGGCACCAAGAGAAGAACAACAACGGGACAACGATGTATTTTGTAAGGGTTAAACTAGTCAACCACAAACATTAGTTGCGACTTTCAAAAACAGATTAAAAAAAAAGGTTTGGAAGAAATTATACTATCAAAACCGGTTTCGACAGCATGCATAAGAGCAGAGGCTCTGCCGAAATTGGAAAGTAACTCTCTCAGGCATGAGAAAATCAATGGAGCTGGAACATTTTTTTAAACATAGAAATGATTCCGGATTTTGAAAAAAGAGTCTTTGGTCAAATAAATCTGGGTCAATTCCTGTAACGTAGAACCGGTTGTGGTGAATTCTCTCTTCTCAAGCAGGTTGTAATCTTTCCAGATTATATACGACAAATAACTAATAAATATAACTCATAAACGACAAATTTTTAGTGATTATCATTATATTTTGAAATTTCGTCTAACTGTCATTAAGTAACTACTTAAGTTAATGTTCAGGCAACTGGTTTTTAAGATCAATTATCATCGATGCATAACTTAAATAGAAACATAAACCGAAAAGCGCTCGATTTAGTACCGAGCTGGAATGCTTTTAATCAACCAAATAATATAATTTCCCAACTGAGATTTTCCCACCAGCGCCGTTGATGTGCAATATCACCACCGAATGCTCGCACAAACTTAAACTCGACTAAAAGTTCTGAAAAACCGAAAAAACTCGTTATGCCGGTCTACTCAACGGCGTAAATTGATGAAATGCCATTCATTTAAGTCAAAACTTTCAGTAAAAATCGAAAAGCAAACACAACGGTAACAACAACACAATTTAATTGAATGCGACTGTGAGTTGGCTGCTCAAAACAATGGCAAAACATTAGCCAGTTACTGAAAGTTAAAATGGTTTTCCACACAAGCGCCGACACACATACACATACACATATGTGCACACTCACTCATACACACACACACACATTTAAACACATGAATTTCACGTGCATTGCCACTCATCCATAACTTGTGGCTGGTTTGGCATTTTGGCATAAATTGTGCTTGCGGTAACGATGTGCCTATACAACGCCGACACACACCCACACACACATTCCCGATGACACATACGCGCCACATACCGAGCGCGTTTGACGTTTGGTGTATTGAGGCTATTGCGAAACTTTCTCCTCAACTCAGCGCACATTTTTCACAGCGAATTGATGTCGCTCAATTACTAAACACACCGACCGCAACAGCATCATCGGAACTATGGTAATCAATTGTTGTCGAATTGAATTTTTACCATTGCAACCGATGTGGTTGTGGTTGTTGTTGTTTTTGTTTTCGTTTTCGTGTTATATGCGCTATATATGTAAGTGTCGTGAGTGTTGTGGCACAGTTGGTATTGTTTATATTACTTTATGCGATTGTTGGCGGCTGTCTGGTTTGCGCCAGTTTGAGTGCCAAATGTGCAGCTCAAGGACAAATCAAAAGTTCGTAAATGCTGTTGGTATATTCGAGCATTTGTCATAAGTCTTAACTATTTAAAAGCTTTTTTAAAGTGTATTCCTCTGGGTGAACGAGATTGGCATCTAAAAATGTTGTCTAAGTTTGTGTGTTTGCGATCCTCTAACCATCTCAGAATTATTTTGCATGCCCAACAATTGAATTGTATTTTACATTGACATTAATTATGAATAAAAGATTTTCTGAAGAATTCAAGGTATTTTCTTTGTTTCACCTACTACAAATGTTCATATTTCAATTGATTGGTTCAAAAGAGCACCGTGACGTATGAGCAACTACTCCAAGCTTGTTTATACAAATACGTTTTTTTAGTTTGACTTGCTTATGCCATTTGCAATAAAATTTAATTAATAATTTACAATTTATTACAACGACATAAGAAACATGCAAAGTCAATTAACTACAACAACAAAAGCAGACAATTTTCTTTCGATTCCATCAACACACTCAGAACGATGCAATTAGTTCGAGTCATTTTATCTTTCCCATCAATATCTCTTCGTGAAGACAATATAAGTGTCTCAAGGAGCTTTCACTTTCTCAGTCGCAATATAATTTGCAGCTTGCTAAAACAGGTTGTACCTGCATTTGTTAGGGTGAGACAAGCAAGAATGAAAGATAATTATTATTTTCAAGGAATAAGAAATATTATTTTAGTAATAAAAAAGCACTTAAACAAAAGAATCAACAATATATAAAAATTCCATATAAATATATATAAATTAACCTGAACAATCAAGGTTCATAACCATAAATTTCAGATTCCTTAACCACCCTAGCATGTGGTTTTAGTGTTTTCTTTGCTGATATTCAATCTTTCAACTTTCTTTCACTTCCGCATCGCTCTCATTCGTTCAACCACAGCTTAGCTATGAGTCATTTACATGCACAGACTGGCTAACTGTTACTCTTACAAGAACATTTCGACAGTTTTACAATTTCCTCTCCGCCTTTCACTACTGGTCAAAGGCAATATTTACAGTGCAAATTTATTCATTGGATAGCGAATGGTGAAGAGAGAAGTGTCTCGAAGTGCAGGGAGGATGAAGAAATGAAATAAATTGCATGCGTGTACCTGGCGAGAAACCAATGAAAGAAAGTAAGTGAAAATGTAGAAATACTGAGATAAAGCCGAGAGAGAAGAGGTACGCTGAGTGGGAAGACTGGCGCCGGTAAAGTCGAAAGCAATGAAAAATTCGCTTCTAAGTATTTGCGGAATTTCTTTTCTTTTTTTTTTGTAATTACATGTGTGTCCTACATGTATAAAAGTATATGTAATTACATGTGTATATATTTAGTAAAAAATCTGAAATTAAAGAATTTATTGTAAGGTATTATTTTAAATACAAAACAAAACAAAAAGAAATGTTGAAGAATAGAATGAAAGCTTTCGGTTAATTTTCACTGATATCTAACATATATTACATATTTGTTAACTATAAATTTTATAGCTGAAAATTTATAATTTATAACTTTTTATTTGTGGATTTAATATATAAAGGTCAGTACTGGTTCATAGGATCTGGGATTAATATTCATTTAAAACTCTTTGAAACGATTTTCTTATTCATATGGCAACCGTCTTTTAAATTAGTTATGTATAGAAGTTCTCCCAATAGAGCTCAACTTCTACTAAATTTCACCACCACTGCTGAAAAATATTAAAATATTACTTTAGTTGTGTTATTATTAGTCAGTTGGTAACCCTGCACATAAACATTTAAATTCAAAACAGTTTTAATGTGAAAATTTTTATACCTATTCCTTTTATATAATTGCAAGTTGATATACTCTACACATACTTGTAAGTTTTTGTCCATGTGGCAACACTATCTCAATGCAAATGTTTTCATTATTTTCAAGAAATTATCAACAAGAAGCCAAAACTATTACGTGATTATAAACAAAAAAATATTTCTGTCGCAATATATATTTCTTCAAATGGCATGATGGCAACTCTGTGTTTGTAGAGCATTGAAGCCAAAGTTAAGAAAAGATGCAATCGGACATATTGGAGAAAATATTTCAATGAAATTTTTACTTTTGAAATTGGGTGGCAACTTTCAGTCAAGTTTTCAATTGAACAAACTCAAGCAGCCTGGTTTATAATTTTTTTCTGCTCGTTGGCGGTTTCCCTTTTTAAACTTGCGCCCAAATTTAAAATTTCACTTTTCACTTTTAGCGTTTTAAACCAGTATTGCTATTCCTTTTTTTGTTGCACTTTTTGATTTGATTACCTGAAATTCTAGTTTTAAATTTTTATACTCTGACAACATGCGGCATAGTGTACAGTGGCTTTATTTCAATTGAGTTTCGAGTGGACGTCTGTTCGTAACTCCATACCACCCAGTTATAAATTAAATTTACATTTAGCAAAATATTTCCGCTACGTTCTCTCCATACCGTTCGAAAATTTTCCCTTTTCATATAGAATATATAACTTAATCTTGAATGAAAGTATTAAAACCGATATGGCAACTGTAAATAATCGAAATCAGTGCACATGTTCCAGTAACTAATTTAGGAGACATTTCTATTCGAGCACAAAGTGATTGATACCAAATGCAAATAAAATCCCTTTCATTTCGTCTTTCTAGTGGATAGATTTTTTGATCTGTGGTGGACTTTATACCTTATAGATATATCAAATGTTGAATTCAATACCCACATTTTTATAATTCTTTGCTAGACTGCTGAAAGTGACTTGAATTCCTACAAAATGCTAGAGAAGATAATGTTCGGGTGTGTCTGAATTTAGCACTTCCTTACTTGTTTATTTTGAAATCACTCGTCAGTCATCTCTTGCTCGGAGATGCGTTGCTCGCCTGCAACTGATTGTAACCATTTTGAACTTCTCTTTGACTGAGCGCTGCATTTATATGGTGCATAATATTACATTATTTCATGCTGAATTTATATATTATATAATATTTGTATGCCAAAATCGAGAAACTTTGGGCAAAAGTCAAAAACCACTTTCGGGTATAAAAGTTGCGCATTAAACTGAATGCAAATTATTTTTTACTCGTGAACGATTTAAAAGCTGAAACGGAAACGGGAATTCAGAGAGGCGAATATGCGATATATTTAAATACTTTTCAATTACTAAATATATTCTGCGACTAAGTTACAATATGCTTTCCGAAATCTGTTAGGAAAATTAAAGTTCAAATAGAAATTATGAATTATACTTAAAAATCTCATACATAAAAAGCTTTTTTAACAGCTTAACTGTGAGATGCTTGCATTTTACGATTTTTTTTTTTAGATCTTCTTCGATCTGTTATGATATGAAAATCGTGCAGTTTAAATTCAAAATCCCAATACCAATTCGTGCGATTTTGTTTTGGGTATTCGTAATTCACACCAATTCAATTACATTCGAGTGAAAGTTCGATAAAGTGGAAATAATTTGAAACGGAACGAAAATATCAACAAAAGATCTTGAGCAACTGGATGAATATATGTTTTATGATATACAACATTACTTATTATTAAACTTAATTAAGTTTGTTAAATAGCACAAATTTGAACAAATCATAAGCCGAAGAACTAAAAATACCAGGCTTTTATGTGGAATGTTCTGAAATTTTTTTTTTAATTTTGGTATTATTCTGACTGATTTGATATTGTTGGTCTTAGAAGGTGTAATCGCCATTTGAATCAAATGAGAGTCAAATAAGCTACTTATAAGAGAAAATCTTTAATTAGAATTTTATAAAATCTATTCTTCCGGATATTGGAAACCTTTATATTCCTTGCACTGTGTACGAAAATATATGGAACACTCGTGGGAAGGACGTCTTCTTCCATCTAACCCGGCAGTATGCTATGACTTAACTCAGCAAATTTACCTCAGCAATACCTGTCAACATTGGGGTTAGGTATCGTTAATAAATTTTTTCCAACATGTCCCGAAATATTTTGTTTAAACTGTATTATTACAGTTTAGAATAGCAAAATGCGCTCATCATCGCTCGTTACGAGCTCCGTGCTGAAAGGCTAATAAAATTTTAATTCCAACAATAAATTCAACGCACGTCTGCTGGAAACCACAAAACAGTCGAAGCTCACCGCGCGCAATCGTCGAGTGCCTAAATCAGCTGTCAACGGTGTTTTAAGGGTACGTGAGTAAGGCCTGTGCGTGTTTCTGCCATACAAATACAGTCACCAAATACAGTCGAGAGTTTATTATATGCGCTTTGAATTTTATGCTGTAAACTTATTTTATTAACTCAGTTTGGTTTTGTTGTTGTTGTTGTTGTCAATGGCCCAATTTGCGTTTGTGCGTTTTTGTAAATTATTTCAATGCAAACATTGAAGGAAAACAATAAAAACCGAACAACTCAATACAGCAGGTGTAATCAATTGAACACTTATTGGTGGGTGGCAGCAAATATTTGAGAGAGTTTTTATGATGTCGCCATTTATACACTTGTTCAGCACGTTTGTCTGGCTGTGTGGCTGTCTGGTGAAGTTTTTTTCATTAAATTGAATTGAATTTTTTCTGCTGATGTGTAAATGCTATTAAATAAATTAAATGGAGAAATTTTGTTTGGAAAAAATATATATGACAGAAAAAGGTGACAGTGCCAGCAGGAAGGTCTCGCTGTAAAGCATTAGTGTTAGCTGCATTGGATATAATTAGTTTATTTATTTTACTTACTGTAACCGATATATGTGTATGTGTGTATATATTTATTCTCACAGCAGCTGAATTAAAAGTTCCCTGTAGGAATTTCAGTTAATGGCTTTGAGTATCTTTACAGGACTAGTGGCGGATCTCTCTATTTAATAGGTTCAGATTGACCCTAATTGATCACTAACGCTGTGATCATGGAAGTGATTTCACTGGAGGTAGATGAATTAAGAACTTAGGTGGATCAGTTTACTGTTGAATATAACCAGATCTAGATTAAGACTAAAGGAGCAAAATGAAAATATACTTATATTCTAATTGATCACAATTACCTATTGAGAGAACTCGAGATAAAAGGAAAGATCCTCAAAGCATTGCAAATTAAAGTGACGGAAAATCTTTAATTCTTCGGAAACATATTCAAAATCCGCTTGTCCTACTGGGCTGCTAACAATATATTGTTTATTTTTGGCACGCTTCCCTCTTTTCTTATATGCTCTTTGCTTACAAATGCCACGGTCTTAAAATGTACCGGTACTGCAACACACTCTCCACACTCACAATGTCTTTCACATTACTATGTGAGCATCAAGGCGACCGCTACTCTTCGGGCAGCCGCAACCGCCAGGCGTAACAATCAGGAGCTCTTTATTGACATTTATTTGACATGGTCATTACGAGCCACAAAGTGGCAATGGTGGGTTCAGTAGGGAGGTATGCATACATAAAAATGCGCATTTTAGTATCGTCATCAACACTTTTACTGCTTATAATGCCGTTATTAGCTGCGTCACTTCGGTGGGTAAACAGCAACAAATTGAGAGCTCCAAGCAACATGCTATCATGCATATATTATGTGCTTATGTAAACTGTTATATGTATGACTGCATGTAGACGCGTATGTGTAAGATGAAATATACTTCTCTTTTGGGTATTAATACTTTTCAATAGCTCGTCATGTATTTACTAAAATATATTTGGGAATATTATGAAGGTGGCCGAAGTAATGGCATACAATCTTTTCGAGGGATCTATAGAATTTTCACTACTATATCCAAAACCGTTTGTACTCCACATTAATACCGAATTATTTGTCGAAAACTCTCTCTTAATATGACAAAACTGTATAGTCATCAAGAAGTCATATAAATTTCAAAATTCAGCGCTGGTTACAAGAATCCTAACATATGTACGATTTAATATGCGAGACATAATTTCTAATGGTAATGTATACCATTTTCTAGTCACGTATGCCCATTTTTGCAAATTAGAACTTCGTTCCAGTACCCAAAGCAGCTGTATGCTAATATCACCTCTATATATTGGACGTCATGTCGTATGAGTAACCTCAATTCTCAAAAATAAATTATTAGTGTTTGGTGTTGTATAACCAACAGATTACACTTTTTACAACAAATATTTAAATTTATAAAACTTTATTCAATTCATGAAACCGTTAGTGCATATTTTGGGTGTTAAAAGTGTGTTAAAACTCGTAGCGAACTAATTTAACCGAATGAAGTGCACAAGATTTACCTTCTACTCATATATCTTGGACTGAATAAAAAAACAGCGCTATTTTCAGTTTAACAAGCTACAAATCTATTACTAAATCAGTAAAGAATCGAATACTCGATGCAGCGGAGAGATTATTTAACATAAATTTTGTTGGAATGCCTTATCTTATCCACTAAACGATCCATATTTGGCCCAATCAAAACAAGCCTTGTACTCAAAATAAAATAATTACCCAAAATTGGCATAATAGGTCAAAATTT
This sequence comes from Bactrocera minax, assembly GCA_021498325.1. NCBI lineage: Eukaryota > Metazoa > Arthropoda > Insecta > Diptera > Tephritidae > Bactrocera > Bactrocera minax. Next base: position 648,499 of record JAKEEE010000002.1, read on the forward strand.
TCTCGATTAAATACATCTTTTTTGTCGATTAAATACATACATACATACATCTAAATAATAAAAAATTTTTCAAGCAGCTTCGTACGCAGTTTTTGAGATTTTTTGTCACCCGTATTCAATTCCTTGTACTCATCAAACCCGAAAAAAGCATCATTACCCCTTTTGCGGTATTTCCAGTCACTAAATTTATAATAGATACGTCTAGCGATAGATTTTATGGGCATAAAAAGCAGCTGCATACACAAATTTTCAAAGGGAAATCAAATAATTTATGTACTCTTATTTATTTGGCTGAATTATGCAAATAGCTTTCAAAATATTCCAAATTGCATAAAAAAAACTGTTATTTTTCATTTGTGAAATAAAACAAAAACTAATTACTCGCGCATTTTCAAAAGGCAGTTAATTTATACGATACCGGCGGTTACAATGCCTTACCGTCGTTGACAAAAAACCCATCAAAAAAGCTGTTATTAAAAAACATTAAATAAAAGCAAATAAACAACAACAAAGCTAAAGCGATCATAATAAATGGCAAAATTGTTGCCAGAAATATTCGCACATGCTCAGGTTGCTGATAAAAATTTGGTTAGTCTTTAAAAAATATTTCATCTACGAAGTGATAGGGGAAGAGTTGCCATATTGAAAATTTGAATGCACATGTATATGTTAATATTTACAAAAACGTAATTTTCCTGCACATAAATTAACTCGTCAATGCCTCTGACGGAACACAAAAAATGTTTTGTATGGGCGAGTGTGTGCAAATTGCTTTAAAAGTGTATTAGACTGCCTGCTGTCACGCGGACAACATTTAATATTTGTAGCATATTTTTCATGCAAAAGCTCAGGCCATTATTCAGCTGCTAGGTATAAATGTATGCAATCATTTGCATGTCTGGTAAATTGTAAATTATTCTTTCACACATTGTACTCTCCTCATATTTTTATCACTTAGCTCTGTCACACACATACACACACACGCACTTACAAATATTGGCATTTTCATTTCATTTACGACTTTATTAATGCATATGAATCAATAATGTTTTACATACGCACATTATATATGTTAGAATATATGTAAATATTTCATTGGAATGCAAATATGCACACAGTTATATACATACATACATATATATCTATCAAAAAAGAAGTTAAGTGATGAAGCACCAAGGAGTAAGAGTGAAAATCATAAAACCAATGTGAAAAGAAATAAAATATGAAATGTTGGTGAACATTTTTATTTGCTTAAGCGTCACATAGGAAATCATATTTTATATTTATTATGGAAATAAATTGTTTAGGCACTTATTTTCATATTTGCTTAGATGTGCGAAGGTGGTAAAGTAATATCACATCATGTTAGTATTAGAGCATTTACCTTTTTTTTTAGGGGGAACAAAGAAATAAATGTACTTACATATATATAAACACATTTCGTAAAAGTGTGGTTATATAAGCGTAAAAATAAATATTTTATAAAATATGCATAACTCAATTTGAAATGGAAATTTGCTTCAAAATCTTAAGCTCGACAAAGACTCAAGGTAAGGATTCCATAATGACAGTAGTAGCTGTGTGCCTTAATTTTGGCACCTTTCAGTACTTTAGTATTTGAAATTAACCAATATTTAGTCCTACGTCCTACGAAGCGTTTCATTCATTCCTGAACTCTCTCTGAAGTGCTCGTTTGCTGCTAAAGCAATTATGTATCAGATAAGATATACACGCTGAGTCGTTTTAAGGATCTGTATTAAGATAACACACAAGTCGAAAAGTTGGTGAAAACAAAAAAAAAAATTTTATTGGAAGAAGTCGATTTTATTTTTCCACAAATTTTTCGTTGAAATCCAAACACCGACTTTGACCATCTTCAAACTTTTCGATAAAATTTTTGTAGTGAGCTCTATATTTTACTTCAAGTTTTCAACGAGCAATCTTTTGAGGTCTAAGAAAAGGTAGAAATTATCAAAATTATTACAAATTATCTTAAGTTGGGCCGTTTCTCTCTTTCAGATTTGAATACTACTTAAGTAATCAATATATATATGAGTAATCGTCATATTAAGGGCAGATTTGTTTCGGCCCGCCTTATTCGCTTGGTTGCAAGTAAAGTTCTCACTTTATCCGAGGGAGCTACAAAATTTATCTACTTGGGAATAATTCAGAGATACCAATACTATAAACTCAGACGAAATATCTAAGAAGGTCGTTTCGTTTTTTATTATTCTGTCACTTTTTGAGTTCGAAGACGGATCGAAAGGGAGATATTGTCATGGTCAATTAGCTTATTCAACAGTTTGTATGTAGTATAAAATTGATTTTCCTGCCCTCCAGTACTTCATCCTTCAACAGGCGACTAGCGCTGGAGTTACATGTTCCGCTTAAGTACTGAACTGCTAGACCCTTTAACACATAGAAGCCTGGAACTTCTAGGAACTCATAGGTAGTTTCATATGTAACACATTTTCGAAGATAATCATCTAATTTTATCGCCTTCCTGAATTCTAACTTAATCTTCAGCAAATCTTCTTGATTGTGCGAAAAATCAGCGTAACAATCACATCTCGACTTAAGCGCTTTCATTATTTATTCATATTGCTTATCAATAAAGCGTTAAAACGAGAAAAAAGAATTGCCAAATGTGCTCACACAAAAGCAATAAAAATTTGACAACAGCAATACCGCAGAGGAAATGTAAAGAAAAGTCAAAGGCAACGACCTGACTTTTCGCAAAAACGTATTTCGCACTTCAGCTACTCACGCGTGCGACTTTTCCGCCGACAGAGACAGCGAAACCCTTGCTTTATTCTTTCTTTCTTCTTTTATGTTGAACACTTCCAATACTTCCTCTGTACGCGGCAAAACAACAAGGAGTTGAAGAAGGCAGCAAGCTATTTACTTCCGTGTGTATGTGTGCGTGTGTGTGTGTGTGTGTGTGTGTGTGGAAGTCAAATATTTATTTGCCAGCATGAATCATTTCCGATGCCAATAAATAAGGGAATAGCAAATAAAATGGCACAATAATAAAAGAGAAAGCGCAAAATACGCAGACACACACACACACACACATACACACATACAAAAGCATACACGCATACATACAAAGCAAGTGTGCTGCGTGCAAATAAAAATGACGGAAACGGCAACATTTGAATATGGCTCACCGCGAAAGTGGAATGTCTGTGGCCAATGTACGGCACAATAGACACACACACACATATATATAAATACCTATATACACACACGCATACAGATATAAAAATAACTCACCTTTGGCGCCAACGCGCTTTTTGAAACCTGGCACCAACTCGTCACAATACACACAAAGCACACATACACATGTAGTCTCATACACACACACACACACACACACATACACGCATAAGTCAAACATCGCTGCGCAAGGCAATATTTGCTCAGCCGCGCAGAAGACGCGTCGAATTGCAACAATAAAATTGCAACGTTGAATTTTCCCTCTACACACATACATACAGACACACACACACACATAAACTCATCAACATTCATACATACAAAGGCATCAAGTAATGCGGCATCTTCAGCGGTTTTATGCATTTCACTTGCTGCCATCACATTACCGCCAATGCTCATTGCCGTGGAAAAATTCGTAGGAAATAAATTATTTGCGTTCAATGCACATTTCACATTTCGCTTTTCTCATTTCGTATCGTTTCTGGTGGCGCAAGCGAATGCATAAAATTATGCTTAATGAAGAGCAAACAAAGATGGCACAACCTCGCGTTTTCTTTCGCCTAAGTGGTTACAGTTATTTATCGCAAGCAAAACGCACTTGCCACACAAATTTCACTTAAGCTAAATAATGTATTTGGCCGCGAATTGTGTTCATACGATATATGGGTATGTGGGAAAGAGATGCTTCCTGGGTAATTCTATGGCCTTTAAGACCCAAAAGCAAATGTCTAAAGGTGCCTTATGCCGAGCACTTTCTGAAAATAACAAGCTCCAAATTCTCAAAAACAACCGAAGAAATCTTTTGAAGCAAAAAATACGGAAAACGGAAACGGAGAAATCTGAAAGAATGCTTCTCCATGTACTTTGCTAACGGATCATAGCACTCTATCAAATCAGCTGAATCAGATCATATAATCAGATCAATAAATCCGATGAATATAAACTGTTCGGTGTTTGAAAGATACATCTTGTTTTGGTTGTTCTGGACCCATTTGATTTATTTTAAAACTATCTGGTTAGAGGTAACCACTACCACCAGAAATTACCATAGTTTGACAATCGAGTATAAATAACCGAAACCGAATCAATTTTTTACCTGGACAAGAGTATCAATTTGCGAGAATCTTAAAAAATATTTGAGAAGTGCTTTTTACTGCTACAACAACAACTAGGTTTCGATACTTACTCCAACCACCAATGATTTTATTTTAATTACAGGTTTATTTTATATTTATTTATTATTTATTCCCCGATTATATTTTTGTTAGAGAACGTTGGAAATGCGTAAAAAACTCATTAGTAGAAAAATAGTGTGGCAGCACCCAAAAATGGCTGCAGAAGCTATACATCGAATGTAAATGTTAACATCAATCATATGTGTCTAACAAATTCTCCTTCTCGCCTTTGCTCTTTCCAACTCTCGCTCAGAGCGGAAGCCCATCGCCACGACAAATTTCAACCATTTGGTATAACAATGCATATTACTACAAATCAACATACCACATCCACATACCCAAATAATTTTATTAATATAGCTCACATACTAACCGATATATAGTATAAAGTTAGTCGGAAGCTCAGAGTTCCTCACATCTGGTAAATGGAGTCTGTTGTAATATAAAAACAGCTGCCGGCCTTTTTGAATCAGAATTGTCACATATAAGGAGCACTAGTTGTGTCATTTTGCTCCATTTCTAAACTCTGCAAAGCAACAAAGTTGGTTCAAATTGTTCAAATTTATCACATAAAGAATCTCCGAAAATGGGCGCTGCCACGCCTTTGTAATAATTCTCCATACTTTGAAAATATTTTTGTTCGACTTCGTGAAGATTTCAATAGCTTTTCGAAGTATATAATATATATAACATATACATCACTTACAATTGAAGCTCTTATATAAACACCATGTCTTTGAAACACTCGTTGGTGAATCCATTCTGGTATATTTTAACTAAATCTTATCTTGAAATCTTAGAGTTCACTTTTCTTCATTTGTATATATATATATATATTTTTGGGTTATTTATGCCACTCATCTTGTAAATCAGCGGTATCATATTTTCTGTGTATATATACATATACATAATATATATAAATATGTCTTATACTGAAATTCAAGCAATTGAAAAATGTTATTAAATATTTTTTGGGTTTTTCACCCTACATTCATACATACATTCATAAATTTGCATGAACTCCAGTGGGAGAAAACTTTAACTTAGTGGTCAAATCTTTAGAAATGCCAAATTCGAGCAGTGAATGCATAGCTCATACAAATTTTTCAAACCCACTTCGAAACTGAAGAAACCACATTCGTTCCTGTTAGCGCGTTTCTTCTCACTTTTAAAATTCCTTATTTAACACTTTGCCTTCCAAAATTTTTATTTTTATTTTTTTGTTTTTTTTTCATTCCCCACTCATCTCATTTGACCTGCACGCAAATTCGTTTCACACTCAAAACAACGGAAGGCATTTGAACGGCGCACAAGGTTAGCAACGGGATAAAAGCAAAAAGAATCCGCTTTGGCGATGCTGTGGAAAGCCAAAGCCAAGCCAGTGTTTACATTTGGTGTACACAGGAAATTGGGTGTCAAATCACAGCTGAAAGCCCTAGAGGATGTGTGTACAAGTAAACACAAGTTCGTGAGCGTGAGGTTGTTTGAGCATGTGTGCGTGCATGTGCGTGTGTGTGTAAGTTGGCTGATAATACCAACAAATAGTTGTAGGTATGTGATGCCCGTCATTTCGTTACTCATTAGACATTTGACATGCCGTTGAGTTTGAAATTCGTTTTCGGCTAAGCTCCACGGGACTGCACGCCCACACGCTGGTTCCTGTTTTGGTTGTTGGTTTTCTTTTCCCTTTCAAATTTGCTCATTTCGCATTTAATTTGGTGCACGGCACATCTTTGCAGCATATGTCTGAAGTATTAAAGGATTTTTTATAATACTTTCGTTATGTACTCGTTTGTATTTGCATATATGTATATATGCCGTTGGAAATTCTTTTGTGAATTTTTGAACAACTTTAGTTTTTTGTTCTTCATGTTTTTCTTGTTTTCTTCCATTCGTAATGTCACACACACTTAACGACATCCTTTATGTTATGGGTGGCAAATGCGTCGGGCATGTCGATGTATTTATGAAACAAGTAATGTGTTTATTTAGTTACATTCATTCACTTCATATACACACATGTATCTATTTACTTTCACTATTCAGTATTTTTAAGTATATGTGGTGTTTGCAGGAAGCACATGATTGACATTTTGTCATTGCCAGATAATCTCCCACCAACAAGGCATTCAACTCTTCGCATTTTCGACACACACACTGCGACATTTTAATTTGTTTGTATTTAAAAGCTTATCGCCAGAAGTTCCTCGACGGCTTCAGCGCTTAAAGAGTTATGCATGGCCGAAAGCAATTAAATTTATTTTCGACTCAATTGAGTGTATCTTCGATGGATTCGGTTAACTACATTTTTTCAGCTTTCTATTTATCGAACATTTTACTATTAAATGGTTAAGGGTGCCAGAACTCTTTGGTGTGGCGGATAGCTGCAATGTTTATTAACTCGAAATCGATTGCCCGGATAACAGAGAGCACTTTAGTTCCCACATGCCTTCTCGCTTTGAACACAAATATGTGTAAAATTTCTAGGCTGATCTGTCTCGGAGATTCCGGGCGTTTCGAAACTGAACTTCGAAACTAAAGCACAGCACAGGCTGCTACTAAAGATAATTATGGACCAATTCCCGGACGAAACTCATGAAGTTGATATTCCCCCCTACGGAAGGGAACAATGTTGTGGTCTCATTTCCTCTCATAAGTACAGCTTCACGTACCAGAAGTTTAAGTGTGTCGGCCTAGAAAGTAATCTAATTTGATATTGCCAGAATCAGCTGGTATTATATATACAAATAGAAGTTAGAATATAAACTGCACTAAGAACAAATTAAATAAAATCCGACTGCCCCATATAGAAAACTCAATTTCTCTGCAGGGCAAGTGATATGATAATCAACGACAACTCATCAAATATATTGTGACCCGGAATGGAATTGCTTTCCAAAGGAACACAATACTGTTATCGTACAGCTTACTTGTTCTCCAGATTGGGTTGCTTGCTCAAATGTGAAAACGTTAGCGCTCGCTTAAAGTGGAGACCATAATTATAGTTTGGTTAAAACTGAATATTCTACTTCGCATAAAGGTCACAGCAAGGGATGCTCAGCTCTTCCGTTTGCTAAATTGGACTCGGTGTGACTTAATATCTGGAAAATATCCACTCCAGTGAATTTGCACTCATCGAATTGAGACCCTAATAAAGATTTCGCTAAACAAACTCAGGTCCATTCCTTCCGAGGTATATAAAAATAAGATTTAGAAGACGTCAATGAAGATTTTTACAAAAATTTTATGAACTTACTTAAATTTTGATGAATTTGTCATTTTTTACAGAGCAGATTAAAATCAAAGAAGCAGTAGAGACTGAAAAAACACTTGCCTTGAAGCTTAAGCGGACTCCAGCAAAATGTCCCTAATATTCTGAAAAGCATAATTTTATATAGCTCAAAGATCCAAGTAATTGCATGACTAAGCATAATGGTATATAGTATATAGATGTTTCCAATATAACATTTAAACCGGTGAAGCTCCCATTTGTAGAGGATTTTATAGAAAGTTCTACAAATCTGAGCAAAAAACTTCGAAGGATGGTTCGCACGAAGTTATATAGTTTCACAGCGGGATATAGGAATCATGGCGGTTCGAATATAGGCTAACCTTAGTTACGTTTTAGGCGAAAACCTCCTAAGTTGCCTTATTGTCTCAAATCTCGAAACATTTAAATGCCTTTCTGGTAATATATTGCCCAAAATATTCAATCTGCATTAGTCACATGACCTTATCTATTAAATGTTCTTATTTTTTCTTTTCTTAACTTCTTCTTTCTTGCAGTTATTTAAATTGCCATTTTTTTGACATTAATTACATATCAAATTGGGGCAGCTGCCAAATTTAAAATGGAAATATTTCGACCCAGAAACCAACACACACATACTTCACTATAATTACACACATATGTATAAACTTCCATGCATATAGGATTATAGAAACATCGCATTACTTCTGCTTTTCAATGGAGAATGAAATTTTTGAAGCTTTACAAATACCCTTTCACACACACACTAATCCAGTGACTAACTGTAAATATATAATATAAGGCATGCGTACGCGGAAGAGCCATTGACGTGATGTGAAGCGAGCAGATTCAATTGGGCGATAATATGGATAATCAATTTAGTTGCCATTGTATTCTAATGTTCGAAAAGTTTTCCGATTATAGGAAAAGTTCAAAACTCAATAAGTCGAACAATTGCTCTTTCTACATACTTGTAAACCTAGATTTGAATATGTTAATGTGTTTGTGCGTGAAACTTGGTGCTCCAGTTGATTTCATTGAAATTCCTTTTTTTTCGTATTTTTTGTTGTTGTTGTTGTAAGGATGAATTTGATATGGTAATGCGAATACATTTACACGTTCGGATAATGAAGCGTGAATGGAAGTTTTGCATATTTGAACGACACATTTGTAGCAAGTGTGATTTCCCAGCAAGTGTAATTGCATAAAATTAATGGGTAATGATCTCGGGTGGAGTCGCTGTACATTTGGCGAGAGCTTTACGCGCCGCTGACTGTCTTAAATGACCTTGTGTTAAATTTAAGGAAAATATATTCTGATATCGTCAAGTAAATGGTGCTTGAAGAAGACACAAGTGAGCTCATTCTCCTAGCGAACAAGATCCAATTGTGAAGCGCAGACAAGTAACGGCAACCAGGGAAACGTTTTTGAAATTTTTTATGCGAGTTTCTCTTCCTACTTTTGGTTAAAATATTGGCTAAATAAATGGGTGACCAAGTTCTAAGCTACCTCGGAACTACTGGCCGATTTTATGAAAAGCTTTTCTCATTCTAAGATCTGGAGCAAGATCTATCAAGATCTATCAAGTCTACAAATGCTAGCTAGCCTCTATCCTGTTTGAGTTATTAATTGATAACTAATACATTAATAGATATAGATATATTATTAATAGAGAGATACCTATTTAGGCCAATTAGTAATGTAAGAAACATGGCAGTGGTTCTGACATTCCATCTTTAAAAAGGATTTAACAAACTCTCCAATGTTAAACATTCACGTAAACTCGAAAACTCGAACTGCCAAGGATTAAAAAAGTTCAAAGCTTAATATTTCTCTTTGTTATTATCAGACAGAATGTCTCGCTGTAAATGTGAGGTCTCAGAGATCCCCTAAAATGTAATCTTCAAACCGAAACCCTAAAGCTAAAATGTTTAACACCCTGATCACTCATTGGTCAGGTGCCATCTTAATAACAGGTTCTTTTTAAGAACTTGCGGTTGGATATGAATATAATATTATGATCAAGTGAGGGACCTTCAGAGTGTCATAGATTCGCATTATCGCAGGTAATTTTTTCATTGGTATACGAGATCAGTTCCTATAGTAGTCTTTAGTATTATATTGTGAATGCGGGAGATAGACTAAAGCATAAACAAACATCAGCCTAATCCACATTTTTCATTTTGGAGATCAGTCTTCTTCAATAATTGCCTCTCAAGCATACCTACGACAGGTTTTTCGAGGGATTTACGATATCTATTGATAATGCCTGGCTTTATACGATAGTCGATTCAGCTTTATATAGATTTTTTACTATACCTTACTGTTCCATACTTAGACAATGTGAATCGAATTTTATATATTGTATATTAACCCTATATGTTGCCAAATTTATTAAATAATATTGCGGAATATAGTTTCTTAAAGACTTTTCTAACGATGCTAAAAACACTTGCAAATTGAGAATACTCAGAGCCTTAACCAGAGAATCGAGCATCTTCGTTTCTTTAAGCTCAAAGGTTGTGGGAGTTGTCAGTTATTTCTACCGAAAAAGATCAAAACGAAGAGCACACGCTAACAAAATATCAAAATATCAACACTTTAAACCCTTAAAACTGGTCACACCTTTGAACCTCGCTCACTGCTTATACACTAACACATTACTGCTTCAGCAAAACTATCTGCATACAGAAATAAATTCTCTGCAATTCGATGCAAATGACATTGTGCAAATTAAAAAGTGGAACAAATTGCCAAAAAATAACACAAAACTAAGATAACTCCTGTTTATCGAAATGCCAAAGGACTGTCATGTTATTAATCACTGTCACGCTACATCGGAACATCTTCTTTGACAGCAACACAACTGCTGCTGTTGCCGCAGGTACAAGATGTTGTATGCATAGCACTCGTGATAGCAATTGAAAGTGACAGGAAGCGAACGAAATGAGAGAACGAATATATCGGTTTCAAAGTAAAGTCAAGGCATTCGGGAATTGGCAATGAATAATCGCAAAATGATTAAAAGCAAGACATAAATCTTATTATGCAACTGAAAGTATGTTTGCGGCTTCTTCAAAGTTCAATGCTTAAACGAATGGAAGGAAGGTATTGGTTTAATTTTAAATTATTTCCGTGCAAAGAAGGCCTTCCTTGCCCTCGCTTGCAATGAATTGCTGCGGTTTCGGTTTTCATGCCTGTATCCATTTAGATGCCGTCTTTTAAAAAAAAATCATCGTTCCACCTATATACTATATGTAAGTATGTATGTTTGGACGCTTATAATAAGTAATTCGAAAACTTTTAGTTTTGTTCGTTAGAAGAGACCTTTACTTCGTAAATATAACCACTTTTAATCTCACTTTTACACATGTGATATCATTACCACCCACTGCCGACATTCCACATGATTAATTGCGCCCATTTTTCGTTGGGCCACCGCAAAAGCTCTATGTTTAAACCAGGAGTTGACAGAAAATTAGCCATAGTTATGGATGGCAAGAAATATTACAACAACATTATTTATTCCGTTAGGCACATTTAGCGCACTTTTCTTCTTCTTTTGCCTTTATTTGCATTTCCGGTCTGTTGTCCGAAGTAGCTAGTGCTGATAAATCATACAAATACATATTGTATGTATGTATATAGATACTCTTATGCGATTTCAATTATGTCATCCCTCTAAGTCTAGATTTTTTTGTGGAGCAAATATTTGCCAAAATTGTAAAACAAAGGGAAATGATAAATGGGTTGTGGAGGGTAGTAATTGCAAAATACGCAAATTTGTTTGTAAACATTTGATAAGAAATAACTGTTGCAACTAGGGACTGCTATGCTAAACTATAACAGCGTATAAGTAGATACTCAATCCTAATTTATTTACAAAACACCACAGACCCCTAAACTAACTTTTTTTTACTCTTATGTCTGTTCCATTCTAACCTTATTTTACTCTTGTATCTATTCCATTTCTTGGGTGGTCAGTATGTTATGTAACCTATGCAAAACTATGGCCTTCTACTGGTTTGGATAGGCTGTTACTTGGCTTTGAGTGTTTCTATCTTAACGCTGATTTTTAGTGGTAGAATAAAAATAATTAGAACAAAAACAGCGATGGTAGGCATTCTTTATTTTTGCGTTAGCATTAAAATAAGCAAAGTTTTTCTTCAAATATGTAAGTATTTACAACATCCATAGGTACACTTGATTTTTTCATAATTTATAGAGTGCTTTTGAATAAATTACATTATTTATTATAAATCACGCTTTAACTCACGATGATTGACTCGACTAAAGCTTTAGCAGCTGCAGCAAGCGAAGACAACAATCTTCAACATTACACCGCTTGAGAAAAAACTTAAAAGAATTTTTTTTTGTTTGTTTTGTCAATCAAACAAACATCTTATGGAATACAAGTAGAGCAAATAATACAAAGAACGTTATGATAAACAGTGGACCTATAAGCAAATCGAAGCAAACCGTTTCTAAAGCAACTTTTAATACCGCTTATAAAATTAACCTTCCAGAACTGGAAATAATATTAAAACCCAAAATGTCTAAATTTTTTTACATTTTACCGACTTTCTGTTTAGGCCATTATAATTGTTTATAACTGGCAATGCCTTTGGTTTATACGATTAGCGACATCTGCTGGCTAATTATGGTGCTGCCAGATGAATTGAATAATATCGTTAAGCCATAGTATTTCAATATATTTCATTATAATTCAACACTAGTGTATAAATAAATAAAGCAACTAAAATAAATACTCGAATTACACAAATATTTACAAAAAGTGAAACAATATGTTAGTGAATTAAAGGTCTCAGTTAAAACATATCCTTATTTTTATTGCAAAATACCTCAATATGAAATACATTTTGAGTTAATTTTATTGGCAACTTTGCGTTGCACCGAGTCAATCTGTATTTGTGTTCAATTTTGGAGTGCATTTTGCAAAAATTGTAATTTTTATAAATAAACATTACAAATTTCAATTGAAATGGTGTAAACAGGACGAGGAGAAATTGTATTTGTTCCGAAATAAAAGTCAGATGCCTTCCAGTGAACCGCAATCGATAAGAATGGAGAGCGGTGGGTATAAGAGTATATTTGTGGCTTTCCTATCCAACTGTGAAAAGGAATTTGGAACTATTTGTGTCGACTATGTGTATTAGCTACTCCAATGTATTTGTTTCTGATGCTACAATGACTAATATTTATTGCATATGTGCAAAATGTTTACATGAAAAAGAGAATATCGTAAAGAAATAAACATCAGCAATGTTTATTTTTTCGTTTTTGATGTAAAAAAAAATTTTATTACCTCCGCATTCCAATTACCTTGAGGCTACTTAACCTCAATTTGTGTGAAAGCGCAGCTCCAACAACACAGCCCATACATTAAACAATGCACTTCTATTGGTATTAATTTTAGCGAATATGGGCAGCCAAACTAAACGTAACGTTATTAAAATTTTGCACATAAATTTGATACAAAAAATGACTTCAAAACCATAACGATTTAAACGTATTTACAGAAGTTGCATGCAGCTTAGTAAGTAAGGAGCGATCCGGATTAACACAGGCCGAATTAGCGGATAATGCCGCAAGGGAATTACAAGAGATACGAACATTACTGTGGGGTCCAAACATACGTGTGGATGTGTTTCGACGTTGGTCCCAAGGTTAGTAAACGAATCTAAAATAACACTAAGTGACTCAGTGCACGTACAGAGGTGTGGTTATCTAAAAATAAATATTTTTGATAAATACTTGTAGGCTTCGAATTTAGTGATACAGAACCATCAGCTTTGGTGCAAAAAGAGGGTGGACCATGTGCTGTGATAGCGCCCGTACAGGCAAACCTGTTAAAAATACTTATTATGGATACGCCAGGTCACTTTCTCAAAGACGTAAGTAAATTGCAACTAATCTTTAACTTCAAAATCTTTTCAGTTAGTTTTTAATTTTTGCTTTTTGCATAGCTCACGCAAGATAAGTGTCGACACCTGTTAATACAAGCGTTATGCGCCATCCTCAGTAAGTGTTGTGCCAAACGCTTTCGTATTGTTTCGTTGTCGATGGAGACATGTGCGGAAGCCAAAGAAGTCGTGAATGCTGCTAGTGACATTCCAGATTTAAAGCTTAGTACTGAAAATTTGGAAGAGGCTACGACTGAATCGGTCGATGCTAGTGCAGCAACAACTGTACGTGTAGCAGATGCACGTGAAGTCTCTTCAGATGCATATCATGAGGGTCTAGAAGTTCTAAACTTTGAAACGATTGAAGAAGTCGAAAAATATTATACGGAACACTGGCAAGTGCTCTTTGGCCAATATGGCGTTATGCTCTTCCTTTATTCAGTGCTGCTCACGAAGGTTAGACTTTAAAAGCCTTCAAAATTATCATAATAATAGGGACTTCCGTTTTTCTTTTAATAAAATAGAACATTGATAATGTTATTTCGGAATTGTCCGATACATCTGAGCCGCTGATACACAATACATATGGATATGGATCACAAGCGCTCATCAATTTGATGTTGACTGGGCGCGCTGTAGCACATGTGTGGGATAATGATCAGGATGTCGGTGGTTTAAAATTGCGTGGCATTAATGAACAAAGCGATATTGGTTTTATAACATTAATGGAGCAAATGCGTTATTGTACTGTAGGTTCATTTTATAAAAATCCGAAAAACCCGGTTTGGGTTATGGGTTCGGAGACGCATTTAACTGGTACGTATAATCGTCAATAATTTATCCTTATAAAATGCAATCGCTTATTTTACACTACTCTCTTAGTGCTCTTTAGTACAGAGAAGAGGCTAGTATCGCCTGAAACACCTTCTGAGCTAGCCAGGCGCGTTTTCAAGTCTTATGATCCTGAAGGTAATAATTTTATACCGGCAGATGTGCTACAAGATGTTTTGGCCGCATTGGATTTGGTCAACGAACCTGAGTAGTAAGTGATTTGTAAACTTTAAGTGTATACATATTATATTAATTTGCTGAAGTAACGTTACCACAATTTTGATTTAGCGTCGAAATCATGCAAAAGCGGCTCGATCCGGAGGGTTTACATATTATTCTCTTAAATGCATTTATGGATGAGTTCTTCCCACAGGAACAGCGATCAACACCAGACACATTTGATTTAATGCATTACAATGGAATACCTGGTTCGAACGAAGGAAACAAAGTATGTAATTTATTCATAAATTTTATTATTAAATATTTAATGTAAATTTCCTTGCAGGTACGTTACTGTAAAGGTTCTGCCATATTACTTGAAAGCGATTTGAAATCGGTTTGCATCTCTAATCCAATGCTAACATGTTTGCAAACTAAGTGGCCAAATATAGAAATTAATTGGCATGACATCCGGATACCATCGTTGAATTGACAACACATTGCTATAAGCCAATACTATATGTAATATACATAATGCACACAAATCGAATCGTTAATTTAAAGTAATTTTGTTTATTTTTGACGCATACGTATTAAATTCGAAGAAAGTTAAAAAGCGGATAGCTGTTTTAACGCTAAATATGAAATATAGATATGTTTTTGCAAAGCACAGAATATAATACAACAATTATAATATCATTTAAAACTTACTAATCTAATTTTTTAACATTTATTGTATTATTTTGCATATTCAACACTTGTTTGTCCTTAATTTATAATAACTGCTAAAAAAAAACAAGAAATAAGAAATAGTTGCAGGAAAACACATGAAAAACATATTATTGTTCCAAAAGTATGTAATTGCAGTAGATTAGCGACAATTTACGAATCTAAATAGAGTTCTCACAGGAAATTAAAAAGCAAAAGAAAAAGAAAATACAGCATACAAGCAAATATATCTATTCATAAACAAACAATACAAAAAGTAATAAAAATGTTAATGAAAATTAAATTAATTGTTAATGTAATTAACACAAGTTTTATTAAATTAACTTCTAAACCACTAACTGTAGTTTATTAAAGTAACTTAACTGACAAAACACAACAAAATCAACAGCTTGAAATCACGCATTTTAGCGTTTCACATTAAAATAGACATACAAATTATCACACACAAGTAAATTGAATGTAAACTTAGATGACAATGTAGAAAAAGAAAATTGAACAAAAAGCTAAACAGCGAAAGTAAGACAAACCAGCAACAAAAACAGAATTTAAAATTGTATAAAAATTTTTGGAAAAATCGAAGGATTTAAAAGTGCAAAATTAATTCGAAACGGAATGCCATATTTTGAATATATATTATATAACATAAAAAACAAATATCAACAAAATTATTTTTATAGTATTCTTTATATAAATTCGTACGCAGCTATTTATGTTCGTTGAATGTGGCTTCCTTACTTTGTTTTTAAATATTTATTTCGTTAAATTTTTATACAACAAAATATTAGCTTTTCACGTAAATAAATTCCTTTTATGGCCTTTAAATGCAATTAAATGCATTTGTAATTATAAAAAAAGAGAAAAAAAACTTGGTATACCATTCAATAATATTTAACCCAAAGCAAAGAATTTAATAATGTTTATATAATATATTTCGAATTCTATAGTATTCAAGGAATATGAATTAAATGAAAATTGTACGGCATAAAGGGTTTGCACAGAAAACAATTATCTATCTAATGACAAGCATGTTGTGCATATTATCTAAGTCTTATTTAAAAATACATGAAAATTAATATAGAACAACAATAAAACACACATACACATACACATTTCCTGACGTGTTTCAATTTTTATGTGAAGCAAAATGTCCAAGTGCCAGGCAGTGAGTAAATATTTCTTTTTACAGATCATATTAAACTTTGCGAATGACTTTTAAAATACTCACTTAAAATACTTGGAAAGGTTATACAAAATTAAAAACCACTTGCGGGTATTTTGAGGCTAAGTGCATGATTTCCTATTGCTACATATATTTATTTACTATTTTAATAGAACTGACTTCAGGTAATATATAAATGACCACCAAATGCCAAACATCTTTCCATCAAATAAATGCAGGAAATTAAAACTTTTTGCATATCAGCCGCTCTGCTGTGACGAAAAACAATTTACATTCAATTAAAAATTTTTTTTTTTTGGAATTTTCATTATTAAATTTATATTAAACATTTATATAAACCTTTTAACACCACAAACTTATTTTTACACAAAAATTATAATTTTACACACTTCACTGATTTTCTTCACTTTTCACAACCGACGCGGAATTGCATTAGACTCGAATTTCTCTTTTCTCCATCACTTTTCACTTCACATGCGCGCTTAAACACTTGCACAATTATATTATCACCAAAAAATACAGCAGATAGAAAACGGCATTTACTTAAGAATTTAAATTATTTCCCTTTCACTCACTTTTTCAAGCGCGGACACGGATACCAGAACGCCATTATAGAAACGCGGCGGATATTTGACAACTGTCAGAGTACTACATGCAAGCAAAGAATTCTAATAACGGTATTCACTACATATAATGCTTGAAATCATAAAATATTGCAACGTAATAAAAATAAACGCCTTTAAATCAGTGTTGTTATACAAAAGTAACAACAAGTGACCGAACAAACTAACGAATTCTTCATGTATTCAATAAAAAAATGTGCGAAGAGGTCGATTTTCTCATATCAAAAATATTTAAAGTACATATTTTACCGCTGTAGAGTGCGTGTGGTAAATTAAAATGTTTTTACTTATAATTTTTTTTTGATTTAAATTTTAAAATTCAATTACTGAAGAAGCAAAAAAAATTTTTATTTTCTTCCCACAATCTTTTATTTATAATTGGCTTTAAATGTATATAAATTAAATGTTTCATCTCTTCATAAATTCCAGACAGCAGCTGTTTAATCAGCTGTTTTCTTTCCTGTGGAAACTACCAACTTCTCGTCAAAATCTATTTCAACTTTGCTTTCTTAATTTGCTCTACTTCCATGGATATTTTCATATAAATATAATAATTTTCAGGTTCGGAAATGCAACTCATAAGGCTTCATCGTAATTCCTGTGAAACTTCCGTGAAATTCTTTAACAAAACGGTCTAATTTTTTTAGCATTTTTTACTCAATCCAAACCAATCTTTTGTGTTTTCACGCAATAATTTTTGGTAGCGTAATTCTTGAAATTATTCCTAAACGCTTATATATGCATTTTAAATTAGTTTTAAAACGTTCATGTGCTGCATGAAATAATTTTCACATATTAAAAAAAAAGATAGGTAATATAACAAAACCCTAAGTGTTTTTATCATTTCATTTATAATTTGTGAATACCAGTAATATTGTTTTCTAGCCTAAAATGCAACACTGTCCTTCAAAAACTTCCGTCGCTATCTCAGCTGGAGTGACAGATTTCCTTATCAGCGAGTGAAAAGGAAACGAAAAGTGCAAAATGTTTGAATTTCTAATTAAATGTTGTTGAAAACGCCTTATTAAATCGCTAATCAAATGAAATCATATTTTCAGTGATGGAGTGGATGAAAAGTGCATGAAAAATGTGTAATGAAAGTAATCAAGCAAAAGTCTATAAGCTGAAAAGTGAATAGTGCAAAAAGTGCGTTTGAAGCGTGTGCAGGTGCTGGTGATGAGCATAAAAGGAACGGGGCCGCAGCGACATTGTTGCAAGTCACCGACAATAAGTAAGTTTGCACAAAAATGCATTTCTTGAGTGAATCAAATAATTTTGGGCGATACGAGGTAAGTGAATTTTGAGTAATGTGTTTGGATGCAATGGTTAATGCGTGTTTTTGCAGATTTGATATTGAAATAAATAATGAATTGAACTTTTTATTGGAAACTTTTCAACTGTTATAAAAGCTATTATTGTTCTGTGACAGAGAGAATGGCTACGTTTTTATATCTTTCATCAAACAATTTTTTTGTATTTTATAATTAGGAGTACTTGTTTATAAACTTGAAGGAATGTGAGATTAGAAACTGTAAAAGATTGTGATCCATGTCGAAATATTTGGAGTGGTTTACGGGTTCACTCCGATGAACGTTATAAAGCAGGGATTCTTCTGTTAAATTGCCGATGTGAAATCTTTCTGAACCGCGTCAAATTTTTGGTATTGTTTCTCTGAATTGTTGGTCCGTTCTATGGAAATTGGTTATACAGATATATGTAAATGTGCAATAATATTATTTTATATAAAAATTCGATTAAAAATGAAAATAATGATTAAAAAATTTAAATTCAACTGATTTTTCTATTTAGCTTGGATTTAAGCGAATAACTGGTGGTTGCTGTGTAAAGCTGGTACTTAAAATCCATATACATACTATATATGTTTATTTAAATTCGTTATATGTTAAATAGCTATATTTGTGACAGTTGGTCCACTAACACAGTAATTCACGTTATAAACTGAAAAAGAATTCACAATGACTTGTGTCTCTACAGTGGTTTACTTTTGCAAATGCAGCGGAATGGAGGGGTGTATTTTTTATTTTTTTTTTAATATTCTATCAGGGGCTTAAAACAAATCTCTTTGGATGCATCTTCATTAGCTTTCCGCAACTCAAAAGTATCAGGGTCATTTTCGCGCTGTTCAATCGATATAGACACACAGTTGGGAAGGTTTCCTTATAGGTAATTTTAATTTTCCGACTTCGTTTCTTACAAAATAATATGCGAAATTTAATTATTGGGTGGTGAAAGTGGTAGTTTTCGATGTATTTGGCATAGTCAACACTTCTCTGTCCTTGGGCATTTTATGATGAAACATAACTATTTAAAACAAAGCTCCATCCGCTGTATGTTTCCAACTTAGGGATCTGTCGAAGAAGTTCAAAAGAGATGTTTTGTGTACAAATGTTTTTAAATATGTTTAATTCTTGAGTGCATATTTTATTGCGGGCATAGGAAAAAATATAGCATTTAATATTAAACACTACTTAAGAAAGCGGTGTAGCGTTTTAAGCTTTGCAATCTGAAAAGGAAAATTAAAATCAAAAGTAAATTTTTTTTTTTTGCTGTAAGGTAAAATAAGGTCTTTGAAGTAGATTTTCAACTTGATTAAAAACATTTAATAAATAATGTTTAATAAAATGATAAAGCTGAAGATATAATAATTAGTTTCTCAAACATGTGAAACTCGAAAATAAGTATTTTTATTGAAAAATTACGATTTCACTAAAAAATAATATTTCTTAGTTAAAAAATAGTTAGAAAAAAAAAAAAAGGTTTACTTTATATGAAAATATATAACTCTAAGCAACTTTTAATTATAACAATAAAATTTAATGCAAACTTTTTTTTTAACTAGTTGACTTCCGTCGTTCCAGACTGTAACAAAATTCATTGAAGTAACTACATATTATTACTAAAAATTTAAAAGTAAAAAAAGAAAAAAGTTTAATAAATTTGAATGAGTAATTGCTTAAAACTTTAGCCATAAAAAAATTATATTTAGTTACATTTTGAATAAAGATTATAGGCATATAAAAATATATGAATGCATTTTTGTTGCAAATATGCACACATATTGGCAGTTTAGTATTGCCTTTGAAAATTATAAAAATTAAATGCGCAATAATTTCTGTCATTTGTCATATATCAGTTGATTTTCATACATAAATGAGGAGTATTGAACGCTACAAATGACCATGACGCAAAACGTTGATATCCAATATTTTCTGCCGTCTGCACCACCCACTGCTTCCACAGGCGCATACATGTATGTCGTCGGCAAACACCTGTATCTAATCCAATGCATAACATCTATATATATACGAGGGCGGGTCAATAAGTCCGTTACTTTTTGAATTTCTGACCTCTTTACTGAAAAAACAACACTACTCCTACACTACTAAACACTACTACTAAAAGTCACGTACTTATTGACCCGCCCTCGTATATATAGACGATACTAATATATAGACGAAATCGCTGTGAATTTGTTGCGCTGCTGTAAACGTATGTTGCCAACCTTCAAGCGGCCAAAAATGGGAAGCAACGGTTGCTGTTGACTGCTGGCTGCTGCTTCTTCAGCTGTTCGCACTTCAGTTTGCATGCAACGCTTCAATGGATCTGCGTTGTCAGCAAAGATTTTACGTTGATTTCAAATAATCACCGACAACAGCGTGCTTAATTCTTTCCCTACAACTAATACCATACACCTACATATGAATGTAAGTATGTATGTTTGCATTAATAAATAATAATAAATGAAAAGGGAAGCATGCTGTCAGATTTGAGATCGCTCAAGCGATCGACATGCGTTGCTTGTGGTTTTGGCTTTTGATTTGCAACTATAATTTTTATTGACGCGCTCAACTGTTTGCTGTCGACATTTAAACTGAAAAAAGGCAATTTAAGATGAATGCTGCTATTTGTTGTAAGTTAAGTGCTTAAAATATGTGAATGTGATAGATATGTAGGTGAGTAAATATGTGCCTATGTAATACTAATGCCTCACATGCTTTTGCAATGTATTAATATCGAGCATTGGCTCTGCTTAACGGTATTTGTGACAAGGCATGAAATATTAATGATGAAGGCTAAAGGTAATTTGTCAATCGCGTAAAGTCGGTCAAGACATGCGCGCCATCATCTTGCCAAAACATGGATTTCCATTAATTTTCTAGCATTTACACTGACATCTAGCAAAATATGTGTAATTATATAAATTTAGATGTGTGTATACAAGTTTATACTATATACACTTGTGGTATGCAAATTGCTGCAATGACTTTGAAAATAATTTCCAGTCAACCGATCACAAAGCTAACTTTCAGCTAATTAAATAAATGCTTTGCTGAATTTTCATTTTCCCGTTATATTTGATTACCATGCGCGCCTTTGTATAGCATTATTTTGGTTGAGCACAGTAAAACCACACAATAAAAGACATCTGTGTAGCAAGAAAGAAAGCAACAAGCACAAACCAGAGTAATAACAATAACAAGTGCCTGTAAATATAATTTATTTGAACTTCTACCAAATGCCTATGTAAGTGTGTGATTTTTTTTTTTTTTTAATAATTTTGCTCACTTAATTTGTTTATTCTTTTCAAAAATGCGTTTTTCTTCCCATTGATCGGTGCTGTTTCAAAGCCAAATGGGGTTTCTTTTATCTAAACACTAAACAGATGTTTTAATTAAATAGTATGTTGTTATTATATATGCCATATACATACATACATATATAGTTACAAGCGAGTATGAATGCTTGTAGGCAGATGAGTCTTTGTAGAATGTGAAAATATATATAGGTACAGGGTCACGTTCGAGCAGAACCGATTACAAGAAGCCTGAAAGGCCGGAGAATATGTGAACTGAAAATGCGAAATTGTACTGTTTCTTCCAAAACTCATAACTCTTTAAGAACAGTACAAAACATGAACATGTTAAAATGCCATGGATGCTGAAGAAAAACCTTGACCGTAATCAGCAGAATCTTTGAGCAGATATTATTGATTCGTTCCATAACTTCCTAAACTAAATTCTTTAAACTAGTCTTAGTAGCATGTTCTTTTGTTTCACAAATTGATGTGAAATGGAAACACTAAGTGCAGTGCCTGAATTGCTTCCACACCTGATTTTTCCAACACAGCGAATGTTGCTATCTTCCTCCTCTGCTATCACCAGCTGGTTGTTTACTGATCGAAGTATCACCAGGACTCGAACATAACATAAGGGCTCGGAAAATGTCTACCCAAGCCAAACAAAGCTTCTATTAATGCTCAATATTATTTTGCAAAGCCGTTGTCAGTTCTGAAAGATTACGAGGTATAGGCATAGAGACAAAATATATTTCGAGCTGTCAAAAGCGTCTTTAAAGTCAACAAATTGGTGGCGGTGAAACTGTTTCGTACCGCTCGGGTATTTTTCAAGAATATTTAATATATTTTCGTATAACTAATATTAAAGTTACGCTGTTAATTAAGAAAATTTTTGCGGTTTTATTATAAGAGTTGATGCATTATTCCCCATAGTTTAGGTCTTGAAGCTTTAGGTCTTAAAGTGAGTTGCAAAAAAATGCCTTGTTTTTTAGATTTAAGTTCAGTTTGCATCCATCCGATTTGCATTCATCAGATACCGAGCCATAGCGTTTTCTTTTGCAAATATTTGATAATAAAGCGGATTTTATTTAAGATTTTTTAAAGTATATGCTTATGGGTTATGATATTATTTTGATGATTAACCTCAAGTATTATGTTTGCTTGTGGTCTTGTTGTTTTCCCATTTGTTTAGCTATCGATTTAGTTATTTCAAAATATGGACGTACATATGTATTTTTTGTAGGAAATCATGCTGAGAACTATAATTGTGAACTATAATTTTCGACCTTGTTGTTCATTTATTTACATTCGGGCTGCCATAATTAAATATCATTACAATTTAGTTTTGTGCAATATGATTTCCAATCGTATGCTTCTTCTACAATAAACGAAAGAAATTTGTCTGTTGCATACTGCATCTGTTCAAGAGGGTTTATTTTATTTTGAAGTTCTTTTTATGAACCCTTTCCAGTTGGTATGATATTTAAAAAGTAAAAAATAATTCATAATTTCAGAAAAATTTGAGTTGTTACAGTAACCAAAAAAAAAAAAAATTAAAAATTAGGTCCAAAAGTGGAACGTACTCACTCCCTAAAGCTTACTTTCTTGCGTGAGGACCGTTAATTCATTATCATAATTCAGTAATTATTACCTTAAAATTTCGCTTCACCTCATAATAGCTTTTAGAGTTCCATCGGAGAAGAATATAATCTAATTTATAGAGTGAGAGCCTGATTAAAATACCATTTTGAACAATTTAACTCTCCCTTAATTTGACATTGAACCTACCGAAACCATCGGAGTAAAATATTTTGCTCTGGGAATTGTTTACAAAAACCCATTTGCAAAGTGTTGCCATTGCCTGCTTGAACACAATCTGGTCCTTCAGAATTGGCATTATGTTTATGTATATCCAGCCTTTCTAGTACCTTCAGCTTGAAGGAAGTGATGGTTATGGAAGGGAGAAACTTTTGATTTTGTCTCGCATTCTTCGATTTTGAAATGTGGCTTGTAAGTCTGTATATATGTATGTACATGTCTGTATGTAGTATATGTACTAATATCTATATAATATACTATATTATATTATCGTCTCTGGCAATTGCTCCGTTTACCTGATCGTGCTCACAACCATCAATCAAATCGGACAGCGACATCAGACACTTGCTCAATTACACCTACAAATATATGGACATACGTGTCCGTTGTCAATCGAATTCGCACCTCTTTAAGAACGCTGATAAATGGGCGTTTATAAATTTTCTTCAAATTTCTTAAATGTCTGACATTTTACAAAAATTATATGGAAGCTCAACTCTTTGGTACAAGATTACATTTGGTACATTTTAATTCTAATTTTTTAATATTTTTAATTTTTATTTTTAATTTGTGCATTCGCAGCAATTTTGCAATGCTTATAAGCAACAACAACCATTCTATGTATATATGTATGTGTGTATATGGATGTGTGTTCATTTAATCACAGTGCATTGCTGTTGCTGTTTTTGCTGTTGTTGTTGGTTATTGTGTCTTACTTTTGAATTTTTACTCGAATAATTAACGAAATGAGCGCAGTGCAGCTGCCACTGTCCGTTGTTCGACATTTGTTGGTGACTTAGACTGTCATTAAAATTTGACGCTATTTCATTTGGGTGAAAACTAAAATTTTCTTGCAGAGAGCAAATATATAATTGACTTAAATTAACATAAAATAATATAATTGCACATATATATATTCAACTATATTTGCTATATATACACACATACATATAAATATGTACAATTTTTAATTCATATATTCGCACCAAATTTAATTAATTGCAACAACCTTTAGTATATGTATACTAATTTCATTAATTTATTTGCATTTCTTATAATCATACACATACAGGCGCATATATGCATACACCTACAAATATCTATATACTTATACATACATATATTACAAGTTTATCCTCTGCCACATAAATTAAACTTTACTCGAAATATGTTGAAAATTATTGCCAATTCCAATGTAATGATACATTTTGATGCTTTTAATTGCATCTAAATTAAATTGATTTAGGCGAAATGTATGACTAAAGTACTCGTATTTTCTTAAGTTTTTATGCATAAATAAGTCTGTGGCCGACGTCATTTGCGATTGCCATATGATCGCGCATGCATATTTTTACAGTTAAGTACGGGATGTATGCATTTTCATGCAAGCAGTGTTGCCACTTTGTGTCTATATTTATTACTTACGTTCATTGGTTGGCACTTTAATGGCTTCACATGCCTTGGCAATGATTGAAGGTGCAATAAATTTTTTAAACAATAATTAAAGGTGATTATGGCGGCAATAAAGCTTTCTTCTTGGCAAAAATTATTGATTAGAGTGGATAGTATTTATTTGTTTTTGATTTTCTCAGAGCGCCACCATTGTATAAACGAGGTTGATTGATTGAAGCCAGGCTTACAATTGTATACACGAGTGAAAATTGTAGCTCCCTCATCACTACTGTGCTGATTTTGATGTTATTCGACAAAATTTAAGCCTTCGCCAAACCGTAAACACTTTTTTTAAAAAAAAAACCTTTTCATGCCAGAAATATGTTTGAAGGCCTGACATTGGGCAACTAGGGGTCGATTGGCATGGAAATGAGATGATGGCCCGACACAAGGCTTCGCAGTGTAAATATATAGATGAAAGCTGGATAAAAGCGCTCCAACAATTGACTCGGTCACACTTCGTTGGTTTCCTTTTTCTACTTTTACTCGACGATGTCCACTACTTTCAAAAAAATTTATTGCGGCCTGAATGAACATAATTAAGGTTCATTATTAGGGAAACGCTATTTAGATCCCATTAGACAGTATCATTCTTTATGGGTGCCGTGTAGTTGCTATAGGCGCATTTCTACTATACAGCACTTGTTCACCTAAAAAGCGATGAAATTAATATTAGATGGATATGGTTGTGAAGTTATAAAAATAATTTTGAAGAGGGGATTAATTTGATCTGTGCGTTCATCTGTCCATGCAAGCGATAACTATATTAAATAGTGGATTACTTTGTCCTGCCCTCTCATAAGTTTAACCCTATTCAAAAATTGGACAACGAGGGCGGCATACAAACTTATTTATACCGTATATTATATATATGATATTATATTCAGAAAACCTATTTAAACCAAGTATAGTGCAAACATATATGACTGAAGTAATAGTAGAACTCTAAAATCGGTACACACCTTCCTCTAGGCCCCATATGCCTGGTATGCCAGTTTATAGGAAAGTACTTGTCTACTATAACTATATTAATTTCTGCTAATTATATTGACTTTAAAGTAGTCTGCTCCCGAACTTAGCACTTTCTTCTTTGTTTTCCAAAAGCTCGCACCGCTCACCAGGCCATATCGAACCATCGCCCTTGTGTCCGAAGTGTCTTATAAATAGTCAACAAATAGGAAGGGAAGCCCAACCAAGTATTTGGCGAGCGTGAATACATCAATGTATAATATTCCTATGCTTGGCAGGAACTCACTGCCACCCTGCTACGAATAGCTTTGTGTTTATGTATTTGTTCTTGCTTTCATCCGACTGCCCCCCTTAAGTGACAGCGAGAGACATGTGCAATATGTCCATTTATTCATGAGTTCAATAAACTTTTAACCACTTAATGCATTACTTTATATTAAATGGAAAAGTATTCATTCAAGATTCATCAAATCATTCACGCCTCGCTATAAATTCATAATTTCCACTTTTACTATGCTGGAAAAGCGCAAAAGAAGAAGAAAGCAAGATCAACAAAACGCTTTGATTGACACGTAAACAAATCAGCATTCATAACAACAACAACGCGTTTCATTAGCTCTTCATTCATTAGTGAATGCGGAGTGATCTGCTAAGTGACAAATTACTGTATACACATATGTACATGTGTGTGTGTGTTACTGCTAATGTGCACACAAATCACAAATGACTGACACGTCGACAACATTGTTTACACTGACAAAAGCAACAGCCAAACAGCTAAACAAATAAATGCGTCCAGCTATCTGCCAGACACCAGCTGAAATTCGGGCGCAAAATGACGCTGTGTGGGCGTATGAATACTTCGGGCGTACAGTGCGTATACGCAACATTTGTTAAGTGGCAGTGATTAAGTAACAGTGACACAATTTAGCAGCTGCAGACAAGCGCAAGTGTGTTAAGTGTCACTTGAATTTGGAGAAATCGCGTGAAAATACTGAATTTTCGCCTTCGTGCTTGTAGCAGCAACTTCCGCACATTTCCCACAACAACAGCCATTAATTGCTGCAACTTCCGCCGCTCGTCATTCTCTTTGGGCAAACATTTTGGCAGGCCAAAAAAAAAAAGACAAACACGCGCAAAATGCAAATAAACAAAATCAGCGCACACAAACATACACACACACACGTGCGCCTGCGATATTGCCACAGCAGAAACAAGCGCCAGCCAGCGTCGACAGCAATCCGTGCGTTTGGGTGTGCGGCGCGAGAAATGAGCGCCGTAGGCCGTGAGTGGCGCATGGAGGCACCGCCTGCCAGCATTGTTTCTTGTGGCCTCTTGGCCACTTCGTTTTTTGCTTTCGTCTTTGTTGTTGTCTTTGTCTTTGTTTTTGTTTTTGTTGTTACCTTTGTTTTGCTGGCAATTTATGCATGGCCTGCAATTTTTGTGCATTAATTTTAATGACTTGCTCTTTGTCTGTTGCTGTTTTGATTATTTGTATTCGTTTGCAGTGTGTTCGCTTTTTGGAATTTCGCACTGCAAATTTGTCTGCGCCGCAATAATCGTGCGCAGCAATGTTTATATACACATATAATTGCGCATAAATCACGCTCGATTAATAAAAATGTTCACGCCGACTTGATTGCATGCCGCATGACAGGCGTTTGTGGCAGCCAGCAGCCAGCAGCCAGCAGCAAGCAATGTGGCAAGCGTGGCAGATATTCACAATGGCAAAGCGTTGTCGGCGATCTGCATAAGTGCATTGCTTCTACGGAAGTTTGCACTTTGCTCATATTTATACTGAAGTGTGGCTGTGCGGTGGAAAATGGTGCCAGAGGCATTTGCGTGTACACATTAATAACACGCTTTATTTACTTGGTGGATTAGTAAAAGTAATATGACACATATTATACAGTGTAACTGCTTGTTTGCATTATTATGTTTAATGGGGGGCTTTTCCGTTTAATAATCCACGAAATTATGATAATAAGTAGCAGCATTTTTTGAGTATTATGAATAGCAAGATAAATCAAAGAAATTTGTGTCAACACTCGAAGGCGAAATATAATTAATTGAAAACTTGTTTTTGATTTAGGTTCATAATAAGAACTCCAAATTATCGCCTGTCTGTTTTAACAGGAGATGCTTGAGAGGTTAGTTGAGAGGCCAGTCTAGAATTTCAAAAAAATTTAACTTTTTCTGGCTTAAAGTGCGCCTTAGAATCCCAAACCATTATACAATTCATAAAATTTCCCTTATTTAAACCGCTGTAATTTCCAACAATGCAATTCGCTTACTTTTTTTTTTTCTACCAGCATAAATTGTCAAAATGAAGATTTTTTACGGCTTTAGACTGGTCCTACCCCTTTAAGGGAATTTGTAATCATTAATATTTTTGAGACAAAATGTGCATCTAGAGTACTAAAGTATTAAATTTGTATCATTGAAATGTTTATGCGATTTTGGTATTCCCTTTCCATCCTTCTACACCATATACCCTAACTACTTTAAATCGAAGAGCAGATTTTACTTCCGAATTTTTACTTTTTCTGGGTATAACCAAGCGAGCACCGGTTGGCAACACCGATTCTTTGATGATTCTAAATGCTCGTTTTCAAGCTTAGCTTCTAACCACATCTATATGGTTCTAACAGCTTGTGCTTAGTGGCGTTCAATCATAAAATTCGATAAATAGAACATTCTACATCTGTATATATAGCTAGTATTTACCAAAAGCTTGACTCGATTTCAAAAAAAGTTCTTTGTTTATACTTTTTCTTTTCCTTGGACGACAATTAGCACTTTCAGCATTCAATAATGTCCTCGTAGTGCCCCAGTTGCATCTGAGCGTTGCGTTGCAGCAAAGTTGCTTACTTTCTTTACGCTGCGTTGCGGCAATGCTCATCTGCCTAATAAATCCCTAGAAATTACTACTACTATAAATGGTTCATACGAACTGCATTTTGGTTGGGTGATTTGAGTGAATTTCTAATTTAGAACCAAAGAAGACGTTCAAGTTTATATATACTTAGTATGCGCTGAAGTCGCCGTGTGATATAAATACGTTCCTAGTCCATATCTGCTATGGGAAACTGAAGTATTGTTTGTATCAGAATTCATACAGAAATTTTTTATAGAAATACTCTGAATATAATCTTGTAAAAGCTACTTTAAATATAATGATTATTACAACGGTTAGCCAGTGCGTATACGTAACCTTGCCTACCAACTGTTGCACCAAATACAATATGTTATGGTAAATAATAATAATGTTAATGAATTGAAAATTAACAAGAGTGTAACTTATGTTCTATATACTCACACGTACATATAAATGTGCAGAGATATATTTTTTTTTTGGGGAGCGCTTTTGTAACAAAATTTGTGTTTCTTTTTAGTCTAATGTTCTAATGTCGAAAAAATTTAAATTAATATAAAAGAAAGGGTTGGCAAAATAATGTTTTGAAGATCTTATTTGAATGAAGCCGATTTACTCCTATTCTTCATCATCCAAAAGTGCAATGTCTATTACGATGTCTGCAATTTTTTCTTTAGTAATTTTGTAGGTGGGGAAAGTAAACCCTACCTAAGTGAGAAATATAATATTGGGTAAATTGGGAATTGGGAAATAATTTATCGACACCTTCAAAAAATGGATTGTTGGACAAATAGTTTTAATAAGAAGACACCTTAGAGAAATCTGGGTTAGAGTTGTATAGTTTTCAAGAACCTTTTAATTTTTTCGTTCCTATTTATGTTGATATTTAGTACATATTATGATGATATTTCCATAATGGCAGACACCTATTAAATGCTATGCTATGCTCTGCTATGTTCGGCATATAAAAATTTTTCTGTAATTTACTCCTCGCAAGATTTGGCTAAAAGCTCTTTCTAAGTTTTCTTCCAAAAATTATCGCTTATATAAAAAACCGTGCACACACGCATGGCAGTTGTAATTAATGTCGCGCAGCACCAATAATTCCGAGCATAGCGAGACTACGCCAACAAATATTTAAATTGATTTTACATATAAAATAAATAGAATGACAACAACAAACAAACATTCCACCCACTAGCAAATATGCAAGCGCACGACGACCACCGACTGCCTGACGCGCCTCAAGCGAAGACGTGCAGCGCATCAGGTAGCGCCAGCAGCAGGGCGTGGAAACAAAAATTAATAATAAAATAAAATAACAACTATAATCAATATTTCCACACCAAATATCTTGTGAAAGCAAAAAAGCAAAAAAAAAATTCAAATTTGCAATAATTTTTACACAAATTTTTAAACGATCTTATTAATGATTTCTTCCTAATATTTGATTTGTTTTGTTGCGCTGAAATGCAAGTGCAAATTTTAATTGATATAAAAATTTTAATTGACAATTTTCGATGCCGAAATGCGCATAAATATTATCGGAACAATATTTAGAAATATGTGATGGACAAAATTCAGCAGGAACCGCATGAATTTTGTAATAGCAACAACAACAAAAATATTAAAATCTTAAAAAGTTGTTCACAAATATTGCTTAACGCTAGCAGTGTTGTTGTACATGAAAACGTGATATCAACCGGAGTGAAATGTGGGCAGCAGCAACAAAAACAATGTGAATACAAGCATTGGCGGTGCGCTGAATCAGCTGAAGAATATGCAAGAATTACGAATTTCAGCCTCTATAAATATTTGCGTCAAAGTGCTCGTGACAAAACAAGACACCGCAAAATATAAATATATACTTACACGGAATACATAAATATTTACATGTGGTCGAGGATGCATTTGGTGCAAAATTATTATCCATATTTATTACAGTGCCCACAAAAACAACAACAAAAGTATTCATTACAGCGTTAAAAGTAATCTTACAGTTGAGTATCTCAGGAATATTTTAGCAATATCTTGTGAGCATCATAATTTCATGCGCGCTTGTCTAATCCGCTAGCGATAAATTCATAATTTCGCCCGGCAACCGAGCAAGCAAGTGAATGTGAGCATTTTCTTTTTGTTTTTGTTTTTTTTTTTTTCTTTTTTTTTTGTCCGTTCAACACCCCAAGAGCAATATCGCAGAGTATCATCTTCATAGCGGAATGCACAAAGACAGCCCCAATGGGCAGCTATAGCTATAGCTTTATAGTCAATGCTTGCAGTGACTTAAACCAGCAGTATCTTGCCGCATCATCATCATCTTCAGCATTTTGATTTGTTGCACCGTCTTACCTGTGGTCACTGTGCGCCTACGCCATCGTAGCTGTGTTCTTTTGGGTTTCTGCCAGCCCATTGAGTGGTCGAGTGTCCACGTTGTTGCATTGTGGGAGCTGTCAGATGGCAGTGAGAGTGAAAATTTGACGCCTAATCATATCTAATGTTGGCAAAAAGAGAGTGCGGAACCGAGTACTCGTATGTACTCGTTTGTATTCGCATGTATTCTTATTCATTTATTTTATTTTTCAATGCTCTGCAAGCACTACGTTACGAGGAGCAGTGATACTGATTATATCTCAGCATATCCAACAGGAAAGAGAGCTCACTTTCAAAATTATACTATACACCAAACTGAATAATAGACTCAGCCTAGCACATCCCTACCTCAACAATGTTTTACACATATTTTATACGGTGTCACTACTCTCTCTTCTTATCCTCTCCTATATCTTTAATTTAACAATCAACCACCAAATTGTGTAGCATTCCTAATTGCAAAGTTATTCAAACCAAATAAAGTCGGCTGAAGTGGAAGTACACTCCAATATCTTCCTTGGCGACCGAGTCCCTGGTATTTACGGAATTTTATATAGTTTACTAAGTATTGTTTTATTCCTCAATTTTCATTCAACTTGATAATAATAGACTAAAGTCTACTATTAAGTCTATTTTTAACATCTGGCAGATTACTAATAATATGTAACCAGTTTTTCTCCATCTGCCCTTTCTTGCGTAGGCTTAATTTAAAAGTAGATCAATCATTCTTACATAATTTTCAAATTTTATTGGGCCTTAAACTTTCCCTTAACATTTTCGACTATTGCTATGGATAATGCTGAAGATGATGAATCCATTTCGAAGAGAATCGGATGATCAAACTTCGCTGTTAGGGCCATACGGTTTTGGTACTTGAACAGCAAATAGGTCTCAGTCTCTGCGAAGATCGCTGCATTTCTCAACAAGGATTATTTCAAACATCCCCATTACGCTATAGAATAGTGGCTGTTGGTGCTATTTGCTTTCTCAAAATGGTCTATGGAAAATTATAAAGTGTTACACCACAAAATATTAGCTAAAGTTTCATAAACCCTTGACTTGTCGTCTATATTTTGACCACTTTAATAGTTTTGAATCTAAACTCTGCTAACCGAATACTTACTCAACTAAAACCGCAAAAGTTCCAACACTATTTGTAGACACTTTCAATAGTCTAAACGGCATCGAGCACCCAATTTGAATCGAATTAAATACAAATTAAGAAATTTGAAAAGATTTCTTTAATTTCACTCACATACTTGCACTCGCTCTCAGTGAGTAAGCGCCGACATATAATGCGCTCATGATCGGCATGGTAGTGGTTGGCTCTTGGCGATCGCGTCGTCATTTATTTCGAGATCAAGCATATTTCACACAGTTATTTAAAAAATTCTGTGATTTTCGAATAAAAGCGTTGTAAACTGGAAAACGGCGACAGTTTGCCAACGACTACGTAGCGTGAAATATTTAAGAATCTGCTAAGTGAAAGCTCGTAAGCTTGATATAACGGTAGACGTGTGCAAAAAGAAAAATTAAATAAGAAACCAACAACAAGAGGAGTGAAACTAGTGCGCTGACCAGGGATTATTTAATTTTGAAATTTAAAATAAGTTTACTGAAAAAACAAAAAGAAAGTTTAATTGCAGCTCTCTGTTTTATTCTCTGGTAACCAAATTTAATTCGTTTGTATTAACACACGACAATTATGATTTGTCCAAAGCGCACAGCAGAGTTAATCACACTCCATTTAGCGCCCTTCAAGGACACCGATCCTGTTTGGGAGGTAGGCGTTTCGAAAATAGCTGGACGCGGCATTTTCGCCACACGCGATATCAAACGTGGCGATGTGATCTTTCGCGACAGTCCGCTGGTGATCGGTCCTTCTGCGCGCGCCGAGGATACGCTCAATTCGTGTTCGAATTGCTTCAAAATGTTGCCTGACACCAAGTTCATGTGTCGGCAGGGTTGCGGTTTGCCCATCTGCTCACTCTGTGGCAAAAAGCAACAACACAAAACCGACTGCACACTCTTCAAATCGTGGAAACCTTGCGAACCGGATGTGGCCAACTCATTGCTTATTCGTTTGTTGTGCGTCGGACGTGCCATCAATTTGACGAAGGATCAACGTGATCTCATCTATTGTTTGCAAGCAAATTTGGATAATAATCATCGTACTGAAGTGCGCAATGCCGCTAAGGGTTTCAAGGAATTCCCCAACGATAAAAAGGTGATCGAGATTATGAATCGTACGGTTGCGGTGTTGCGTACGAATGGTTTCGATGAGACCGCCGATCGCTCCAATGATAATGAAGAGTTTCCCTATCGCGCTCTATTCCCATTATTTGCTGTCATGAATCACGATTGCATTCCCAATTCATATTACACGTTCGAGGAGAAGACCAGAAATATGGTGGTACGCGCCTCGGTGGATATAGCAGCGGGCACTGAGATCACCACAACATATACGAAATTATTTACGGGCAATATTGCACGCCATTTGTTTTTGAAAATGAAGAAAGGATTCACCTGCAAGTGTCCGCGTTGCTCCGATCCAACAGTAAGTGTGCTGGGTATGAGTGGGTTCAGTTAAAAAATTTTCTTAGAGAAAGTGGACTGTGAAAGTGAAATTATTGGAGTGGAAAGAATAGAAATGTTGTTATAAGAAAGTAAATGTTTCTTAAATGTTTTAAATTGTGTTTTGTTGCTACCTATGCTCGATAATTTAAATAATTATTTCTGAGAGCAAGTTTATAAAGGAATGAAATTTTCGAGTTTGAAAATTGAACAAAACTAGTCTAACAAAATTCAATGCTTTCTATTCGGTTTAACGTTTTAAATGGCAGGAGGTAGAGAGCACTGTAAGTTTTCGTTCTTGTAATACTATAGTTGATAATCTCTGTCCATATCCAATTTAAAATAGTCAGATGTTAGTTTTTTCTTAAGTTTAAATAATAACTAAGGAAAAAAATTATAAACTGCATAAATTATGTCATCCTTGAGGCAGAAGCTCTCACTTGGATAGTTGTAGACAAGTTCTTTGTGGTATCAAAAACTTTAAAAAATAAATATAAATCTTATGCATCGACTAAGCGTCTTCAACCCATCACAAATCTGCTGAAGTGAAGGTATTAGATCAAAAATATTTTACTCTTAACCTCGCAAAAGTAAAATAGTCTAGAAGGTAGCGTGGAGATTATTTTACCTCTACTTCTTCCAAACATCTTCGAAAGCAGCTGGTAAGCTTTTAGCCTTACTGTATGAATATCTATGTGTCTGAATATATCTGTCTATGAATATCTATCCATACAGTGTCCGGTTAGAATTTTCACAACTAGTGTACCTTTTTCATCTCACTTCAGGCCTGAATGACATTTCGATCTCAGATGTATTTGAGGGTACCACCTGATAATCAGCTTTTGCTTGCAAGCTAATCAGCTTTTTAGTTCACAGCGATTTCGCTTTCCTCACCAGGCCTCCATACAGCTCTTAATACGAAGTAAAACGATGCAATTAATTAAGATATTAAGCAATCCTCAACTGGCATTCAGCGTCGACCACTTTTAGCCTTGACCATGGCTGAGTTCTTGGCGACATTATCTTGCTAACGATCAAATATTTTATTCCATTTATATGATTCGAATCCCCTAAGGTCGTGTGTCCCTTAAGCCATTTACTTAAGATTTCACCTCAAATTCCACAGCAATCAATGAGTGTTCGAAGAGCTATTGCTATAGCTCGCAGTTCTACGGTATTTGTTTCTTGTTTCAAAACTAACGTCAACAATTTATAGAAATAGTCAACTAATTAAGTTCAGAAGCAAACGTAAATAAATTCATAAATAAATCCCAAGTCATAAAAAAGTCTGACGAAAATAACGTGCTAAGTAGCTCAAAAATAAATAATATTCTCTTAAAGATTTTCAAAATAGACATATTGACATATATTGGTTAATTATGAAAGTAATATATTATATATATACATATATATGAGTATATTTTACAATATTTGACATGAAATGTTTTCTTCCAAGTGGGATGCTGCGAAAACGCCCCACAATTAAGCCGTTGACTATAAAATTATTTTGTATTTTTGGGCGAAAGTATTTCAGACAGTATATTTATTGAATTCAAAACGATTCGTGCTGCTCAAAAATGCCTAAGGTGTTGTTGTAGCATTTAAAAAATTTATGAGTGCGCCTTGGAGTGTCTGCGATGCGGGTGAAAGTAGGTGGCACAGCAAATTGTTGGATTTTACGATAGATAAAAATTATAAGAAATTAAAATAATATATAATTACATTTACGGGAGCTGCCCAATAATCAAATGGAAATCGAAAATTTTGAAATATGGCGATTAATTTCTCAACGTAGTCTCCTTTTAGTTCGATACACTCGATTCAGCGATGCTCCAACTTCTTTAAACCCTTTGAAAAGTATGTTTTCTGAAGATCTGCAAAATATGCCTCCATGGCAACGTTAAGCTCTTCATTCGACTAAAATTTATACCGGGAGAGGGCCTTTTTAAGTTTTGCCGTGACTATGCGGAGGCGTGAGGCACTTTCTCGGCACTGTCGGCATTGGATCGACCCAATGATATCACACCTTGGGGATCCCAGAAAATGATGGCCATCACCTTTTTGACCAATAGGACAGTTTTTGCCAACTTCTGACCAGGTACGCAGGTGGAGTTGACTGTTTCGGCTGCTGTTCGGTCGGCTCCCAGTGGATTCATGTTTCGTCGAAGACACATACTGCTATGAGGTGTGAAGTGTCTCTTTTAAGATGATTTCCATTCCAAAAACAGGAATCAAATCACCGACCGATATTTCTCCTGTTTTTAGAAATTTTTCTAGAATCAACGGAGATCCAAATAAAACAACAAGACCCATTCGGAATTTTGGACAATAGTCGTCCATCTCTTGTCGTCGTCCGGCTCTTGCGATAGCGGCTCCACCTGCCGGTAAAAAGAGGTACTTATCGAACCGCCCTTGTAAGAGTTTATGAGAGTGGAAAATTTAGAAAAAGTGTATTTTATAAAGGCAATCATTTGGTCGGGCGCAAAAATCGCCTTAAAAACAGAAATCAACGCAAATGTAGTTCTATCGAAACATAAATTTCCAAAGAAATTTTCAATAAATAGCAGTTACTCATATAAATACGTGCAAAAATATTTGTGCTTGCCTGCTTAGTGGGCGAAAACTGATAGACTAGTATATTCTAAAAGTTTTCTTGCGTATTTTCAGTCTTCAAATCGCCTGCCTCACGGCAATGAGGTGCTAATTTAATTAGCAATCATATTTTGTTACAAAAATAAACGCTGAGAACTTAAGCGAACGATACGATGACTGTGTGTATACAACAAAAACAAAATTAGAAAATGCGAAATGAAATTTCGAAAACAAAACATTTAATTTAAATGTGTGGGAAAAGGAGGCCAAAACAAAAACAATAGCGAGCAAGTGGCTGCCGTGGGGCGCCTTGTTGAACATGTGTCTTTCAAACTGACTGATAGGCTGAGTGATCATTTTCGACCCACTATTATTGTTCTTGAACTTGGGCCACACGCAAGCGATCGGCGTTCGCTAAACATTAAGAGGCGGCTGCCAGTGAGATTTCTTTCTTTAAGTGGTTGGCAGCTTCAGTGGAATTCAAGTGACGAGAGAATTGTTTTGAATTCTAAATAGGAAACATAAAACACTTGTTTATCTGGTTGTATCGAGAACGATGATGTTGAATAGTTTTTAGTTAATAAGAAGTAGGCATATTTTTCAATTCGTTAGGAGTGTGTTAATTCAAAGGGAATTGAATGCGGAACTAATGCAGCGCCAATTGTATATATAACTATTTAATTTAATACCTACTTGGCCGGCAATGAAAACATTTGTTTCCAAAGCTACATCTATGCTGTGGGCACCTCACTGTAGCTCTACTTGATGAGATCCTGAGCTTTCCAAGCAAAAAACCATTCCTTTTTTTATCACTAATTTAGGAGCTGTTTAGTGATGGGATTAAGGGAAAATAGTGATAGTCTGGATAAGGAGGAAGCTACACATCTAGTTTAAATTCTCCTTCATCCAATAGCTAAATGAATATTCGTTGGACCTGTTGATAGAGACCTGTTCTTTATAGACTACAACTATTTTCTATATCCCTGCACCGTTTTGATTTTTCAAAGTACTAAACGGAGGAGGATATACTGCAGCGAATTTCAGCGCACCGCAACCACATAAACCAACAGCATATCCAAGTAATTTTTACGGAATTTATAACCAATTTTACCGAAGTTGAAATCGTCCTGAATTAATATGTGTAGCATATTACTTATTCAGATTCATATTTCAGATTAATTTTGGAACAAGTTTTGGGTTTTTTACCCAATGGTTTTTTTACAACAATAAAAATTAATTGATAATTTAAAAGATATATATTATCTAAACATTTAATTATTGAACCAAAGTAAGTTCGCTAGTGAGCTTGTGCTTACACAAGAGAGACTTACGAACAGGGAGATGGTGCGTGTAGAAGCGATTACCTATTTACTTGAGCATTGATTTGAAATATTCGATTATTTGATTAATCAACATTGAAAATCAATTGTATGGCGTGCAAAAAATTTCGACTTAACATTAAATTATATTGCAAAAAAAAATTATTGAAATATTGAAATTTACGCTTTCAGTTCAAAGATATAAATTAATAAAGAACTGGATCATATAAATATTAGCAATGCTTTAGAATTGTTGAGCATTTTGGGAATAAATGAAATAATATTTAGGCAATCATTTTATCCTCCAATACTTTATTGGTAAAAATCAAAAATATCGCCTTTAGGTGGGCGATTAAATGACGATTTGTAAATTTACAGTTTACCATAACTACTTTATGGACCCAACAGAAAAGCGGTATTTATGTTCATTTAATGATAAAAACGATTTCAAGTTCAAGGAATTTTTTTTTAATAGGGTGTGAAGTACAAATAGTGCTCTTTTGTTTGTTATACCCTCACCAAGTTCTGTTGCTTTATGCTATTTTTTTAGTATTTCAATGCGTATTTCTATCCAAAATTTTCGAAAAATGGACAGGAAGTTTTAATTAATATCGGATTAGGGAATGTTAAGTTCCGTGCTTTGGTTGGCATAGAAAATGTTAAACGAAATCTTTTAAAGAGTCTTTGTTTAGAATTTAACCAAACTTTTATTACATACAGTTGGCAGAATATCCGCCCAAGAAGCACTGTGAATTTTAGCTTGAAGAGTCGAAGTGAGGACACAATAGAGAATGTTTTGCGCTCAGATAACAAGAAAATGTATTCATAAATAGCAAAATGCATTAGCATTAATATTTATAGGTTATAGTAAGGCGGTTGTATTTTTTTATTTATTTTTTCATGCTGAGAAGTTTACTTCAAATATTTTTTAAATAGAATTCGTATCTCTGTGTCCGATTAAAAAAAAACATTCAAGTTTATTATTTTATATTAGTAGGAAGAATAAATATATTCCGAATTGAAATATAACATACTAAATGTATATCGCCATTTTTTAATTTGAGTGTAGAGTGTCCTATTTGAGTGCGTGTGTAATTATTATGCGTGGATTTTGAGAATCATTTTTCATATACTTTTCAAATAGTAACTATATCTAACTCTCGTCTCCCCAACTCCACAAAAAAAAAAGGAAAAAGGCGCCTTCATTTCCGCACTCTACTGTCGCAATATGGACTGCACAGGCCTTGCCGTACCCGAGACCGCCGGTCTGCCGCACCCCAACTGGAACTGCTTGGTTTGCAAACAGAAATCTACACATGCGCAAATGATAAAGGCACAGGACTTCGCCTCCGGTGCGATAAATTCAAAATTCAACTCGAAGTCACTCAAATCGGTGGTGCTGTATTTGAGGGATAAAAGCTCCAGCTTCATACCGGATACCAATTATGTTGTAATCGATGCCAAATTGCAAGTAATAGCACGCCTGTCAAAGAGTCGAGAGGATTGCGGGGATGAAGAGGTGGCGGCAAAGGCAAAATTTTGCGAGGATATACTGGAGATTATGGACAAGCTGGGACTGGGGGATTGCGTGATGCGTAACTATTTGGAGGCCGAGAAGGCGAAGCAGGTAAAGTAAATGGGAGTTGAAAAAGCGTATGAAGAAAATGAGAAACTCAAGCGCCAAGTTTACATAAAAACCGCCGGAAAAGGCAGCTGCGTTAGAAAATTGCTGCAAAACATTTTTATATATAAAAGATATTTTTGGAAAATTAAACAAAAATATTGTTAGCATATCTATAATGTAAAAAAATATATATATTTTTAACATTAATATACTATAATTTCTTTAAACTTTTCCTAAACTTATATATTTTTTCTTAAACATTTTATTTGCAAAATTTATTCTATGCTGCAAAGACACGCTGACACAGTTTTTACGAAAACACTTTTTGTGCAACAAAATAACATTTAAAAAAATTATAATAATAACAAAAACAACCATACAATTCATTGTGCCTCGAATATTCATTGTAAATAGTTGTACTCGTACTTTGTATTGTACATTATTTATTTGTATAAAAATAAATGTCCTTAAATTTTTAAAGAAAACTATTTGAATAATTTATTTATAGCAAATACAAAAATATTGGTAAGACATACTGTCCGCAGTAAAAGTAAGTAAAGTTTATTTTTGGCTTTTTTAAAAATTTTTTTAGTGTATTTTCTAAATATGAAAAAATTTTATTTTATGCAAAAAAAAACTGCTTATTAATTTTTTTTTAAATTTTTCGAATTCTGTTTCAAAATTCGTTTTGTTTCACTTTTCCCACATAAATTCCAGTTTAGCAACTAATCCTCGCCAATCACTTTTTAATCTCACATAATTTCGAAGTTATTCACCCAATTAGTCCAATGGCCCAGCCATGCTCGATAACATTGAATAGTAAATGTGTATATGTATATATAAATAAAGGTGTGTGTGTGTGTGTTAGTGTTTTTAATCCTGTTTGCAGAGGAACCCAAGCGTTACAGTTGTCACTATAATTCATTGCCAGAAACAAATATGTATGCCTTAATGTAACAAATGTGAGCATATGTATATATTTATATGTATGTAAGTATGCATGTCGATCGAACTGTTTGTTTT
Organism: Bactrocera minax; assembly: GCA_021498325.1. Lineage (NCBI taxonomy): Eukaryota > Metazoa > Arthropoda > Insecta > Diptera > Tephritidae > Bactrocera > Bactrocera minax. Next base: position 688,802 of record JAKEEE010000002.1, read on the forward strand.
GTTACCGAAGGCCCGTGGGCGTATGCGCTACATTTATCTAAGCATAATATATATAATATGTATATAAATTTATACATACACAACAGCGCATATTTTTGTATTAATATATATTTATTATAATCTCTATAGTATAGGTATAACAATGCATTTATATATTATATTAGTAAAACTTTAAATTAGCTATATTATTATTTTTGTTCTGACGTCTTATTTTCATTTTGCTTGGCTTGTGTGTATATAGATGTGTGTGTTATTAATTAAATATTTAAACTAAATTCCTTTTGCTGCCAAATAATGTGGAGAATTAATAATTTTTTGCGCTTAATTACAATGTTAATCCAATTATGTGGCTAATATATGCTGAAATACAGCTTATTTATATTCATAATTTATTTATTTAATTGGAATATTTTGTTTTTTTTAATTTTAAAATGTGTGACTATTACAAATGAGTCACTTTCATTCATCCATTTCAAGCTTGTGCTAGTCAGCGTTGCATTACCTGCATTTGTATGCCGGCTTTAAATTATATTTTTGTGCTGGCTGCTCGATTTTGATGGTGTGTGACATGAATATTTTATTTGCGAATATACTGTGAGCATCCTTAACTTAGTAATTAATCTTTTGAATTACTTTATATAAATTTATTGACGATATATCTTGCCAAATATTTTCCACGGGGTTTTGAGATTTTTGCAAAATAGCCCTTTTCTATAAGTTTAATGCCTCTAAGCCATAAAGCAGTCTCTACCTCGTACCCACCTCTTTTAGTTCAAAAATAATGAAATGGCATAATCCTGCAAGGAAAAATAAACGCAAACGTGTAATTCAACGATGGGGATTATATGACAAGTCGAGTTCAGAATCAGTTCAAAAATTAAACTGTGCGCATGCATTTGCCCACTTTTCGATTTCATAACTGTTTTGAACTAAATTTAGTACATATGTATATATAATGGCATCAAAATGGACGAAATCGCAACATAACTTTAACTACTAATACCAAAAAGTGGCTTTATAGGTATTATCAGTGTTCGGCGCCAGACGAAGCAGCCATTCGTAAGTGGTTTGCTAAATTTCGGCAAACGAAGGATTTGTATGACATTAGCATTGAAGACGACGACTCCAGTGGACGTCCAGAAAAGTTACAGTATTGGACGAAAATATCAAAAATGTTACAAAATAATTTTCGATGGCCACAAGATGGAACTTTGTATGCGAAAGCTCTATGCAAATTAGGTGCTGTTTAAGCTCACAATCGATAAAAAAAAACACAATCACAAAAAACAAAAACGAATTAATAATTCTGAGCTATATTTGGAACTCTTCAATCGTATTAAACCAGAAATTTCGCCGATATGTGACAATGTATAAAAAATATGGCTCCATCATTTTACTTCGAACTTCAATCGATAGTCATCCAAGTTGATTGAAGGCGATGAACCGAGCTGACGAAATTTTAGTGTTCCGCTAGTGAAAAGGGAAGACCATCAATCATAGGAAAAATTATCCCATTTGCAGAAGAAGAAAGTGCTACACCGTCTATGTTGAATAATAAAATCGAATTTTTCAGAAGAATTTGTTCAAAAAAGAGTACAATTTGTTTACAATTTTACTTCGACAATTTTCATCCTCTCGTGTATCAACTGTAGAGATTTTTTTAATCACTATCCCAATAGGTAGTAGTGCTTATTAATTCAAACAAAATTTTTAAATTTATTGTTTCATGTATTATTTTCCATATTTTTGAATTAATGCTATTGATAATATTAATTGCAAAGTCTTATATGGTGTTTCCAAGTTTTGTCTGATGCCTTTGCGTTGCATTGAGCTCACACTCTCAGTTTCCATTCAAAATTACAAAATTACTTTCTTCCATGTTTTTGTCTTAACGGCAACTTGTTGTTGCGAAAGTGTGTTGATAGTACGCCGTGTTGTTTGTTAAACGAATATGACAGCAATAACATACAAATCGCGACATACAACACTTGTGTCCATTCATATCCGTTTGCAAAATGCTCACTCATAGTCCAAACATATTAAAAAAATTTTTTTTTGCTGTGTTTTTGAAAATAATATTACTTTTTCACCCGGCGACCGCAACAGAGACAACTGCCCCCAGCCTGGCAGCGATTTAGTCAATTTGCGCGCCAAATATTTGAACAAATTTAAATGCGGGATACCGTATACTACAGCTGGCTGCTGCCTTTCTTCCTCACAATCACTAGCTTCGTTGTATTAAAATTTTTTCTTTTTGTTTGGCTTTTAATGGCTTTACCTCGACAAACGACATTTTCGTTTTTGTAGACGGTTGACTTGCTTGCAACGATAATAAACTGGGTTAATTTCGAGTCCATATATTTAAAGGAATATTTAGCTTTACATTTATGAAAAATTGCAATAAATTGTTTTATTTCACTTTCCTTCTTTTCCTGCGTCTACGCTGCCTCAACAATGACTCAACACATTCACAGATGTGTGCTCCATTGCAAGCAAGTAGAGGAAAGTTTATTCTTCAGCATTCGAGGAATGAAAGAAAGAAATTTGTATGTGTAAAATACATTTATGTTCGAATAAAAATAAAAATTATTTAAAAATTTGAATTTTCCTTTGAATATGTTTAAAATTTTATTACACTTGAAATTGTTATTTTATAATATAGATATAATAATCGCCATCGCTAATGCAATAATATGTGCTGCATATAGGCAAATGATTTGAGCGCGACATTTTCCCTCAGACTAACTGTGAATAAAGAAGTACTTCGCTCTAATAACGATTGACGACTCAAATATCTATATTCTTCTTCTTTTTTTATATTCTTCTACGCGAAACTGATTTCATTCATAATATTAAACATTCTGATCTTCGTTACTTCTGTTTTTGATGGTTCTATAATAATATATACTATCCCCCGAATAATTTTTACTGTTTGAAATTAAACAGAAACCCTTATTCTTCTATACTATTCTAACCTTTCTAATATTAGTTGAAAAATTCAGACCTTAGAGCATAAAAGCTGCTCTTTTATTGTAATTCTTTTATTTTAATTGTATTAACACAAAATATTTCCCAAGAAGAGAAACCGATCGATTGAGAAGAGCTTTAACTGTTTTTTACGAGTTTTTTCCAAAACATTTTTGAATTGATTTCCAAACCGTTTTGAAAAAATATTTCCTATAATACTGTAGTATACAAAATGTTTTCTATAATTCCCTCAAAATCTTTAAGTCGTCATTGTCAGTGTCAACTCTACATACGCTTAAGATTCATCTTAGTTTTCATATAATCTAATATACTAACGGAGAACACCGGGTAGAGAGCATGCATTAGTATAAAATCGACCTAACCCTGGACCAAAAAACCTTCAAAGCTATACTGAAGCTGAATGTATATAGCTTCATATATATATATATATATATAATTATATAGTATATAATTAAATAGTTTAATATCTCTCACTCAGCAAATTCCTTTTATAAGAACCCTGTACTCATATCCGTTCAGTTTTTCAAAATTTTCTTCTTTCAAGATAAAAGCTTTTTTTTGCAATATAAAGCATACCTTTAGGCGACAAATGAAGAAATATAGAATTTTCAAAACATTGCCGGTAAGAAAACGAAAATTGTGTTTGTAAATAAATCTTTATATACGTACATATATACATACATAAATATGTATGAATTTGAAATATGGATAGCAAATTAGCGATGCTTTATTTTTATTTATTTCTTTATTGAATTATTGAAGTGTAAATATTAGAGCATCGTATGCATCGGTGGCCTGTCAATCATTTGTGTCGTCGCTATCAAAAATAATTGGCAGACTTGTAAAAATTAGAAATATTCTTAATGATACATATGTACTTACATACATACTTTCATATATATATTCGTAGCCATATTTATGATATTTTATGAGCAAGTTAAGTGACAAGACAAAATAAAGCAATTAAAATGTTATAAAAATATAATTATTGTTCACTTTTAAGGATCGTTTAAATTATTTAATTCATTTAATTTATATCGTTCATAAATTATCAATTTCGGCGAAAAAATCACTTCAGGCCATTAACCATAAATATATAAACGCAAGGGAAACAATTTCATTGATTAAATTATTAAATAAATACAAAAAGGTACTTACATAATATAATAAAAGCAAATACATATATATTAGATTGTTCTCTTTACAGATAATTCATTTCAGAGATGTTTCCATGAGATATTTCTAATGTAAAAGCTTTCGAAACTATTGCAAATGTCGCATATTATATTTTGTGTGTGGGTAAATGAGGCATGAGCAATTGTGGCAAACCAACTACTGCCTAATTTTGGCTCATGCGCTCACACCTACGCCACCATTCATATTATTCCATGGTACATATATCACTTACGCTCAAGTATTAACTTATTAGTTTGTAGTTAAGCAAAAGTGCATGCTTGCACACACACATGCATACACACATATATACATACATACTTTGAGTCCAAATCCACCCATCCATTAAATTGTGAAATAAGCAGGCATAAAAACATTTGTGCGAATCCATCTCGGGCAACAAAGTAAATAAACGAAAAGTCAGCAGAGACAGTCTGCAGAGACGGTCTACAGAGGGGGTTTTGTAAGTAATTGGTCCCGCTTGACGTATATATATGTACAAATATTTTCTTTAATAGTTATATTTTGTTCATAAAGTTGCCACACGATCTGGACAACCTTAATACGCTTCTCAGCATTCGCTATTAGATGAAAATGTGAACCAATTATGCTCACTTTTGATGCATACAACGATGATACAAATTTATCACGTCCCACTAAGTCAACTATTCTCCCTTAACTTTATTGAAATATCTAGTATTCTAACTGTTGTATATGGTACTAAGAACCAGATCATTAAGCCATTCTCACATATTGACTTCTATATGCTGTATAACCTCTATATATGAAGTTCGAAAATCAATTTATCGGATACTCTTGTATGGAGAACTTTATCAAATTTCTTTACATTGTGCTCTAGAAAACATTATCTAATTTCGTATTAAGATATCTCCTTGTATGATTATACCTATTGATTAGTATGTCTAATCGATAAATTTACAAGGGTGCTATACACATGCCTAGAGAAGTATGGTCCGAGTTTTAGATGAGCGTTATAACTTATCGGATGCACTATTTCTGCTGAGTTTTGTTTTGACTAATGCCTGAAGATAGAGCATATATCTAATTTAAAAGAAGCTGATGGGATTCCAAATAGCGTTCTATGGACACTTGGCGTGGCTGTGGAGTGCTTCCATTTTTTTTCTTACCGTGCCATACGGTGTTGACATTCCAGGTTTACACAAAGGCTTGTCGCTATAATTCTTGCTCGAACCTCATTTGAAGACTGAGACGCTTTGTCTTTGAGGCCTTAGATACCTCATGACCTTTTTGAGTTGTCAATGCATATCAAAGAATGTATTGATTAGTTATAATATATATAGTTTATCAGAAATGGAATAACCAGTGGAAATGACTCTAACATCTTACAAAATGTGATTTTGATATTGACAGTGACTTCTCTATGGAAATTTTGACAAAAAGCCATCAGTGATCAATATAAATTGCCCACCGCTCTATAAGTTTTGAAAAATATTAAAGACTCAAAGTTGAAATTTTGGCATCCAACTTGTTTATTTATCGAAAAGATCTTTTCTGGCCCTTCGGTGAATCAGTAAAATCAGTATCTGGAAATCGTAAAACACTATCGTAGAGATAGTATAAAAGCGTGAGCATGATCATCGAAGAGTTGTAGTTCGGTGTGGAGTCGAGTAGAGATTGTTGATATTGCTAATATTCATAGCCGGAAAGAACGGAAAATATATATTTGGGTGACTTCTCGGTTTCAACAGAATGGCTCGCTGTGATACCCAACTAATGCTATACAATCGATATTCGGTGCACAAAGTTCGGCCATCTCACCCACTTTAGTCGAGTATTTGGAAGCTGCAACACAGCAGTAATTTGGTTTGTTAGCTTATCTCTTCCTTTCTTATTTGCTATTTACATTTTTTGATAAATTTTTTGAACCCCTCTAAACATTTTATCCACCCAGCCTCTGTTACACAGCGACCACTGCGTTCGCCACCAACGCAACATGCACAATATATGTCAGGAAGTGAGAAGGCTTTGATGATTATTTGGCATTTTAACATGCTAACATGCTTGGAACCAAATGAACCGAATTGAATTAAGGAAAAGGCAACAACTGAAACTGGGAGAGCGCAGAGCGCTATCTTCAAAGATCATGACGAAACTATGAACCGGCTATAGAGCGCCGTTGCCGTTAAAGGCGTCATGAATGCCTGCAACAAACGGCGCAGATTATAGTCGCGTTTGAGTTACGTCGTGGTTTGGTTGCCAAAAAAGCAAACGAAAGGCGAGCATTAAGGCAAAGTGCAAGCATATGTACATATGTATAAATATGCCACGGTTGTGCTAAAATTTTTACGCAATCAGCAATTAAAATAATTAGTAGCAACTAGTAGGATTATTAGAACTGAACGCAGTGCATGCAAAAAACGGCAAATTAATTAAGCGCTCGTTGACGTTTGAACTATAAATTGTATTTATAAATAAATATGAATTGTAAAACTAAAATGGATTTAGGAAATACCTATCCCATTCCTACCGCGGAGGTGGCACAGCTGATTGATCTCCACCTGGGTGATTTGCGTGGACAGGATCCCAATTGGCAAGTGATCGACTCACCGATTTCTGGACGCGGCGTATTCGCGCGTCGTGACATCAAACGCGGTGAATTGATATTTCGCGAGCGCACACTGCTCAATGGGCCGACCGCCTCCAAGGATACGCTACTAAACACCTGTGCCGTTTGCTTTCGACTGCTTGACGGCGACATGGAGCAAGTGCTCTGCGCCGCCGGTTGTGCGCTGCCGATCTGTGTACCCTGTCAGCAATCCGGTCTGCATGATATGGAGTGCAAATTGTTTCGCTACTGGGTGCCCAAGGATACAACACGCATAAACCCCTATGCATTGCGTATACTAAGTGTGATGCGTTGTTACTTTTTGTGTCGTGAGAAGCGTAGGCTGTTGCTGGCCATGCAGGCGAATCCCGATAAATACTATATGCGCGAGGTGCAGCGCGCTGCGGAGTGTTTCGAGAACTTTCCGAAGGACAAGGAAACGCTCGGTTTCTTCTATCGCACCGTTAGTGTGTACAATACAAATGCATTTGAGGGGCGCAGCATTGTGGACGGGCATGAGACGAGTGTGCGCGCGCTCTTCGCATTGGCAGGATTCATGAATCATAATTGTACGCCGAATGTGTCGCATCACTTTGAGAACGCGCAAACGATTGTGGTGACGGCCGCACGCGATATAGCGCAGGGTGAGGAGATTACCGCCACGTATACGAAAATCTTGTGGGGCACATTTGCGCGTCAACTCTTTCTGCGCGGCACCAAACACTTTACTTGCACTTGTAAACGCTGCTTGGATCCGACGGTGAGTTCTGCTGAAAGCAATTAAATTCTTTATTCAACTGTGAAATATAATATAAGCGTGTTGTGCATGAACACAAATCTCAGTTTAGAATTTTATAAATCAAAGGAAGTGTGTGTGTATGTATTGCGGGTTCCACATAACGGCAAGCACCTAAAAAATATTTGCTAATATTTTAATTTTAGTGAGTAAGAAACATGATATTTTACGAAATCGGCGGAATTTATTTTTTATCGTTTTTTTATCATTGCAAAATTTTAATTAATTTTAATTAATAGTTAATTTTACTTAAATAATTATAATTTATAGCACTAAAATGTATTTAAATATATTTATAAAATATTTTCGAAGATTCTTTCAAAGATCTCTGATTTCATATCAATTAAAAAAGTCTCTCGAATTCGCAGAATTCGTTTATCTTGATTAAGTGCCATTCTGTCTCAACTATAGAAGATAGGATAATTAATGCCACAAAACATATAGAGCAAACACTGCAAAGTAAGCGAACACCTGTTGCTGACTCTTTGCCACGAACGTCAACAATTTGTTATTGTCATCTCCAATCGTCGTGCTTAAGCTTTTGTTGTTTTTGTTGCGGAAAAGCATTACTGATGTGTCGTGTGACCACGCCACAGCAACAAATACATACATAAACTGTCAGCTAGCGCGCACGATCGAGATTAATTGCTGCACAGTGGGTGATGATTAGCGAAAAATTGATTTTGACAAATGCAACTTTTTGTTTTATTTTACAAAAGCTTTTTAGAAAACTATAAAACTGCAAAATTCAAATTTCAAATGAAATTACTTTCTTTGCACATCGTTTATATTTCACTTTCACTTTTCAAAAACTCGTCTCAATTAGTGAAATAAAGCGCTTTCAGTATTTCAAATGCAGAAGAAGTACTTCAAGATCTTTTTCCGTTGTCAAAAACTACTAAGGGAGGCCAGTCGAGCTTTATATGCCAAAAAAAAAAATTTGCTATGGTTTATTATTTGACACTTCTGAAATTTGACAATTCCTTCATGAACCGTTATACTGATATGAGATTTTAAATTCTTGCTCGCAATGTACTATTTAATGATTTCCAGATCCCCAGTACCGTATTTTTTATAAATGAAAGACAACGTATAGCTCCGAGGTCAGAAAGTCCAAGGACACTGAACAGTAATATAAAAGGTTTTCAGAGGTGCACCACATATCACCTTCCTCATTGTTATTGTCGTTATTATAGCGGTTATTCTAACCCATTTTTGGGATGAATTTAGGTATTGTCATTAACTTTATCAATCTGCAGGTACAAAAAGCAAGAATTTCAACCAGATTGTACCTCAACTAATTAGTTTTATGCGAATGTGTATATATGTAAAAAGTTAGTTGATGTTGTGCATTTGTTTGATGTAGAATAAGTGTTGAACATGTTAGGATTATGTCTGTATAAATCAGTAGAAATTAAAAGTACTTAAATTGCACTAGGTTTACTCGGAAGGGCAAATTAAGTTATTCGTCGGCTATGAGAGGTGGTTTAACTAACTGATCATCATTCTTAGAAAAATAGTTATTACGTCTATGTTCCTTCTTCAATCCTAGTATTATCTGACTTATACTATCCAGTGCAGAGGGATAACATATGAGATATTCGAAGACTTTAAGGGGATGTAATTAACCTGAACATGTCTTTTAACATCTTCGTTTTCACTCCTGAAGTAACGCTAACGTCGATTAGCCGATTCTACAAAAAAAATAAATTAACTGAAATTTCATTGGCCTTTCATCTTGTTCCAAGCTTTCATAAACTGGCTAATGAAGTAATAGTGCAAACTGAACCATTATGTATTTAGCTAGCTAAGAAAAAAGATTACTTACTTTACTTCAAGATGTCCATAAATATTTTGTGTTTATTTAAAATGTACTTGGCATGTGAAATTATTTTTTTTTAAACTTGTGAAAAATCTGTAAATCCATTTTTTTTATTATTTTTATTTTTTGGTGTTCTATATGAAACCTGTCCAATATTAGTGTGTTTCACTGTACAAAAAATCGCATGCGATATTTGCAGAGAAAGAGTGTAGGAAAATAGTACGTTACGAACACAGTTGATGTTTTAACGTAGTGGTCGACATGAGAGAAACTGTGACTATGTGTGTAAGCACGAAAGTAAAGACACCCAGTGAGAACTATGTAATCTTACATTTTATCATTTTTTCCATGCTTTCGTTTCATTTGTTCATTAATTTCTTTACTAATTTAAATGTTTAACGATTAAAAGCATTTTATTTGATCCTAAAAACCTTAACTTTATTGTCTTTAAAAAACTTAACTTACAAAATGTAATTCACAACACCAAAATTCATCATCATAAATAATAAATAATTTCGCGGAGGGCACGGCCAGACAAGATGTTGCTTCGTTCCATCCTCGACAATGATTAAACGATAAGTGCACGTGTGATGTAAGCTAGTGCAATTGTGCTATGGAAACCAATGCCAAAACCTATGTCACAAAAATTATCGCATGCAATAAAATTGCACTCTCACTTTATCACGCTTTATACGATATGCAAGCTAAAAATAACAAAAAAAACTCTTTGAATTATTAGAAAATGTATTATAATACAGTATTTGTAATATTCATTTGCGTGCAATTACACCATAAGAAAAAGAGCGCGTAGTAATATAGAGCGATAAGTTGGCATATAATGTAGTTAAATGGCCTTGAAGGCATGATGACAACGATATGCACTGAAATAAAAGTGAAACAACATGCATATGTAAATATAATTACACATATTTGTGTGTGCCTGTATGTGTGCCTACTTACCGCTACATTAACGTCACCGTATGTCGGTAAATAAGTGAATAAAGAATTATTAGATTGCGTATATGCCGCATATGCCGCATATGACAGCATTGAAACAAGTAGAAATATGCACATATTCATTATGCCTACAATAACAACAATTTGCACATGTCATAATAATATTACAATCTACCTAAGCCATATAGTGGCACAGAGTAGACAACTAATGAAAACTTTGTACGCCACACAACTACGCGTTAATTTGTGGTAAAAAGGCACAAATACACAAATGCACAAATGCACAAATGCACGTTCGTTCGTCGCAATTTTCCATAGTCGCTGAAATAGCTCATTTATATGTAATATGTATTCACAAATGTTGCACGTAAAGACTGAAGGAAAATCAGACACGTGAGAAATATTGCCACTGCCACAAGCAGAGTGCAGAAGGCTGCGTCGCGCAATTGCAGTTGCGCAGGACTGTTGCGCATGGTGGCGAAAGGGCGGTGCAACAACAAGCGACACCACAATATATACATACATACGATATTGGCATACTAGAAAGGCAAGATTAAAAATTATTTCCGGAACACCGAAGCTGGGATACCCTACCTTGTGAAAAGGCCTATGTAATTCCACTAAGATATGTAGTGCTTTTTGAGAAAATGAGCGGAACCTCTCTTAAACTATTTAAGGGCCATCTTTATATTCTGCTAAAAGTGTAAGTGGGTGTAAAGCACCCAAACATGGTGGTGACACCGAGCCACTAATCCGAGGAAAAGTAGCCTAAATGACCATAATGGGTTTAAAAAACAGCAAAGCTGCCATCGGAGCTATTCAGACGTGATGCAGAGAACTTGATAAAGAGAAATTGATTACATAAGGACGGCCAAGCATGCCTGCTGAACGGAATTTAAATGAGCTCGACTCAATCCACATTAAAAATGATCTCGAAATCTGAACCAACTATCCGCATTCGAGTTTTGACCAACGTGGGAGTTGTTGATATTCATAACTTCATATTTACAAATGTTTTTTTCTGTCTTGGAACCAGTAGTAAAATAGAAACAAAACCAGCGTTGAAATTTCACCAACAATAACTCTTGTTGTAAGAGTAATATTTTGCATGCCTACTCAATCCAATGCGGAAGCAAAGTCTTCTTGCGATGGACACAATACTTATACTAATAAGTTTTCTACTTTCCGATCCAAATAGCGTTGGATATCCGAAATAACAGCCCTTGGCCGGATGTGAAAATCCGGATCAATTCCGGTACCGTAGAACCGGCTGTTGTGGGAATTGTATATATACTCATAGTAACATGTGGTCTGGACCTACCGTTAAGTGAACTAGATGACAGTTAGTTTTCGCACTTGCCTCCCCAAACAGGATCTGGGTATTCGCTACCACAACAACAACAACTAACATGTGGTGGAATAACGCGGGCTTCAATGGCCCCTCAAGACAAACGTGTTGGGTTGGCCCCTCTTAAGTTCCACCGCCTTCAACTATGATTAAATATTTCACTTGTCGAAGTAGCTCTATGATAGCTCTAGCTCTTTATCCAGCCGTAACCACAATATTTGTAATTAATACTGAATAGTTTCATTTCTATATATATTTTTTCACTTTCAACACCACAACTTCTACTTGCTGAAAAATCGACGAGTTGACTAAACATAAATTGGCTGGTATGTTTTACAAGAGTAGGGTATTAATGGCAAGCAATAACGTTCACTGAGTGTCAACCGGAAGCGTCAACGCGACGCGCGACGCCTGACTGGGTGGTGTACATTTTAATGCAAGTGCCGTTACGCCTAGAAGCGTGTGTGGTCTGCATATTCATGCAAATACATTTACATCTGTGTGTACGTGTGCATATGTGTGTGTGTATGCATGTAATTTACCTCTTCACATTCACTTTCAATGCTCTGCTTGATTCGCCATCAGCAAACAGTCAGTCAAGCATTGCTTTGATCGGCTGGGCCTTTAGCCGTTAGCCGTTAGCCGGTTGACCGTTCGAGTGTTTGAATGCCCGAATGCTTAACTGCTTGACTGGCCCACTGGTTGACTGGTCGACTAGTTGATTTGTGAGCATCGCTGTTGCAGGCAAACGAGCAACCGCTAAATTTATGGCGCACAACATAGCAGATTGTTGTGGCGGATGCGAGCGAATGGAAGAATGGAGGTCAAGGGAATCGCTATATTAATCATCAGGCGCTTGTAATGAGCAAAATTTTGCGCATTGGCGGCGGCATAAAAACGAACGCATTGGGAATTCTCTCCCTAGCACACAACACAGCACGACGGTTTCCTTGCTTAGTCCACTAACGAATTTACCAAATGAATGAAAGAGCGCGCCAGACCACTGCAGAACAGAACAGCGCTGACTAGGTAATGGTGGTGTCACGGTTGACAACAACTTCTGCCGTAATGAAAAATTCTGCTGGGGTGACGTTTCGGAAACTGCCAGAAGAACGCTAAGCCACGATGGGGTGTTTTCGATGTAAATGTTTGAGAGTGTGTAAATGTTGTTTGTGCAATTATAGAGATAACCCACAAGTGTCTAGAGGAAGCCATACGGTGGAGCGAAATGTTTGTTGTACACAGCTGACCAATCGATAAATCAATGTGTACACAAGAGAATGTCAATTACAAAGAATTTTTTTCACATATATATTGAGAGTTCTTGATTAGAATTTAGGTATTTACTACCCAAAAGTTTAGCCTAAAACTATTTCAATCGCTTTCAAATTACTGAAGATATTTTCGAAAATTCTTTTCATAAATTTTCATACGGCTTGAAACATGCGGGAAGATCATGAAATCTACAAAAACTGTCTCATGAATAAACGATTCGCCCGAAAAACTCTGCTAAAAACGACAACACTGTAAAAGTTAACGAAGCAAAGATTGAAAAACGTCGTAGAAGCCGATCAAATAGGCAAATATCAGGTCGCCTTCGGGTTCATACCAAAATCAATTTTATAATAGGAAAATCATGTAGATTTTGTCTCATTCTCATTCACTCCATTAGCCACTTTTGGCATGCCGTGACTTTTTCAAGTAGAGGTCGCTCCACTACTCTACTAGTAATATTTGCCATTCTGTGATTTTTCCTTACTGAAACTTCAGCATCACGTCTCTAAAAAATTCATCGCTCTAGGAAACACGTGCACTCTAAGAAACCATGAGGTGACAGAGCACTAACAAGAAATTCGTTGAAGGAAATCTGTGATATTTTGGTTCAATAAATGAGAAGGAAGCTGCTTCATTGACTGAAAATATCTAATTTGATGAGATCATCGTTTAATTTAGATGAGATAGCATTACTTATATTGAATATGGAAATATTTGAAGTAGACATGGTTCGATCAAAATTTTCTTATCCCAGACATTATTAATATTTGGCATAAAAGTGGTTATTAAGCAAGGATGTAATGACCGGACAGGCTAATGTTTTATTAGATATGGAGAAATATCCAGAAATCTTATCTTATCCAGAATTGGAAACATTTGGTATTCTGACTTCCTATATTTAGTCCAAAGTTTTTGGGCAGTGATAAAGGCATACCCAACGTGTGAGAGCGCCTCAAAATTTGCGTTAATAACAATAACATTACAATAACATTTTGCATTGTTGCCACATCATATAAAATACTCATTTTTGGGCATTTAAATTAAAACACACAACATTTATTACGTTTTATTTTATTTTATATTATGCATTTTACGTACATTTTGCTTTATAAAATTATTATAGTGCTGTATTAGAGTATTGAGTAAATATATAATTTTTAATATTATTAATATTTGTGAATTTATGGTATATTAAAACAACGTATTTTCAAACCTTCAATAATAAATAAAGTTAACTAAACTTGTCTACTGTCAATTAATATATGATTCGTATCATTTTCAATGGTAAATTAATACCCCGAAGCTGCAGATCACAAAATATTGCTTCAATTAAATTTAAGTTTCGAATTTCCTATTCCTTTTATTGTTTAATATTTTTACTTGTGGTGGTGTGCATGGTGAAAATTTTTTGGTGCAGGATTTCAATCTGGCCGTTCCAGCCTTTCTGGTTGATAAACGTCAAACCTACCCGATTCAGTCAATTGTCAAAGTCGGGTAGGTGATTGACTCTCCCAATTTTCAGTTACATAAGAGTTGCACATCTCTCTATCACTGGCTTCGGATTAATTACAACCACTTTTTGACGGAAGGCATTTATTATTTTGATTAAATATAAAATTTAAAAAAATTCAACACAACGAGACACATCTAAACAATCGGAACGCAGTTATCAATTTGATGTTATTCTATTTATTTATATGTTTCTACATAAATGCTCAGGTCATGGCATGTCAATGAGACAATTAATGAGTGCCATGCATCACTTAAAACCTTTGAGCAAACAAATATGTGTATGTATGCTGCGAAGCGAATGAGTGGAAAGGGAAATTTACGAGTAAAACGAAAAGTGAACAAAAAAGCATATAAAAAATGAACAATGTGCTGTTTGTTTAGAAAGAAGCGAAAAGTAAACACAACGAAACAAACGAATAACAAATAAATGTATATGTATGAGTATTCAGCTATTGCGCGCACAACTTAGTCGAGACACGAACCTCACCAAGTCGAACTAAATTGAGCGCTGCATTTACAATTTATAGGCAAAATGCCGCATTGATGACGTATGAGCTCGGCGCTGCGCTGCCTCTCATTGCGCTGCATTTGTTGCACTGCTGCGCACAAGGCTGTCGCTGACATCTACATTCACATTGCTGCGTCTACATTTGGCATTTTGCGCTGGTCATCGGTATCACATAGACGCGGCAACAGAAAGTGGCAATAGTATGACGTTGTCAGCGAAACATTTCACATGTGGCAGCAATAGCAACCGCGTCAGCGCGTCAGCAAACAACAGTGACAGCTGTTCCATGTGCTGCAGTCGGCCTGCCTGTCGTGCATTGCAGAATTCTTTGCGCTTCTCTTCTACACAAGCACATTCACAAGCAGCTGGCTTTTGACAGCACATTGCTTTGGTATTTTTACGCATAATTGCATGGCGGCATTCGTTGCGGTGCGACACAATTCATAACATTTCGTGTTCAGCGCGCGTCTACCTATCGTGTGGTGACTTGTTTGCCTTTACGCGTACCCCTATTATTGTGATGACAATGGTGCTAAACACAACAAAAATTGTACATGAAATCAAAAGCAAAGAAAAAATAAAATAAAATAAAAAATCAACGAACGCAACAAACAAAAGCATCGTCAACTTATTTAGTTGCGGTCGGCGCGCTTTGCCACATACAACATAGTAGTCGCTCGCATTTTGCTTTGTACGGACCTAAGGCGGACGCTCCGCAAAATTGTTAACCACGAAATATAATACCTGCAACATTAATAACTAAAACATACGCAAGGCCATTAAAAAACTGTTTTCGTGTGTGTGTGTGTGTGCGCGCGCGTAAATAAGCATAACAATTAACGACATTCCGTGCCGAAAAAAGTGAGTTGGGCGCGTCATGTCCACGCCCGAAGAGCTGGCGCGCCTTATTACCATACACCTGCGTGATTTTCAGGAAAATGAACCTAATTGGACTGTCGCGCATTCCATTGTCGCGGGACGTGGTGTCTTCGCAACGCGTGACATCGCCGTCGGTGAATTCATATTCCGCGAGCGTCCACTTGTTGTCGGTCCCACGGCGCGCAAGGGTTCCGTACTCAATACATGCGTTTGCTGTCACAAGCTGCTGGCCGTTAAGGACTTTCTCTGCAAACACAAATGCATGCTGCCCGTATGTGATGCGTGCGCCGATTCAGCGCTACATCGTGAAGAATGCGCGCTGTTCCAGCGCTGGCAGCCAGTGGAATTGAGTAAATTAGCGGAGATATGTAAAGTGAAGAACGGCGAGTTGCCGCTGATAAATCCCTTTTCGCTGCGCATACTCACTGCGGTGCGCGTATTCTTTCTCCAACCGGAGCAGCGCGCGCTTGTCGACGCCATGCAAGCGAATGCCGATCGCAGCTATCGGCAGGAGATCATCAAAGCGGCGCAGAGTTTTCACCAATTTCCCAAGACAGATAAAACATTTATGGACAATCTTTTTCGATTTGTTGGCGTTTTGAATACAAATGCTTTCGAGGCGCCATGTCATGTGGGCGAACACGACTCGCTCGTGCGTGGTCTCTTTCCGCTGACGGCGATCATGAATCACGAATGCACGCCCAATGCGAGTCACTACTTCGATAACGCGAAATTGGCGATAGTGCGTGCGGCGCGTCATATACCCAAGGGTACGGAGATTACCACCACATATACGAAGATTCTGTGGAGCAATCCGACGCGTTGCATTTTTCTCAAAATGACTAAACATTTTATATGTGATTGTCAGCGTTGCAATGATAAAACGGTGAGTGTGGAAAGATGGCGGTGGTGGTGGCTAGTTAGTGGTGTTCGTTATGTTGTTGTTGGTATTGGTTGGTTGCTGGTCAAGGTGCGCGACCTTACCTGGCATACTTGCATTGCTGTTGTCTGGCTATTGTTGTTGCTGTTGCAGTTTTTAACGCTGACATTGGCAATGAGACTAATGAGATTTATTTGCGTGACTGCGGCAACTGCAGCAAAGGCAGCAAAAGCCAGTGTTCGCCCGTGTATGTGTGCGTGAAATTTATTTGCAATTCAATAAAAAAGCATGTACCGAAGGGAATATGGAAATTGTTCGGTATGTGGAAGAATGCAATTATTCCATTAAATTTATAACTTAATTTTACTAATAATTTTTCCTCGTAGATTTATTGAGGTCATAGCATTTTAAACTGCTAAAATGGTATTTAAAACGAATTACAGTTTTTAAGGCATGACTTCAGCTGGTTGAAGCTCCTTTGAATTAAAGCATGCTTGGAATATTACTTTGAAGTGGGAAAATAATTTACCATCTATTTCCTTTCTACGGCTAAACACTCAACTATACACAATCCGTGTACTGAACCTAGTTGCTAGAATATCACTTTGATCCTTAGAATTTATTCACAAGATTTCTGCATATCGAAACTATTAAAATCAAAACACAACAATTATTATATTCAAAAGTCAAAATCAATGTACGCTTAGAAATAATTTTCATAGACTCTTAAACCAAATATGTATGCATATATTAAAGTAGG
Organism: Bactrocera minax; assembly: GCA_021498325.1. Classification (NCBI taxonomy): domain Eukaryota; kingdom Metazoa; phylum Arthropoda; class Insecta; order Diptera; family Tephritidae; genus Bactrocera; species Bactrocera minax. The sequence continues at coordinate 706,287 of JAKEEE010000002.1, forward strand.
TTTACCAAGTTTCAATAGAGACTGTCACCAGCGTCAGGAAAATTATCGTTAGGAAAACTGAGGGTGTCGTTAGATGACACTACAATTCAATCTCTTTCCTGCTTTTTAGCCCATAATAAACCCGCCGACAAGTCTTAGCCAAAGAGAGTTTGAATCGGTAGTTTTTTTTTTTTAGGTTGAAGACCACATGTAATTTGCACTAAAACCACGCCCATTTTCATCTTTACATCATTTTGAATGTTATTTGCCGAGTTTAGAGTAAATAGCTCAGGCAACAACTGTGTTATCATAATAATACTGAGAAAAGGTTTTATATGTGTGTCAAAATTCTTCAAAAATCATTGTTATCGGAATATGCCTTTTCAAACCCCCAGATACCGAATATGAGAACCACCGTGCCTATAACCGACTTTTTTTTTTTCAATTGTTCTATTTGTCTGACATCTTAATGAAATTAAGTCAGCATTTTTTTCTGATAGTAATATGATCTGTTACTAAAAATGTAAAAAAATCTATATAGTACAATCCCTACCACTCAAAATTACTTTTGTTATTCCGGTTGATATTATACTATATATATCTTAGACAAAATTAGAAGTTTGTCGCTCAAAATGATCAGTCCATGGACTAATTCAGCCCCCATATAATACATGTGAGGATTTTCCGTTATAATAATTGACTGTATGCCGAATATATGTTGAATGCAGGAGCTATCTTAAAAAATGGATTCGAAATATTTTCTCGAACATATTTTAGTGCCAAAAGACAATGAAATTGATCTAGACCTTGATATATTCTGCATACAATTAATTTCCAATTTCATCCAATAACGAACCTTTTGCAGAGACCTCGAAATATTTCACACGCAAATCAGCCTAAGTTTCGAATAAGCACCCGGCAAAGGTTAGAACAAAAGTAAAAATACTGATTCAAGCAACCAGTGCCTACCCTTGTATACTTATGTAAATGCGAACAAGCATATGCTACATTCTTGTATGTATTTTCTATTTGTTTTTCCTTTTTTTTTCGTCTGCCTTTTGGTACCAATGTAAGTCCAATATACTAATTGATTATTCGTTTACATGAGTATTTCTGTTGAAAAGGTATTTTCACCTGAATATAATTTAATTGTTTGCTTTCATCGAATAAAAAATCTATTATTAAAATCAATCAGCAAATGACTACAAAAAAGTTAACCAAAATGTTATAATTTACGGGAAAACTACTTTTCGTCAATGGAATAATTAGAGATAATTCACTCGTCGCACGAAAATGGTACCAAGAAAATACTATTTAGACACACTTCCTTTCCACTTAAATAAAAATAATAATAATATACGAAATAAGTAGGCAGAACCTACAATTTAGAAATTCACATTTATTTGTCATGTTCTTTTCACTTTCAATAAAGGCGCAAACGTTTGCTATGAAACTAAAAACTAAAACCAAAATTATTTGACATGCATACAAAACAAAAAACGAAATACCAAGCACTTTTGTGGTTGAACCTTTCTGAAACGAATATTAATTACCTTTCAAAAATCGTTTTAAATCTATATTTCATACAACAATAGTTGTGTGGCGCTTTCATAGGAAAATTTGTTCATATATACGAAGCCACGCATATGGAAATGAATTATGAATTTCTTGGGTTGGCGGCACCTTAATTGATGTTATATACGTGGTGTGTTCAAAATATAACGGGAATTTTCGTTTTTTGAAAAAAATATTTACTCATTCGCCTACATTAATATTGTCGCCTTCAAAATAGTCTCCATTCGATATTATGCACTTACGCCAGCGCTTCTTCTAATCGTCGAAACACTTCTCAAACTCGATTTTTCGGATAGCCTTTAGCTCTTTCAGCGATGCGCTTTTAAGGTCATCTATACTTGTAAAACGACGGCCCAGTAAAGTTCTCTCTATTTTTGGAAATAGGAAAAAGTCACACGAAGCCATGTCTGGCGAATATGGAGGCTGGGGCATCGTTACAGTAATGTTTTTGGCCAAGAATTTACGAAAAAGCAACGAAGTGTGAGCAGAATTGAAGCAGAAAGGAGTTTAACTTGTAGGTAGTACTCCTTATTGACCGTTTGACTTGTAGGCATGAATTCATGGTACAGTATGCTATACGAAAGTCGAAGAACACAGTCGAAGGCCATTCCCGTTATTTTTTGCACACACCACGTATACATATATGTATCTAGCGCACTTGCTTAGCCAAGACAGCAAGCAAGCACTGCGCGACACTAATTTCTTCAGTATAATTAAATTAAGGGGCGAATAGTCATGTTATTACGTGAATATTTTGTTGAACATTTTCGGTTTTGTTATTAAAAGAACTTTTATTAATGTCGCCAAACATATGTGTACAAGCAACATTTTTTTACTAAATAAGAAATGATGTTTTAGATAATTACTATATATTGTGCCTCGTTCTGATTACTCTATCCAATCTCGAAAAGCTATTTCAAAAAGCGGAACTCTAAACATTAATGAAATCGATAACCATTTTCAGATTGAATTAACAAAGAGTCGACTGTTCTAAAATTGTTACATTAAGTTAATGGAGGGAACTTTAATTAATCGTAGAGTAGAGGGAACTTACAAACCCAAAAACTCTTTCTTAGTTAGTTTCTTAGTTAGCAAAAATAGAAAAACATGTATCAGAATTCGAATTCCACTATTTTTTAATTAAATGTTAGGTGTATGTGATTCGAAGAAATTTATTGAGTAGCGAATAGAACAAACAACTGGCGTAAACCAATAGGCTGGCATCATCACAGAGATTTAAACTAGCAAGCGGTTATACAACTTTAATAAGGTATCCACATACTCTCTTACCTTGGATTCAACTGCATAACTCTTTTTTTCATGGTTTCCATCAACATTTGACACATTCCTGGAACGATTGTAACGCGAAAAAGTAACGGCACCAAATCCGGCGTATAAGGTAGAACAATGACTTTTGTTTGTGACTGGTTCACCGAACATACTCTACTCAACGCTTGTTTTGAAAAAGACTCAAGTTTTTGTGTAGGAGTCTGTCGACGAATAGTTCTATAAGATGTATTGAGAGCCTCTTATAACTCTTCAATGCTAACAGGATGTTTTTCGAGCACATTTTCATTCAGTACAATTGAATGGCAACTATATGAGCTCAGTATATTTCTTTGCAAAATCGCGGATGTTATTGAGTATCCCCTTAGGAAGTTTGTAATGTATTTATAGATATATCATCAAATTTCAGATACTCACTTATTGGTTCTAAAATTTACAGTTGTAGTTTCCTTCGTGTAATGTAGCGACAAATGTAGCGACCCTGCATAACCCGAATGAGTTAGATGTATATAAATTGGGGACCCCCCCTGTACCGTCACAAAAAATCATTGGTCAAACCATACTATAAAAGTAACGATGTAACATTTTTCTGACTATCATTGCGGTGACTGTCTTTCAAAATTCCATGTGAAATTTTCAACACGAATTGATTGAACTATTTTGAATATGTTTCGAAATAATAATAATTAATAGATATTAAGCCATTAAAAGACATTATTATTAGTATAGACAGTATGTCAATTGACTAAATTACAGGGCTGCCTAAAACCCATTTCATTAAAGTGCCTATTTATTGCTTGATGAACTGTAAATGCTTGGTTTGAAAAGTGAAAGTGATTTCTAATTGTTTAATTCATTTAATTTTAAGTGAGTATATGTTAATGGAATGCAAGTGAAATAAATGTGACTTGCGTGTGTGTTTGTTTGTTGTGCAAAATAATCTAATTTTATTTTGAAAACTTCATTCCAATTATGGAGCATCGTAATTAAGTGCAATTTAATTTCACTTTCATTAATTTTACATGCAACTCTTTACAGGAGAATGGCACTTACTTGTCTGCGCTCCTCTGCCCCAAGAAAGGCTGCAAAGGCATCGTCATACCGGAACAAACGAAAATTTTTCAACCGGACTGGCGTTGCCTCACCTGCAATATGCTTGCGCCACACACGAAGATGTCACGCTACCAGGACTTTGTATTGAACACGATCAGCAATCGCATCAACACGAGCACCGGTACCGATTTGATCGAATTCATAAACGATAAGTGTCCACGTTTTTGCCCGCCCTCGAATTATGTGCTCGTCGAAGCGAAGTTGAATGTGATTTGGCGCATGCAACGCGTCATACGCGATTACCCCGAGGAAGAATTGCGACATCGCGATCGCTATCGGGAGGAGATTATGGAGATATTGGAAAAATTGGGAGCTGGCGATTGTACATTGAAGAAGCTAATTAACAACCAGATACCGTGCTAGCGAGTGGAGAGCTAATCGAGTGGTGGGAGCTTATGAAAAAGCAGCGGAATCAATCAATGAGTTTTTGTATTTATTTGTTATTTATTGTATTGTTAGTGTGTATTTGTGTGCTAATTAACACTCAGAGTAACGCAGTGCGCATTTACATAATATTGTTGCACTATTTGAAAATGTATGCAATTTTGTAGTATTTATCTCAAACAACTTTTTCAACCCTTTTTAATGTCGCATTATTATTTAGCGCACTGTAAACCTTTTCGCATCGTCGAGTTCGCGCTCGTTGTCTTGTCAGCGCAAAATGGTGCAATTATTTACGCGGCAATTTATTTATCACTCAATAGTTGTATTCTCAAAATTATTAATCTCTTGAATCAATGTTTACTATCTAGTCTGAAATAAATAGTGAATGACTAATAGCATTATTTAAATAAATATAAATAAAAGGCCAGAAAAAAAAAAAATAAAAAATTGAAATAAAAAATATGTGTAAATGCTTCATTTCCGCCGTCGAGTGAATTAATTAAATTCTTTTGCATTCACTTAGTGTACTTCGGTGCATTTTAAATATAGCGGCGTCAAAAGAATTTACTATATAGAAATTTTATGCATTTATACCTACATGTGTTTAGGTTTATTTAAATTTTAATTAGACTCGCACAACATAGTTGACATTCTTTGACAGCTGTCAACTGGGCCGCAGAACAAATCAAGTCAACTCAAGCCAATCTCTTAGACGAGCCAACCAAGCAGAAAATTGGAAAATGCGGCAATAAATAAGGTAAACTGAAATTTAAAAAAATTTTGAAAGAATGAAAATAAAGAAACTAGTTTAAACTAGTATAAAAAACTTAAACAAAAAACTGTAAACAATATTTAAAGTTAAATATATAAATTCAAAAACATGATAAGCATTACTTAAAATATTGTTTAAAATAAAAAGACACATTTTATAAGTGCATATATTTAAGCAGAAGTACAAAATAAGTTTGTAATATAAAATAATGAAACAAAAATAATTGAATAATAATACAATATCGGAAGGCTTATTTTCTTGTATTAAATATAAAAAACTTTTCTGAATTGAAAAATAAAAAATAACAAAAAACAAAAAACAACATTCAAAAGTTATTAAAAATGCTAATAAAAAAATAACTAAAATTAGATAATCCTTATAGTTAAAGTGTGAGTATTAAAGTGCGTTAAATTAAAATTTTAAAACTTAATAAACATTAAAGTTTATAATAAAATAAACGGTCAAAAATTAAAAAAATTTATAAAAAATTTGGACATCTGTTTTTCCTTTTGTAATTTCAAGATAATTTTCCATGAAATGAAATTTTCTAAAAATAAAATAAATAAGTTGAAGAAAAAATTATGAAAGGGTCAATGAATTGTAAATATTTAAAAGAAAACAGAAAGTCCAAAAAAAACTAAAACAATAAAATGAATAATTAAAAATAATTTAATTGAAAATTTGAAGAAGGCGAAGAAGAAGAAATTTTTAATAATTATAATGAAACTGTTAAAATATATTTAAAAATTGCAGTGATATAATACAAAAATAAAAAATCATTGTAAAAAAATTTAAATATTGAATATCAAAATAAAGTTTTCAAAATATTTCAAATCACTTGATAAATAACTGAAAGTCAAATTATCAATAAATGAAAAGAAAAAAATTAAATAATTAAAAATAAATATAAATAAATAATTATAAATTATTATTAAATAAAATAGGTAAATAGATAAAAAAGGTCGGTATATAGAAAATAGTAGTTCCTTTGTATTCTAAGAAACTGGCGATTACTAATTTCTGATTCCTATACCCTATACTACGAGTATTAAAAAGTTCAGTATTTTCTTAAAAATGTAATTTTTTTGTTGTTAATTACACGCATCTTCCTCAATAAACAAATACCTTAAAACCAAATAAATGAACGAAAAAGTAAAAGAATTTGGTATTATGCCAAATGGTTAGTATTACTTGCTACTGCAATGCCTAATAAATCTGTCAACGGGCATTTAGAATCGGACCCCATGCAACAATCTTCACTTAGACCACACCGTGTCTGCTGAGCACTTCGTAAACTGGGCGCAAAGATTTTCGCAGATAACCGCAACAAATGCAACAATGCAATAACATCAACACCCATACACACACACGCACACATACTCGTACACAGTTTGGCTCTCAAATGAAAATGAAAATGGCAGTGTGGGTTGTGATACTTGCTGTACCCTACAGAGAATACTCACATATTTCTTTTGTTGTTCTCGCCTTAGGTACTCACATATGTGTATCCAGGAAATATTTAAAGCAGTTTTTCTCGTATTTTTTTCTCATTTTTCAAATACTATTATGCTTTCCATGAAAAAATGATGTCTTCCACTTGGCTCAAACAATTTTTTATTAATGGTCTCTTCTTTCGAAACTTTAAGCAATTTATTTTCCTCGAAAATTCGTATGTATATTTGCGCCCTCTATTTTACTTTGGCAACTAAAATACCTACATACATACAGATGCAAATGATTAATGTGGCCGTGATTGAAATCAAAGAAATTGTGGCACACTGTCGAAAATAGCAACGAGTTGTGGCAGGCAAGGAAAAGGGCAAAAAATAAATAAAAGAAACGCAAAGAATTACCACCCCAACATTGGTACTTTGCAACGTAATTAAAATTTACAACTAATAAATAAAAATATATTTCAAAATTTCAACGCGGAAGACACAATGGCTTATTAGATGGTGGCAGGTCTGGGGCTGTTGGCTGCAATTTCTTTTAACCGTGTGTATATTCAAGCAAGTGAGCAGGAAATTAGAATAATTAGAGTCTGGGCTATTGTTTGGTAAATTTAGTATAAATATATACTAAAGGGAGGGATCATTGGAAAATTAAAAAATTAGGTGAGTATCTCTAATTCTTCAGTCTCAGATATAAATTTGGTGTAGTTACACCAAAAATACTTCTTTAAATAATGCAACAAATCTATATGTTATATCTTCAACTATGTTAGTTCCTATTAAGGATACTGAATGGAAAAAAATTAATTTTTGTTTTTGACCATTATATGACAGCGCATCCATACCGAACCATCTTCGGTCGTTATCAAGATTATAGACTTGAAGTGCTTACATCTGATTTCAAAAATCACTTTCTACATTTGCGAACCACCCTAATAGGCACATGATTTGCATATGCATTTTTCAATAATTATGTCTGCTTGCCAAATTTTCATGGCGCTTTCCCTTGAAAATGACAAATACCTTTTTAATAATTGAAAATATAATTTATGCAAAATTATAGCAATAACTTGCGAAATATTTGTGCAGACGCAAAGAATATTAACAGCATAACTTTAGAATAATTAGACGTAAATATATATATATTTATATATGCATATATATTCGACTGGAATTTTAAGTGATTTCGACTATTTTTGTGTGTAACATTATCTTCTAATATTATTTAGTACCTCCCATGTTAACCGATGTACGCGGTGTAAAGTGAATCAAGGGGGAGGTCATTATGTTGGGAATAAAGTTCTTGTCTGTCTTCATCAATTTTTTGACACCAAACCACATTATGCTTTAGAAAACAAGCACATTTAATTTTATTAAAATATTTTATACATTGACCGTTATATTCGGTATACAACGGAAGTGCAGAGATTCTCAAATTCGTTATATGTGGGCTAAGGGAATGTACTGACCAATTTCGACTTTTTTATTCAAGGTAAGAGTTGTCATCCAATTTCATTATTTATGTTGTTTTTATACAATCATTATGCACCGATTTTGGTTCTAATTGAAAAAATATTTTGTGATTTATGAAACTTGAACCAAGTGTGGACGATGTAGTCTTTTGATTGGTAATCTTTATTCTAAACCAATTCAGATGTAGGCCTACAATGTAATCCTTCTAAATGTTATCTCGCAACAGTCTCAAAAGTGGCAAGGAATATTTTTACTAAATTTCATTATTATCTGCTATCGCAATACTGAACTGAAGTTGTCGCTTCCCCAGATAAACCACAGGGCTCATCATTCTTAACATTTTGATATTTGTATACCCTTAGTTCTGTGTAACCTGTTAGGTTTGTCTAGGAAATGTCTACAGGGGTTTCTCAACATTTCTCTGGCATTTCCGATTAAATTTTAAAGTATAACACATTGATTTTTTCACTAAATCAAGGAATGCATTCGAAGATTTAAATTGTTAAGGGCAAGCAAGCATGGCCATAATGTTTAGTATTGGTCAGACTAAAAAAAGTAAAGTAAATGTAAGTAATAAGTCCACTTTGAAATGTAAAAAGAAAACAGTTATTTACAAATTCTAAATAAAATATAGTTCCTAACACGTAACAATTCTCAGATTTTCAATTCGGGTAAAGAGTGGTATGTCACTCAAATGACGTCATCTAATATTATTCTGGAAGTATATGGCTATTTTAAGAGATACCTTTTATGTATGTATTCCTTTTATATATGATACCTTTAAATTTTGGCTTAGACATCAAAAGAATCAGAAAAAAATGCAAAGTTATATGATATTCCCTCACATTAATCATTTATTTTTAATTTTGTGCTATACCTCTTTTGTTGTTGTTAAGAAATCATTTCTGGCCACTCTAGCGCGCCTGGTCAAATTTTTCGCTGAAATCACAAACATTGAATTCTACCGGGCGACCAGGAAGCTCAGCAGGTTGCTAGCGCAAAATAAAACAAATTTCTGTTGCATATCACCAAGGCGCAGGCAAACATCCCGTCAATTGGTCGGTATAGCAGGGTTAATTTTGCATTTTAAACAGTTGAAATATTTTTAAATATCTCGGGAAGATCTGCCGATATCTTTGTGATTTGAATTACAAATGAAAGGCTATCGCTACGAGCTTGTTTTACCAGTGCTTCCGACTATCCAGTTCAAATGCGGGCAAGGCTAAGAGAGCTTTTATATTGCGTGATTTATGGACAATACCATTCAAAGGTATCATCATATAATTTTAAAGTTGTAAACTTATGCATTTTTATCTGGAAAGTTACACTCACCGAGTTTAAATATTTCCTATAAATGAGATTTGGTAATGTCTATCTGACACTGAGCTTCTAACTGCATACTTGCTCTTTCTTCTGGTGGTTGAATGCATGCAGTCGGCGTAAAAATACCAGAATTATAACCACATATTTGTCGCCCACCTATTCGACCAGGTGCACGCGACAGTCGGCAGGGCAGTTCCTTGCGCCTTTGGATATGCTACATTTGCGGATCAATTTCTGGCAGCAACTACTTCCGTGCTATTTTGAGCGCCTGGTAGAAGTCGACCAAATCAGTTTCAACGAAATAATTTTTGGAGTAACCCTGAGTGGCTGGGGTGACCAGATGTGATTTTTGCATTAATTTTTGCATGGGAAACCGTTTTAAAATGAAAGTTCGATGATTTGTGGATGGATTTAAAACTAACGCTTAAATTTGAACGCCTATTTTATTTTATTTTTTCACTAATCTCATCTATATTACTAACTTAATAATTTATGTTTCATTATTATTGATTTAGTGCCATAACCTACGAAAAATGATCTACTAGAGCAAAAATAAAGAATGTATTCCCATATATTTTTGCTAATTATATCTCTTTATTTAAACAATTTGTTTCTATTTTATAGTTTATGAACATAAATAATTAAGTTGTGTCTATGTTTCTATTGCAACTCAATTTTATTTTAACCTATCTTTGGAAATTAATTTTTATTTAAAAAATTATTGTAATAAAAGAAATTTACAATTTAATTAGTTATCTATAATTATTAAAAAAAAATGTTTTTTTATTATTGAGCAGCTGTATTTAATAGTAGATTTGTTGGCTTACTTTATTTGATAACATGTTATGAATACCATTTATACTTCTTATACATTCAGTTTGAGCATTTGATATGCACTATGGTAAACCTGAGCGTTTATACTTACAGTTCTGGCAAATATTTTTATTATTATTTTTTTGTTTTTTGAAAGAAAAATATTATTTCCGCTAGAATTTTAATAAACAAATATTTAACACTTAGATATATTAAATTCTTCAAGTTTTTCTGCACTTACATATGATTTTGTATGATTCATTTGCTCTTATGACATTTTTGCTTATAAGCTTACAACAACAACAATAATTAAATATGACTAAATTCACTACACTTTCAAGGGCCATGTTAGCAGCTAAAGTAACTTTGAAGTTCCTTATATGTACATATGTATGAAGGTATCTGGCTACATGTATTATATTCACAGTTATGCAAGCATACATAAATATTACAGATGATATATTATATGTACTACATATTACATCAATATTAAAGGCAAAATTGTTTCCCTATTTTGGAGTTGTACCGTAAAGGTCACTTCTGTCTCGTACATATATGTTTGTATGTATGCACATATATACATTGCTATACAGTAAGTAATTACACATATATTAATTTCATACACATACATATACTAAATTAAAAACAAGTATAAATATATGCTTAAGCCAAAGAAAGATATAAAAAAAATTTGCAGCAAACGCTTGCAAGCAGAGAAAGAGAACTTGCGCCTAGCTAGGACTAAGGGACCGCATTAGCTCCGCGTAATTGTGATTTGCTGCTTCCGCTTAGCCTTGGACTCGAGGTACCTTTGTAGGGATGGAATGACGAAAAGCATAAGGCCGCTGATGGCGATTGTGATGCCGGCCATGAGGAATGCGGGACTATATGAATTGGTGATGTCATACATCCAGCCTGAAACACATCAACATTATTTTAATAAAGTATAAATTAAGGTCAAAAAAATATAGTGAAATATTTCTTACCGCCAATTGGTGGTCCGATGAATGATGCGATGCCCTGGAAGAGCAGCAGCAGCCCGAAAGCATTGGTCAACTTCTCCAAGCCGAGCAGATCGACCAATATGACGGAGGTCAGGCCCACGTAGGCGCCGATGGTAAAACCGAAAGCAGCACAATAAGCAGCGAGCGAATAAAATCCGGTGCAGAGCGGCGAGATGGCAGTGGCTACAGAAGATACACATGAATTATTATATACATAATAATTTCAATCATTTGTATTTTTAGACTTACAAATGCCGCACAGTGTCAGACAGGAATTGTACACCCACAAACGGTTGACCCATGGCTTGTCCGCCAGGTAGCCGAGTATTATTCTGCCCACTGTATTGGCCACACCGATTACGGCAATCAGGTAACTGGACTGTGCGCTGTTTATGTTGAGCGTTTTAGCCTGTGCGACTATGTAAATGTAGGGCACATTGAAGCCGATGCTGGTAAAGAAGTTCGACAGTGCAAATACCATGAAGACGGCATCTTTTAGCAATGAAAAATTCATCATTTCGACGAAAGTGTCATGAGTCTCCTGGGAGCATGTAATGCAGCCGCAGCATTTTATTCTTACCTGCAACAGTGTATTAGTAGATATAAATTATTGATTATTGTAGATTTATGAATGTTATGAATTTAGTTATAAATTTAGTCGTTCATCTACGAAAGACGTTTGGTATACAATAAATAATAAATAATAAACCATAAATATTATTTTAAACAATAAAAGATTATTTTGAGCATCAAGAGCATTTTCTAGTTGATACTAAATTTTTTAGAACTCTCCGTTTTTTGGAGACTTTTTGAATAACTTCCTTGGTATGCAAAATATCTATCTCGATTATTCAGTGCTTTTAAATGACTTGGAGACTTTGAAAAACTCTACACTTATTTGGAGACTTTATGAAAATAAATTTTACTAATTTTTTATCCCATTAGCTGAGAAGATAGAGACAAAGAGTTTGTTTTCGTGCAAAAAAATTATAAAATTTTAACTATTTTCCATTTAATAATAAATTCACTGTACTTATCTTAAATTTTATATAATCTACTTAATGTATCTAACCAAGGTATATAACCTAATCTAAATACATTAACATTCCCCAAAATGGGTTTACATATGTATGCACCCCCCTCCCAATTAATATATAAAGCAGCACCTGAGTTATTTCATTGTGTAGTATTTTTGTTACTAATTTATTCCGAAATTACTTTGTTAGAGAAGAAAGTATATGAAAAGGAAAATAAAATCTTTAATTCGACTCGACTAAAGTAAAAACGGAAATAAATAATTATATGCAAGCTATTCGGATTATACTTAAATAAAGACGAACGAAATTGAATATTATATAATACACGAACGTGAACTTTTGTACCTTCAAAAATACAGAAACAAATACAAATTTATCGGAGAATTTAAAAATTTGCTTAGTTAATGTAAACTCAAAATGCAAATACCTTGAAATGTTCTTTGTACGCTTGAATCGATGTTTGGCATTTATTTCGTTCGAAACTTTAGACATAGTACTGGAATAGATTTCGTAGAGCACGGTAGTGAGCAGCGAACAAAAGAAAAATACGAAATAATATAAAATAAGGATACTCAAAAGTGCTTGAAATTGTTTCAGGAGTGTAGTGAGTAAGCATTGCAGTATTTTCAGATAAAATTTCGAAAAACAGGGGAGATAATACCAGATTTCATAATGATTCACGACTTCTACGCGGATAGGGAGATATTTGTAACGGGCGGTTCGGGTAAGTGAAAAGGCTTTACTGAAGCACAGTGTGAACCCGGCCTAAAGTTAATTAATTATATTAATTATATAAGTTGATTTCTTTCTTCCAAAAATTACTATCAAAATTAAAAAACCAGGCGCCGTTGGCAAAGCTTTGATTGAGAAGCTGTTGCGCTCCTGTGATGTGAGAAAAGTCTACGTATTGCTGCGTACAAAGAAGAATTTCAGTGTTGAGCAACGTTTGGAGAAACTGAAGCAGGCGAAGGTTTGTCTACCCACAAAAAGAACTCACAAATAATGTTTGAAAATCCTCTACTCTCATTTCATAGATTTTCAAAGTATTGCGCGCCACCAAGCCGCATATGTTCGAGAGAGTCAAAGCGATACCGGGTGATGCAGGATTACCGAATTTGGGTATTTCACCAGAGCATATTGCTCTAATGGACAATGTTTCGGTCGTGTTTCATTGCGCGGCAACTGTACGCTTTGATGAACCATTACGTGTTGCTTTGAAGCTAAATGTGGGCGCTACCTATGAGGCTTTGCTGTTTGCTGAGAAGCTGAAGAACTTAAAAATTTTCATGCATGTCTCGACGTTTTACAGTAACCCATACTTGAAGTGTGTGGAACCGAAGGCATGTGGTTGATTAACGGTTATAGTTAGGGAAAGTGAGAGTAATCTTTATAATTTCAGCTTTATGATTCACCGTTAGATTGGCGCATGTGCTTGAAATTATTACAGGATGATAGCAAGAAAGATACGTTGGATTATCTAACGAAAAAGTAAGTTATGCATTTCATAAAGAAAATGTATTTGAGAATTTGTCACTTTCTAGAATTGTTCTAAATTATTCTGAAAGCTCTTTACTACAAAAATGACTATACCTATAGAAGTTTTACGAAAATTTAAAGATAAACGATTATTAAAAAATGTCGATTATTTTTGATTGTGTAAAAGACTGTTCATTATAAGTTCGATTATTTCTTTGATGATTAATACATAAATATCTCAATATTCAATTTTCATTCTAGGCTCATAATTGGCTTCCCGAATACCTACACATTCACGAAAAATCTCGCCGAGAGTGTGGTCAATGACTTTCGCGAACGAATACCGGTTGCTATATATAGACCTTCTATAGGTGAGGCATTGAATTTACCTTGAATAAAGCATAAGCTTATACAAATATAGGGTGTTCAATAGGGTGGGCCATTTCATTTTACATATATGAAGCTTCAATCGAAAATTTTTGAATTCAAAAAGCAAATAGGTCAAAATAGGCAACTCATGTTGATTCACTTTAATCTTGATACTCTACAATCTATTAGGAAAGTATTTTTCGATTAATCGACTTAAAATTGATTTTTGTTCGAAAAAAACCCTCCTAAAAAGGGTAAATATATCTAACTACAGATTCCTTTTACAAATTTTATAGTTCTTCAGGCACTCTCCGACCCCATTCCCGGTTATCCACCCACCTTGATGGGTGCTATGGGTCTCTTTGTACTCGTCGGCACTGGCATACTAAAAACAGTCTTCTTGTCGTTTTCAACACGTTTTGACATAACACCACAAGATGTGGGTATCAAAACAATGTTGTACTATGCCTGTCGTGCTGGAACCGAATACGCCCAGAAAAAGTAAGAGCAGCAAAGATTAAGAAATAAGTTCGCTATTATTAAGGAAGTCTAATAGCGAAGATAAAACATTTATTACAGAGCAATTGTAGAAGCGCCTGTGTATATGTCCTCATCATCGAAACACTCAAGACACACTTTCTTCCAAATGTGTCAGGTTATGGAGCACGGCCTTTGGCATGAGGCGGCGTTTGAAAAGAATTTCATGTTGCCCGGTTGTCATTACACAGACAGTCGTTTCGTTTACAAATTTGTGGTATGAAAAGAATGTGAATATGTACATGCGTAGACATATTTTTTTTAAATTACCTTATTTAGGTTTTCACCAAGCAAATACTGCCTGCCATGCTAGCGGACGGTCTAATTATGCTTTTCGGCCGCAAACCGGTACTTATGGGTATTGTACGCAAGGCCTATATCTCATTGGAGGTTATGCAACCGTTCCTCTTCAACACCTACGATAGCCCTGGTATGACACACATAGAAGAGATGACTGAGGCAACAAAGGGGTAAGTTTAAAGATAGTCGGGTATGATAGACATGTTTTCGGTTTGAAAATATCGTACATTGAAAGTCATGACAAATGGAAGTTCGAATCAATTTCTTTTTCAATTTCTGCATATCTTAATGCTAAAATTACTTGTAGCACCGAATTCGATCTTCAGCCCGATATCTCATATGCCAAAACCGATGAAGGACTCCTTAGCATTTGCACAACTATGATTTTTTCAATTCGCGAACATTTGCTAAATGAGGATCCGAAGACTATTCCAATCGCGCAGAAGAGATTAAGAATGTAAGTCGTCAATTATTACTCGTAATTTCTAGGAAGGTACTAATTTTCCTGTTTTCCACTCCCAGCAAGCGTTTGGTCTACAATATTCTACGTGCAATTATAGTTTATTACATTTTGCGTTGGTTTTATGACTTTTTGATCAAGTATATTGAGGGACCTACTGCCAACTGATTTGTTGATATCAACTTACTTAGGTATCTGTAATCGTTTGAGAACTTATACAATACACATAAATCTATATAAGACTTTTGTAACCATTTTTACCTCTGTGGGGGCTAAATTGTATCATTGGTTTGGATTTAGCTTCTCTCTATTAGTTTGTTTTGAAACGAAGCATTTTAGTTTAAATTAAAATATTAAATTGTGTAAAAAATTTTCATCTTAAATCTATAATTTTAAGCCCCTTTTTAAACCCCTAATGAAAAGAATTTTGTCTTTCAAAAGATGTATGAGAAAGAAAATTTATACCGTTGTTTGTAATTTAAAATTTAAACAAAACTGGTAATAAACCATTAAATATATTTGTGTTTACATAAACCGATCTAATTAAGTAATTTTTGGAAAATTTTTTAAAGTAAAAAGTAATTAAAATTTTTCTATTTGAGATAACGAATTTCATATCTTCAGGCAAGCAAGTGAAATAGTTTCAATAGAAATAAAACGGCTAAGTAGATTTGTGATGGGTTCAAGGCGCTTGGTCGATACATGAGATTCTAACCTAACATAATTATTTGAGATTTATAATAAAAAACTTTTACACTCCTACTTCTAGCATTTAGAGTAGGTACTGAAGTTCAAACGGACTTCTAAAACATTCTTCTACAGGAATATTTAGCGTGCAATTTTTCGATTTTGGAAAAGACATTTGAATTTTTGGACGATAAAAACGGTAGACCACCCTAGTTGAGAGAGTTTTGCGGACACGGTTGGAAGTAAAGATCCCTTTTTGTTAAATCTATAAAGGTTTAATTGCGTAAATAATAAAGTCCTCTCAGCATAACACACTCTAGAGCGATATAATTCTTTAAATAATAATGAATAATAACAGATTAATCAAATATTTCTACTGGGTGATATAGGAAATTGTAAAAGATTACAATCAATTTGTCAGAAAACGCCAAAGTTACAAAAATAATAATAAAATTTTCCAAAGTTAGAAATTTATGGGATATTAGTATTTAGGACTTTAAAAGAAATTGTATTAGTGAAATGTTTCCTGTCAACATCGGGCTCTCTGGGGACACGCCAATCTTTGTACGAATCGCGATTTTATTTATTTTAATGCAATTACTCGGATTATTCTCTTTTCTACTAAGGAATTATGTGCAACAGTATTCCAATAAATTTTGGTTACCAGATTGATAAATTTAAAATAATATAAATTTAAATATTGAATAAAAATGTGAAAGTCTCCGAAAATGTGCCTCAATATTTGTGTAAATTTCAAAATTAACTAAATAAAAATTTTATAAACAATTTCTACTCACATCACTTTGACTGCCGCGCACACTATGGCGCACTGAGCCATAACGCTTCATCATGCCCGAACTGGAAAGGTCCTGACGTGAGGCAGTATACTCTGGTATATTAAGGATGGAACCCTGGAAAAATCAAAAATTAAGTTCGGTATAACCATCAACAGTGCTTAATGTAAGCACCTACCTGATACAGAATATCCGGACGATACATGGTGCCACTACCCCAGTTCTCATGCGGTGGCGTCAACTGATCCAAATGTGGTTGACTGCGATGGCGCACCATATCCGTGCTGCTGGTGCTTTGTGCGATTGTTGGGCATGCAGGCTTGCCATTGGCGTCATTGTTCACAGCCTGATTGTTCTAAAGTTATATATATATATATCGAGAGAAGAGAATTAGTATCTAGCAACAATAAGCGAATGGTAAACAAAAAGTATATGACAAACGTCAAGAGGGGATATAGAGAAAGCACAACACTCACATGGGTAGTGGGGGGTGGGAAGTGTTAGCATTTGGGTACTAGACCCCCTTAAGGGTGCAAGCATTGCTTGGAGGAGAGGATTTGATAAAGATTTTACAGCGTGCTTGGATTGCGTGCAAAGAGAAAACTGGGTTACACGTGTGTATTTGTATGTATGTATATAGATTGCGAGTGTGCTGGGTGGGGCACATACATTTGTATATAACAGGAGTGCAGTAAGGTCTGTTTCGATTGTTTGGGAATCAGCGTTAAGTGTTGGGAACGAACTACATTTTACTTGCGCTAACAGCATGGTCAAGTCGAGCGAGAGCATCCGGCAATGCGCCATAGAGGGACGCAACTGTCGCAACTGTGTGTATGTGGTTGTATTGTTGTGTGTTGGAGACGCGCGCGCGCACCGCAAATGACGAGAATAGAATAGAAACCAATTAGAATATTATCCAAAGAAATTTTCTTAAAAATAAATTACACCAAAAAAATTACTAAATTTGCTTCAAATTAAATATTTGGAATATTTCTCACTCCTTTACGCACTTACGTTGTTGCTATTGAAGCCGTGTCCCACGCTGTTTGAACGACACAATGCCGCGTCGGCACGTTGCGGCAGCTGTAAATATTGATCACCCTCATTTGTGCCAGATTTCAGTGGTTTCAGCTCAGCAGTTGTTGTATTATTATCGATAATATCGCTTTTCTGCGCTTTCGTTGGCTTTGGTGGTTCCAAGGGTCGAAAGAGCGCACCGAACAATATACAATTCAATACAATACCGCCGATGATGAGCATAGCGCCACGCCAACCGAATGAGCCGATCAGATGTTCGGTGAGTGGTGCAAATACGAATGTGCCGAAACCCGAACCGCACACGGCAATGCCGGTGGCTAGCGAACGTTTCGCCTCAAACCACGTCGTTACACTTACAATGGCTGGCAGATAGATGAGACCCAGTCCAAATCCCGCACCAATACCAATTGTAAATATTAGTGTCAGCACATTCTGTGCGAAAATACTGGCCACAATGCAGGCGGCGGCAAATATGGCGCCGGCTATGGTGACCGCCCGACAGCCGTAGCGATTGACAAATGACGAAGAGATGGGTCCTGCGAATCATAGAAGCATATATATAATCGAGTTTCTTGTAATTTTCAAAATGTTGTATATAACAATACTCACCTGAGGCGTAGGTAACACCCACCATAATGGACACGATCCAGGCTGTATAGCCTGAACCTTCATTGAAATAGGTGAGGAACTCATCATAAAAGAGACCAAACGAATATGTCATGCCATCCGCTTTAAAAAGTAGTTAAAACGAGAAAAGATTAGTTAAAATTCTATGGTGAAATAATTCATACCAGGTTTCATTAAAGCAAAGTAATTGTAACGGCTTCACGTGACGACGTTTCACGTAAGATAAATTCTCCATATGCAGATATATAAAATATTGTCTAGTTAACATGAATATTTGTTCAAAGTTCATAAGTCTTGATATCGGTAAAATGTATGAGGTTTAGTTATTTGACGTTCAAAGAAATCGAAAACCATAAGAAGAGATCTATTAACCGACGCATTCTACTGAAAATCGAGACTCCATAACCAGAACGGACTCGAATTAAAATCTGTTCAAGAACTGTCTATTCAACAGCGTTCCTAAAACCGTTTTGAAAATTATTTATTCTCGATAATAACAACATATAGTAGCCGATAGTTAGTATTATCTAGGCCTATGACTGAGGAATCATTAAAGCTAAAGAATTTTTGGAATTTTAATTGGTAATCTGAGTTTTTTACTCAGGAATAATAATTAACTATTAAATCTATTACATATTTAGTCAAAAGATATCTCTCGATCAAACTCCCTTAGTTTATAAGGGGAGTTTAGACTTAAAAACCTTTGCTTATGAATATAAATTCTAAAGAAAATTTTGGAGGTCCACTTTTAAATTTTTAGAATTTAAAAGAAAGGTGGACATGTTTAATGGCGATATTAAAAAATACTCACTAACCTATCATTTATATGGGATGTATATAAGGATGTTCCAATAGAGCAATTAGGCACTTAAAACTAGTTCAAATTAGTTCAGTTTTTCTCTGGTTGGTTGGACTTTAATATTTGAAGCCCTGCAAAGAGACTTGTTTCTTAAGATGTAGCTTAGGAAATTTGAAGTCCCGGTCTTTCAACGGCTACCCAGTTCCCGTTAGATAAGAGCTTAGCTACAATTAGCTATGCTACAAGCTTCAGGTCACGATAGAAATATAATTGCGCTTCGGCGATAATATATGTTTCTAGAAAGGGAATCCCCTAACTTGACCAAGGACCACGCAAACGTTCCCATAAAAATCCGCAAGACATTTGGGGTCGTCGGGAAATTTGTTCGTACTCTTTTACAAACATTCGGCGAAAGAAAAAAGAAATTATAAAATAGGATTCTAACTTGGTAGGATAACACACAACGCATATTTAAAAAGAGAAAAGATTTGAAACATTTTGGTTAATTTCAATTAATGTTATGAAAATCAAAATAACTTTTAATTGCCAATTAAATAATTAAAATTTAATTTAAATTAATTAGAACGAGTAGCTGCGTATAGACCTATTAAATATAGTAGCAATACTTAAGTATATATGCACCTGGCAAAGGATGATGAAATAAACAAATGAGCTTGAAGTATTCAAGTGCTCTAACTAGTTTTCGCCGGTTTACTTTTTTTGTTTCGTTTTCATGCAGGAACTTTGTAATTTGGTAATGTTTTCGGTATTATCAAAATAAAATGTTCACCTCATGAACTCAAAACACATGATTTA
Organism: Bactrocera minax; assembly: GCA_021498325.1. Lineage (NCBI taxonomy): Eukaryota > Metazoa > Arthropoda > Insecta > Diptera > Tephritidae > Bactrocera > Bactrocera minax. The sequence continues at coordinate 726,401 of JAKEEE010000002.1, forward strand.
AAGTATTTAACCGCCAATAGATTGTGGCACTTTTTGGCCCAGGAATAGTTTGAAGAGCTGAGGAAGTTTCAGTATAATTTACGGTCATTTCGTTGGTCAAATTGTTTAAGACAGCCCGTTAATATAGGTTACTAGTAACTTGTAAATTGTCAACATATGGAGAAAAATGACTAAATTATTTGACCCTCCGGAATGTTTATTATATATAGACTGTTATATGTAGTAAAATCACTGAACACTCATTTATTTTTTATTATCGATAGTTATCTGAACATTAGTATTGAGTTGATTAGTTATTAGGTGTATTAGGAAATCATATTGTATTGTATTCATTTTGAAAAACTTCCAAAAGGTTTTTTTTAAGTTCGCTGTAATTTAAACTTTTTAAAGTGATTGAACGAACGGAGGTTTCGGTCTAAGATTTTTGGTTTGTAAATTAATTAATGGTCTAGCTTCTACATTTGAATATCTGGAATTCTTATATATCCAAACTTTATAGTTATTATATTATGTTTTGAGGATTTAGAATTTTCCTTCATCAAAAAATCTATATATTTTGAGGCAAACTAATAATACTTGGGATAATAGAGACTGATTAAAGATACTAAAAGGAAGCGAGTAATGCACTGAAATTAAGTTCTCAAGGAAAAAAGTCATCGTTTACTTTCGATAAAGCTCTGATTTAAGGCATGTGATAGTGGCCTCGAATAAATTAATCACTCCTTGTACACCTCAAATCTCTCTAGTATCTACTTTTTGCTAAATTATTTGTAAAAATAAAGGTGAAAAGAAATTTCTGTTAATGAGGAGTTCAAGGCGGCAATTGTGCTATATACTTCGGCCAAGGTAGAAATATATAATAAGAAGTAGAAAGTAGTGATAATTAGTTCCAAGATATAATAAATGTATTGAGAGTGGGTATGAAATTAAAATATATTGAATGTAATACGAATTCCCTTTCATACTGATACCGAAATTACATTCGAAGGCCCCAGCATGTTCTAAAACTCTTTATGGGAGATACATTTCTATTTTTGCAGATAGAAGATACAGATACAGATACAGATACAGATAGAAAAAAACACTTATGAAATCTGTGGGCAATCACACCCCTAATATGTGTACGTGATTTAATAAACATGGGTTACTTAACATGGTATACTTAACGATTTGTTATCGCGTGACATATATCTTGCACGCGACTAATCACTCTTTGCATGTGTTGACAATATATTTGATATGTCCTGTTTGAGTACCACATTTGTGTCCACCATTCAATTGTTCAAGAAGCTTCAAATGTCGGAAATTTCATGATAGCTTTTAGTAGCAGAAATGATAAATAGAATTGTGTAAATTCATATTCAAAGTATTCACATTAAAAATTGATATTGCGTGAATGCGCGATACACTGTTTCCAAGTCAATAGTTTTTGACGCTTGATAGTTGTTGAAATGGCTAAGCCAAGTACTGACTGCTTCCAACTGGAAATTTTGAGCTGATAAGGAAACACTGTCGAAAGTTGTGAAACTTTTATTTGAAACAACGTTTCGAATATAACCGATCAAACAAGTAGATATTGTATCAGTGTGTGAACGATAGGGAGATATAGAGCGGAATTGGGAACGTGTTGAGTTTGGGAAATTTTTGTTGAGCGGCTTTCTACAAAATTAGCTATTTTGATAGAAACTCGTTTTATGTTCTTACTTTCTTGTTGATTACTAAAAGCAAATGCTTACTTGGACCGACCAATGAAGTTTGTACTCTTTTAGCGTTACCCTGTAGCGTTTTTTAAAATGCTTGTCAATTTGATGAGGTAATCGTCTGGTTTCAATTAGTGGACATAAATCACTTGATATATTTTTATTTTGACCATTTGGCTTTGCAAACTTAATTATTTACTACCATCTGTGTCCATGAAAGTTCGATTACCTATCAATTGATAAGTGCAGACATTTTACTAATTCAAAATAATAGTAACAATTATAGTTAAAAGCTTGAAACTTGTTATTTTCTTATCAATTTGTTGATTTAATTTAAGCAAGCATATAGGACAAATGATTATCAGCTTAAATTTCTGATAATAAAAAAATTTGGCAAAATTATTGAAAATTGAAAATTATTCGAAAAGAGACATTTTAATTTTATTTATTATTTATTTTTCAATTTATACATTTGTAAGCTATACTTGTGGTACTTAATTATAATTAAGTATATTTAGCAAACCAAATAAAATCTATTTTCTTGCTCTCATTGACATACTTAATTGAAATTTGCAATCAGTCGCGCGTTAGAAAAATAATATGAACGAAGGCTAATAGAAACGCATGTCAAAGGGTCTAAGTAGTGCATGTAAACAAATGATTACATACTAGTAAGGGGATTAACAAAGCGATTACGGCACGATTGCTTTGTTAAGACAAAGTTAGTGCGAAAAGTAAATAAACATTGCATCGATAAAGTCAATTGAATAAATACAAATATATTCACATAAGTGAGTATATATAGTCATAATTTGTTTTTCTATTGAAGATACACTGATATTCATTTAAGGCAATGCATAGATACATACAACTAAAAGTTACTCATACACACTGGCTTTAACTGAGATTTCGTAATGGTAAGGCAGGCGCATCAACGAGTAAAATTACATGCCAGATGCAACTCTACCTTGCTCATTTATACCGATCAATGTACTTGCTCCTTAGTCTGGTAGAGAGAACTATGCTCTAACAGCTGAGAAATATTATCTTCAAATTTTAAATCTTTACTTTCAGTTGAAACACTCATAGCTTTGTTTTTACTACAAAAAATTATCCCTAATAAAAGGAGTTCTGAGTTTTGTGAGTTGGAGATTGTTGAATTCACTGTACACAGAGAGAAAGCGAGAGATTAATAGAAGATGAATGTTAATATATATTGCGAAATTTGCTGGGTGATATAAAAATGTTGGCAGAAAAGGACGGAAATAGGAACAACTATTGTAGTAAACTTTCTCGGAGACCACAGAGTGTAGTGAATCGAACAAGCAACTCGTAAAAACACAATAAACTAGCATAAGACGTTTTCTATTCGCCATTTCGAAATTAAGCGAGTTAAATTCGATACAAGGAAGTAGCATACAAGGAAGAAGCACTTCTCCACCAAAGAAAGCAGCGCAACGGAATTGCGCCTACGCCAGGGAACTTATTAGCGCATGGTTGCACCGCGAGTGTTTCCCGCTTGCATACAGAACTAGTATATTTTATTCAATTCGCTACTCTATTGGCTCGCTTGGCGAATCGAAGACAGCCACAATCAAATTGAGCAAACGGTGATCTACATCTGTGTTATTTCTTCACATGTAAATTAATTGGTTAGAAAGCAGAGTATAAACTTGGCGAGCAGAGAAGTGGCGAAACGAACACTATTTATATTAATAAACTCATTTCAAAGTATAATGAATAACAATAATATTGTACTTACTGATGATGTGTATCATAAATGATCCGAAGACGACCATCCAACCCCAGCCGCCATCTGGTGGCGCTGGTGTCAGCACATCCTCCACTAAATCACAATTGCCATTTGAGCTTTTTTTGTTTTTACGTGCGGGTGCATGCACCATTTTAGTGTTTAGTATGTGTAACTTAAAGAGCAAATCAGTGTCAGGAATGTATGTGCGTGTGTGTGCGACGGTGGGTGAGTTCAATAAAGCTCTGGCGTTAAGTGTAGCAAATCGCGGTCCGTTGGTGAAAGCGCAAGAGAAACGCCTTTTAAATCAGCCTGTTGTTTATGGTCCTCGATAGCGGTATAAATTTCAAAATAAACCGTTAAAACTGTAAATGATAGCTGGCTGTCGCGTGCGGCGTGTTGTTGGCACGCAATTTGTACTCAATTGGCGCTGCTGCTGTCAATGCTGCTGCTGCTGCTATTGTTGTATATGATTGGCAATTGTTCAATTCCTGCTGCTCGCCACTCAAAATGCAATCACTGCTCTCTGCTCGACTCAACCGATTGCCAATTTGACATTGCTTTGCTAAGTTTTTCTGCGTTTTTTTTGCGAAAAACAATTTGTTGTTGTTGCTGCACTTGTCACGGTATTTGTTCTCTCTGCGCCCTTCTGTTTGTTTCTGTAATGAAAAATAGTGCAGCTTGTTAGTCGTGCATTGCTAAATGCCTTTATGTATGTGTAAAAGTATGTAGCTCGAATGATTTTTTTTTGTTGTACGTCAGCAGCAAGCGGAAAATTCAGCTGTGTCCGTGTGTGTGCAACGCATATTCAAAAGCAATTTCCTCCCAAGTGACAGTGCGAAAGTAAAATATAATTTATGTTTATGGCAAATGACATATATATTTGATTGGGTCAATTGCCAAAAAGCCAATGTTGGCTTCAATTGTTATGTGCATTCGTATCGTAACGAAATATATATGCACACACTATACACAAATTGCTAACTTTTTAATGTTATGTTATGGTTATGCTGGCCGGTGTAACGGTACCAATTAAAAAAGAAATAGTAATTTATTTAGTGTTTCTCTGAAATTCTACGATGCCTGACTAACATGCAGAAACTACCAAAATCTTGAATGCGTAAGGCCATCCTATTACAGATATGACCTGATAGAATTATGGATATAGCGACTCAATCTATTTGGAATGAGTCCGATGTATTAAGATCTTTATGTCAAGTTTTTATATTCTGCAATTTCAATTTAGGCTTCAAGAAAGATCTTAAACAACCCAGCTAGTAACAACCTAAGCTCTTCTACAGTAGTCAAATGTATGACTCTTGAAAGGTTTAACAATTGTTGAAGGCCGCTAGCAATAAGAATGGAGAATCCTTGAAATTCGCTGAAGACATTTTCTAATACTTAGCCACAGCAACTAAGCATGAGACCTTATCACAAAACCCACACCATGAAATAAGTTAATTTCGTTTGTAATAGGTTAGGTTCCCTCTTTTTTTATTTCATTTCATTTTTTTTCTCTTCTTAGATTAATATAACGATTTTATTCAATTTTAAATAATTAATATATATTTGAGTAATGAGAATTAGTGGTTTTAATAATAAAATAAAAAGTTAAGTAGGTAATTTAAAATGCCAATATAGACATTTCCGAGAGTTAAAAGCACAACTTAAAATAAATTTATAGTATTCATCTATCTATCCCACACTAGACTAGCACTGAATAATGTTTACGCAAACTAAATTTGATAGTTCATATATTAGATAAGATAGATTAGATAGATTATATATACATACAAACACCTGTATATATATTAATATATATACTATATATACTATATTTAAACTATACTAACTAATTAAGACATGTTAAAATAAAAAATAAATGTGTGATGAAATTTAAAAGTTGTTTGCAAAGCGAGCCCCTAAAACTTTTCCATTGAGCACGCAGAGGTTAGCAATAATCTTATATGTATATTCATGCATTTCACTTATCAACCGAAGCGCAAAATTGTTTTCAGCTCTCACTTGTTTGTATATTTTCCATTGTAATGAGGATGTTATTGGTGTGAACACCATGTACGTGATCGGGTTTTAATTAATGGTGGGCATCAGTTTGAAACTTGATCGCGATTCTTTAAGCTTATGGCTAATTTTAGATTTTATTTTATATATATTATAGTGTTAATAACTAAATAATAAACATAATAATAATAACTGATAGTCCCACATGATTCCTTCACACATCAAAGCGGTGCAAAAGTACACAGTTGAAAAGTAGTAAACATAACGAGAAGCTAGTTATCAGTGAGATGGGAGAACTAAAATCATGAAATGGATTTATTTAAGCACGTGATGTTCAACTTGTGATGCCGTTTGTGTTTATGCAAAAGCAATACTTTCTTGGACGTAAATAAATTATTTTGTTTTTGCGATTGTAACGAAAGCAGTTTCAATATACACTGGGATGTTGTTTTCAATAAAAATATTAATTAAATAGAGGTTGTTGTAGGGTTTCACGCCTTAGACTTTGGTATTTGGACTCAGTCAGTTTTTGGCTAGTGTACATTTTATAAGTCTTGTGAATCTAATATCGCACGTTTTTTAATCTTTAAGACTAACAGATTCGAGTCCATCAGAAAAAATCCGCAATGGAAAAGATCATAAGATTCGCAAGAATATGACAAATCAGAAATATCAAATTTATTTTCTAATACAATAGCGATACTCCTGGAATGTGTTCTATGATCACAAACACAGTTTTAGTATACCTTTTCTAACTCCACTAGAATTTAGTTGGAGTTGGAGTTGGAATCTGACCAGTTAAATGTCCATGTCCATGTCCATGATAAGATAATTCTCTATTTAATAACTTACTTTTGAGTTTGTTGGAATTGGTCCCAAATATTACATTTTAAGATAATATGAAAACAGCCTCCCTTTTGACGAAGCAATTGCAGGTTTTCTCACATTAAATCATTCATATATTCGGTGGATCAAAATAACGACAAATGTCCATAAAATTCATAGGTGACATTGAAGTAATTTTCAATAACACGAAGTTTACTGAGCACTTACTTTAAGGAAAATTTCCAAAAGCTGTGTAATTATCTGTCATAAGAAAATTTTGTTTAATTGTATGGATACGTAATCATGTTTGTGATCATTTGTATGCCTCGGTATATTAAGCTGTTAGACTTCTCATAAATAAAGTTCATGAGACATATTTATTATACAATATTTCAAAAAGAGCCTAAATAGTGGATAACCTTTAACTCCACAATAATCTTAGGTGAGATAGTAGTTATAGTTCGTCTCTTAGAGGTAAACATTCTAGAAAAGTGAATCTCTAACTAACGAGATATATTATATCATCAAAAATTCAGCAAAATATAATATGAAAACGAACTCAGTGTTGTTAATAGAACCAATTTGGGGCCGTAGTGTTCATAGTCTACAGTCGTCTACAGTTTGGATTAATCATTTATATATTTTATTTTTAGATATATATTTCTTATTGACATACACTTGTTCGTACTAAAAAAGAACTTTTGTTAATTTTCTTCCGAAAATTTCATCCGCAGAGTTACCACTATTAAAAAAATGACAGCATACTCAACACGCTTTTAATTAAATAATCAATCAAAATTACGTATCAGTACAAACTCTCACTTCCGCTTAGTTTTTAGGTATTTTTTAAATCACGTGTCGCACATTTGAACAAAGCAACGTATTTATTTTTTTTTTTGTAAGAAATTCCTTTCAGTTACACTACCTTCGAATAGGATGCAACAACCGCCTTTAACCAGTTTAGACCCTACTAAACTATAACCCGCTTATTGAAGAACTGGCGTCCGCCACTGATCAGCCGTGCGGAGAATCTGTCAAAATTTATTTTTGAAACGATTCGAAACTCAGCTGAAAGCCTGATAAGCACCAAAAGCACAAACACTTCTACAAATATTTTTATATATGTCTATAAATATATGATAACATTTGCTGAATTGTGATAAGCTGATCACTTAAATCGCAAATATAATATTTAGTAATTAAATACTTATGTAGAAATGTTATAGCTGATATAAAAATACTGATTGAAGTAGGATATTTTGATTGACAAAATGAGCTGCTGGTGTAACCCAAAATTTATTTCGGGTGCCTATTTATTGATTTTCACAGATCATGTTTTTGGCTAGAACTTTTTGGTTTATGCAGGATCGCAGAGGTAATTATGTCTTTTATACCTTTTTTGGAACAGTTGAGCTTCCTCAGTATAAAAATGATACTCGAATAAATATTTTCCTTATAAAATTTTTTTACATTTCACATAAAAAGTTGTGTATTTTTGTCAGTGGTTTAACATTTTCTATCCTTCGAAAAAGTATATCACTCCAATTTTGCTCACTTTGCTCCATGGCACGTTTTTTGTTATGATTTTTCAGATCAGATCCCAGATTAAGTTATTTTGATCTTCAGGGAGAACCTATGTTCCACCTAAGAATTATGGTAAAATATATATGCAATATATTGCTAAATAATATGCAATACACTTACGTTTAGAAATGATAGCATGTTTATTGTCACACTGCCATAAGAGTTGATGTTATCTGAAAAATGTATGCATCTAGAGGATTTTCTATTCTAAATGTCTAATAGAGAGAAAATTATCATGACAAAAATATGATTAGAAGTACCGAGGGTTAATAGCAAACAATTTTTTGAGGTTAGTGGGTAGCTGGGACTGAACCTGATGCAGCATATTGGTAGTACGAACCTCTGATATATAGATTATGTCGATCGATAAAAGAATTAAGTATTTAAAAGTAAATGTTGGAAAGATTACAAAAGTAGACTTTTATACAAAGAGTTGCCAAAAGTAAAGACTCATTTTTCTCAGACGAAAAATAATACTACAAATCACACATTTCCAGTCACTGGTAATTAGGTAATCGCACCATCATTGAGAGACATATAAATATATTAGTCAGTTTGAAAACTTCATATCGTTTTACAAAACCAACATTTTTCATCGAGGGCGATACCCGCAAATGGTGATCTTCGAACTTTTACCCGCTTTTACTTTACTTTTATCTTCGATTACCACTTTAGGCCTAGGTTCGGCGATGAACTATTGTCGCTTCTCTAGCTAGCGAGCGACCATTTTAAGTTTGTGATCGTCGACAAAAAGAGGTATATAACAGACTTTGCCTACATTTTGGAGCAACGACAATATAAATTATTTAATAGAGAAGATTTAGATAAAAGTTTAAAGACACACGAAAAAACTAAAGGTCTTTCCGAATACGGCAGTCAAAAACTATAATTATTCCTTCCGGGATTTCACGTGATAACAACTTGACACTTAGTGCCTTTAAATACATACACTATATATTTATTAATAAGGAAAAGTGCAAAAGTTCAACTATATTACAATTGTCACTTGGACTCAGGCAGAATGACAAATGCATAAAGTTATTTTTAACGCGTCGGCAGATGCGCTGATGCCACAGATAAGTACTCATATTTTCTATTATTATGCACTCACAATATTTATTGTTATTGTTATTTACGTACATTGTTGTCGTCGAAGCAACAAAAAAGAAATTTACAATTTAAATTTTATATTTAACTATGCGTATATATTTATAAGTGTCTTTTTGTATAGAAAAGTTGTCATAAACGCATCTTATTCATGATTCATTGAAATTCACAGTCAATGCTGCGAAAAAGTCGCTGTGCCCTTAACGATCTGCTTGCTGCTTGCTTGAATCGATCATTCTGGAGCAACTGAAGAATATTTACATTTAATTGAACTTGTAATCAACAAAGCGTTGATTAAATTGTCTATATTTATTTATTTCGCATGATTGTAACCATGCTGCGTTTCTCTTTTGTCGCGTAGAGGCGTTTCACAGCAACAAAATATGGATGAAAGCTTCGCTGGGGGCTTTCGCATTATCTGCCAACATATGCAAGCGATCGTTGTTGCTTTATAATTGTAAGTTTTATATAAAATATGGTGATTCAAAACTCCAGTTTTGTTAAGTAATATAATATAAACATAACACTTGCAATTTCACCTGATTACTTTTGAAGCTTTCACTTTTTAAGCTTTCCACTTGAAGTTAACACTCATTAAGCATTTGAAAATACTTGATCGAAACACCTTTGAGACAGAACCTTCGCGCTTAACAAATTAATTGTAACTGATCAGAGGTTTTGTTAAATTATATTAAATATGTGGAAGATTGTGAACTTTCTGAACACATTTTCAGATTGAAAGCGCGAAATCATGAATGACTAATAAATGTCATTAAAATGATACGCCTACTTTCTTAGCTTTATATGTTCATAAGAGCAATAAAAGATGCAGCTTGCTCTTGCTGCGCGTACCGAAATTTGATTGATTAGTATAATAAAATAATTGAAGTGTTTGAACACATTCTTGCCAATAAATGAAACCGAATGTGTATACGAAGATAAGCCGCATTCAAATTTAATATAAACTTTTATTTTGATTACACTTGAACGCAGTTTATGAGCATCTCAGCTACGTCTGCACTGATAGTATCAATTGAAAACAAGTCTACATCAGGTGCAACTGATTAGTTGAAACAAGTAATGTAGTTCTCATAATTCGTGCGACCTTGAGGCTACAGGATATTACGAACTAAAGTTTTTATAATTTATAAAACAGTCCTCATGAATTATTATGCATCATTAAGAAACAGAAATCCTATAAACCAATAGTCAATTATAAAAAGATTCTAACAAGTATTTATTTATACAAATATTATTACACATATATATATATATATATATACCTAACCGAGAACATCAAAAAAACTCACAAAATTATTTCGAATGCACGCAAAATGAGGTTCATCGAGAGAGTCGACTCTAAATATCTTAGAGAAAGCCGTTGGACATATTTTCTATGAAAGTTTAAATATGCGAAAGCTCTCTGCCTCTCTCTGGGGTGTCAAGGGAGTTCACAATCAATCGATTCGCCATGTTACTGATCAATGAAATTATAGCAAAAAAGCATGAATTGTTCTTAGAGACTTTTTCCTCCTCTTAAGAGGTAATCTTAGCAATTCGAACTTTTCTGCCTGTTTGATGCTACATTGTAATTTTTTTTCTTAAGTAATTTTAAAGCAAAAGTTTTAATTAAAATTTTTTTTTAAGTATTTTTTTTTTTAAATCTTCAAATCAAAAATTTTGAATTAAAATTTTTAAATTTACAATTCCGATCATATGAAGAAATACTTTAATCTAATACTTTATTTTATTTGATTTTCTGACTAATTCACAGCCATATTTATAAAATAAATTATTGAATAAAAATTATTGTTAAAATAAAATTAAACAAAATAAAAATATTATATTGACTGCCCAACAACACACTCGAACACTTGTAAAATTCTTGGAATCACTATAGCAATTTACTCAAGCGACACATGACACTGATTCTTTGTATATAAATCAGGAGTAAAAACACTTACATTAACTAAAATCACATTAAGGCAAGTAAAAATATTATGAATAAAATAAAGTGATTGAACTTACCACTTTTTAAAAAGTATTTAATTGAGTTTTTATTTGATTTGATTTATCTTTTTATACCAACCGTAACTCTTCTGAACTCCACAACGTCTTTGTCCACACTAATGTGCTTAAAGCTCATACGTACACACTATCATTGTTTCGACAAAAGTTATAAAATTTCTAAAGGAGTAATCGAAATGTCATAAAAAACTTTAAGTCATAAAATTAAATCAACGATAACTTGGCGATTGGTCATTGGTAGTCTGAATAAAGACAGTTGTTCCCAAACTACTAAATTTTGTGCTATGGGAGGCTGGAGAGAAAAGTCATAATAGGTGAAATGAATTTTTTGATTAGCTATAAGTACATTAAAGAGGTATCTTGGAAGAATTCACACCATCAGTTTTTAAGGAAATATTTCTTATAGTTCTTATGGTATTCAAATAAAATTTAGTGTACTTTAAAAGTTACTCTTTTCATTTCTGTAATAAACAACACATTCATAACATTAGCACATAGCGTGTGTTCCCGTTTTGATAGTTTCTTTCGTAGACGCATATGATAATACCTAATTTTAATCTAAATTACTTGTCGTCGTGGTGTTTCGGTGACTAACAATATTCTCTCACCTACACAAATTAAAAAGTTCATTATCGATAAAGTGGCACATTTTTCACAGCGGTTTTTTAAGATTTAAAAACCTAGTAAAATCGATCGCATATCTGCAAAGAGATTATTAGGTGAAAATAAGAGCCGTTTCATATTTCAACAAACAAATATATTTCGGCTCAGTACTCTATGTTATTACGCTAGGGCTAGTGAGTACTAATGGACTAGTGACTTCATATTAATATCATAAAAATGATTCGTTTCAATAAAAAAATTTCTTTGCATAACAGTATGAATAAGTGAGATATATATTAAGTGTCTTTATTGACTCAAATAAATTACTCATTTTATGTTAAGGAAAAATTTAATTAATTTAATAAACAATATTTATTAATATAAGTAAATAAATATAATATATATAAATAATAATTATTAATATTATAAGATAATTAAATAAATTTTTAAGTTAATAAAAAATTATTTTAATGAACACATTTTTTAATGTCTCTTCAATCGATAGATGGATATAGTATATTATCATATTTAAACAGAGTTAGGTATGTGACTTAGCTAAAACATGATTTTTGAGCCTAAATGTAGGCAACATTATATAAGAAACCATTTTTGACTCAACACGCTTATCAAAACCAATCGATTTCCTCTCTTGCGATTGCGATTACATGATTATTGCGTTGAATACTCTCTCTAATATTCACAACTTGAGTTTGTCGCACAGTGTATTTAAAACGTCACATTTTATATTTATTATAATTGTAAATTAAAAATGTTGTGTTACAGAAATCATTAACTTAATTATTTATGACCCAAAAATTTTGTTAAAGAAAATAATATAAATAAATGTAAGCATTTAAAATTTAAAATTCATTATTTATTTCGTGACCAAATAAGTTGTTATCGCGGAACAATAAAAATCATTCACGGTATTGAACTTGAAAATTATGAAAGCGGAAGTGGAAGCAGTTTCGCTTAAATATAAGTTAATATATTCGTATTATTAATTCGTATATATTAATGTAGTAATAAAAAAAGTTGTTTCAAAGAATTATGCCTTAAATGTGTCAATTAACATAGTATTAATACATACCTACACTCGTGTACATGCATATGTATGTGTTTATTGACCCCCAAAGCTCTGCTCCAAATCATTTACACGGTCGAAGTCAATAACTTGAGCACGTTGACGCCAGCGTCAATAAATTTTGAATAAGAAAACAACTTTACACTTGTATACAGTTTTATTCATACATACAAATTATAAAATCAGAAATATGTTGGTGTTTAGCACACGTAGCAGATTACAAGTAGGAAATGTGGAATTGTCCAAATCAATAGGAAATATGTATGCATGCGTATACTGAATTAACGAAAGCAGTAACAATTGTTTCGATTCAAATAAAATTTTTAAAAAATACTCCATTTCTCTGAGTAATCTTTTAAGAAGCATATTCAAACTTCGGAAGCTTCATATGGCTAAATATTTCAAAATTATTATTTGGCTTTTACCTTTCTCAGCAAACTTTGCATTTTATATGAAAGTGGGAGAAATCAGACGTTCACCACACTCACCTAACATATAATTAAAAAAAAATTCTTTTTCTTCAAAGACTAAGACCAGAAACCTGTAATAATATGGAGAGAATGATATAATAGGTCGGCAAATATATAATATCAGCTGGACGAAAAATTACTCGATTTCGAATCGAATTCGATATCTCACAAATCTCCTGTTATAAACCGCAATGTCCTTTTAGCATATTTAAATTGAATTTGATAACTAACATTTCGATAATAATAGGGAAATAATTATGAATATCAAATATGCCAAGAATATCTCATTAAAAATATAAGAAATCGTTCAATTTATTCGAAAAAGCCCATATATCGAGTGTGTTAGTTTCTACCACTCCTGATATTTGTATCGCATATATCCTACAGTATATGAGATATCTTAAGGAAATTAATTATGAAATTGTTAAAATTAGTATAATAAATTATATACTAAAAGTCTAATACTTCGAAGCTTCTAAGTCAGTTAAAAAACACATAAAATCGACCAATTAACAATTCGTATTCAAATAAAACTGTGAATACTTGATATATATGTGCTAATATACAGGGCTCGTCATATTTTGTGTCGGTATTTAAGCGATGAATATCTTTGACATTTACGAGGACTAACCGAATGCCTTGGTTAGACATACCGGAAATAGAGACGCTTTGCATTGAAAATAGTGGCACAGTTGTGTTGACTGAATGTCTATATCGTAAAAAAAATCTGGGCCCATTTTATACTATCTGGTATAAATAAACTTATAATATTCGCGGAAGTGAAAATCAATTCGGGATCCATAATATGTCATTGTATGATCGTAGCGTTTGGAAGCAGTCAATGGAAATCGATATCAATGGATGTTGGTTCATTAAGCCTTTACGTAAATTCACGAAAAGGGCATTAACAGTTACTAATTTTGACTTGAATTAAAAAAATCCTTGGATGTCAAAATGAGCTGGCCAATCAACACTTCAGATTTGATTCCATTGACTTCATTTCGTGGGATTATTGTTACAAAAGTAATGGATTTAAAATTTTTTTTACTTTTGCCCAAAACAGTATGATTTGGAACTAACGTTGGCGGATTGCTATTAATTTGTATAAAATGTGCGCATATATTAATTCGCATAAATTTAATTGCCTGCATATGTATTTATTTGTCTTCCCATGACAATTCGTTTCAGCACTTATGTTTATTTATCAATTTATTTTAATTTTTCGTCTTAATTTCATCTTAATATGACAAAGTGATGCCGCACAGCAGTGAAAAATTGATTATGGCAGTGATTAAAGCAACAACTTTTTAAGCTTCCGCTCAAGCTCACGCATGCAAGTCAGTTTCACGAACATAGATATACATATATATTATACATATGTGTATAACAAACATATATAGTTGCAGTACATACTGCACATTGACGAACTTAGTCGGTTTATAGTCAACCATAATATTGGACATAATTCAATTTGATATATGTGGGGCTTGGGGAAGGTAAAGATAGATTTTAAATTTTAGATAAATTTTTTATACCAAGTAACTAAGTGCTAATATCACAAATTTTTTCAGAGATATGTACGATAAGTTGAACCAAATGGTCGGAAAGTAGTGGAAGGTGTGCATCGATTTTGACCAAAAAATATATTTAGTTGGCCGTCTTTAATCGCCCAAAAATCAAGTCAAATTAGCAGTTTGAAAATCATTCTGTTTGGGGGCACTGTTTCCAGGCAGTATGTGCATAATCCCCGAACAACAATAAGAGTGAAGATATGCTATTAAAACGGTGAAACTCGGAGATCTAAAACTCATATTTTCTTCTATAAAAAATATACAATTTCAAATACGTTTTTTATTTCAGTATGGTAACGACGGGAAACACATGATTCAGTTAGTCAAAAATTGATTTCGCGTTTGTTGGTTAGTTTTAGAAAACAACGTTTTGGAAAGTTTTAAACCTTGACTTTGGAGCACTACTATTATTTCGAACACATCTGTAGCCACTTACTAACAGTAATAATATAAAGCAAGAATGAGACCTTTGTCAATCCATTGAGTAAAACAATACTATATATTAAATATATGTGTGTATCTTGCTGCTAATATAATACTGCTATATATGTTTTAAGAGTGTGTGCCTTAGCTTAAGAAAATAACTTTTCATATCGTGTTTTGAAATATTGAGTAAATGATGCACTAGTTGCATGTGGAATATCAAAACAAAATGTTATCACAATTTACTGAACTTTGCACTAATGTGGTAAATTAACTTTGCTTGATAATAAAAATTATGTGTATACGCTTATATAGCTGTAAAAATATTTATATGAAGCCAGTAATTTAATAACTAATTTAAGGAAATAATACGAAAAATAGAACTAAAAAAAAAATTTGCAAAATTGTGAGGGCCTCTGAAAATACTTGAAGAGAATTCTATTTACATTACAGATTACAGGGTTTAAAAAACATATCCGAAGAAGTAATGTTATGAACAAAGGGATTAGATGACGATTGATATGTCAATACTTCATGATGGTTTCTAATAATCTCATTCAAATAAGTTTATCGTTAAAATCGTTACACCAAATCATGATACCGTTAACGAGAGAAGAAATATTATGAGTATACAATTTTAGTACGAAATAGATACCGCAGCATTTAGAACCCAAATATGACGCCCCCTAGATGCTACTCCACTCCGTTAGCTCCCACGTTTTACCATTAGCAAACGTTAGAGATAGAATTACGTGTCTATTTGCAAGAGACTTCATATGTATGAGCATGCATTGGGCACTCTAAGATGGTAGTAAATCGGTGAAATGAAGCAATGCCAAAGCAAAACGAAGGAAATGATTCTGAATGAAATATGAGCTGGATTCTAAATTTCGGAAATATCTCTAAAGTCTTTAGCATTACAGCAAAAATAGGCTTGATAGTCTAACCTTTGAAATTATAAGGCTAACGTGATTCGCAAAAATAACTACAGTCAAACAACAAATGTCTAAAATCAATAAGTTGCTCCGAATATAGTATAGTATATGTAACAAAAAAATCGAGATTGGAATATATTCTGCTACCAAAATTTGACCTCATTATTTAAACGCGTAAACAAGAAACGTCATAAGCTAATATATCAGCAAATGTTTTTGAATAAAATAAGTATGTGAGTGTTGCTCATTACTTATGTATGTTTTTATGTATATACATACATCATCGCAGGAAATTAAGGTGTTGTTGATATTGGTTGCCATCCATGAAATTCCTGCCGCCATTTATATGCAGAGGGTGGCAACCTTAAATCTAAGTAAGGCGAAATAGTGTTAATATTGCAAATTAGTCCTTTCCTTAGAGTCTTTATATATAAATCTGTTGATAGTAGGAAATATTTCTGTTTTAAATCATTGTCACATGTCATTAATCACAAACTGTTTAGTCAAATTGACAATGCTTTAGAATGCTATTTAATGCTATACTATAAAGCATAAAAACGAAGAAAAATTTTTAATTCTTTTATTTTACTGCTACTTTTTATTATTTGTATTAACTTTGTATTGATCTAAATTTGTTTTAAAAAGATGGAGGAAGTAATACGCTTTTTGCGCCATTTTATTGGCATTTATAGATAGAAATTTATAGAGAAAACACAAAAAAGCAAGATAAAATCGTAATCAAATATTTTTTGGGTTCTTTCACCTTTTGTTTATGGTCAACAAAATGGCAACTTTTTGTCAACAAGCAAATGACAAATATACCCTGTATGAAATTTAATCATAATTAAATGATGTTCAACTTTTGTTTCTATGGTGTGAATATTATGAAAATCTTCTTGGTTAGCGATTGCTCGCGATTTTAGTTGCACACATTTTGTAGGACACTTGATTCGATGTAGTCAACAAATTTTGAGCGATTCCCATCTAATCTGCTAATTAATTTGAACTGTTTGTCTAGTTGATTTAACAATGAGCTTTGTAGTGCTTTTGTTTCCTTTTTTGTTTAGTTTTTCTGTTGCTTTTTTCTTTGCTTTCCTGCATAAATTTAGCAAATTCGTTCTTTGTTTACTTGCAAATCGCTTTGGCCCATATTCTAACCGCAATTATCGTATGAATATAGTATACATACACACATATATATGTAAGTAAACAAATGTGTGTATTTATAAGTATAAATATATGTTTATAGACAGGTGCATAATTATTTCAACATTTTAGAACGAAAATCGCAAAATGCGTTCAATGCGATTTCACAATTCATCGACAGCAAAAATCAAATTTAGTACATCTCAATGTCACAAATCGAGCGAAGCCGAATAGAAAATAGATTTATATTACAAAAAGACAAAAAAATTTTAAAAGTGATATATTTATTAAATTTGATTTTAAAATATTAAAAGCATAATCAATTTGATATTTATTTTTTTTTTTTATAAGCAAATTGAAAACTCTTCAATACTATTATGTAGATTTGTGTTATTGTTCTAAATAATTTCGGTGGAGATAATAAAAATATTTTATGTAATAAATTTGTATTAAAGTTTAAATAAACCAACTTAATCAAATATATTATTAGAGGCGATAACCACTTTACCGACTCATTTCAGTACAATTATTCGTGCAAAGTGAGAAGTAAATGATACTCGTATGTTGGGCAATTTTCTATTCGGAAGAAACATCTCGACAATGGCAAATACTCTCAAAAACTTATTCTCGGATAACGATTTGATGGTTTCTAGAAGGTAATGAGGATAGTATTGAATTTGATGGGGTTTGATTTAGCAAATATTAAGCTTTGTGGAACCATAGAATAGATTTTTATGCCCGAGGAATAACTACAAAAGTCAAATCTGAGGGAAAAGGGGAAGGGTACTTTGAAGCAAGATAATTTGTAATGCTGGCGCCAAAATTTTTAGATCGGATATACCCTGTCAGAGAGCGCTAGATGGAACTCCTCTTTATATAAGAGATTCATTCGCCTTCTAATATATAATATAACTAAATGCGATATAGGTATTAGCACACCGTTTCGTTATCTGAGATTTTGCCTCCAAAGGTTTGAGAGAGGAAAATAACCAGTGTGCCGAACATTCTACCCATTGAGGCGTTCTATTTCCTAAAACGAAATCAATAGATTTACAAATTTACTTTTATTTATATTGGCAATCAATAGAGAATTAGGAAAATCGTAATTCAGTTTCAGTTTAAGACAGTTTTCGGAACACCTTCTGGAAATCTCTCACAATTAATGAATCAAGCATTTTAAACCGGGAATGGCTAAGCATCAAAAAATGGCTACCAGTTATAAAATCTATAAATATAGACGAAATTTTCTCAAGAGGTTAGAACACACCTGATGATGGAACTAAGCTCAGATTAAAACCTTCTTCTTCTTCTTCTTCTTTGTATTACAATTTTCTCTTTGCAGCCTAGACAATAATATGAGAAGTCTTAACCTAATGCTTAAAATATAAATATTATAAGGAGTAGAGCTTATTTGTTACCATGCCGATATTTCTAATTATTTACGTACTAATTTTGAAAACAAAACGATGTGCCTCAAACAAATAACGCAATACGCTAAATATTAAAAACAAATTGGCACTGAGATGCCGGGCGATGAAAAAGTGTGAAAATTTTCTGTTGATAAACACAAATAATCGATAAAAAAAAGATACAACAGCAAACACCGCAGTTGAGAGGATCAAACACGACAGCGAAAAATACATACATATGTACATATACGTATAGATATATATACATATGTATACAAAGTGGTATTTTAGCGCCACTTAAACGTGTCGTAGCGCAAACAAAGCGCGTCGTGTGACCCCCGATGCCACAGACGATGGTGCTGAAGGGCGTATGAGCGATTTTGATTGACTATGCATGGTCACTATTTCTACTACATACATACATACATACGTACGTATATGTGTATATTTTCTTATGTGCTAGCGCGTACGCTTTCCGTTTGTGATTTAATGGGGTAAAGTGGACTTTTCACATGACAGCCGGCGAACGGGCACAACAACAATAATGTAGGAATTTCGATGCTACAACACATCGTCGAAGCAAACAAATAAAACAATAAATTTGCAATTTAAACAAAAAGTAACAACAAAAAATTAAATTGCCTTTGCTAGTGTATGGGTTAATTGCTTTTGTTTTTGGCTTTTGTGCTCCGATGTTTGGCTTATTTGCATAGAATGAAATGTTTGGTTTTCGATTAAATTTCTGGTTTTGGTTTGTTGTTTTCTTACACTTGTGGTGAAAATTATTATTTATATATCTTTTGACTCTAGTGTTAGAAAAATTTGTGATAGAACAAAATTGACCTGATTTTGTTGAGCTTTTTTTAACTTTTGTTGCAGAAATAACTTTACATATTTAAATATAAGAAATTTCATATTTCTTATGTTTATAGGTTATATTACATTAGTTTCGGAAAACAATTCACCATAAAATGATTGGTTTATATCTTCGGTGTAATCTTCCTTATCCCATTTTATTGCTTTCACTGTGAAACTATTAACTTCACTCAACTTTGCTCTTTTCATTCTGTTCTCTTACATACAGTAATTTTAACGTGAACTAGTTACAGACTGGTTACATATTAGTTTTCTTGCACTTAACTGCTTTATTGTTATAAAAACATTTTTAATGAGCACAACTGAGCTATAACCAACAATAAAAAAACAAAAAAAATTAAATTAAATTTATTTAAAATATATTTAATTAAATGAAATACAATAAAAAGTTATAACAAAATAAATTAAATTAATTTAAATGAAGTGAAACAAAAAGCTGAAATAAAAAAAACTAAATTAAGTTAAAATTAAATAAAACGTAAATAAAATACGCAAGATGGGCCCACGTTCGAGAGCACCCAAACTTTCACATATTTTATTAAATAAATTTGTGTGAGATATTTCTATCTGTCTGTAAACTTTATGAAAAAATTTACTTAAAATATGTATAATTTATTGGCGAATTGGGACTTTTTTGGATATTAAATTAGATTATTCTCAAATTAACATGACCGTTTTGTAATAAATACACTTTACTTAATATCAAAAATGTATACTTTATAGTCAACAATGTATATATAAAGTCGGCCAGAAGGATGGAGATCTTTGAATTCAATATGTAGGAGCTAGGGAAGAGTTTCCACCATTTTCGGAACAGAGTTGCCACATGTCCGGATCATTAGTTGTGATAAGTTTTAATTTATTACGTTCATTTAATAGTTATAGGGATGGTATTCAAAAAGTTTTTTTTAGAGCTGCTTCCACTTTGTATTTGCATAAAAAGTCGTTAAATTGGAAATTTAAGGAGAGTTTGTAAAATGTAAGAGATATAATAATAATATTATTAACCACATTTGATTAACATTAGTTAGGTAGCTTATGAAATAAAAAGTTTCCTAAAGGGAGATTCAAAGGTAGCTCATTGTCCATATTAAGACTTTCAAGCTAAATTTAAAGTTTTGGTGCGTGGTTATTACCCAATGGGGAAGTCGTTTAGAGAACATCTTCCATCCCATTTTTTCCAAGCCTTTAAGGGAAGGCCATTATGAGCCCACAAAAGGGTTTAACTTTGGCAATTTATTCTGGCAGTAAGGAAAGGAATCGAATTTCTCTCTTTTAGCCTTTACTATATATATAATTGAGTGTACAAAAAAAAATGTATGTTGACATATACAATGTTGGCTATTGGGCCAATTTTCGAAATCAATCAATCGACGGTAATTCTATGAGCTCATGCTATCTGAAGCAAAGTATAAAAGGCATCTTAATCGGCATTGGACTTCTTAGTAAACTTAGTGCAATAAATTTGTAGTTTTACCACGATTTTTTACAGAACGGAGGACTTATTAAAAAAATGTTTGTCCGAAAAAAGAACAGCAAATTTTTTATAAAATATTAGCAATAATAACAAAAAAATCGTATGTATTTTCCCATATAACTTTTTCACTATTGTATAACTATTCTATCAGCTATTTACATTACTAATTGAGCAACGTTTTAGTGACCTAAATTATACTTTAGACCTAAGAAACCATTTTTCAAGGTTTCAACTTAGATTAATCTGCCTGAAATCAGGTAACAATATAAACAAAATAAACAAAAGTATAAACAAAAAGAAAGAAACTCAAAATATAAGCTAGTCGATTTTTTCGAGGTAACAAGAAATATTAATGCTTATTTTGATGTTAATTTATGATGGGTAATGTTATTTTAATATTAATATTAAAATAAATTCTTATTCACGAACTCAATTTTCAAATTACTATTTGGGAACTAGTTCTAGTATCTAGTATCTAGTATAATGACAAGAAATTCACCGAACTTTGACTAAACACTAATAAAAATGTAATGGGAAATATTAAACAAGCATGCATTGTAGTTGACACGCCTTATATAAAATGCGCGCAAAATATAGTTATTTGGTATTTAATGTTGGCGTTGGCGTTGAACAGCACGCGTTGGCTGTCGAATGTGCTGCACTGTGGTATCAACAATGTAAAAAAGTGACGAAAATTTCAACAAAGAAAGAGGCAAATCAAAAATAGATCTTTTTGCAGTGGCAGAGTGACTAAAAAAAATTGAATTAAATGTAAAACAACAATAACAAAAATATATATGTAGAGCCAACAGAATGTTCACGAGTTGTAGATATTTTTTTATAAATAGCACTGCAGCGATCGCAACTATGCACAGCGGATACGCGCAATTGATTTTTGTTGCTCCTTATTTGTTTATTTTTATTTCTGAATAATGATTTATTAAATCTTGTTTATTACCTATTAAAAAAGTTTTAACACTTTCGCACTGCGCTAAAGCAAATTTCTTTTTTTCTTTGAACTATTGTGCTAAAATTCGTATTTCGATTATTTTATTATATATAATATATATATTTTAATAACTTATTTATTAGTGCTATGAAAACGCTCTCGAAAACGGCAAATTTAAATGTCAGCCGTAATAGCACCGCGTGCGCGTTCAAAATCCGTGCATAAACTGATTCGGACAACGAAGCGCTTAGCGGCGCGTCCACAAATATGTTGCGCAGTGATTGAAGATTGTTTGCGAGCGAGATCCTCTTTAGGGCTGATAACAGCAGTCAGCAAGCAGTGGACGCCGCACCAAAAAATAAAAAATGAAAATAAAATAAAATACAAGGAAAAACAGAACACTCCAAGTGCTGTAGTGGGCACTTTGATTGAGTTTGTGTGACAGAGTTGCCAACTTGTTTAAACATTTTGCTAACTTAACATGTTAGCAATATATAGAAATTAAGATTTTGTTTAAGAATCTTCATTTTGTATATAGCAGAACTAATTCTAAAAAAAAATATTGAAACTGTTTTTTTTTCATGCATAAAATTTCAAAACAAAAAAAAATTATAATATATTGTGATTACTTTTACTTGTATTTGGAAATTTATTTTACAACTGACCACCCTAATGTATTGTTAGCGATGAGCTAGAGCGCCACTATGTTAACAACTCTCGGAGCAATCAAATTGGCGTCATTTGTTTTTGTTATTCAGCTGATACTGTGTGTGTTTGTACCTATGTTGGACGGTGCTCGTCTGTTGTGAGCATGGTATATGCAGCGCCAATTTATTCCCAAAACAATTTCGGCTCTTTTTACCAACTGCTCGAATTTATAGGGCATATATGATCTACTGATGGTTTGTTAAGCATAAATAATTTACTATGTCTTCTATAATATTAATATCATTAAATTCAACTGTAACTAAATTGTTAACTTTGTTAAAATTGTTACTAAATTGTATTATAGCAAGTCAGCAGCTTCTCAATCAATTTGAACCAACTCTGGTATATAGCATTTCCTAACTTTATATTACATTTTGAAAATGAGTTCAACTGAGCTACAACCATGCTTACTTCACATATGTCACCATTTTAAATTCAGATTCTTTCTTTTTATAATAGATAAATGAAGCTCAATGAAGATATCGAATTAAAACTTTGCAAAACTAGTGCTTTTGGGGTATGACATCTAAAAATGATGATTTCATATAAAAAGTTTAGTAACTTTAGGAGACATCTTAATGAAATTAACTAAGCATATTTTTCTGGCAATAATGTGATCTGATTCAAAAAATTGATAAAATCGGTTCAGTACTACTCCCAGCCCCATATTTTGTATTACTAATCAAGATTTAAATATCTTTATTAGATTTTAGATTAGATTAAGATATCTTTAAAAAAAATTAAGGAAATGTCTTCTGCACATAATGACTGAGAATCCCGGACTCTTATTGATTCTCACGACTCAAATCTCCCATTGTCTCAAACTTTATAGTTCTCTCATTGGCTTGCAGTTGCCGGCCCTCATTGGCTCTCACACTTCTACTTACATAAGTGACTTCACAATGGACAACTCAAGTACTGAACGGAATTTAGAATATATAGGCCACAATACATAGGTAATCTTCTCTCAAAAAAACCTTCAATTTTGCTCAGTTCGTGAGTTAAAATTACATTTAACTTTGTTTCATTTGATTTATATATATAATGACACATCTATCTCAATACCCCTTAAAATTATCCTCTATCAATAATGACCCTATAAAATGTTTGTATTTATTATAATCTGCGTCGATTAGTCAATATTGAGTTCCACTCGAACTGAATATTGCCTCGGTTATTTAATGGTATATGTTTGTGTAATAATTAACTTAGTATATTGTTTACCCAGACACAATTACAATTTGTTGACAGTTAAAAAAGTATTTGTAATGCAAAATACACATGTTTGTATGTCTATATGAATGTATGTATAATTACTCAAAACTGGAGGCGTTCATTCATGACATATCGATATGAAATTACACACGTGTATATATTGTATGTACATACATGTGTACAGTTATGTATATTTATAGTTATGTTGCAATCTCAATTAGTTTGATAAGATATCACAGCCAACTAAAAAGTCTCAAATGCATGCTTTCGCTTTTTTCTATGTAATAATGCTATACATACAGCAACAGCAACAGCATTATAATGTATTATTTTATATATAATATTCATATAAATATCACGGAAATATATAGGCGTTGTGATCACAATGGAGTTAAAGGAAAGTTCAGGTTGAAATATTTGAAGTAATTACATTGGACATTACATTACATTAGGTGCGGCAAAAGCAAGTTTGCATACATTGGAGAGTGGCGAATCGAACAAGCAACTCGTATAATTCAAATAGGGATAGTATTTTCCTGTCTGATGTAGCTGCTATAACCCCTTATTTAAGAAATTTAATTTAAATGAATATCGGCTATTCTAGAGCAGTTATATGTTCTTTTTTACTCTGTTGTGCCCTTACTGGAAAACCGTTTATTTTTGATTTAAAATGCATTTTTCAAATATATATTTTCTATCTGCGCAGTTGAAGCCTTAGCATGAGCTCATAAACTTTCTACAAAGTTCTTTCAACACTCTGATTAGCTGATAATATTGGCTCTTATTTACGTTCTACGGCACCCACAAAAGCAATGATGATGGTAATTGTATGACAACATGCACTTTAAAGAGCACTAAAATAAACAAGTACGTACTTATTTAACTAATTATGATTATTTCATTATTTACACGTTTGAGGTTTGATTGCTGTAAACTGAAATTTAATCTGTAATTATTATTTTGCTCCAGCACAATCAGTTGCCCATTTTTAAAACGACATTGCTACAGAAATAAATACTGATTAAATATAGAGAATTAGCGTGAACCGATGCAGTATGCCGTTGATTTGCAATACATACATGTCCAATGCATTGGGATCGAATAGATCGTCGACTGCTAGTCTCAATCGCTTATCGTTGCCAAAGTTAAAGTCGCGCTCAGCGCTCGAGCGTCAATGCAAATAAACAACGAGCTTGTATATATTGTATTAGCCACTGAATGAAGATAGAACGAAGCAGCGAAGTTGTACATTGAACTGTTGCAAAAGTGATAAAACATAAAACGGGGCTGTGTGGCGAGCTGGAGCAGTATTATTAAAAACAAAAGCTGTAAAAATCTAGCACATGACAAATCCCAGTCAGCCGACTGTCTCTTTTTCCTACGAACTGGCAGTAAAATGACAATTTTCAAAATCTCGGTATTTATATTAAAATATATATATATAAATGGCATACATTATTATATATATATATCTATCTATATATATACAATGGTTCAGATAATTTTATAACTGCCCAATCCTGAAGAGAAATTTTATTCCGTTTCCTATTCTCAGGAGAAACTTTCATTTCGATTTTAGTCATGTCCTTCGTGATTTCATTGGAAAAATTACTCATTATGAAAAAATGCTTAAATCCTCAAATTAGAAAAAATAAACGTTCGCCGATATAACTTTGCTCCCTTTCTGGACCAACATTCAAGACAATTGGTATAAAACTGAAGCTTTTTTGCCTAGTTGGATTTGTGAGGTGAATTTCTAGTTTTTGACTGAGTAGTTCGATACTTCACTGCAGGATACGTGCAAAATTGAACCTAAAAGAAGATTAAGAAAAATTATTTATAATTTAGATACTTTATTGAAGAGTTCTTCGAAAGACGCTATATGGATTAGTAATTATCCTAAAAGTAGGCAATGTGTAATTAGCGGTATGCAAAATGCCAGTGGATAATATATAAACTATAATATGTTGCCTACATGTAGGGTTTATTTTACTTGAGTCGTGTTTTGATAAAATTGATAAGCAAAAACACGATGCAAAGCAATGGCTTGATAAGTGTTACGGCCTAACAAATTCAAAGTTGAAGAATTTGTTTGAAGCCGTACCTTGGAGAGTGGTGAATCGAATAAACAAATATTATAAACCACAGAGATTGGAATGAAGATAGTATAACAAGTGGTTTAGCATATACTCACTTGTATTGATTTAAAGTTGATAATGTTTTTGTTAATTATCGTGCACAAGTTTTGAGGAGAGCAGAGGTCAAACAGCTTCAGGCAGAGAAGTGACTAACCGAAGACCATTAATAAAACCTTGAGAAGTCCTATATATCGAAGTGTACAATATGTTACAATTTACTTCAAATTAAAAAAAAGTGATTACTCTTTTATTTAAATAACCATTGCTATATTAGAATAAAGAGTAAATTCTCAAATGAAACGCTAAATTATTCTCAGTCACTTAGCCGACGAATAACGATCGCAATAAATGAAATGCAAATCGTGAGAAGTACACACTTATCAGCGCAAAATGACAACAACAATATTAATACATGCTGTTATGCTCGTATGCAAATGATCATGTTATCGCCACAGATTGCATATACAGCATATATTTTTAGAAACAGATACTATATTTGTACAGAAGATTTATTTGCGAAAATGTGATGCAGGTCGTTTGAATTGTTTGGCGGTTTGTTATTTATAGAGTAAACAATAAATTAATATTTCCTTTGTTTGAAAAAGCATATATACCAAATTTGGTGCTCAAATCAAAAGATTAACACATAAAGAATTCCTGATATATTTTCATATTCGAAAGATTAAATTTATTTGCTCCTACCCATAAATGCATTATTCGAATATTCAAATTTTACAGATTTTGCATATCATATTTATTTGTTGCTGTTACTTATAGGCGCAACATTTGAGGTATACTAGTACTAATTTTTGAGATTTATATTCACTCGTTTTTCTAGCTATTTTTACACATATAATATTTATTTCATATTTTTAAACTCATTAAATGCTTTTTTTCACATTCCCGATAATTTTATTATTTTCTCAAATTTCCACGAAAAAGTTAAGAGCCGCTATATAATAAAAAATAATTTGAAGGCCGAATTTCACTAACACCAACTAAGCGCTGCAAAACTGTATTTAAATTCGCGCCTAAAACTATGTAACAGTTATAATTACATTTCAACGCAACGCAGCGGAACTGCGCAAACACTAATGAACCTACACACACACAAATAACTGTAACCTTGAACGAAGCACCTGTTACAGTTAACTGTTATGTATGCGAAATTTAAATATCGCATGGCAAGCACACTCTGAAAAGTGAGAAGTAATAAATTGGAACATTGACACACTTTAAATGAACGGAACTTGTACATACATATGCATATTTGTATGTGTATGCGTATGTAAAATTGAAAGCACTTAAATTTGTTGGCTGCTAATTCGCGGTGGAATATGAGTCGTTTGGGTATACGAAGCCTTTTCTACATGCTCATCTGCTCAGCTGATGAGGTGATTATTGAGATTTTTGCTGGAAAATGAAACAAGGTGGCAATGAAAGAGGTATTTAATATACTTAATTAGGGTCGAACTGAATATGTTTCCATTTACAAAGAATTTTCTTCATGTTGTTAATAAGTTATTAAGGTGAATAAGAAGTGTACACAGTTAATATCATATACACCTGTGTATGAATATCAATCAGTCGATAGGTATGTGAAAAGTAGAGAAAAATGCTTCAGTTTATCACTACCAGGAATATATATATATATAGAATAGAGATTTTCCCTTTTTTCCTTTTTTTCCTTTTCCTCGATTAGAATTAATTAATTAAGTAAGTGTCTCGATTTTTCTCTAATCCATCTGCTTTTTACAAAATTCTAAGGATTTAAAAAAAAAGTATTTTTTAAACACTTTTATTTATATTTTAATCAAAATTTTTGGTTGAATTAAGCCAGACCGATATTTTGAAGCCATGCATGAAGCTTTTACTGCCAGTATTTAAAGTGCACTTACTACCTGAAGAAATCTTTCTGGAAGCTGAATATGGAAGAAACTTAAATGTAGGGAAGAATAAGGAACTTAAATGTAATCTACAAAATATTTATAAAGAAGAAACTTCTAGTAATAAATAGTTCGTAGAACTACAATAAGTTTTAAACTAGATTTTATTAAACTTTGCAGAACAACTAGAAATGCAGACAATGGCCGTATGAACTTTCTTTCACATACAAGTTTGTATTAATACACCAATACTCAGCATTGTTTCCAGAAGCACACATACACACACATCACAACTTTATGAAAACGTGCTGCAAAAGCTTGGCGTATGCAATATTTTAGTGCGATGTTATTAGTTCGTGCAAAGGTAACTAACTCTGCACAATATTTGTGGAAGACTTTGAGTGCATGATAAAGTACCCTGTAAGAAATCTCAACTTTTCACTGACCACACATTGAATTAAAAAATTTTTGAATATAATGAAAACAAGCCCATAGATAATATTCTAATATCTGTCTTAATGGAGCAACATATTTATACTACTAAAGCATAGAGTCCATTACTACAGTCCATTAGCCCCTTAGTCTATAAAAAAAAAATATGTACATGATTTTTAAAAAATTGTAAAAAATTCCATGAGGCGATAATATGATTATAACACATTATGGATAATGGATATGTATAAGAATCACAAAGTCCCCAGTAGGAAAGTGGGCGATTGTCGTGAATGATTTTCATTTGTAAATCTTAAAACCTTACACATATTGATGATAACTTAACGTTCGCTGACCTCCTTCAATGCCAATATGAACAGGAAGAAAAAATATCTAGATCAAGAATTTATCGACGGATTTAAATGGATAAATTAGATAAGAAAAGAAACCTTAGTCTGAACTAAAATTATAACTGAGTTATAAAATATTAATTTTTGAAAAAAAAAAAATATATTACATAGAAAAGTATTATACTCTAGAAAATATATATTTTCAAGGTTTTTAAACCAAAAAATTTATTTTAACAAGAATAAAAATTAATCCATTTTTTCGATGACCTATTGGGTGTATGCTTAAATTTATGTATGAGTAACTCGCCAATCTCTCTTAATAACTGTGCGCGCGTGTGTGTGTATGTGTGTATGTGGGTTAATAGCTAACAAACCACGATCGCACCTCAGCAAAACAATGGTTAGTTGCCACATGAGTTAAATCAAAGAACAAAAAAAAGAAGCAAAAAAGCAGCAAAGCAGCAAAGCAAGCCACCAACAAGTGAACCAACACATTTTTTACACTTTCACCAACACCATTACAGTTGTCTTTGGGTTTTTAACTGAAATTTATACAACTACAATAAGCTTTCTTATTACCGCTTTAGTTGTCGTTGCACTTACATATACAGTTACAATGGCTGGTATAGTTTACGTTGAGGGTCACGGACAACGCCGAGCATGACCGAGTATATGCCGCATCCATGCTGTAATGCATTCTCTGTTCACATCCATATACACTTGCATATGCACATGGACGAACACGTGCCCACACACATACATTTATAAGGATACTTGAATGTAGCACGTGGACTGATACATTGATTTCCTGTTATGCAGCCGGCAAAAATCGAAGAAATACATTCAGCACAATGACACGTTTCGTATTCCGTTGTCAATTATACAGTCACTTTCGTGTTGCATATATGCTTATGTTGTTGTGTATATTTTTGAAGCGGGCATTTTTAATAATATTTTCGTTATGCATTTTAATATGGTTTCTGTTTTGAAATAAATTGATATTAATCGCACTGTTGCAAGAATACTATTCTATGTTGACAGTTAAACTCGTTTTTATATACAGTTATAAATTCAAACACACTTACATATTTATATATAAATCTGGACACAATTTTTATGTATATTCGAAAATCTATATTTCATCGTCTTTTATTTAAGAACTCTAGCCTTGATTGACACATGAGTGCTGAGGCTGATGACTGTCAACAGCACTCACGCACTTACCCATACACAAGCTCGCACTTACACAAATCAACACATATGGTATATATGTATGTATAAAAGTTGGTTACACGTGGAAACACCTGAGGATTTTGCTTTCATTCCATTTCACTTTCATTTCTCACTTCACTTCACACACACACAAGCTGCTGCAATCAACGGTTTCATTTGCCTAAGTTGCCACTGCTTAGATACTAATCACAGTTATTATAAGCTCAAATCACACAGTGTATCATCCTTCAGGTAATCAGTTTAAATCCCAGGTCTGTTTGTTTGTTCGTTAAATGTATTCTGTGTGCCTTTGATGAGCCGTTGAATTGTCGTCACTTCGTCCGAGCGCCTACTGCACCGGCAGCCACCAGCAGCGCGTATGCAATGCATCTGATTTGAAAAGTGTAGTTAGTAGTCTATTGGTCTTGGTATTCAAAATGCTCACCTGCATTTGGCAAGTGCTTTATCATAACTCATTTATGTAGAGATAAATAAGCTAAGCTTTTTGCTGGCTAAGGAAGGCTTCCTGAAGCTTTGTAGTAGAGTACTTTGATAAAAACCTTTATGAAATATTTTATGAAAACACATTTAGTGACTCAAAAAGCTTCCAAAGCTTATGGGATATAATCGCTGTTCGCCACCTAAGCTTTCATGCATACATTTTTAGGCTAGTTTGTAGCGCCACCTGTCGGTGATGCTTTCAAAAGTATTTGAGCAAATTTATTTAATAAAGTATTGTATTTACCAGCTCGACTAGAAAAAACTCGAAGACATAGGATGATGAATTATTGGAATTCTTATGAAATCACATTTTCCAAATATTACTAGGGTAATTAAGGTAGAAATTCTACCGCTGTCAACCACAATAACCAGATTTTTTTGTCATATATGGCGCATATCAGGCCGGCTCCCTACCATCTCTCTACCATCAGTGAGCTTATAGAGAGAACATAAAGATCACATGCATTATTTGGCCGCAGGTGCCATTACAGCGTGTAATATCTTAGCTAGATGAACTCAAGCGTAAAGGGTAAAGATACAACGTTCAGTCGGAATAACTTCTTCAAAAAAGTCTCACGATAAGCAAGCAAATTTGGCCCAGGTATGGTAAGTGAAGGCCAACAGCATTTTAATGAGCTTAAGGATAAGCCTATGCTTATATAGGCCATATATAAGAGCCCGTTAGGAAAATTTTTCAAAAAATTGTCTTCGTACAGCTCTCATTCAAATGAAATATAGAGAGTACTAAACTTTTTCACCTGCAATAGTTCTCAAAAAAAGGCATATTTATTATAACACAATAAAAATATAAATTTATAAAATTCTCAAATCTTGCACAATAACAGCGATCAACAGCAATTCAAGGTATTGTGTAAGAAAGAATAATTTTAACTTGATTGAATAAATATTGGTAAATATTATTTTCTTCTTTTCACTTAAAAATATGCAAGCATTCCAATGGCATTTCCATAAACGGTATATCTTCTGAGTCATGCAGGTGTATATATTTCCACAATTATAGTATAAATGTATTCCTAAATGCATTCTTTTAAGTTCCACTCATATTAATGCCAAATATATTGAGTTGTTCCGCTTTGCTTTTTGCCTTCAAATGGAAATGAACGTGTAATCCAATTTAGTGTCACTTTTTATACAATAAGCAGGTGAGAGGAAAGCGAGCAGACGAGCAGGTTGTAGAATAAAACAAGAAACCACTTGAAAAGGAGACAAACAAGAACACATCCTGCAAGTATCTTGAGAAATTGCATGGCGCTTGAATGCCTGTTGACTTGATATTTTTTGTTGGCTTTGATTACGCTTTCCATGCTTCTTAAAGCGAGAATTTTAAGCGATCTTATCCTGAGGAAATTTGACAAATTTACTTATATAGCGTGAGGTAAATGAAAATAGCTGTAAACTGGAGAAAGGTGTCGTTGAGTGTATAAAAAGGGCTTAGAAGTCTACCGCCTACAGTTTTCTATATATTAATGGATTTCTCTTTGTCAGTACAGATTACCTGAAATAAAATCTTGGCAACCGCGCATTTTTTACAGACGTCTAACTTCTATAAAAGGACAAGGCTTAGGACCACTTAAACTAGAATATTACTTTATTTAAAAAAAAAAAACTAATTCTACTGAGATCAAGCAAAGATAGCCAGTTATT
Source organism: Bactrocera minax (assembly GCA_021498325.1). Lineage (NCBI taxonomy): Eukaryota > Metazoa > Arthropoda > Insecta > Diptera > Tephritidae > Bactrocera > Bactrocera minax. Next base: position 758,467 of record JAKEEE010000002.1, read on the forward strand.
CCTCAATCAGTATAAAAACAAATAACAAAACTCTGCCATTAACAATCGAAATCAAGGCACATAAAGCACATCTTAAGAGATAATAAAATTGAAGGGAAGAACTACAAAAGCATATAAAAAATGCTATCTATTAAAAACCCACTACAATAACGGTATTTTCTCTAAAAGCAATAAACATCGCAGCCCACACAGCCATCTGGAAAGTCTTACGCCATTGTCGATGGCAATTCATTGTTATTTTGGTAATTTAGCCGCTTATCTGATTTTCAATATTTTACTTACTTACTACATACCTTCAACAGCCATGCTGCTGTGAGTAAGGAAGTAACAATTGTATGAAACATTTAAATGTAAACTGATTTTAAAAGCCTCTTTCTCCACCGCCTTACTACTTACGTTCTTTCACGCGCATAACTTTGTTTGTAGGCAGGCGACATTTGGCGTGTAATTGTCAGATAAGTGGCGGAGACTGTTATCAGCAATATTGTAGCAACAACAATCAACTAGATGTAACTGTTGAAAAGCTTACAAAGGCCATCAAAAAAGCTTTACAAATCGTTTTTACATAATATGGGGCTCTTACTCGTAAGTAGGCATTTCCACTTCAGCTATTTAAAAAAAAGCTTCGTATTGGAAATATAAAAATCAATTCTCTACTTATTTTATTAGATGCACAAATATTTACTTAACTTATCTTAGTATTTACCGACAGACAACGTGCATTTTCATATAATAAAATTAGGAAAATAATGTGATGGATGGAAAGAATATATCTCAAAAAATATTTAAGCTACCGAAGTCTGTCTAAAGTTGAGACGAAATAAAAATGTCAGGAATTTGGCTAAACTATATACTCTATGCTCTTATATATTAGAAATTTGAAATCAATTAAAAGTCCGATATATTTTTATTGTATATTACATATAGTATATATATTACATAGACTCCATTTAAAAGCTTGGAACAGATGTGTGGCGGCATCATGCGACTTTGAGATCAACTCAAGTTACTCTGGGTGAAATATGTTCGTTTAATTTCAGGTGTGAAATCATTATACTAATATAGTATGTGACCTATAATATTTGTTAGTAAGATACCAAATGTGATTGTAATGGATTTCTGGTTTCATCAAATAACGAATATTAAATCCATTTGCCAAATTTTTTCCATGTAGTTTTCCCAACACCTGAAGTTATTTTCCCACCTTTGACCCTGTCGCAAATAAACAAAGCGTTTAGAGTCTATCAAAAATTTCTTGAGGCGGCTAATACTAATTCCAGCCAATTTACCTGGCTTGCAGTAGGCGTAACTACCGTTACGTTTCTTAGTTAGTTTATATAACATTTTTGGATTTTATGATTATGAAAATAGTGCCCTAAAGATCCTTAAAGCTATTTTAATGGCAATATCCTGTAGCTGACTCTTATAAATAGTGCAGATAGATTTCACAGTGTATCACTACTAAGGTATCATAACCTAATGTTGTAACGGCAATTTAATACTTTCCTGATAATAATTCGTATGAAATTTATTTGGTAAAATTAAAAGCAGTTCTAGAGAATACAAATTTTTTTGAAAACAAATGTTTACTAGATTTACTACCATAATGGTTTTCTCCAATATATTTCAGCATACTGATATCTTGACCTTCAACTTTGATGTTAAAGCTGAAACTCAAAGCACTTCATTTGAATAAATCTTAGTAGTTCAATTCAAAGTAAAAAATCGCTTAACTAGTTTATATGTATTTTGTTTATGGGCGTCACACATTCCCATACCAAGACACCAATGTTTTCTCTTAACAAAAGGTGAAAAATAATCGTTGAAAAATAAGTTAAATGAAAAGCTGTTAGATGATAAATGGCCATGACATACATAAATACGCTTCGGTAAACAAGCTTGAATACAAAAGCAACAATAACACCATACATTGAAAAATAAACGAAACAAAGGAAATTTCTATTTTTGTATGTAAACAAAGATATATGCGTGTGTATGCTTAGGAAAATAGTCACTTTCAGTAAAACCACTGAAGCATATGTGCCACATTTTGCTAGGTATAAGCACTATTTTTGATGAATTTCACAAATTAACTTTGAGCTAAGTGTTATTGCTCTTGCTGTTTAAAAATTTTTGTGTCCAAAATCATTGGCATGAATATTAAAATAAAATAGTTCATAAAGATAAATTATTCTGCTAAAATTATTGCGAAACTATGATTTGTGTATATGTATGTAAATTTTCTAAAATGTGCGTATGTAGAGATTAAAACCTCCCATAGCAAGTGCTGATTAAATGAATTCCGTTTGGTTTTGAGCACCGGGGCGTATGCGTAACATTTGAAGTGTTTATCAGTTTTAAAATAAAAGAAATATTGTTGCAATTGTTCCAAAGCCTAAAAATATATTTACTCTTTTTGATATAAGCTCGAATTTTTATGCATCAACACAAATTATTTTCATGTGAAATTTTATTTAATTTCCGTTTAGACAACATTTTTACATTTCTTGTCAAAATCACTGCAGCTGGTAAGGTAAGAAACTAAAATTGCAAATATGCAGGAAAAGATCCATTTTAAGAATCTTTATTTTCATTTAAAATATGTTCGTATGTGTTATGCAGTCTTTTATGTCGTCAGCAAGTTCATAAATTAATATGAAATACACACACATCTACTATCTACCAACACAGACAAAATGACAAAGCGCAACATTGTAGTACGCAAATATGGCAACAAAATTTATTTTTTATTTTTTTTTTGTAGTAAAATTGCGCACTCTCGTCTGCGTACGAATTTTTCAGCACCTTTGTCATTTTTGTTTTGTTGTTGTAGTAAAATGTAATATGCTTATGACAGTATATTGTTGCGTGTGCTTAATTTAAATGTCACAATAATTGAAGTAACAACAAGCAGCAGCAAACGTTGGCTTACTGATGATTGTCACCATCCAGCCAGCAATAAAGTAAATATTTAGCAAAAAGTGAATTCAGGTAAGCAGTATAGGGAAATGTATGTAGACGTATAAATGCGTTGCTTACTCCTAACTCGTCAAATTAATGTTGGAATACTTTGCATTAGACAGAAAAGCTTTAAAAAGTTGCTCTACATTTTGTACATAAAAGTAGTGAAAAATATTTTAGAAAATTTCAAATGGAAAAAATCATAAAATTCATTCAAGTAAAATACAGTAAAATAAAATACTTTAAAGTAAAATTTTAACTAAATATTTCAAAACGGAGGAAACTCTTATCGAAAAAGTCTTAAACACCAATCTTTCCGTTAGTCGTATATCTAAATGTTCAAATAGTTTATTTTATAGTGTAAATTTAAATGAGCAAAAAATTTAAAATATGTGGTAATCCCACTTAAACATATTTGCAACTTGTAGCTTACTTAAATCCTTTCATATATATATTTTAATATTTCTTCTATTTTATCAATTAATTTTATTCCCTTATTGTCAAGAGGGGGCAACCGTCCGCAAAGTATAGCATCAACAGTAAACTTTTTATCAGTTTTTCTTTTAGGGCCAATCAAACGTAAATATTGAATGTAAAACTAAAACCATTTTGTGGGCGTGGCAATTGCAAACTTGCCATTCATTGTCTCTAACTGTCAAGTTCATCAGCAAGATATTCAAATTTTCCACGATTTATTTTGATCTACATAATCCTACATTATGCCTAGTTCTATGTGTTATAAGCAGGCAATAGGTGAACCACTATACTCGTGAGAAACATGTTGTGAGGGTATAATAAAAAAGACAATAATATTAACAAACATTTTTTGAATCTTTCATGTTAAATTCATTGCCTTTAGACAGAGCATATTTATAATTTTATTATTTTTTACCCTAACTGACTAACTGTAGGTTTCCACCCATGACATATCCTAAATGTAGGCAACGTTTAAGTGCGCCAAAGTGTGTCATATTGTATGAGGGTTCTTGTGCAAAAAGGTTTCATAGTCGTTCATTTATTCACATTTATGCGATCAGAAAGTCAACACACTTCAAAAAAAATTTCAGCCTGAAACGTTGTTTTGACTCGTCAAATAGCAAATTCATTCAATTAATTTTAAAATGTATCAGTTTAAGAGAAGGAAAAATTGTAAAACTCTAATTTAAAAGTGTGGTTTCTCAAAAAAAAAATTTAGCATACATTTAGGGAGTTGTTAGAATGGCAAGGTCTCCTGAGAAAGGCAAGTGGATGAAATTATCGAATTCAAAATTAGTGAAAGCTTCTAATCAAAACTTTGTTGCAGAAGAGAGTATAGTTATTATATATATTATTATATATATATATTATTTTCAGCATTCACAACAGCATGGAGAGGGAAAAATGTGGGAAATCAAAAACGTCAATCTCATTTCAAACATTTTAATATAAATTTATTATTTCAGATATGCATATATGTACCAACATGTGTAAATTGTATTTTAACATTCGACGTCAGGGTGCAACGCAGCGTACAGAAACATCATACACACACGCACGCATACACAAGTGCACAAACTTAATTTTGTTACAGTTACAGCGCCCGACAAATCCGCATCATTCGCAGTCGCTGCGCGCCGCTAACGCAATGAAGTTATTTCGTTCCCCCTTCGTTCGTGTCTATTTTAAGCTCTTTGGCTTTTATCTTGCAGCTTTTCCACATGTGCTGCCGGCTAATATCACATGTACGCGTGAGAGTAAGTGTATGTGTGTGTGTGTGTGTGTGGGTGCGGGCGATTGCTTGCTGTAAGCGCACATGTGTGTAAACTAAGGATATTAAGTTAAAAGCGTATCGCATGCGGATAGCATTGCTTAATGCACTGAAAACGAAACCGAGCATCAGATTGCAGATACAAGATACAAGCAGCAGCCCACACCACCACCATTACACCATAACACCACCAAAGTCAACTAACCAAGTCAGCACACCGACATAGTTTAAGTCCGTTATATATACACACACACCTTCGGCCAGGCAATTTGTGAGTGTAAGCAAAAGCAGGAAAGTCAAGACATCAGCCAGAGGCGTCAGAGTGCCGGCTTCAGAAAGCAGTAGCAAGCCATTTGGCGTCGCCTTGCTGGAAAGTCAAGGATCTTAAAAGCTACAGCAATTCAAATAATTTTCTTGCAACTGCATTAAATACATATACATATGTATGTGTATAGCACATGAGAAATAAGCATACCTGAGTGTAACTATCCTGTAGGAATTTTTTCATTTAAAGTTGTTAGTTATTTGCGTTTTAAAGCTATTTTGTGAGCATATTAGTATCCTATCCTATCCTTCCTACAAGTTTCCATAAATAGTTAATATTTTATAAAAAAAAAGATAAACGACGTTTTCTTGAAATCAACCAAGGAATTTTATTTACAGGTCATTTGTATTTTATCATATTGTATGTATGTTAAGTTACATGTTACGAATTATGTTACGACATGTTAAGTTATTTTACGATGTCTCCTGTTATGTTATGTTACATTAAGTTATGTTAAGTTATACATATTTTATTTTATAATGCTTTGTTCTAAGAAGTTTTGGTGGAAATAGACATATAAAACTTTTCCATAACATAAAAATTTATGGACCAATCTTGCTGAAATGTCGCACAAATTTTTCAATACTATTAATTGTTAAGTGAGATTGTCTTTTTCTTTCTTGGTTCACCTACAGACTATATTTTAACAGTCATCTTTAATATTCTCTTTTGAACTTAGAAATATTACTTAGGATACATAGCATAATTTTAAAGCCTAGATAATTTATATGACATTCGAGATTCATATCGTATGAACAATAATTTAAAACGCAATCTTCAAAATTTCATTAACTTCATTTTCATTACGATATGTGAAGACGGAGTATCTGCACAAGATGAATATTTTATACTTTATTATGCTTTGTTATGCTATGCTATGTTATGCTATGCTATGTTATGTTATGTTATGCCTTTTTGTTATTACTTTTATATAATGTTACGTTAATACGGAGTACATCGATAAAATGAATATGTTATGCTTTGTTATGCTATGTTGTGTTATGTAATGTAACATAATATTACTTAATTATGCTTTGTTATTTTTTCTATAAATGTTTTATCTGGCACCATGTCTGGGAATTTAAGTAAAATTATCTAATATTTTTTTATTAACTTTTTTTAAATTAGTTATTAATTATTAATAAAAAAATTATTAATTAATTTACAATTAAATTAAATTATTATTAAATTAAAAAATAAAAATTAATTATTAATAGTTAATTAATATTTTTTTTTATTAATTTTCCATTTTAGGGTTCGACCCCCATTACAGTTATATCAATCAGAATGTTATTTATCTAAATAAAATGGTACGTCTCACCTAGACCTCTCACCTAGCTTCATGACTCCATGAATGCTGCTCTATTGAAAATACAGGGAGGGACTCAGCTTGCTTGCTGTAAATCAAGTTATAAATACCTGGTGTTGTTCACCTTTTCCAAATTTTGGTGGTATTTCGGTAACAATAGATATAGTTGTCGATTCAATTAAAAGCACTTTTCATATAAAAATCGATGTTAATTCTATATATCTTAAATGAGAATAAAACCGAGGAAGCTGTATAAACACACAAGTCACAATAAAGAAATAAATTTTCTTTTCACATTTTCATGATTTAAAGAGTACACTTACTGCCAATATTAAATACACAAACAATAGCCAATTTGAAATCAGTGCGCTATTAGAGATCTCAAAAAGCATAAACAAAAACAAATCCTGAACTAAAAATGTTGCCTATCAAGCAGAGTGGCTCTGTCAATGGTATGTTTGGTATTGGCCTGCCGCGAGGGAATAAGTAGACAGTGAGGCGCTTGTCGCAGTATAACGGTAAAAGCAGGAAACATGAAAAAAGCAATGAAAATGTTGATACACTGCAGCAACAACTATAACGAAATCAGCAAAAGCAGTAAGCGAAACACTCACAACAAACACACTAACCCACATATATGTATGTATGTGATACATACATGCGACTGTGACAGTGAGAAAGTCAAAATGAAGACACACACACCCTTCCATGGACTGGCAGTCGCACATTACTTTAGCGCAACCTGATAGCAGGCGATTGGATGCGATGCGATACGATTCAATGCGATTTAATCTCATAACGAAGCACTTCGAAGCTTTTACCATCGTGCCGCAGGCGGGGTGAATGGAATGCTGCTGCCGCTGCTACAAAATGGGAGACGCAAAGGGCTGAAAAGCGATTGGCAACGCAACGTTAACTTAAGGTGGACCCAGCGCTGTTATGTCGCACACACATACATGCAAACAAATGTACATAAGTGGCTATTACATGTGGAACTATGTACAAACATACATATATAAAAGGAAGAAATCAATAACTGATAAAAGAAAGTCACAAGTCGGAAATGATCACCGACCAATGTAGGAAAATGACACACACACACACACACACACACACACACACACACACACACACTCACATACACATGCATTGGAAACATCAGGATTGCGAAAGCAATTGCAAGGATGTAATCTCTACAATACATACATATTTATTGCAGGGTATGTATTAAATGCGCCAAATCAAAGTACTTCACACACAAACATACACACACACAGGTACAGATGTCTCGATGAAGGCTGTTTATCTATAATCACCGTCAATGGGAGGAAAGGTAAGCATGTCGGTGTGTCCTTCCGCCACCAGGAAAAATTTAACAACCATGGTTGTATGTTTGTTGGTATGTTATGCGCAAAGCAATCACAATAACATCGAACTATATTAACTATCCGAATGGCAAGTAGTTGCTCCCAATAAATTAAACTGCACCTACCCACACTGGACTGTCAGTTAACAGGCGGCCTCATTGTAACAAATGGAAATTAAGAAACTTATAGACAGAAAATAACCTTACCATTCTTTATTAACTCGCTAAAGAAACTTACGATAATATTATTTAACATAGTAATAGTTGGGAATAATTGAAGCCTACAAGCGGGTAGTGTATCGATTAGTTGGTAAGAGGTGACTTTGAAACCTTTCGAATACCTAGGCTCAGACTTAACCAAATAATATTTCAAGGTGCTTATGAAATGAATGCATTTTACGTTTCCTTCGCGAAAGAAAAGAAGTTAAAAAGGACCGTCTGTAAGGGAGGAAATATCTTCGAGGCACAGAAAGAAGCGAACGAAAAAATTTTGTCAAAATTCATTTGTGAACACTTGCAGCGAAAGACATACGAAGTCAGAGAGAAATGCGTATTAGAACGCTTTTGTAGGACATCGAAGATTTTGAAAGCTGAGACGAGTTAGCTGTTGAACTACGTGTGAAAAACGACGAACCCGATACCGAATATCAACATAAGACGATGGAACTTACATTCTAGCATCTGAGTATTCATGCAGAATATCAACTGAAAATAGTAATTAGAAAGCCTCGTTGTGATGATGGGTACTGAACTGATCTTCTCGGGGTTCGTAAGAACTAAAAAGTTACTGTTAATCAAATATGGAGAGCCACAAGTATTGTATTAGAAAAGAACCAAAAATTATTCACGACCTTAAATCAGCTTTCGACAGCACAAAAATAAAATCTGCACCTGAATTTCATATACCCACAAGAGTTAGGACGGTTTTCCGTATTATATATATTAGCTCTTTCAATAATATATCAATGTTAAATGTAAATATATTGGATTTACACCATGGCTACATATTTAGTCTTATTTCAGATTTTCGATTCAACCAATAGAGTATACCAAATTTTTTAAATGGTTCTGAATGGCCAAAGGGGTGGGACGATTTTTAATGCCAAAAATAAAACCGGAGAAAAAAATTGTATCTAAATTCAAGCTTGCGTAAGGGTATTTAAACTAATTCTCTAATGATACTATAAAAAATTCTGTTTACACATATTGTTATAAATATTGTAAAGAGGGACATATTCACTATTCTTCTGGGCAGCGAAGAAATAATTCATTCAAGGATTAACCAAGGTATATAGTGCACTCATAGGTCCAATATATATGACATCTAGGGAGGTTCGGTGCCATGTAAGTCAAGGAAGTGAATGAGCGAGACAATGGTCGTAAAATTTATCATACAGGAAGTGACATTTGAGTCAAAAGTTACGAAGTGAGAGAAAAAAATCTTTTATTTTGCCGCTGCCAAGGGTAAATATTAATAATAAGGCGTAACCACCGCTTTCAACAAAACAGTGGGTATTTAATGGAATGTTCTTTTAATAATAGCACAAGGAAGGAAGTAGAGTTGATGTTTGAGAAAGAGAACTTTACCGAAAATAATTAAGCATTTTGTACTTATTTGTATTATGTAATTATTATATAGTAATTATGTATTTGTATTAAAAAAAGTGAAAAATGCAAAATCAAGCTTTAAAATATACAACTGTATATTTTGCTTGCAATTTTTAGCGCACCTTCACTTAGACGATTGTATATTGTTATTGTTTTTGTCGCTGCCACTGTCTGCCACTCACGAAATTGGGATCCGAAATTGAATTGTTCAAAGTAATCACAGGTTCGCACATAGAGCAATTGCTCCCAGAGAACTATGTGCTGTCAAATGTTTATGCAACACACTAATGGCAATATACTAAAGGCGAGCATGACATTTGTAGATGAGTTTTTATGTGGGTTTGTAATGGTGTACACTCAAGTTCAATCAATTACTACCATTACTTTTTTCAATGCAACACCACTGTATGCAACCACATACCCATATTTGTATAGATATGAGATAGTGTGCGTGTGTTAGTAGTTTCAAAATTGACTGAGCGATTCTCACTTAGAAATATTCGCTGCATTTACAGCCCTACATGCTAGCATAACTACAACCTTATAGAAGTGCTAATAAACAGCAGTTTGTATTGCTAACCGATTCCGTTGTTTTTTCTTTGGTTTTTTAGTGCGCGTGCAGTAAAATTCCAATGCAACATAAAAACTGTAACAACAACAATAAAAGCAGAAGCGCAATAAAAAACAAGACAGGCACGATTAACACAAGACACACCTATACGCTTGCTGAATAACACATGTACACTTATCATTATGTATGTGTGTATAAAAACACACACACACACACACACACACATACGCATACATATATAAAACACCCACATATGACGAATGCATTAAATAAATGGGATATCGGTGGACTCAGTGGAAAGTTACTACAAAAATGGAACAACAACAACGACAACCAATATACTCCCTCCCACCAGTGGGTAGGGAGGAAGTATAAAGTGCGGTAGGAAGCAGCGCAGAGCAAATGGACTGACCGCTTCGGCTGCTTACCGACAATGCTGCAATGGCCACAATCAGCAATATAAAAGCTGAAATGAAAAAAGGTATAAATATATGTATAAATACATATGTGTCGATGGTAAATAAAACTATCGTTGCAGCAATCAAACTGTCTGTCTGTCTGTCTGTCTGTCTGTCTGTCTGTCTGTCTGTCCGTCCGCCTGTCCAAGTGTGTATACATTTTTTAAATTGTCAATTGTGGCCAACAATATTCGCAAAGCTCAATTTGTCGCTGCAAGTGTCAGTTGTGAGGTTGCGACCAAGTGAGGCACGCACATCTTTCTCCACCATCGTGCACCAGTTACACAAATGTCTATGTATATATACACGAGTTAGCAGATATTGCCGTCACACATGTGTGGAAGTGCTACTCCCTCTTTGTTAAGGTGCAACAGACACTTGCAACACAATTCAATTCATTGTGTGACCCGCAAATAAATTGCTAACATACAATAATTTCAATGCTTTTATTGTTAACTGTTCGCATTCTTCTTTGCACTCGGTTTCGGTGAGAGCTTCGTCTTAAACTCTCCCTTTTTTTTCTCTTTCACATCACCTTGACTTATGACATCACATCATTATATCATACATGAACCAAACACATGACAGCGCTTCGTTTTATGACTCCACAAAAGGACACAAAATCACATCACGTCAAATCAACTCATGGTAACTCTACTTATAAATAAACTAAAAAATAAATTGAAGAATCCATACACAATCTATGACATCACATCACATTACTAAATCACATGATGTGGTATTGCAACACATAAAATACACTAAAGCATTAAATTACTTAATATCACTTGACATCTGGGCACAAACATTCATCATCCTCAAACAGTACGGAGAGCATGTGTGGTTGAAATTTGTTTAAAAGTGGGCGTGGCATCGCGCTCTATTTATATAACTCACAAATTACCAAAGCTTTGTTGACAAAGCTTGGCGAAAACAGCCACACCTAGATGTTTCCCATACAACACCGTTTTAAATCCCGTAATAACATTTTGTTTAATAATTCTCAAATATTTCTCTTGTAAGGAATATTCACTACATATGAAACTTTTCTATAAAAAAGATTATACTGGCACCTCGAAAATATTTCACCCACCTTCAATTCAAACAACTTGTGGGAGTAAATAATGTTCGGAGGCACCCGAATAAAAAAGTGCTATATATATATATTCAGTCATGAAAATCCGAATCTGTGATTTGCTTACGAGAAATCGGCCGATAGATTTCGTTCCACTACAAAATCAGTGAAAACTCCACATTCTAACAGTCTTCTAAATACTTCGCTATAAATAAAGTAGTATGTGAACTCCTCGCATACGATTAATACTAAATTTAAATAGGGTGTTTCATAAAGGGGTTACTTTTTGAAATCTTAAAGAAAATTAATGAATTTCGAAACGTCATTGACCTGTTGAAAAGTGAAGCATTTCTCCTTCAAGCCTGTTTTGTACGTGTGCTTGCTATATATCTACTCTTTATTCTTTCTTATTGAATTGATTTTATAATGCCGGCCCTTAAAGTCACGTGAGACACCTAAAAAAAAATTCTCAACTACGCCAATATTAAAAACCAAGCTAAGCAGTGTTTGTTAAAAAGTTTCAAACGAATATAATAAATTAAAATGAGTACTTTAAACACAGCTTAAATGGCAAGCATGTTTATTCCCTTTAAGCACTTAACAAATAATAAATTTAATTATTTGACGACTAAGGATATTACTGGCAACTGCAGGCCACATTTGCAACTGCCATCATGGCGTACACGGCGTAGCGGTTGAGTGAATAACATTTCGCTTTGACGGGATTTCAAGGCGCGTCAACGCTGGCTGATTGACCGCAAGGCCACTGAACCAGGACCCATATTAACGCACACATGCATATGCGCATGCGTGCAAGCACTCAGTGCCAGACAGCTGCCACTTGGGCTGGGCGCTTGGGTCGATTGCGGCCGCGTTGTTGACGCTAGCACACACGCGTTTGTTGTTTTATCCATCAGCAGTTGACCGCTGAACGTTAATTTATTTATCAACACAATAATTAATGTTAATTGAATTGTTCGACATCGCGGTCGTGGTGATGGCGTGACGGTAATATGACGGTGACGCTGATGCCGATACTGCCGGTGGCGATGGTGGTGGTGGTGCTGACAGTGTTGTTGGCTCATTCAACGATAAAGCAAACAAGCCAACTGCACTACACTTACTAAACAGTTCCGTTGCTGGTGTTGTTGGCTTTATTGTTGTTGTTGTGCATAAGATTTTGTACTGTCTGTGGCTGCAAGTGCGCATTGGCTTGAGTGGAGGATGTGTGTGTGTGTCACTTTGTGTGTGCTTGTGTGTGTGAGTGAACCCAAACCACTGTTGTCTAGCATTAAGTGAAAATTGTTGTTGTTGTTGTTGTTGTTGCCACATATTGCTATTAAATGCTATAATAGTCAATGTGGCAAGCACAATGCAACACTGCCAGCTAGCGATATTTATACATATATATATATGTATGTGAACACATGTTTAGGTACCACTGTCTGTATATTCCTCTTTTGCGCAACCATTAATTGCATTGTTTTTGTTACTACCAATTGTTGATTTCATTGTTGTTGCTAAGGGCATATATGCACCCAGTGATGGCGACATGACACTTTGCCAATGTATAATAGCATGTATTCATACACTCACACACACCATCACATATGAGTACAATCAATTACACTTGGAGTATTTGTTCGCTGTTTAATATGTGTGCCACTAATTAGGAACCGTTAGCAGGAAAGTGCCACGAGAGCAATTCAAATAGCACGTGAAATGCATCGGTGATATTTTGCAGCTATGAAAGTTCATACACACAAACAACGAAATTCTAAATAAGATATCAGTATAAAGTTAATACTTTTCAAGATAGAAAGTTCTCTCTAACAAGCCCATCAACAAATCTTAAAACTAATACAGGGAATACAATGAACTAAGAATTGGCCTTAATGGCTGCCCCAAAAAAAATACTATACTATGCTTGCCAGCCTCTGTTTTCTCTTTTTCTCCTTAAACCGAAGGAATTAATATTTTTGGAAATTGAAGCATGAGACAAGAGAGCTTCTTTAAAAGAAGAAAGGAATGAAGATACCTCATTAAAAAGGTAGTGCGAACATTTTTTAAGAAGTATGTATAATGTGTGCTATAAAGTTTCCTAAGAATTTCAAATTCACCTATTAAGATGAAATCTTAGCTAAATGTAGTAGAAAAATGGGGATGGAATATCATACTGTAGAGTCTTAATTACATTTTCAGAGTTTAATTTTAATTGCATATGAGCAAGTTTCTTACAAGTTGGAGTATGATAATTTTGTTGTGGAAATTTAATAATATTTTGAAACGAAATTGCTTAAGTAAGAAGCTCACACGATTTGTGCGTTATCTTATCAGACAAGAATTTCGACATTTAAATCATTTTCGTTACTCGGCCAATAAATTCTAGTGAAGTAAGGTGTTGCGCTAAGAATCTGTCGTCTCAAAGCCTTAGGCGACTGAGCTCAGGGTGCCATAATACAACTTGTTACAGACTTTGGTTTAGATTAGCAATGCGACCGCACAAACAAGACTAATGGATCGATGAAAATAGCTATTTTTTCGTAGTTCAGAAAGTTGGTTGATAAACAGAACTGTTGGTAATAGGTAACTCAGTTTCAAAGTAAGGACCACCGGATCTCAGTCAAAAATCTCACCTCAAGGAACTCTAAATTAGAGCGTATGGAATACAGAATACAAGATGCGCTGAGACTGCGATGAGTTGGAGCATAACCTATGTGAATACCCAGTCGCAGTTACATTAAATCCACAGAGTTTCTGAATGGTGAAGAATTTGTACTCTGAAGAGAACAGCAAGCCTAACCATCAACCTCCTCTTTCAAATGTACGATTAATTTTAAATTTATTTTGATATTTTGGGTTATACTGCTAAACTCATTCTAAGAGAATTATATATAGGTGTACACTGCGTATACGCAACCTTCCTATGCAAGAAAAATCGTAAGTCAACTCACCTCAAAACAAGTTATCAGTAAAAAACATGGCATCTAAAAATGAATTTATTTTTATTACTTACAAACTTATTTAATTATTTATAAACATATAAAGAAGTTGCCCATTAAGGGAAATTCGAGGAATAACCGGAAACCTGACATTTTTAAAAAATTTACTGAACAAAATTTAATATTTTTCAGAATTTCTTAATGAACTGCAAAAGAATATGTTTTGTTTCCTTTTAATCAAAAAAAAATAAAAATTTTAGCTTTTTTTGATAATATCGTATTATAATGTACTTCAAATAGAAGTTGTGATTACTGCATAACTTTTCGGTTGGATATTAATTTAAAGTAGGAAATTATTTCGATTAGCACCATTTTTGGTAGCAAAAATCTAGTAGTGTATAGCATCGTCAATAAATATAGAACATGGAAAACTGAGCGCCTTACCAAACATATATGTACGTATGAAATATACAGTTACATATTACATTTATGTTCACAGATGCATGCATGATACATCTGCAGTACTAGTTACACAACATTTCATTCCTTTTAGTTAAAAAATCTAAGTGAAAATGTATCACTTCTAAAAATGAAGTAAAATTTTTGTACAACTTTCAAAATGTATGCTCCGAATGTAATCCGAAATCAGGCAGAATTCGAAAATTCGCTGCATTAAATTTCTAGTGGTAATAATATCTCTGGTGGAAACGGTAAATAAAGCTCTTTTAATGGCAACAAAACAAGTTTACGATGTTGTGCTTTATATATGTGACGCAACTACCCCCACCCCACTTAATTTTTTTTAAGGGACATCAAAAATTCAATGCCTAAATAAAAGTATGTTGCACTACCATAAATTCGGTTACTCACACACTCACACATACATGTGTACGGATAAGAAAAGAATATTGAGTTTATTTGTTCGAGCGTTTTCCCCGAAGAACTACACACCTGAAAAAAATTAATATGATTGCGTTTAAAAAAATACACTACGAAAAATGTTGGAAATGTGAACAAAGTTGTTCGACATTTAATAAATGCGGGTCAAAAGACCTCGGTTTTACACAGCCGCCACATTACCCAAGCATCAATAACTAGCAGCCTTTGGACAGCTGAACTCAGTAACCCACACAGAGATATTGAAGCAATAAAAAGAGCCCAGTTTTATTCACACCAAAGCACATCTCGATATTAATGGGTTTTCCAGTTTTGGGGCCACCAAAAGGATGCAATCTTATGAAACCCAATAAAAAAAAGAAGAGACCCATTCGAATCAAATAAATATGAATACATATGTTTATATGCGGAAGTGTGTGTGCGATTCGGTGTGTGCCCGCACTTTTATTTGAGTTTAACTTCATTTGCATACACTCACACACACACACATACATTTTCGAAATGGTGGCACAGCGGTCTTGCGCCAAAACCGGCTTGTGGTCGCACCTTGCCATAAACCAGCCGACACATCGACTTGCCTGAGTGCTTGCGGAGCATATCAATTGATAATAAAAATCATTTTCACATAAAAGAAATAAATGCTTCGTAACAGTAAGAAAAATGCATAAAATCGACGTGGAAATCGTACAACTACAATCAAGCTAAATATAATAAATACACACACACACGGACATATTATGCACTACATATGTATACCCACATAAATATTTTTCTCATAAAATTTAAATTGAGTGTAAAGCTAGTTGTTGGAAATTGATATGTGCCCGTTGGCTGGTTGTTCGTGTGTATGTCGTTTGTTGTAACAGTAAAAATATAGGAAAAATCAAATTTCGAAATCAAAACATTCACCTTCTCTTTTATAGATATACTAGAAAATGCAACGTTCAACAAAAATATTTAAAATTGTGGTGTGGAGGCAGGGGTAGGCCTCCGTGATGGCTATAACCTCCTAATTTGACTCAAACTTCTGCAGTGTGGCTTTTTCAAGTTTGGAAATAAAAGGATTGACGGTAGAAGGGCACAAGTTCGCAGCAAAATTCGACCAGTTCTGCAGTTACGACAGTGGACTGCACTTCGGCTCCAAATCGGCCCAATAATTCAGCAAAGTAGAGCTTTCTACACATTTTTCCCTTCTCCAGGTAATCCATATAGATCTTACATTGTAAACACCGAAAAAAGGTGGGCATCACCTTTCCAACATATAGGACCGGAGAAAGTTTGTAGGATAATGTCATGTACCATACAGCCTACCCTTCATACCAGCGTGGTCTTTTGAGACGCATAATGTCTCAGCAACCGTTCCCACTTTAATCAGCAGTCTGCCAATACGAGATCGTGAACTCTCGTCATATTATCTTCCGCAGTAACCGACCGCAGAATCGTGTGGGAGCTATTTAAACCAAGTTTTAACGATTACTGTCAAACGAAAAGAGTAAAAGAACATCCAAACACTCTTTGATTCAATTTCAATTTCTCCCTTCCCAAAACAAGAATCGAATACCAGACCGATATTGCTCTTTTTCTTGTTGTTTGAAAGCCGCGGACACAACCGCTTTCACACGCGGTCAAATCAAACCTACGATTCTCATTTGCTTGATGGTAAATTTCTCTTGCGGTGGTGGAGTCATCGGTCGGTGCTTATCGGTAAGTGCTTATGGGTATATATGGATTATCACTGTCAAGTTCAAAGCTTTGATGCAATTGAAATGGTTTCATCCATTTGCCATTCATTATTGAATCGATTTGGCTGGACCGAATCTGCCATGGCAACGAAATGCTCGACAGCCGCGGCTTGCAACGAAAGTTTTGCGATCGGATCGGTCTCAGAATCGATCGTTGCCACATTTAATGAGATCTACATAACCAGAATTTACATCGTTAAATTATTTGGAGGACGTTTTCTGTCGCCACAACGACAACAACTAGGTACTACAATTATGACATGCCGGGTGTACCTTGTTGGCTTTTTATCGAAATGGCAGATTTTTTAATATTGGACAAAAGAAAATATTAAATAAACACAGAATACACTGCCATCTGAACTATTTTCACATTTAAGACCAACTTTTATATATATTTAAACTCATACCCATTAGTCGGTTGGAGTCTATCAATAAATCTCGAAACCAACGGAAGTACTCGGCAAAACCACTCACACTCACCACTCACTCTACAATCAAAGTCTTCGAATTTGCTAATCATAATTGAAAATAAACTGCAAAACTCAACGAAGAACACCATTAAATATGCCACATATGTGAGCATATGGGTTGTTCAGTGTTTGGATTGCTTAGTGTTTGTGCTGTTGTTGCTCTGAGCCTTCGAACTGCAGTTACAGTTGCAGACGCTGTCAAAGCCACGTTATTATCCTCTCATACGAAAGGGTACAACGAACGCTTAGCAACATTATCTGTGCCGTGAATTACAAAAATGTGTTATGCGGCGCTGTGCATACACGTTAATACTACATACACATATACACACACACATACACACTCACACAACTGTCGGCATATTTTCGTGGGTTCTTGTGGATTAAGCGAATTTCTGCTGGTGCTGCAGCATCATCGATCAACACGCACCGAAATGAGTGGTTTTGTTGCAGATATTGTTGTTGTTGTTTTTGTTGTTTTTGTTGTTCTTGTTGTATGTGAAATAGTGCCTACATTTCGGTTTGATGGTTGTAAATGCAATTCGGAAATGCAGATTTGACAACTTCCGTTGCCAGCAATGCTTACAGAAGCTGCAGAGACCTACACACACCCACACATACACATGATCCTTTATCGCCTAAGTGGTTGGCACTACCGCTTTGCAATCGATGAAGCGTTAGTCGATGCTCTGCGGTTTGTTGTCCCTCTACATAGGTGTGAACTGCGTGCGTGTATGTATGAATGTGGTGGTAGCGCATCATTCACCGCTCTTGCCACCTTCCTGCTAATGCCTCCGGCGATGAGTTAATCTTCTCACACACACCCCCGCCTGCGGCAGCCAGAGCACGCTTGCTGCGTTATTGAGTCGAGGCGTGAGTGCAAGTTTGGTTATAGCTACTAGCTAGTGTCGTGCCCATACACATACAGAGTATGTGTGTGTGCTGGTGTGTGGAATCGGTTTCGATTTTGCTTTCGATATGTTTGACGCTGTGACTTTGGTTGCAATTTCGGCTGTAATGGAATTGAGTAGACAAGCATATCGTTGTGCAAATACTTGCGGCTTTACGCAAATAGACATTTATCAATATGAGCAAGCTCTCTTGCACTCACACAAGCACACATTGAGCAAATTTACGTTTAGTAGCAGCCCGCCAGCATATTTAGTTTGATATTTTTCACGTAGCTGACATTTATTGCCCATGTAAATATGTAAAGTGCTCATATGTTCAGAATCGTCTAAAGTTGAATATAAATAAATGATGATGCATTTTATAGAATATGTGATTCTGAAGCTATTAGTGCCGTTCGACGTTGAAGATACAAAAAACAGCAAAATCTAAAGGCGTTTTCATTCTCCTTAAGACAGACGAGTTCCTAGGATCGCCGTCGCAAGTAGAGAACCTCTTGATATCTAGACTCCGAATATTGGACCAGTAACCGCCATTTTGTATCAGAATGTCAATGCAAAATGTCTTTGTATGCACTCAAATACATGGTTAATAAAGGCTCGTCCCAAAATAAATTGTCAAAGTTGGGCCTTTTTGAAAGGCTAAAAACTAGCCTAATCCCTTAAAGGACAATTATGTAATAGTGGTAGTGTAGTGGAACATACCACACTTCAATCATTGGTAGACGTTTTACTAAACTCCGTCCGGGCACATAAGCACCGTAGATGCCGATCGTAATGGACGTCAAAAAGAGGCTGTTATGGACGAAAACATAAAAACATTCACAAAATAATTTTGGTTGACCGTAAAGCGAAATTGATCTCGATAGCTGAAACCACAGAGATATCAAAGAGAGAGTTCATGTATGTTAATCGGAAAGCTCTGTTTAAGGTGTGGGTACCGTTCGAGTTCACGGAACTTGGCTAAAACATTTTTTTCTTTAAAACGTTATGAACTTTTCGGCCTGTATGCTAAATACACATGTAAGTTTCTGCTGATTCATACCATCTCAATTATTTGACGAAACGTTCAATCATTGACCGGAACGCCAATAGTCTTAACTCAGTCTTTCTCTCACCATAATCAAAATAGATGTACGTTCCTTTACAGTAAGCATCTTTACACTCTTTACCTTTTAACTCTTTACCTGTTCATTCATCGCATCTCTTTTGTTTCGGTGATGTTAGCCTTTGTTTTCCCCAGTGCTTGAGCCATCCGAGCAGGAGCTTTTTTAAGTTCTTTATGAAGAACAAGGACATTCCAGGTGGATTATAACCAAAAATTTGTTAAAATTTCTCAAAGAAGCCATTTTTGTACAGGCCTGGTTTCATCTTAAATTCCGCTGTTTAAATAAAGTATGCTCTAATAGAAAGTTCTGATTTTTATCTCCCGTCTTCTGCCAACAATGGCATAAAGCTCTGCCAAAAGCTAAATTCCCAAATGCCCAATTTGAGATAACTGAGAACATAAAGGATGACTTAAAGGCAGTGCGGAATTATTCTCGAAATTTTGACATTGTTTTCCGAGAGGCGAGTGCTATGAGAAAAAAATTCCAGTTGATTGTGATTCGTAATTCAGCTCAAGGGCATTCATTAGTCCTGTAATACGTCAGCGTGGCCAATCTGCATGGAGGCAAGTCAAAATAATAGACTGCTTGGTTAACTAGTGATAACAAAGGATCTTCATTACCAGTACAGAGCTATGTTAATTCTTGTCTGATTAGCAGAGCTTGAAGACATGAGTTCATTTAGTCGATAAATTGATCTAACAGCGACATCAATTAGCCATTTTTCTTACAGCAAGGCAAACTCGTACTTTGCGTTGGCATCACAACCACTTTCGAACATTTATTAATTTTTATTTCCCAACGTTGTCATCCTGTATATTACATATTATTATACCACTCGCTCCAACAATCAATAGCACTTTTTCTAAAGAAATAAACGCCAAGAATGTGGTTGGGTGAATTGCAGCAAATTCAAAAGCAGTTTAGAAAATATACATAATCATAAAATCTTTAGAATATTTCCCCCTTCATCCTTGGAACAAAAAACAAACACTTGCTTCAGCAGCGACCGTACAGCTCCTTAGAAAGCAAGATGAGCTAAACAGTGAAAATCGTTGAAAACAAAAAAAAAAAATTATCCACAAAGCGTAGAGTGAAAATATGCAAGGAAATAGGGAATTCAACAAAAGGAACCCAACAAAATGTAAAAAGATGTGGCAAAAAGCTGCTACTTTGCGCTTCAATGATTCAAAAAATCTCAAAAGCAATTTCTTGCGGCAGCTGCAAATGCAACTGTTGCCACAGTAACGGCTGTTTGAGTGGAAAATATGAAAATTCCCAGCAGCGGCGAGCAAGCCAAGCAAACAACCAGCAACATTACAGAAGAGACGAAGTAAAGCCCGCATCGCGTTATGGTGCTAAGCAGCTGTTAAAGTCTTTCAACTGCAACTACAGATGATAAATATGTAGTGTTGTTGTGTAGGTGGTAATGTTCGTGCGGACAACATTGACACACACTTGGTGGCAATGGCAAACGGTAATAGTTTTCATTTCGTTGTAATGTACTTTACATTTATTTCCATTTATTCTGCTGGTTAACTTAAAAGTTGCATCCTCTCTTAGAGTTGTGCTGGGCGTATGGGCAACATGGGCGCGCGCGTTCTACATTACTGTTTGTAGTGTGCCGCGTGTGAAGTGGAAAATTGAACTTTCACTTGAGTTAAAGAATTATTCAACTGTTTGTGTATTCCAAGATCACTGAAGTATGTTCTGAAATTGTCTCAATCGAACTGGATGATATTGAACACTAATGAAAATTATATTGTGTGGACAATTAATGTATCACAATTCTCCAAATGAAGGGTGGAAGGAAAAGAAAGTTACCAGGGTTCCGGCATATGCTTACCTCTTAGATAGGGCATATACAAATATTAATGTATTTCTAAAGGAACATTTACGGCTCTGTTTTTGTCAGATAGTAGCATCGGTCCAATGTGACATCCGACAAAGACCAATTATATTGTGGTATATATTGTCTACTGTGCAAATTGCATTTAATTTTAAATAGAAAATCGTAACGGTACATATAGAAAAATAAATCAAGCGACTTACAAAACAGTTAAAGTAAAAAGAGTGAAGCGGAGGAGCAGAAAATAAAGTAAAATAAACAGTAAAGCTGCCAAGCAAACTTGCAAATACGTGAAAAAGTAATTTCCAACTCACTGACGCGTTCCTTAGGCCCCTGTTTCGCCCCAAGTTTCACAACAGCGCTCACCCGCACCACTACATCTCCATACATATGCGAGTAAAACGTCCACAACTCACGTGATTGCGTTTCGTGCAAAATTAAAATTTTATGCAAGCAGCCGCTCGCAAAGCTGCCAACCACTGGAGCCTCTCCTCATCGGGAAGCTGCTAGGTAGGGAAGCAGAATGGTGAGCACTAAAAATAGATCATTGCTGGCAGGTGGTAAAAGCAAGCTGTAGCTGCTTTGAAAAGTAGGCAAAACTACTTTTTGATGAAGTTGCTCTCGTTGTGGAGGCGCGAATGTGCGTGACGTACCTGGCTGTCGGACCGCGACATAAACTATTTCGAGTGTATGTGTGCATGTATAGAAAGAGAAACTTGTTAATACTTGTTTCAAAGGCTTTGGCACAATATGACTTTTTTTCTGCTTAGAAGCTATGTTTGCACTTGTCCATGTGATCAATCGAACGGAGCTGTAGTGGACGTGCTTGCAATCAAATCGCCGTCCCAATGAAAAATTTGCTTATTTCTAGTGGAAGACTCTTTGTTAAAATTTTTGATGGAAGCTTGTGCGACAGCCTCCCTTTTCATATATTTCTCTTTGTTAAGAGATGTCTTTCAAATAGGGGCTCCAAGAATGTTAAGCCAAACTGCTGATCGAAGTTCTTGGAAGATTTGCTTTATCAAGAATATAGTTGAAGATTTTTGATGAAGAATACGCTTGCGTATTTTAAGATACCGCCATAGTTTTGGGTATTATTTCGTACTCCTAACAAATTGGGTAGTTCCCACTTGGTTTTCAAAAACCATTTCTTATCGGAGCAGACATGAAGGCACTTCTTTTAGGGTCTCGACTAGATCATATTTGAAAATAAGTGCTTTGATATTGAGACAAATCAATTAATCTCCTGTTACATAACTGTGTAGTCGGATGAATAAACTTGTAGCGCCTTAAAGCAGTTATTTCACCGACTGTGTTAAAAATCAAGAAATTCAGCTCCTCTGGAAGCTCAAGCTGTCTAATGGAATTAATTGAAAGGAAAGGCAAAAATAAGTTTCTAATTTCTAAGGCAAAAATAAGTCGAAGGTTTCCTGCCGACTTGAAAAGAAAAAAAAAATGATTTTGATGTTTTACTGAAATTGGCTTGAATCCCGCTACGCGCTAAGGGAGTGGTGTAGAGTATCTCTTAACCATTTCACCCTTAAAAATATGTCGGTGAAATATATAATAAGAAGCTCTGAGTGGTCTTTGCTTCATTATATGAATTTATTATTTCTTACGACAGAAAATTAATCTTTTATTTTATTTCGAAATTTTATTTATTTTGGAAAATTTATAACAAGCAAAACTAGGAGGTTAATATGTCTCAGAAAATTTTTAATTTATATTCTGAGATAATGCATGGATTTCGGTATACGGATGAAGTAGAACATATAAAAATATATACAATTAATAATTGAAAGAGCCAAAGGAATAAAAAAAAAATTAATTTTTGCAATTCTCTCCAAGTACCCAAAGGTATGAATTATTTTTAAAATTAAAACAATTAAATTAAAACAATTAAACAGTATTTGACATAAAATATTCAGGACGAAAACTTAATAGCGGAGACAAATTGAAATGAAGGAAGGAGTTTCCCATTATGTTTAGAATTCGAAACTTGCCACAAAATGCACAGAGTAATAACAAAAACACATTAAATGAATTTGATGTTTTAATAATGCGGAAAAATCATAAATTTCACAATGGGTCATAAAATTGTTTGAAACACTGTTAGGCTTTTTAGGTACACTTTTGTTATAGTTGTTAACTGTTATTAAATAAACAAATACGAAATGCTCATAAAATGTGCTAGAAGCGTTTTCTTAGCACAACCTTTAATGGGTAGGGACATATGCACTGGGAGATATTAAACTTTCACAAAAACACGTGAAACTAACAGAATTGCTAATTTGCATACTACTTGCAGCTGTCAACCACTGGCAACATTTGTGGTTGATATTAAAATAAAATCGCTAAGTCTGATAGTTCTTAGATCTCCGATTTCAAAGCCATATTTATCTTGTGAAAGCCCAGTGTATTATTTTTTCTTAAATGCAACAAAATTACTCATACAAAATTTTGATTAAATATGAAACAGTTCCATATTTTCTCAGGTACTTTTTGGTGGTGTCAACGATTAACATTGTTATGTGCTCAGTTCGTCATTTGCTCATTTACATATACGTTTACTTTGTTGCAAATATATTCATTGCATCTGTACAGTTCTATTTGTTTCACTCTTGTCTAAGTAAATTTGGCTTTTGCTCATTTCTCACACATTTTATATATATTATAGACTCTGACTGTAGTCGTTCTCTCCAAAGGGAACGAAGAGACAGTGAGCATTCAGTTGCAGCTGCATACATGTGAGGATTCTATAGACAACCACACAGAAAGAAAGTTTTAAAATCGAATTATTTTATACGTTACAGCCACTTCAGTGTCGTGGCAACTCAGACAAATTAGTCAGGACGACGATCAGGAAAACTTCAAACGTATTTTCTCTAGAAACAAACTTTTTCCAAGCGTGTGTCAAATAAAACCAAGATTTAATCAACCGATTTACTCGAAATTTGTAATTATTTTTCTTTGTATATTATTATGACTGGAATCAACAAAATAAAAATTTTAATTTGCGCTATCTTCAAAAAATTTGTAAAGTTGAAAAATTAACGAAAAATTCGATACATTTTGAAGTAACTGTCATTTTGTGACAAAATTTGTTCCACGTGTAATTTATCCGATAGTGCCTCAAAAGATGGCAGTGATAGATTACTTTGTATAAAGTGCTAGATAACTTTTTCCAAGAGGGTATTTTGTAACTGATATGAAATTGTGTAAAGTGAGCAAAATAACATTTGATCGGAGTAAATAAAAAAAATAAATAGTGCTTACTTTGCAAGAAAATTAATAAATTAATCACTGTTGGAAATATTGAAGAGTACTCCATTTGTATGGGTATAAATACACATTAGAATTTATAATAAAATCGATAAATATACAAATATTTACTGTTTTAATCGTTGACTTGGCTTAACTGCTTCAATATTTTAGTACACCTCTTCATAATAACCTTCAAGAAATGGAATTTTGACAGATATGCAATGAAATATAATAAGAATGGAAATTCACAAAGTATAAGATTTTATACTTCCATGTAACCATATCAGACGTTGGTAATTTTTTTTGGATCTGGTACAACGCACATTAAAGAAGAAGAAAAAATTAAGTGTTGCCTACACACAACTAATTCGCACCTAAGTCGCACACCTAATTATGCAATTGAAAGAGATCAAGCCCTTAGTTGTACATCATAGTGTTGGTGGTTTCAGCAGTAATTGAATAAATGTTAGAACATAGTTATCTTTAAAACCGTAAATTAAGTCCGCGTAAATTATTAATTTTGCAAAAGGACAAAAAACTTTCATAGAATTTTTCTTTTTTGATAGTATAAAAAATAAAACCAAATTTCTCAGCTGAAAAGCATACAGCAACAATGAGAGATTGAGATTACATATGAGGTGGTGCATGCAATATACGCAGTTATCTTAAATTGATCTCGAGATTACAATAAGTTTGTATTATCCACATTATTGGACTTACTTTTTCTTAAGGCATCTTCTTAAGGCATTCAACCAAATTACTTTAATAATGAAGTTAAATGCTTTAGAACCGCGCAGAGAACTTCTTAGTTTCTACAGGGTATTAACTCATGTATATGTATGTATGCGTAAAAGAAAACAGGTCAATATATTTACCAGTACATATATTCAGTCGAAACTTCTAAACAAATGCTGAGTCTCTCCGTCACTGCAAGACTGCTTATAATTGCGATTGGTTAGTACAACTTAGCAAGCCGAAAGTGAAGGATGTCTAATTCCATTATAATATTCACAACCATAATTGCAAACATTTGTGATCCTCAAATTTGCTATGAGGGACAAAAGTATTCGTTCCTAAGCAACGGCCTAAACCAGGTAAGTTTGAGGAAATATTTCGTGGAAGGCTGTTTCTATGTAAATACTAATACATATGTTTTAAATACTAATTACTATATAATAAAATATACATTTTAAAAAGAAATTCACATTTCTTAACAGGTTATTCAACAAAACTGTGCAATTTACACGGATCAAGAAATTTTAATGACCAGTGGCCACTGCGTTGCCATTCCTATTTCACTGGCTATTGATCGACTCTTTCAAAAACCCATGTGCTTTGTGGACAGTGCTGAAGAAACATATAATCGAAATGAAAGTGTAAAAATAACTGAGAAGAAAAAACGAAAAGAAGATGACCTTCCTTTTCTAATTCCACTAATCGTTTTCTCTCTGCTCTATGTCTTGTGCCATGAGAAGGAGGATCCACCCATGAGATACTACTACGTTCAACCACGCCGAAGAGTTCGGTATTATAGAAGAAATCAACATATCTATGCAAATTAGATACGTATATATATATTAGAAATATATATAAGTAGAAATGCGTTGGCTCCTACATATACGTAAATAGTCTAATATGTATTATATAGTCTAATGCGTAATAGACATAACTAAAACTATTTTCATCCAACTGATAATATATGAACGTGAATAAATACTCCATGTTTTGAGTTTTATTTCCTTGTAAATGTATACATCAAATGTAATTTCGGGAAAGAACCGAATTTTAATAAAATGAGGTAGACTAAAGAGAATAAATGAGAAAGAAATGTACAACCAGTGATAAAGGGATGCACAAATTATTGCAGTGTGAGAGCGCCTCAAAATTAGCTTTTTTTATAACATTTTACGTTGTTGCCAGATTATACAAAATACTCATTTTTGGGCATTTAAATTAAAACACCCAACATTTATCATGATTAAAAAAATTGTTATATATTGACCTTTTAATATATAAAGTAAATATTTAAATATAGTTTTTGTAATTTCATAGTGTATTAAAACAACGTGTCTTTAAACTTTCAATAATAAATTAAGTGAACTAAATTTGTTTACTGTTATTTTCAATGGCAAATTAAGAAACCTAAGCTGCAGACCACAAAACATTGCTTCAATTAAGTTTAAATTTCGCATTTCCTTTTCTTTTTATTATTTAACATTTTTATTTATGATCTTGCACAGTGGTTACAAATGTCTCTGTTGAAAAAATTTTTTTGCAGGATTCCAATCTGGTCGTTCCAGCCTTTCTAGTTGATAAATGTCATACCTACCCGATGCAGTGAACTGTCAAAGTCAGGTAGGTGATTTACTCTCTCAGTTTTAAGTGACAGGAGAGTTGTATATATCCCTTTATCAGTGTTTACAACTACCATGTCATTGGATGTCGAGAGTGTAAATCGCTTTGACAGTTGACTGCATAGTGTAGCTTTGACGTTTCGCAACTGCAAAAATTGCAATGGCAACTGTGAAATCTTAACAAAATGATATCTCAATGGAGGCTACCGCACAATAACCGTTAACCCATATAAATAAATTGGTCACTTTAATTGGATTAGTTAATTATGAAAAGATGCGAAGCAATACATTTACCAATCAGTAAGTTTTAATATATTATAAAATTAAAAGAAATACAAAATTAAATAAAGAAGTATTAATATCTTAATATTAAATGTTCAATAAATAACAAGCTTTAATTATGATAAATTCTCAGTGTTTTAATTTAAGTTCAAAAAAATTAGCATTTTTTCTTTTTATAATTTCTTTGAACAGAAGGTCTTGAATTTAACAGAAGAACTTTGTTGCTACTCTCACCTTTAAAATATTCGTACTCAAACATGGCAAGCAGAGAATTAAGGAATCGAAGATGGCATCTAAATTCGATGCCATTAATTTGAGGTACATTAAATATATGCAGAACCCCTTCAGGTTCAAAAACCCCAAGAATCAAATATGTATTAATTGAGACATATGCTCACAAAAGTTAAAAAAAAAAGTGTCATGCAAAATATTGGGAATGAAAACCCGAATGGTACAAGGTCAGCAAATGGATTGTTGTTCTATCTGAAGTTTTTCGACCCTTATCTGTGTTAATTTAATTTGACATTGCACCCAAAGTAACTGATAGATCAGCACACAGCGATAAATAAAAAGGGTAAATCGAAAGGTGAAAAGTTAAAACATAAAACTTATTTTGCATAGCGCCGCAGTGCGAAAGCAAATAAATGAGCGCTGTGGACCTTAAGTGATTGACTGGTCAAGTTAAAAGCTTGTGCCGTGTTAGAAGCGAAGATGAATAGCGCTTTGAGAAGGAAAGCTGTTGCTGCGCGTAGATATGTGATTTTATTTAATTTTTGCAATTTTTTTGTTTGCTGTTGGTGAACAAGGCTAACTTTTTTGTATTTTATTTACTTTGTATTTTTATTATTTATGCCTTTTTCCTTCCGCCATTTCGCTTTGGCATATTTTTTTTATAAAGAGGTTTTTTTTTTATAAAGAGGTCAATGGTGGTTATAATAATAATAAAAGTGTATGTAGCAATTGCTTTCTGATAACAAGCTTTGACTTTACCGGTTTAGTGTTGGTGTGAATCAAAAAGCGCGCTACAAGCCGTGAAAGAAGAAAGTGAATAAATTAATTGGTAGTGAAGGATTAATTGCAAATGTAATGTTAAAAAATTTTAGTTGTCTTTAAATAGTTGAAAAGAAACTGAATAATAGTTTCAAAGTGCACATAGGAGAAGTAACTTAAAGGTAGTACGATAATTGATGAAATATATGGTGTTAATAATTAAAACTTGCAAAGTTAGGTTCATCTTATATTTAAAGAAAATATTGCAAAAAGATTATCAGTAATACGAGCCACCCTGTGGCAGCCATGAGGCGACTCGTGGTGAATATGTTATACACGATCGTAATGTTGAAAATGCAATTCTTGCGAATGACAACACCAAATTCATGGTGACCAAAATATAAATCAGTCACAAGTTTACGAAACAATCAACCTCTTTTCACTCCGGTTGGGTTTAAGGTTAAAATAAAAACATTATTTGTTTATTGGTTGGAAAATAAAATAATTACTTTTATATATGTATGAATTTGACAATAAACATCGGTTATACATCGGATCATATAGCCTATATATAGGTTAATTATTTGAAAAATCACCTAACGTATCAAATGTCGATAAGTTCAAATATCTTTTATCAAAAATCATTATAACCAAAGGTCGGTAAGTTATCACAGAGTGGCAACAAAACCCTATTTTCCTTAATTTGAGTCCAGTAAAAAGTTCCTAACGATTAGAGATACTTAAGAGCTTTTACGAAACACAACGGAAAACAAAAACTATTTGTGTAGTGATTTTTCCTTGAAAGTTCTGCAAATGTGGAGTTATTTATATGACTAATTATTTATTAACGTTTTGCCTCATCGTTGCTCGATGTGCCGCCAATATTTCACGTTATTCATATATATTATATATTATATATATCAAAAACCAAATCTTTAAGTTTTTCGCTTCCACATATGAATTTTTAGACAAGAGAGCAACAAAAAATATAGCCAGCAGAGAATAGCGAATCGTCGACGGCTACTACATCACAATATATTTTTTGGGACTATATTGTGAGACTGGTAGGACCTTGCAGACAACTGATGGTTACTTATTTTTATATTCTTTGAACTTCTCTGTTTTCTTAAAATCACAAATATTTTATAATGATTGCAGATACAATTTTTATAAAGGACAGGGGAAGGAAGAGTAATATGTTCTATTACAAAAAAAAATGTTTTCGAGATGCTTCAATAAGAAATCTGGAGTATATTGGTATCGCAAAAGGAAAAGGATGAATTCCAAAATCATAATCTAACAAATTCCTCTTATGCAAGAACTGCAATGATTCGGACACAGATCTACATAAAATCATTAATATGTAATTCTTTCTTCAGTACTTGTAATTTACCATACAATCTTTGTACAAATCTTTGTACTGTGCAATGAAGGTGCTATCTGCACAAACGCACAAATAAACATACATACAAATCATCAATCACTATGTAAGCAAATATGCGCTCGAATTTGATTGAAAATAAATTGTTCCAGCTTTTCTTAGACTCACAAAGGTAGAAAAGGGTAGAATCAAAGAGCTCCATGAAAAAGTGATATGCCAAAATATATTAGCTTTGCAGTTAATTTCGCTACACCAAAGAGTCAAATACGCAAGGAAGAAAGGAGATTATTTTCCATTCCGATATTTTGGCACATTTCCAGAACTTCAAAGCTTGGCAAAGGGAAGGCCGTTGTTTTGCACTGAATTTTACATATTTTTATTTTTATTTGTTTCTAGCTTACAACTTTAAATTTTTGTTATCGAATGGGGCGAAGTTTCCTACACTCTTTTAGCCTTGCTGTCACTCTCACACACTGGGGCTCTCTCAGAATTTGTGTGTCCACATACTTAATAAAAAGTTGTGGCTAGGGTGTGTAGAAGAACACTGCTTAAAAACGGTTCTAAGAGGAAAGGAAACCGGAACACATATTCGGATAGTTCATGAAAGAAATGTGTTTAGTCCGGTGAGTAAAACCGCTACAAACAAGTGGCCCAAATATTTTCATATAGAATATATAAAAGAAAGCTATAATAAAATAAAGTTAAATAAAAAATTCGGACAATGAATATCTCGAATCTCGAAATATCTCTTGAACTTTATTAACAATTTGAACCGACGAGGAACAACGACTGTTAAAAATTTTCTTATACATATAATTGCCAAATATTCAATAAACCTAATATGAGAGGCTTCGAGGCGATATGGAGAATTCCCCAAAATATTCCAAACAAGTTTTTATGTAATGGATAACGTTAGGATGAAAATACTTCTTAATCCCATCCGATTCAGTTCATATTCGTATCACACACTCACCACATGAAATGAAATATTAAGACCCAAAATATGTCCAGTTCATAAATGTGAAAACCATTTATCGGTTCGAATACGACTGCCAATAAAATTGAGGTTATGAACACCGCACATAATTAAGGAAGAGCACCTTTGGATGAATGGTGGACCATTCTTTGGATGTTATCTATTGAAGTTAAACTGTAACATTATTTCGTACTTTTGTAAAGTACGATGTGACCATCTTTAGCATTGCTCTAAACCAACCTTTACCAAGGTCTACGCTAAAATCCCTCTAGAAATGGACTGATCTGAAAATCCGATGATGTACCATAACAAAATTGTTCAAACAAGTTGTGCTTTGGATTGAATAGGTGTAGAGATTATGGCACACTTTCGGCTTGTTGTCAAAAATGTGAATGAAGACTTTTGACCCGTGGGAAATTCGCTTCAAATATTATATGTACCTCATCTACAGATATGTTTTATACCTTCTGTTGGTAGCAGAGAGGTAAAGTGCTAAACACTGCATTGAAATATTTAACTTCGAAAGTGTTGGCATTCGACGAGACGTCTATTCTGAGGTTGAGACCTTCTGAGATGGAAAATAATTTCTTGTGGAATAAAGATCTAACTGGAAAAAGGCCTAATTTGGCTCTTAAAATATCGCTGAGTGAAGTGAAATGGAATACAGGAAGGATACAGTATACTATGACTTATGTACGAAAATAATTCATTGCTTACTTTCACTGTTTACAAAATAAACTACTAGACTAACCAAACTAAAATGTAGAATAGCAAAACCGCTGCTTTAATTCAATCTACTCCATAAATCTCTGACACTGTGTAAAAATTGTGGCTTCGTAAGCATTAAAAAGACTTGTCTAGTTCAATTTGCAAAAGCCGAAGGCCCAACCAAAGTCGAAATAAATAAAAAATAATGCAACAACTACAGTGCGTGTTCGAAAAATAGGCAACGACAGCAAATAAAAATGTCAAAAATATTATATCTGTATGCGTGCACTTACAACCACAAGTGACAACCACAAATGACAACCGCAGCCGCAAAGCGCGTTGAAAAAAAATGGAAATAAATAGAAAAAAGTAGCTGCCACGCGCTTTCGACTGAAAATAGTGAAGGCAGGCAATGAGTGGGTATGTGCCGGTGTTTCGTGCCGCACCGGGACTGGTAACGTGCTAGTGGGTTTGGGCAACCACAGAATGCCACACGCACGTACGCGCGCACTCAGCGTCAGCGAGCGACAGCCGGCGTTATTGGAAAGTGTAAGCTTATCAATTAATTTCTTTAAAGTCGAAAGAGCAAGACCGATTGCAGCGCACGCCAACAACTGCAACAATATTTTTGATATATAGAAAATGCAATGTAAATATTGTGAGTGAATATTCAAAGAATAGAAGAAATAAAATATACATTTCATAAAATAAAATAAAAAGTTTATCAAATAACTTTATTTCCGATCCAATCACCAACAAAAAATCTTCATCTGGTTTTCGAGGCCCTCAGACGATTCCATAGAGCCATCGGTAATTTGGGGTTAGTCCAGCCTACAATCTCAACAGCAACAGTTTAGAATCCCACACTCTACTGAAATGGTATACAGATAGGGATTATCTTCACCCAACTCCTCCATTTGACAAATTGATTTCTCTATATATTAACTTAGTCCTGTGCTTTCAACTAATTCAACATCTCTTTGTAAGATGTTATTGACAGAGATAAATATATAATATAATAAATATATACAGAGAAGAAATTGTGACATTTCTAACTTGAAATTTTCTCTTTAATTTGGACTCATTTCAGAAAAGAGTGGCCACCGACTTTAATGTAAACTAATAAGTTTCTTATTAACCACATCTATATAACTGCATGGGGCGGTGGAGTTTTAAAATTTCCCACCCAAGCAATCATCTCTCTATTATCTATCATATACTTTTACTTTTGTCCCTCACTTCCAAAAAGGAGAAACAAGTAGGAATAGCAATTATGCGAAAGTGGCACACAGCATGTTGCCGACTTCAGCAGCGCATGGGAAGAATCGCAATATCACAATAGCGAATGCATGCCCCTTCACACACACACAGTGTGTCTTGCAACCATTGTGCAAATCTTCTTTTAAATTGGCATATTAATTAGAGCAACATTTCTTATATGTGCTTAGGTATGACTTTGTATACTGAAGTGCAAAAGTTGCCGCAACTAATGAAGCCTCTTGCTTGCCTCTACGAAAATCTACCGAAATGGGATTATTCGGAAGTGCTGCTCTGCGAACATCTTAATAAAAATTTCATATCTCACAAAAAAAATGGTTTTTCAATCTGTCGAAAACTCGGTACAAATAACTTCAACTTAATGGTTTGGCCCACAAGGGCAATGTCTTTGATTGGTCTCTGCTGAACATGTTGTTCCTTTTGTACTAATTTAATGAGTTATATTTCTATGTGGATCCACACTATCAGCCAATTCCCATTCATAAAGTTAATTTTTTTTTTTTGAAGATGGCATAATTCTTCTCCAAATTCATTGCTTATAATAAATTTCCTACAGGCAACATTTTATACTTATCTATTAACTTTCAGTAATACTTGTTTGTGTTGTCATAATTTACCATATACCAACTCCGCTACTGGACCACATTTCTCTACCTTCTTCTAGCTATTGCGGTTGTTATTCGCGCAAACAAATTGATAAAGTTGGCTAACAACACTAAGTACAGTGGGGACCAAAGTGTGCAATTGAATAATATTGAGATCAAATGATAATAATTTGACTTACAAAATTATATTCAGCAAACTAAACAATTAAATTACTAAGTTAACACCCAAATAGTCTGATGGGCAGGTGAACCAGGTTTTCTTGTTTGAACTCTTAAACGACATTTTTTTAAATATTCTTTTAACTAAAATACGAAAATGATAAGTCCCTCCAAGCGATCTGAGCAAAGGATTTTTCTAATAAAATATTCAATGTTATAAGTATGCTAAGAAAATTTTTTTTAGAATTTCCTACAAGTATAGCTGTCAATCCAGCTGTCAAAGTAGATACGCATGTTTACCCCGGCAAATTGCCATGCAAAAACATGCATCGATCAATGTTTAAAAACGGAGAATTATATATTCAAAATTCGCATTGCATGCGACAAAAATACATGTACACTTTTATCATCAATACATCTGCCGCGTTGGAACAAATTCCTGGCTCAAAGAGTGCGAAGAATGCTAAAGAGAATGCAGAGGCTCTCTTGCAACCACGAAAACATATTCTCCAATGTGGAATGCAAGAGAGTGGTCGGAAATTCTGTTCATATACTAAATGCCTTGGAGAACTAATAGTACTAAAATATTGGTTTAAGCATTAAGAGGTTCTATAACTCTAAAACCAACTACTACTACTACCTATATTTAGCACTTTTGAAAAATGATAGTGGAATCTGTCATTACCATGTTAAAAGTATCTAACTCTGAAACTCCCATTTGAAATTTGCTCTTTCAACTAAACATTGATGAGGTTCTTTAGCATTTATAAAGCAAACGAAAAAATTTTGGAACATTCTGTTGACTTTATAATGGATTTTACCTACAGTAATTGAGTTAACTTATCATAATTAGTCTTATTGGCGCTAACACAAACTCTACCATCTCTACGCTTTGTTGATGCATGGGATATTTGATAGTGGGACTATAGGAGTTTTTTGTGGCCTCGCAAAGGAATGTCATTAATAATGCAAGTATGGGAGGGAGGAAGGGAATCAACCATAGAACCTAACCCAACTTATTGTAGAAGATGTTGAAGCAAAATGCCAGCTCCGCGACATGGGTGTTGCCATCATAGGGTGGATGCTTCCCTTGTCCAATAATCTATTCAAGAAGATAAAAAGTTTCTCGCTGGAATCGTGGCTTAGAGAAGCTCTTTGGCATAAGCTGTTAATGTTCCTTAGAGCAAACAAACTAGATTGAGGGTTTAGACTGTGTGATCACACATCTTTTTACTAAATACTGGAATGGTCTGGTGTAAACGCTTTATGAGGACATCCCGGATAAGGTCACATCGGTTCGAAATCTTACCACAAATAATCAAGCTCAAAAAATACTTCAAATCATATACCGAAGAAGACAAGTTAGGTTCTCTAACTAGAAGGGATCAAGATAACGAACACCTGACATTACTGGGACCATCTAAATTTAAAAAAGGGGAATATATCTGTTTTATATATACTAACATTTAAAAGCATAAAATCTATGAACGATTTTGCAAAACACGACACACTGTCTTAATAAGCAACTACTAGTTGGGCGGATGGCACTGAAATGTGGCAGCGAGCAATGAAAGCAGCTGCAAAATAACCGAGCAGAATGAAAAACTATAGTATGGATCGCTGAAAAACAACAACAAAAAACAAAATTAAAAACCACAATGAAATAAAAGAATGCGATTTAGCAACAAAACAAAAACACGACACTGCAAGATATAACCGCAGACAAACAAAATTGCTACAACTTGCCACAACGTAGCACCGACAGTAACAACAGCAACAATGTGAAGTACGGCGGCAACATTTGTTGAGAAAACATTGCAACGCCGCCCTGCATTAGTTCAAGCTCCACCAAGAGTCCGCTCTTTCACTGGCCCCCCGGTCCCATCCACTCTCTGGCCAAGATGGAGTGTTTTTATTATTACATTTGTAGAAAAAGCATAATAACAATAATTAGTGACTGAATTCCGCTACAGCCACAGCAGCCGGGCGCCCGCTTGCCTCGTTGTTACCCACCCTCGCGTATGGCCTAGCTGGCTGAGAAACTTTGTGCAGCGCAACCCAACTGCAAAAAACCGCAGCCACATGCCAAAACACACGCACACACACACACACACACACAAGCATTCGCCGCATTCAAACTATCTCAACGCAAAAAATATTTGCGGAAATAAGTGAAACAAACAGCTAAAAGTATGCTATAAAAACCGGAAAAAAGTAATGTCAGAAAGATAAGCGAAATTTTTCCTGTAAAATTTGCACGAATTTATTTGGAATTTAGTTTTTGCCTGATGTTGCATTCAAATTATAATTCGCTATTTTATATAAGCGTTGCACGTGATTAATGGTCATGTGCGTATGTATGTGTGTTCGTTAACAGTATGCGGGGGAAATGTACTACTTTCGCTTTGGTTCGGTTCAATTTTATATAATAATTCGCCAAACCTTTTCCATAGCCTCGAATTAGTTCATAGTATTGAACCCAAAAAGCGTCGAAGATGCTATATAAATATATAACCGCCAATGCGGCCGCCGCTAGAAAAATATAATATAAATTAAGGCAAGAGATATATAAAAATGCGATAATTTTGTTATGAGTTATTTTTATTGCTATACAAGAACTGGTTCAATTTTGTCGAAGTTTTTCGAGCTCTGAACACTTTACAAAAATAATTTGTGCCGTTTTTTCTACAGGGTATGCAGAGAATGAAATTATAACATTGGTTGAACAGTTGCGCGGACAGAGGTTATGCAATGCACCGGATTTCCGTCGCTGCGAATTTATGTTCTCTGTATTTGTTGTTGTTGTTTTGGATGAGGGTTTTGAAAATTTTAGCATTCACGTTTTATTTATATATTCCGTATTAGTGTAATTTTGTGGAGCTATTGATTGTGGTTGCTATTGGTGCTTGCCTATTGTGAAATATTATATCGGAAAGAAATTAAGTAGAACGCTAGCACAGAGTAAAAATTCGTACCCCATTCGCTGCAGTGTTCAGTGTTCCATAGAGGTTATAGCTTTATTTCTGATTTCAAAAACTTTGTTTTACGAATCTAATGCTCTAGTGTGGGTGGGAAAGGCTTGTAATGGTATCAAAAGCTTTCAATATTTTGCAGCGAAATTATGTCACTAAATCTTTGGATCATTTTTCGTCTTCTTCATTCACTAACCGACCATAGAATTTAGTCGTAATCAGACTTGAAATTTTGACCCGATATCAGACTCGAAATAAGCTTTTCTGAAGCTTTATCACTAATCTTTCAACAACAAGTACGGGCTTCTGTTCACACGATGATCGGGCCCCAATAATTTCACCGAACGCTGTAGTAATGACCGACGAATCGGTTTCGTTTGAATATCTGGGGAATATTCTACATATTTTTGTTACTTAATGCTCTCCTGAAATTTACCAATCTTTTGATAGAAACAAGACTTCGTAGAGCAGATATCAGTAAGTTATCAGTAAAAAATTGGTGCACTTTTATTCTTCGACAGAGTGGTATACAAGCATATATGCTAGAAATAACTTAGAATACCACCTTTGATGAACTACCTTGGCGAAAAAAATCAATGGTGATTCTGTTGAAACTGAACAAGAACG
Organism: Bactrocera minax; assembly: GCA_021498325.1. Classification (NCBI taxonomy): domain Eukaryota; kingdom Metazoa; phylum Arthropoda; class Insecta; order Diptera; family Tephritidae; genus Bactrocera; species Bactrocera minax. Next base: position 795,397 of record JAKEEE010000002.1, read on the forward strand.
AACGAGATCTGATAATAACAAATATCATATGGAGAGATGTTAATTTTGGAAAGGGTAGAGCTCACTTGCTATTTCTTATGTGGAAGTACAGTTCCCATTATTTCAGTTTGGATTCGATTTAGATTTTCTTTGTCAGGCTTTTGTCACTACAAATGCAGTATCAGGCTCAAACATTTAAGGTTCGGCGATTGTGCGTTTACCATATATCTATAAGTGCAATATTGACTGAGAAAGGTTGGACTTGTGCTTTCAACCAGGACTGTTATACATTTAAATAACTAGTTTGTTAGGAAGAGTTATTTTGACTCAAACGTTTTCACTTCGGGCGTCCATTCAAATTACTTCCATTGGCTCACTTCAAACGTTAGCAATATGATGAGTATAATTTACCTCTGCGAAAATGCCTTGCAATCTTACACACACTAACTATGCACTGCACATCCACTGAACTCACGTGGGCGCTGGCGTACTTAATTGTACGCTAATTAATAACAAGTTCCGAGCAAAGCGAGAAGAAGGCACAGAAAGCACGGTAAGGTTAAGTAGTGCAGTAAGGGTCGCATAATGAGCTACGAAGACTTTTTGTTTGACATAAACTTCAAGCCGGACATTTTACTACCATTGTTGCCTGCAACTTGCTACCGTATCTGCTTATGTTGCTGATGAAATTGAAAAGCGACAATAATTAAAGTTGACAGTTGCTGCCAGTACAGTGTCAACATAATCTCAACGACCAGTCAACCAACCAACCAACCAACCAACCAAGCAAGACAGAACATGCGTGCACATAACGAACTTACTATTTTTACTTACTTTTATTGTTGTTGTTGCATTCACTGTTTGACTGCACACTATAACTCATTTCAGTTGCTGATCACGTTGGCGACGTGTTGTGCATTTTTGTGACCAACAGGCAACAGAATGTTGCAAGAACAAGTTGAACGCCTGAAACAAAATGTAAAAAGCGAATTGTGAGAAATACAAAAGTAATTTGCAACAAATACGAACAGATATACATACATATGTGAGTCAAAGAAATAATGCATTAAGAGAAATAGCAACTTGGCTAAGGATCCGTGTGCTGTATACTAGGTTTGGCATGCTTGCTGGCAGTGCCGGCTTTGATGCAGCCGCAATGACAAAATAATGAGCATCACTCGGCGAACAAAGAGACAGAGCAACTGGCAACTTGCCTTAAATCCATTGACAATACGCCATGTTGGCAGTCTGATAGAGAGAAAGCTCGGCGACAGCCTGCGGAATAACTTGATTGCAGGACATTAAGAAACTCAGTGTAACTGTCAAGTCGTTCAGTGTTGTGACAATACAACATAGATGCTTATTTGATGAAATAAATGAGGAGAGGCAGCAGGGCACAGTGTGTGCAGTTAAAGGAGCAGAAAGGCAGTTGAGATGTATGAGATGTCATGAGGCATGATAAGGTGTAATCAGAGTGTTGTAATGATGCGGAGGTAATGGACTTACACAACATACAGATCACTAATGATAAAATTAGGAAAGATAGCAAAAATGAAAAGTATTCGAGGTTAGAGACCAAAATTTATCCAGACTCAATTATGGAAGAAATATGCGGACTGCCCACACCACAGACGCAGAACCACCCCTAAGTATTTCTCAATCAATCTAAATATATATGTATTACGGTGCTTAGATCTAATCTGAGGCTAGATAGCTGAGAATAAAATAGGCGAAGTAATTACCTAGACACCCATGAAGCAGTCAATAAAATATGAAAAGAAAGTTTTATTGGGACTATTAGGAGATTATTTTATTGACATACATATATTAGCGGTTATAGAACTTTAGGTCATGCACGAATTCGTCCGAAATAGGCCATTCGGATCTACATCCGATGGCTGCTAACTTAACTTAAAGAAAGCATAAATATTTATAAAATGGAATCATATGATTTATCGAAGCCAATAAGGCATGGTCAAGGTCAAGCAAGGTCAAGTACATTAGATCAAATGATCACTGCAATCGATGAAAAGCATGAAGATATATTATTTTGATTATAAATATTATGCAATCCCGAACAAGTTACTTACTCAAAAGTTTTTAGAAAGGTCTTTATGGTCTACCTAAAAAAGTTATAGCTTAACCAGTGCGGTATTACAGTTTCTATGAAGACTATCTAGAAAAATCATATGCTGAGTAGCAGTAGTCATGTTTTCTCTTAAATAGTCGTGCTGGTAAGTGAGCAGTTAAATAGAAAGCCGGATAAAGGTGGATGCTACGGCTAGGTACAGCCACTTTAGTGATTATCATCAGACAATGATGGTACAACACAATTAACCAAATATATGTAACAAAATGTGGCAATGGCAACATTCGACAAGACAACTGCTGTAATGTTCGAGAAGAAGATGCAATACCTTCAATACTCAATTAAAGTAAAGTTTTCGAAAAGGTGGAGCTGAAGAAGAATACCTGAGGTTAAATGCCAAAAAAGAACAGAGCCTTTTCAAGAATTCAAAAGAATCAAGACTAACTCAGGTTTTTTACCAAAGAAATCTCAAAGAAATTCATCAATCTTTGCCGGCACATTTCTGTGCTTTACCCCACTCTCCGCACAAACACTCACTCACTCGCGCAAGTACGAGTATTTCTCCACTCGTTTCCTCATTATCATTCTTCGAAATAGTTGGTTAAGTAAAAGTTGAGCCATGCTTGTTGAGGAAAACAAAAATTTGCTTGATTTCACACATAAAACACACACAAGATCTGTGCATGGCTGCGTGTGAAATGTGTAAGTGTATGAGTAATTGGAGTGCGCGCCAGCGGTGCGTTGCCGGAATTTTGATGCGCGTAACGAGTCACGTGACTTGCACACTGATATCGCTGATGCCACTTATGCTACCGACACCGTTGTTGTAGCCATTCACTGGTGCGGCATTTGTTGTTACAAAGCGCATACTTTTTGCTACTTTCTGCCTGCGAACCAGCCGCTTGAGAGGAAGCTCCTCCTGCCTCCTCCGATGCATAACTCCTCGAAACCTTGTCTGTCGAGAATTGCCAGCTGAAGGACGTTTGCAGCGTCACGTCTCTTCGTCGCTGTTATTATTGTTGTTGTTGTTGTTGTTGATGATGATGAACATAAAGGAGTGTTGACGAACTTTTGGTTGTCTACGCATTGTCGGTGATAGTGTTCATTTGCTGAGCACTCTGTGTTTTGGTTTTTGTTGATTTTTTATTTTTTATTTTTTGTTTTTGTACTTTATACTGGCTACTTCTTAATAGATTAGAGCTGATGCGCAGTCCACACCTTGTCCTCTCCCATGACAAGTGAGCTAAGTAAAATTGCAAAGTGACACAAATATTTTCCAGCACTCTGGATTAACATTCGCCCTTTTCGTCGGTAAGCGGATATTCAGCGAGTGAAGCTTACAAGCCACTCAGCTAGTCGGTGCGTCCAGCATATGACCTTCCAACAGTGCGATTTTGGCTGTGTCTACTTTAAGCCAATTCGGGCAACTAAAGTGAGTCTGTTGTCAGTACACATTCGAAACAAAAGTTTGTACCTCTATTTACTAGGGAGACACATTAGCACGTAAGTCAAGTATTTTTTCCCGGTTACAGGGAGTTTTTGTTCTCATCTGTCCATATTTTGCGCGTTGTTGTTATGGTTCGAGTTAGCTCCACTCTGAGTGGTCACTAATAGCTCAGCTTCTACCTCTCAGTTCCAAGTGTCATATGATATCAGCGCAGAAATGCTTCCCAAGATTAGCCTTAAAATCGATTACATATCATATATATATATATATATATATTCATATTCATATATATTCATATATATATATTTTCACCGATTGATAGCGACGAGTTGAGAAAAAAATCATCTACACTGTGTTATGCGTGATGGCGTAAGTAAGATCGGTCGCTAGTCGGAAGCATGGCACCATCTAAAACTTAGTGGCTGAATAAACTATGACAGCGAATACTTCCATTATATAAACAACATATAGGGACAGGTAACTGCATTTTTTATGAATGTGTCATTCAACTTCAAAAGCATTCAAAAAGTTTCTACATTAAACTTTGAAATATTGCACTCATTTTCGACCTACCCATTCGACCTACATACTTTACATACCTTTAATTAGAGTGTATAGAAATAGTAAATGGGTATAGGAAAGTAGCCCCAGATATTTTGTCGCCACTCTTAACAGTTGCTCATTGTATGAATATGCGATGCATTTGTGTAATGAGGACCACTAAAGACGAAGCTCTGTATCAAGCTTCTAAATGAGCCGTGCAGCTTTTTACCGGCTATCGTCAGATCAAGCAATCACAAAATCGTACTTATTTGGATCGTGACTTAGACTTATAACATATAGCGCAGTACATCTAAATTGCGTCAGTCAAGATGTATGATCGAGATACAGAGTACCATTTTGGAGGCGAAACTAACCTTAGAAGAAGGCACAACTCGTTAGCGAATATAATTATGAATTTATAATTTTTTTAATTTTCTTATCAGAAACTGCAAGAATTATAGCTACATATTATAGAAAGCGCTAAAAGGATAAACCGATATTTTTTTTCGTTAATACTAAGCACAAAAGTGGTAGACTATGCAAAGTAAAAAGCTGAAGACGTACATTCATTCGAAAAAAACGTCCAAACCTTATAAATCGGTATAACTAGAATCTCATAAAACACTTTACTAATAAAAAAATAACGCTTTCAAAAACCTTACTACCAACTTTATACCTTTGAGATTATGCTCTGAAACTGCATATCCAAACCACTTGTTTTTATCTCTGGAGAAGCAAAAGTTTGGAAAGTTATAGCAAATTAAAAATGAAAAATAGCAAATGAAAAATTACCTATATACATATAGCTTTGCATAATCTCGAGAACTTTACGAAACTGTGAGTACCCATTCATTTCAACTCAATTCCCATGTGAAACACGAAAACAAAAATTAAATCGACATGCGAAGACAAATGCCAAACCACAACGTGAAATAGAAAAATAACGGTGAAAGCATAAACAATAAGAGGTAGTAAAAATCAGTGGAAATGAGAACTTTGAAAAACAAAATAAAATGCAAAGCTGCACATAGGAGAAGTGGGAAAATTGCTGCACTTCGACAATTTTATAGCGGCCATCAACGCGCGCGCAAAAGCCATACATTAAAAGTGAAGCAGAAGTGCAAAATTAGCAAAGCGCTGTTAAAAATATACAAATAAAAATTCCGGCAAAGGCTGAGAAAACAATTTACTAAGCGCGCACTAACTGGTCGCTACACGAATGGTGAGCGCCAAATTGCCCAATACTAAATAAGGCAAGCATAGCTGCTTGTCGGCACCTTACCCCTTTTGCTCGCAGCAAACGGACAAGTACTTTTGCGAAACTCCTTTTCCCTTATGTACTTCGCTAAGTAGGCGCTTTGCTTTCGTTTTTGTTTTCGTGTATTTCGCTGCGCGCCAACATATTCGCAGAGCAACAAAAGCATTGAGAAATTGTTCGTAACTTTTTTTTTTTTTTTTTGGTAAAACATACCCCGCACTCAGTCCTCCCTCATCGCTGCCTTCGGCGGCACTAAAAAATACATAACTGTTGTTTCAAAGAAAATAAAGAAATTAAAGAAAGTTCCCTTTCTTTTTAATTTAAGTATCACAATGTGTCATCGCAGCGGTGTGTGTGTAGTGGTGTGTGTGTAAGGGTTTGTGTTTCTGTTTGTTGAGGTGCGTGACACTGCAAAATTAGTTTGAAGTTCAATGCGGGTTGACCATTTATGTGGTTAACTTTTATGGTTTCGAGCGTAAAAGGATCATGACATTTAATTTGGTCAAAACAAACAAACAACTACAAAGTTTCCTGCTTACTTGTAAATTTATTTATAACGGTTCACCTTTCACCGAATGGAAGAAATACGAAGAAAGGTTTTGCAAAAGCGGACAATTAGATGAGTTGGACGTAAATATGTATGTATGTAAGTTTACATATACGAAATTATCTTTCATTAGGACAAAAGCGCCTAGTTTTCCCTACATACTTCCCGAGTTTATAATTACATTTATTATATTTTTTAGAAGTAGCATATATTATAGAATTTCCACGAATTTTAAATAAAATGAGATAAAATTTATGTTGGAATGCACAGGTGCCTTTAAATCCAGTTAGCTTAGATAAATTTACACCCATCACATTTACTTTTGGAAGTGTATTTCCTAGTTTAGTATAATTATTAAGGTGCAACTGAAAGTACTTGGGGGTAAAGCTAAAACTCCATACCCAACATTTCAAATATTTTGGCTTTCAGCACATTTCAGGCATTCAGCTTAAGTGTTTGACAGCTGAATAAGGTGCTGAATTCCAAAGCGTCTAACATCCTGGTATGCAGTTACAGCCTAAAACAAACAAGTGATTAACAGTCCATCAGAAAGCTGAGAGACGCCTCCAAAATGCCTCAATAAAACTGTCCGGATTGTAGTAATCTCCGATTACATGAACCTAAAAGGAACTCTGTTGTTCCAAAAATCTCAGACATTAGACACTTAGAAGTGCACAAAGTGATAACCCAGCCTCAGTAATAGAGTGATATAGCAAATATTCGCCTACAAATATGAAATTCTCTCAATTTTTTTCTTTGCAAAATATTTCTCTGCCATCTTTTTAAATAAACAAACCATGTAATTTCAAATATGAATTACTGCCGCAGAACCAGCTTAGTGTTTAGTGCTTTAAAGTGTTCAATGAGAGACGCGAGTTCATGCGAAATTTCTCTCATTCGAGAATTCGATCCATTCTTAACCCTGAGAGCATCCTAACCTTGAAGTTAATTCTGTGCTAAAACGTGCTTACATTAAAGAGATAGGAGAGGCTGTCAGCAAACTTGTGGACCGACACATCAAAACACTTTGATTTTTTTATTTATTTTGGCATAAAGAATAACATATGAGTAATTCTTGACAGAGCAGCGAAAGATATTGTCCACATTATTCTTCATTATAAAAACAATTGTAAGGCCTTCTGCTGTTCTTGGTGAAGTTCTACGAAACGCCATTAAGGTCCGAAAAAAAGATTCGCTAAGTGAGCTGAACATCATATAGGCAAGTGTACAAAGAATTGGAATAATCATGGAAGTGCCTAACTTGAAAGTAGAGTATACGACTAAGATGAAAGCCAAAATTTGTTTCTAAAACTAATGAAAAATAAAAAAAAAAAGATTTTCGTAGTAAAATACTATTCTACATGCCCATGACGCAAAAATGGTTTGTATTTATTAGAAATTTTACTTTAAGCTGAATTATTTTCTTCATGGATATCGTTGAGAATATTAAGAATAGAAAGTCAGTAAAATCGGAATTCATTATTTTCTCTTTTACCCCTTCTTTCAGTACATTCACATATCATATATACATACATCATATATAAATTTATTGTTAGAATATATTCGGTATCCTCAAAACCCGTATCGTTCGTATCATTGGGTTAACCGAGTTTCATGGGGGCGTTCGTTTCTACTTCAGCAGCTCGGAATTCATTTTGTACCCACCGAAGTCTAATTCAAGCTGAAGAATTTCGAAGTAGTTTTTCCAACACAAGCCGAACTGTTTAATTAATTAAATTAAAAATGTTTATTGCTAACGAAGACTTTTACTAGAGAATAGCTTGCTCGTCACATCTATGTATTATGTTAATCATTGCACAACATTTGAAAACTCAAAAGCTTATTAACTATAGAAAACATATCATTAATATTTTTGGTGGACTACAACAAACCATTCGGTACTCAAGGCCTATTTACTGTAATCTGTTTTCGGAATATTACTAATTTGCTTGACATGAATTTCATTAAATGAGGGTAATTATTTACAATTAATTTACATCTGTGCAGTCTTCTACTTTCAATCGCAAAAAAATATATAGCCGCCTCATTCAAAATTCAATCTAAATTGAAATAGATAGCAAACTCACGCGCTTTTATAAATGTCCCACGTGGCCCATTGCTTACACGCAATACACCGTTTAATGGCTGCACATTTGTTTTAGCACAAAATGGCTGTGACTTTCATTTCGCAGGAAGAAAAAACAACAATATAAAAACAAGAAGATTTTAACTGCAGCATTGGGTGAAAGATGGATAAATAAAAAATGGAAGAAAAAATTGGAAAGTAGCGAAAAGTGGCAGTATGAATGAATAAAAGATAATAGAAGAAAAAAATAGCAGCAGCAGTCGAAAGCTGAGTAAATTGAGCTAAGCACATCATTTATCAGACGCTTTTAGCTAAATACAAAAACAAAAACGAAATAAAAAAGAAAAAAGAAGAAGAAGAAGAAGCAGTAGCTGTGAGTAAGTGTAGGCGGCTGAGCTAGATGATGCGGCTATTCGGTCCGCAACGCTTTCGCTTCAACCAAAAAGTGATTGCAATCAATATCACGAAGATTTTTTATACATCTGATACATGTTTGGGCTGAGAGTGTGCAAGCACAAGAATGAGCCTGTGTTTTTATCACTTTCTCTAATATCTGTTACTACGTAAAATACTTTTATTGGCTTACATATTTTGTTCAATGCAACATTCGCTTTTATACTTTGGATTTAGCATAATCACATCCATAGTCAATAAGTGCGTAGAAAATTTATTTATTTTGCTCTGAATTGAGTTGTTGAGGTTGCGATCAAGTGCGTTCAGTTCTTTTTAAATATTCTATTCTAAATAACAAGAAATTTTTCTCTCCATATTCTTCAATTATATAGACATTCAATACATCGGTATAATAAATAGAGAACAATTTCATTAAAATCTTATGTAACAATATTTCAATATAAGTCCTCTAGTCAAGTGGTGAAATCACTTTGAATAAATTTGGGAACATAATAAAATCTAAAATATTGATTCTCTCACAAGTGTATATAACAGAGCTTAATATGCTATTAAAACTCATATGAGATTCATTCCTTCTACACACTAAATTAATATTTCATTTTCATATTGGCTTTTCTCTTCTTTTTATCATTGCTTTCAATTCATGAGCGCGCTGTATTTAGTTAATAACAACAAAATCATCTTGATGGTACGCCATAATGGTGGTACACTGCGTATACGTAACATTGTATAAATTTCGGTTTGCATGTTTTCTTCCTTGTCTTTTTAAGTGCATGTGTATTGCAAACCTGATTATATCAGTACTTTAACTGACATTGATACTAAAAAATTAAATTATGCCTCATTAAATTTTATGTAAATTAAATCCCATTGTGCAGCCGATGTGGCGAAGTGAGCATCCTTCCTTATTAAGTTTGAAAAATTTACGAACTGTCAATTAGTTAAACATTTTTGAAACAACGTATATAATCCGCTAGCAGTATTTATTGAGTCAATTGCACTTTGTACGAAGACAAATATACAATTAATCATCTTACGAAATAATCTTACAAAGCCTGAAAAAAGCTCCTAAAATTCCGAAATGCTGAGCTGTACCTATAAAACCAATTCAGTGATAAATTTTTCCCCCTTCTTGTATTCCCTAATGCATAAGAAGTGTTAGTTGGTGATCGAAAAGATTTGCAAAAACGTAAAAATTTCTGCTAATATTACTTTTTTTAATGGGAAGCTTAATCCAACACTTATATATTAAAGCAAGGAAGGGCTAACTAACTACAAGCATTCATCAACAAGTGGCTGCGAAACGGAAATTTCTGGAATAGAACATTAAACAAAAAACGGCCGAAGACGGCGCTGGATAGAACATAATCTGAGAAAGAACTAGGACAACATCAAGAGGATGTCGCTTGCTGACTAAGAACCAGACTAACCATGCTAATTGCAACAAAAGCTAACAGGAGCAAAAATTTAGCATATTTACCTTCTCCTTTGCCCAAATGAACCAATTAACCGAAGCTAATATGTATAATATGCTTGCTTCAATAACCCTTTTCCAGCCAGCTTGTTTTTCTCATACTCGCAGTATTTCATTAGACGTGTCTTTAACACAAAAGAGATTCCGAGCTGCTATTTTTCATTTATATTTCGTATGTTTCTCATAAACGCACTGGCTTTAGAATCTGGCATATAAATTAAGCTTTGCATAAAGAAGATCACATGCATATCATGAGATTGCTTTAAAGGCATTTCCCCACATGTTCTTGCCGCTTGTGTGACAAGGAAAACGCTGTGAAAGAAATATGCTCGAAGCTGGTGTCATTGCCGTTGACAGGACATTTCCAGTTAAAGCAACAAAAACAAAGAGTGCACAGCTGACATGAGCTGAGCAAAAATGAAATTTCGCACTAATATAAGGCAAAATGAGTGCAAACACGCACATATGAGCTTCTATAGTAGAGCTAGATACCTAGCAATATGGCAGTCAAAGCAAGAAAATTAAAAATGGAAATGAAAATGAAAATGAAAGAATGCATTGCGGACGGCTTGTGGGTGGAAGGGAAAGCCAGCGTGATGACCAAAATTACAATTAGAAATGTTTGAGTGCAAGATGTGGACGCACATATATGCCATATTAGATGAAAAGGACGATAGAAAGGATTGCAAAAAGCTAGAAATATACTCTGACTTTAGAAAAACAGCTGAGCGACTAGATGACAGTGCAAAATGAAAAGTACATAACAAAAACAATAACAAAATGTAGCGAAAGCAATAAATGCAAGAAAAGCACACACACACACACACAAACACAGAAGCAGAGTAACAAAGTGCAGTTAAGCACGAAAAGCCGCACAAAAACAAATATGCAACACGCGAAAAATTAGCACAAAAACCAAGCGCACGAAAAACATGAAAGTCAGTGTGCAAGGGAATGTGCGATGAAAAAAGTGGAGTAGAAATTGTCAAGTTGACAGCAGCCGAATGTCCTTGAGAGAGTGTGGCGAGTATGAAATGAAGTTGAGAGCGTCATTTGGTACGAGCAACGCACTTCGTGTGTTGAATTTGCCGTGTAGCATAGCTTTCGCCGCGAATTCGCCGCCAACGCCGACAGTGCAAAAGACGCACGAAAGGATATGCTTATGGGTTTTTAAAGTAGCGTCGCCATGTCTGGCACGGCAGAATCAAACGGGCAGCGAACGCGTGCGGTAGTCACTTCGCCAACGAGTCAAGTGTCCTTTTGAGACTATCAACACAGTGTCCGCGTATGAGTGTGTGTGTGTGCTTCAAAGCGCACGGTTTCACAAGTGTACGTTAGGCGACGACGATTTGTGACGTTGAAAATGTAAATATCAAAGAAATGCTAGTGACATAATAACGAAACAAATAAATAAATACTGAATTGTGTGCCGGCAGCGTTTGATGATAGGCTCTCGCACGCTTTGCTTGTGTTTTTTACTGTTTATTTAGTCAGCCAATCAGCCAGTGAAACAGACAGACAGCTGGTCGTCCGTCGACGAAATCGCAAATTCTGCTTCAACACGAGGCTGAAACGCTTTAGACCCGCGGCACTTTTGCGCCAAAGCGTTTTTGCACATATGTGTGTGTGTGTGTGTGTGTGTGTGTGTGTCGCTTTTTGTTGAGTCTAAGCGTGCTCACTTTTGTACATTATTTATTATTTCCTATAAAATAGACTTTGACTTATTGCTCACGCTGCATGCAAACACACACACACACACACACACACACACGCACACACGCGTTAATGGACACGAAAAGCGCTGTTGACAGTTCCGCATTGCAAGCGCGCGTGTGTGTGTTTGTATGTCTCTGTGTGTCATGTGTGTTTATTATTTATTTATAATATTTATGCGCATTTTTTATAGCAACAGTCAAAACAATAACAATAACAACAATAACTAGTGAAATCACAAAGTATTACGTTCTACATTCGTTGGCCAACAACAATCATAACAACAACAAACGTAAGAATAACAGCAAAAGAAAGTTGAATTTGTGCCAAATTTTATTTCAGTGTATGCTTTCAGTTAGGCGCGCGTCTCTGTGTGTGTGCGCGTGTATTTAATATTTTGCCATCTAACAATCGAACACACATACATACAAAGTAACATACATTTCTTGTGTGCTTTGTCGTAGTGAAATTGCAGCTGCCGCTTGTTTTCTATTTTTGTCTTCAATTTCTTTCCTGCCAAATCACCGTTATAAAATATTGCACAAAATGTCACTGCATAACGTCGCATCGTTGCAGTTCTGGTTGGTCATCCTTTTGGGGTTAAGCCATTTTGGCAAACGAACCGAGGCACGTGCGGTGAGTTCAAACTCTTTGCAAATTTTAAAGTGTTAAAGGAAAAGTTATATTAGAAAATGTTTACTGCTAGTTGAAATGATGCCTCTTATGGTGGTTTATGTGAATGAATTAAGTCTATACTACAGTTGTTTTTTTTGTTTACTAAAATATGAATAGAAGAGTGAAAGCTAAAAGTTAATAATGACAATGGAACTAGTTTTAAATTTTTATAATTAAAAAATAAAAATTTTTTTTAATATTTTTTAAAGACTTGAAAACATTTACATATACATGCATTCATATACAATATAATTTTCTTATAAATTTTGTCGAAATTCGTAAATACTTGAGTTAAATTTTCAAAACTAATTTCGAAAAATTTTAGAAGTACATATTGTGTTGAAAATAAGTTTTTTAGTAAAACAATGTTAAAAAGTTTGTATTTATTATATCATTATACTAATTTAAGAGTAAGAAGTCTGCACTGGAAGAAATTTTTCCTACCGAGTATTTACGTTTATTTGCACTTGAGATTTTGATGCACTTTCGTTAAAGATCATCTTTATCATATTAGAACCGACTTTATTGGCACATTTGGAGAAAATAATACTGGTAAATAATAAAAGAATAATCTTCGCATCAATTTGAAGTGAATTCGATACAAATCTGAAAGTATTTTCAAATAGTTTCGGAAATCACTAAGAGAAACAAACTTTGATTCCAATTTCGGATTGTGTTACACATTTTAATAGAACATATTAAGTTAAGATTTCTTATAATATTAAGAAGCAATTATGGTAAAAATTTAAAATATAAGAAGCATTAGATTTCGAATTCAACGAAACAGAAAAGAAATATTTAAACTGATTTTTGAACCAAAGTATTTAAGAAACTACATTAAGAATAGGTAAAACAGAGCAATGATCTGTTCTAGGTGAATTCTATCCGTGCTGATTGCTCCGATTGTTATTTTGAATGTATGCTTCAATAAATACTTTTACAGTTTATTCTTTTTTCAAATGTGGTGTGCGATTTTCAGTGTTCTGCTTTCCAATTTAATTCTATCTAACATATGTATTGCGCCTTTTTACTGTCATCAAGTGTCCACTTTACAGGAATTCTTTAACTAATACCCAAACAAAAATCAGAATTTTTGTCACGTGCTCAAAGTTCATTGTACGCAAGTCATTTCTTTGTCTGCTCTATTTACTTTCGTATGATCACTGGCCTGGTTGACGTTTTCAAACACATTTTTACTGTTGAAAAACATTACAAACTCATTCACATTCGTTGCAAGCTCCCAAAAATATTGGCGGCTTTGAGCAGGTAGCATCTACAAACATTACATATGCTCGATATACATTTTATTTACACATTTCAAGTCTATATGTGCCACTAAAAATCTATTGCGAGTAAACATTTTTAAAATTGTCGATATATCTCAAATATATACATATAAAATATTGAAAGCTCACGTCATTATATTGTTGCCATGTTTGCTTTTATTGCATACTTTTCTGCGCGCCAGCCCTTGGCTTGATTATTCCTCATTAGTATGCTCGTCAGTCGTTTGATTTGATCTATTTGCCATGATACCCAATGCACACAACATTAATAATGCTATTCACAGTTATTTTTCATATCACAAAAATTGAAGATATAAAAGTACAAACAGACTTTTCTACATTTTCCCCACTGTTCAAACGAAATAAAATACCTATACAAACAGCAAATATTTATAAAATAGTAATTCGTACACGCTTTTACAATTTACAAATGGCATTCGTTACGCCAAATGAATGATTCATTCAATTATAGAAGCGCTCACACAGTCACAGGAGCATGCCTCAATTTATTCTTCATTTATTTTGCAATAAAACCGCCATTTATTCATTCTCGCTCTAGCATATTTCCTCTGCCGCCTGCTCTTATCAGCAGTGTTGATTTAGCTCCATTCAAAACACCACCTTGACCGACCATTACCTTCACTTTTAATGCCTTTCAAGTTTCAATAACCATTGTACTGACACAATGTAGCTGAATGCTGCCTATTCACACATAGATTTGTTGAAGTTACGCAGTCATAACCATCTGTCAAGCGCCATTAAACTCAAAACTGACAAATATCAAGCAGCGCAACAGCATAGCTTTAGGCGAAAATGTTTTGCAAAAAAACGGAGCATTGGAAAGAGGAACAGCATTTATGCCACTGCATTGATGAAGTTATTGAAAGGAAATTGTGGAGCGATGTGCAAGTGAATGCGACAACAAGACCAATTCTGCGAGTGAAGCCACAGTGGGATGAATGATGATCAATAAAGCAAAAAAGGATCTTTAAAAAATATGAAATTGGAACACAATCTAAATAACTACAGCTAAGCTAAGTAATTTCTCACAATTGGTATGTGTCTTGGCTAAAACTCGTGAAATATTATTGTATTTAGCAGCGTCCCAAACCTAACTAATCAGTATTAGACGAATTATAAGTGAGTAAACAAATTTTAACTGAGTAACTATTAATGATCAAAATATAGACATTAATTCAAGATAATCAGAGAGTCAACAGATTAATTTGCCTAAGTGTTCCCTTTAAATGATATATGGTATATACTAAATGGAGCATAAAACAAATTCTTGACTTGGCGAGCACGCGTATATCGCAGAAAGTCCTTTGAAATGTAAAAAGCAATATTTAATGGTGCGAAGACTATTTTGAACAGTGTAAAGAATTGAGAAGAAGCAGCTTTCTACTATTGCAGACTCAGATGGATTTCAGAGATATGTTAACCTTGCTAACCAGACAAGTTTCATAGCAACAAAATTCCGTTTAAGCCATGAAGTTCAAATCGA
This sequence comes from Bactrocera minax, assembly GCA_021498325.1. Lineage (NCBI taxonomy): Eukaryota > Metazoa > Arthropoda > Insecta > Diptera > Tephritidae > Bactrocera > Bactrocera minax. Next base: position 810,412 of record JAKEEE010000002.1, read on the forward strand.
AAAAACTCCCTAAGTCAATATACGGTGTTTTTAGATGGACTAATACAGAAAGAGCACCTCTATATGTAAATATAGTGGCCAAAGATAAGAAATATTCCTGTGTATGGAGTCCTAATTTATTACAGAGACTCCTCTCCAGCTCGTTTTCACAAAAAATAGCTCATTCGGGTACTTCCGGAATAAAAGAATGATTAAGACTAATCGTTTTGACAATTGCTGGCATTTTTCCGCTTTTTTGGATACATTTCGATTCTACCTATTTTCCGTATATTTGGTTATATTTATAGTTTACTTTTTTTTAAGTGAATCTTAATCTAAATCTTGATACTTTAATACTTATGCTACTTCGGGGATTCGGGATTATTAATTTCACTATAGAAATTCGTGTGTTTTTAATGGTGTAACTAAGATGACTGTTTTATTTATATAGATTGTATAATAAAATATTATACAGTGAGTTAGGAAAGGTTTCTTATCACTTAATAAAGCTAGCAGTTAAGACATTTCCTCTATGGGTATTCCTCAGTATTGGTTTCGGTTTCTTTTTTGAATATTTTTACATGAAAATTTTATTCACTTACATCAAAAACTAACACACTGTCGGAAAAGTGAATTGAAAACTAATGCAAAACACTAACACCACTACCACCTATAAACTAACTGGGAATTTCAGCGTTATTATAACAAGCCAGCGACTCCAAATTACGTTTACCTTCTGTCGGCATTATTTTGATGGCGGGCCCAGCATGCGTCATGTGCGTTGGTTTGCCGTCGGCACGACAGCGGAGAATCACAGTTGACGCTTTCGGCTAGCCGTCATTTGTTGGCGTTTCTTTCGTCGAAAACGACGCACGCATACAAATGCGAATGAGTGTCAATATAAAGTGATTTGTCCGTATGTGTATATGTAGGTGTGTTTCGATTCCCGCAGCGGCGGCAAAGATTTTTACAGCTTTCTTTGTAGGCGATTTGTTTGAATGTCTCAAATTTCGTGTTTTGCATGCGACACGAAATGAAAGGGTCCCAAAAAAGACAATAAAAACACGAAAGAGCGCAAACACACACACGCAAACAAAACAAATATTAAACCAAAAGTAAACAAAGAATAACCGACTAACCAGGGCCGATCTTGTAGCCAACTGGCGTGTTTATGCGACCCAACTAGTCAAAAGCAAACAAACAGTTCGCTCTGCCATTTGCTGTGTGCCCCCCTCTCATAATCTAAACGCTTACACTGCTTAAACACAAGCAAAGTGGGGTTGGAGGGAAAATGAATAATTTCGCAAAATTTACTACGGAAATAAATCAGAAATTTGGTTGCTTTCGAGTCCTTTGTGGCTACAAGGCGGTGACAATTCCCCCTCGCCGCACCATTTTATTTTCAAATTTCATTTGCTTAAGTGCCACCAACAGTTGGCAGCCGGGAAGTTAGTTTACTTGGTTGCCCAGCACCCTATATGTACATATGTATATATTTATGTTTTGTAAATATATATACAAAAGCTTTTTCGGTTGACTTGTTGTTTTGTTACCTAAATATTCATATGCCTGCATACAGATCCAACAAACTTTGAATATTCGCTATTTTTGTTGTTTTGCGGTACTCTCAACTTTTACAACAACAAAAGCGCAGCTGTTATTTATTATTTGTTGCATTTGTATGTTAGTTGTTCATAGTTTTTATTGGTATTTAATGTGCATGTTGTTGTTGTCGACTTTTGACAAATATACTCGCAATTGGTAACAGCGGTAACTGTGTCACCACGAATTACCCACACCAACTGCGTTCATCCATCAACAGTTGTCGGTGGTTTTTGCAGCGCAAGCAAATATTTTTCGGTATAAATGTCTGTCTGTATGTATGTATGTTTGTATGTATGTATATAGTTACCAGGTAAATCCAGCAGCATATTTATAATTCCCTGCTGCTGGTATTCCGGTAGTAGTTGGCAGCACTTGTTTGCCAAGTGAACTTAATTTTATTTATCGCTGCACTTATTTAATATGTTCGTGTTGTAATCTCATTAGATTACTTTTTTATGACGCTGCTGAACTTTTTTATTATTTATTGTCATGTAATCAGCGGCATGCTCGAAATCAACATGTTAAATGGAGTCATCAATCCTCACTCATACTGATTGGCGGAGACTTGACTTTATTGTGGCCAATTTCCTTTAATATACTCAGAATGTTGGAAAATGGGAAAGCAAATACAAACAATAATTGGCAGGTCGTAACAAAGCGATCTATTTATAAATATTTGATTAATTAGGTCAAAATTTAATAATATATTACATAGTACTCGATAATGCATGAAAATAGTTGACTTTGGATGAAAACAATGAACTTCACCAACTCGCTTAATTAAGCGATGAAAAACGTCGCTTATGTTGAGCTCAATTAATCAGACACAATTTTGGTTTAAACAATTTTTTAAATTTTAATACAAATTTTTTTACTTCGTCTTTATTTTCCAACTCCAAGTTGATAGATGATTCTCCTTTCGCTTCTGACGCATTATGTTCGGCGCTTAAATTATAATTTCTTTAAGGATTCTGGTGAAGAAAAGCAATAACATTGACCTCTATTCCGTTTCCAGTTAAAAGAGCGTTTAATTTAACTGACTCCGCCTAGAGTGTACATGTGATCGAGAAAATGAGACTTCCTACAAGATGCTAGCTTTTTTTCTTCATCCTTTTTATAGAAGATTGGTCTAAAATCTAAGCACACAAGTTACAGCCTCATCGATCATATTTACATCTACAGCGATGTGTTAAAAATCCAAACAAAGTTTCCACAATACCCATGGTATCATACTTAATGGCACTATTTTTACCTACGAGGGAGATATTTAGAGATCATTCGGAATTTTTTCAAAGTTCCGAACTATTCTAGTACAAAGTCGAGCAGCTTTACGGCCAATCAATGGTGTCGAATCCCAAATCTAAATAAACTAGATTAAGCAAGGAGACAAGTAATGATCTTTAATGAAGAACAATGTGAACATTATAACTGTTTCCACTCATAGATCTATTTAGTTGAAGTATGAAATAATCAATTTGGCCATCACGCGGCCAATAATGGAAAGACACCATCGACTATCAATCAAATCATCACTGCAGCTTATTGCAATGGTCCGTGCAACAACAGTGATACTGCTGAATGTGGGCAATATGGTAGGTATGGCATCATTTACTACTGAGATTACACCTTCAAAAACTATTTATGGCAGAATCCGAAAATAGGTAAATGATGAAGCCTCAAAACATTGAGATACGTTCTTAAAACTTGAGTTTAAGCTCAGATGCTTAGATGCTTAGAGCATTACTGATGATATGAGCTGAAGCTGACATGTACTGAAAGCCGAGTCAGTGCTTAGTCCCACTTTCAAAATTGTCTCTGTAAGCATTGACTTCCGTAGATTGATGCGGAGTATCTTATCAGAGAAGAAGAGTATCAGAGAAGCAGCACTGCACCACTACCACTGTACAAAACTTTGTATTCTCAATTTCACCAGTTATGTGCTTCATTAAATTTTGTTTACTGTTTTTACCACTAAAAGTTATCAGCATAAATATAGTATATTTACATTTTCACACACACACACACACTTTAAAGGAAAACAAATATTTATACAGTATCCTCGCCACTTAAGCAGTCCAAAGCGGATGATGGCGTGCAACAGCGTTATGAATGCAAATTATTAACGGTAATAGTTGATGTAAATTACATGTTGGCGCTAATTTGTTAAATTAAGAAATATTTGCCAAGCAAATGCAATTTCAGGCGAACCGGGGTGAGTTACACGCCAAGCAAGCGCCGAAGATTAGAAAGGCGGTTAAAAAAGTTGCCCGATCGCATTGGAGCGAACACAAGTAATAAAAGACTTCAAATACACATAATTGTTACACTTGTATGTGTGTGGTTGTTGATTACCATCAACATGCAAGGCTTTCAGGCGGCGCCACCACATGCCGTTCACAATGCGGTAAACAACGTGGCAGCAAGTATACTCACATATATATTATATATATATATAGTACAGTGCATAAGTGTGTGTGTGTTGCTCATTACAATGCATGCACTCAGTCACTTTTCGACACACCAACAGGCAGCAAATGAAAATGAAAATGCAAACACACACACGACAACACACATATGCATGCACGTAGCAGAGGGAAGGAGGGACAGCGCTTGTTGCAAGCAAATGCGTGTTCGTGCGGAAATTCCAAAATGTCGGCGGGCTCAGCGAAATTAGAGCAACGGCAATGTCGCGTTCTGCTTTTCTTTCATTTTCGTTGCGCTGTTTAGTTATTTTCGTTTGCAGCGGAAATCCTGATTTATATACACATGTATTTGTAAATATATACATATATACATACATATATGCATACGTAGCAACCTAGTAACGAGGCAACGAACATAAAGAGTACATAAATGCGACTTAACCAACTCATTGCGGCGCGTTGTCCTTCATTGTCAATGCCCTGCGCCGTCCCGCGCCAGCGCTTGCCGAATGCCGCCTGCCGCTTTGTGAGCTGGCAAGGCTTAGTATTTGCCTGCTGACACACTTTGGCAAATTGCATACAGCGAGGCAGCGGAACAAAACGGCGTACAGCAAGTGGGGTGCAAGGTGCAGTGTGTTGAGGGAACATCGCATGTGAGAGAGGGTGCAGTGGGGGATAGTGACGAGTGGTCTTAATAGCTTAAAATAGCGCACGTGCAACGGAATACTCATAATTTGTGGCAATGACATGTTGTATGTAATATTCCATAAAATATCTCAGCGCATTACTGTCAGTATTAGCTGAAAGGAGGCGATAGAGTGAATGGAAACGAAGGAGCAATGACCGACTGGGGCCGATGGTAGTCAAGGCAAACGACGTCTTTTGCAAAGAAAGCGTTGAGTAAAAGTTAGGAGGGTGCAATTTGAGTTCATTAAAATATTTATGGTATGTATGTATATAGTAAAAATGGGTGCTGCATATATTTTTATCAAGAGAATAATTTTCTTTGAATTACATTTTGTATAGAGGGTCACACAATATATGAAAGTGTGTTCGTATAAAGAGACAACTGAAATTATTCAGTGAAAATAATAGTTTCTTTATTAAAAGCTATTTAAAAAAGTAAATTTGAGATATTTATAAATGTTTCAAAACTAATATTTCAAGCTTTGCTATAAATCGCAAACATTTCCATTAAGTTTGAACATTCGAAAAATTTGTTAGAAATTGGTATGAAACTTTGCTAGTAGGGAGGTTTTGTATTCCTAACTTCTTTAAAATGATATTTCATGACATTGCCTACATATTGGGTAATTGTACTTTAGGGTATTTTGTAGAAAAGTCATCTTCATCCAGTAATATTTGACTTAAGTAAAGAGTGTCTTTATTGCTCTCTCCTGAAATACATCAAATTGTATGCAATGTTTTTTCAAACTAGTGTGGTATGGTCTTTAAATATATTACCTACAAATAACAGTTGAATTTGAGTATGCTTCAGACGTCTTGCAGAAGACTAAAATTAAATAAGAAGACAATTCTAGAAAAATAAAATTGAATTACCCTAAGTAATGATGTCGAGTAGAAAGTAGAAGCTTTAATTTTCCAGACAGAAAGTATCGGAAAATACTAAAATATAAATATATAACATAAGATTTATTACAAATGGCTGGTAATGATACTTATCTAACGTGTCGTATCTTTACTTACTTTTATCAGATAAAGGTGAGAGGCTTAACAGTAGTGACGAGTTATGAATAGAAAATATATGTATAGAAAATATAAAGAAATAGAATAGAATATAATAGATAATAGATAATAATAAATTCATAGAAATATATGAATAGTTATGAAAAAAAGTTTAAAAGCTCTAAGCTACTAGCCAAAATTTGGAATTTGCGCAAGATATGTCTTCTTTTACTCAACAAAATGTTGACCAAGCATTCTAAAGATGATTTCCCAAAACAATTATTGAAATAGAGATTGCGACAGTTTCACCCCTTTGTGTTTTTTGAGTGCGTTTAGAAGGACTCGAACATTTATAGAATAACTCGGATCGTGAAGAAAGAAGAGGAAGACTTTTTTTTATTATATTTATTTATAAATATTATACAAATTGAACACTCCAATTTGTTTAAGACGTCATTCTTGTCTTTCGGTCCCCCTTGAAGGTACATATGTATTTTAAATGAAGGTTTAAAGGCCATGGTTACATTGAGTAGGGCAGTGAAAACAAAAAGCAGATCCTTAATGTTACTCCACAGGTATTGTGCGAAGCCAGCTAAAACCGGCGAATACAATTTTAAGGACATTTGGGATGTTGAAAATAATAACATTGTTTCTTTTTTCTCCGATATGACTTATCACTAAAAAATTTCAGAAATTGTTATAGTCGAAATTAAAATCGAAATTATATTTCTGATTAGAATTTGGTGAGCTCAAATAACAAAGATAGTTCAATAGCAGAAAACAAAATTAAAAAAACAGAAAGAAAAGCATAAATAATTTCGTTTACGGCTTCACTTTCGTTCTAAACTCAACCATGTTCTATTCAAAAAAGCACAACTACAACCACCAGAAACACCCACATCAGCTACACATAACTTGTGTTCTTGTGATAATTGTGTGCCAAATAAATTTATTTGTAACACCTCGTTGTTGTTTAAAAGGAGCCTTCCGTTTTAACAAACACACACACATATATTTGGCTTAACTAGGAAATTTATTATAGGCCAGTAGCATTTAAAGTACCAGCACAGAGTCAGTTGAGTTTATAAATCATCGTGCCGGTGGCCCAAGTTGATTGCCGATAAAAGGACATTGTAAGCAAGTGGTCGATATGATACCACTGAGATTTGCATAAGAAGTAAAACAGTGTGTTAAGCGAAAGCGAGTATCGAAAATTCTTTGTATGAGCAGGGTGTGAAAAAGTGGAAGACGGAACAACCAAGGCGAGCAGCAACAATAAATTGCAACTAAAAGAGAAGAAATTTTTACAACAACAACAGTGAGAACAGTGAGTAGAAAATTTCGACCACAAAGGTCACATAATTCATTAAATGTGGCTTGACTTTGAATATACGATATACATCTACGTATGTATGTATGTGTTTATGTATGTATGCATGTATATGAACATGTGTCGGTGTAAATGTCAGCAGGAGCTTCTCGACTTGCATGCAAATTTTCGCTCTCACTTTTCAACGCCGCTGGTTATTACACAATTTTCTTACGCTTTTATTGGTTTCTTGGCTTCTTGCTAAACAAAAATTCATTTTCCATTGTTGTTGTTGCCAACAAACACGGAACCTTGCTGAAACTGCTATAAATCATGCCGATAATTATGTGGGCGAGCTCATAAATAAAATATTCGAGTGCAGCAATGTTGGCAGCTGGCGTGCATTTTGTTGTTGCTTTTATAGCTTTTCGCTATCGTCTGCTGACCGCAATTCCGCCACAGGTGAAGGCTTCTGCTGCTAAGACGTTGCCAAAGGTGAAGAAGCATTTTGAATTTAAACAGCGTTTTTTTTTTTAGAAAATGTGAAATTCATAAATTTTTTACTGCTCTAAAATGTAATAAAAAGTAAAAAAACCAAAAAAATCATATTGCTGGTGTCTGTTGGAAATCAAACTCGCATATTTGCGCCATTTATTTACTTAATATTACCAGCATTGTTTCAACTTCACGGGCGCTGTGTGCACTACACGGCGTATACGCAACACTTCCAAGGACCGCCAAGGCGAGCAAAGAAACCTAAGCGTATACGCGCCAGCCATCTTTAATATACCGTTATTTCACCTCATTTCTTCATTGGTATTTATTTACCTTTTTACTGTTATTTTTTATTACGAATTCTCCTCTCCAACACTTTTAACGTCAATAAAATCGCAAAATGATGAAAGATTGCCGCTCCATTGAATTTTATTGTCTTTGTTAGAAATATACATAAATTTATATAATATTCGGCATTTCAGTAGCGTAAATATATGCATGAGCTGCTGCATTGAATTTTAACTTTTATAATGGTGAAAGGCAGATAATGGCAGAAAATATGAACGGTTTAATAGCTAATTTGTGCAATGAATAACTGGAATATTATGCGAGTAATTTTTCACCTTTATGTCTTTAATAGACATTAAAAGTTTCTTGAGCTGAAAATGAGAAGTTGTTTTTATACCAAATTATTTCTATTTTAATTTCTCTAGAAGAAGAATTTCAAGAATTTTCAAGAATTAACTATACTCTGTGAAATATTAAGGTTGCCACATTTTTACAAAAAAAATTAATAAAAATTTTATAACAAAAAATTGTGACAACAATAAGATCTGATGAAAGCTATTTCAGTAAAATATAATGAATAAAAAATTCGTGAAAGGTTACCACTTTCTGAAATAATATAAATGAAACTATACCAAAACAGTGAAAAATAAAATTGTGGTTATTGTAAAAAACTAGCGAAATATCGGTAGAAATTTTTTATGGTTATAGTTACCAACTTTTTAAAAAAAAATGTAATTAATAAAAGTTTAACAACACCATTTAGGCATATATTAAATTTAAAAACATCTTAAGATCTGTTCCTTCATTAAAAATGAGAGTTGCTAATTTTCCATAAAAATTAAAAAAAGTTACAAAATTTAAAAATTAAATTCTTGCAAGTCGAACAAGTTAGCTAATGAATGTTACAACCATAGAATATGGCGAAGGTTATAAATATATATAAATAAATATAAATAAATAAAAATATTCAATTTTTCAATGAAATTAGTGTTGCCGACCTGCCATAAAACTTAGAAAGATTAAAAATTAAATTCTATTAACATAAAGTGTTACAACAATAAGATCTAGAAAGAAATTTCAGTAACTTCTAATGAATAAAATACACTATCAGATGATTTCTTCAAAAAATAAAATTTTCGAAAACTTTCTTCAAAAAATAAAAATTTCAGAAAGTAAAATTGGACTTGAAAAAAACCTATATATAGAATTTTTATAAAGAAAGAAAATGAAACGAGGATTGCTAGTTCCTATATACGTGAAGACCAATTTTTGTGGGCAGTTCAAAAGCTTCCTTTTATCTTAATTATACATACACCTTACACTTTTCAAAAAGGATATGCACATCAAATTTATCGAACCGAATCGAAGACATTTCTCCGATTTAATACAAAAAATTATTTACTATAAAAAAATTAATAAATAATGATAATACCGCCTGACACTCCAAATTTCTTTAACTACAAGTTAGGTCATTAAACACTCAAAATTTGTTTTTAATTCTTCCTACCAAATACATATACTTTCTGTATACCCACATATACTTTCACATTCTTATACCAATAAACTCAGTCCAAAAACATTTCTCACACCGAAAGCTTTTCGGGACAATTTGACTTTTTGACACATTTTTGCGGGTCATTACGCCAGCCATTAGCTACAATTACGCGCAACAAATAAATTTAAGTCAATATGACAGCTAACAATAACAACAATATAGCAACAACAAGGGCAATCGATATAATCTCTCGCATTAAGCGCAAATATTCATACAAATTCATGCATACATATATTCATACATTCAGACAATAAATTTATGAGCACTGCAAACTATGAGCACATATTTATCGACTTACCCTTATATAAATAAAATAAATTTTGCAAGAGCAGATAAAAATAACCGTTTGTTACTATTTGGCATACCAGTGCTGATGGCTATTGTTGGTGTTGTTGCAATTGTTGTGGTTCTTGCGGTTTTTTGACAATGTGGTTTTTCACTGTTGACTTCTTCTCTGATTATTGATTCTTTGTTGTATGCAGTTTGTGTGCGACAGTCGTCGAAAACAGAATTCTTATTTTCTTGATTTTTCTTTATTGTGGTTGGCGTGTTAGGACAGGGCGTATGAGTAAAATGTGCGGCCATAAATCAAATTATTTACTTTCTCAGCTTCATTGAGCTTGCTCAGCGTTGCATTATAAACTCATATTCCTCTATACAAATATATATATATATATATATATATAAGTAGTATACATAAGAAAAAAGTTTGATTTTTGCGTAAGCTTAAGTCTATTAGTATGACTTTATTTGGTTTATTGAATTTGAGCTGAAAGAAAAAAAGGAAATATGAAAAATCATTATTACAATACTTTCATATAATTAATTAGCGAAAGGAGGAAAATCTGATACTTAGAAAATCCATCTTTTGTATCAGCATGCGAATATTAAACAGCAAGTTGATTGTCCGATAAAGTTAACCGGAAGTCCGAAAATTTTTATTTTAGATATAGAGAAGCTAGGGGAAGTATTGAGCCGACTTCACCCATTTTCGATAATTTCGGTAAAAGTCAGCCATCGGCATCGAAATCTACATATTCGTTATATGGAGGATTGAAAAGACAATACTGTACTGTATAACTGAAAGATTGTGAAGATTCAGATTTCCATTTTCGAGGACAATGACCTCTTTGTTTACCTTTACCAAGGTCCACCACCCTTCCCGAAATCAATGACTCCTTTTTGCATTTGGCGCGGTTCACCACCTTTGTTTACCGTTTTGTTTCTTATCATTTAGCGAGGTCGAGGACCTTTTCGACGTTAATGACCCCTTTGTTTACATTTAGCAAGGACCGTCACCTTTGCCGAGGTCAATGACCCCTTTGTTTACTTTCATCACGGTCTACAAACTTTGACGAAGTCAATAACCTTGCACAATTTTGAAAAAGCTGCCAAAGAAGCTTTTTTTGAGATGAAGTTATCAATATAAAACAAATCAAATGAATTACTTATTGAGAATCTGGAAATATATGCGGTCTAACGAAGTTTGCGGAATCAAAATGCGTTCAAATTAAACACTTTTAAAAAGGTTTTCAGCCAGAGATGACCCTATCCTCTACGATTCTCTGAACCAAATAACACGTTTATATCTTAAATTGTTGCTTATTTATAGCGCTTTATAGGTTTTCGATTAACAGCATTTTCTGGGCGTGACAGAAGTCCAATTACGCCCATCTGCAATTCCAACAGTCTTACGGTGACAAATAACACCTGTTACCAAATTCATCAAGTTATTTTAATTTTTACTCAAATTATGCAAACGGACGGACAACCGTTAGACGAACAAAACGAATATACTCTGTTGCAACATGTTGCGAGAGTATAAAAATAGGACTTATTCAAAGCAACTAATGCCTTCTACATAAATGTTTTGCAAATATTGAACCAAACATTTTCAATGTGCAGATAAGCAAACGAGAAATTAAATTGAGTAAAATATGCGAAAACCTTGCAATTTCCCAGACATAAAAACACTAAAAAGATGTGCGCATAAAAACTTGAGCAAAATACCAAAACCCATAAATTGAATACAGAAACGAAAAAAGAATAAATAAATTAAAATCAATAAAGGATATATGGATAAAAAGCAATAATATTACTTGTGCAAATTTACACAGCCGAAAAGAATAACAATGACGGGCTCGAAGCGTATTAAAATGGAAACTAAAGCAAACAAGGTAATGCCAAAATAAATAAAATGTTTAATGGAAAAGAAGGAAACCGAAAACGCCAGCAGAAGTAGGAGCGGTGGAGGAGAAAGAAGACTGGTGTATCTTTACATATATATATATACACCCATACTTGTCTAATGATTATACTAGTTTGTTCTTGCCATGAAAAATATTTGTAAATGACATGGCCTGCAATTATGTTCATTATATAAAGTCTGCAGTGGCCGCGGGCATGGAAAATATTTATGTGGCGCAAAGACAGCAGGCAATTCGGTTCTGAAGGTACTTATGGACGGAGCCAATGAAGCATTTCTTCTTTTATGCACGGCTGTTTATTTAATGCCAATAAAAGTGCCAAAAATACATATATAATTTACTGTAGCCCCATAAATGTGTGTATGTGTGCGTTAGCACATCCTGCGCAAACAGCATTTAAGGCAAAAGGGTGAAAAACAAACACCGAAGTAATGAAAGAAAAATTTTTTAGCATTAAAGCAACAGTGCATAATACAATATCTGCAGGGTAGATCGCTCAATTAGGCTGTGTAAAAACAAAATGAAGATATGTGTTAGAGGAAAAATTCATGGAACAGACAAAGGAATACATAAAAATGTATCTTCCTGCAGCTTTATGTGACGCAAAAGTTTGGCAAACGCCAATTGTGGCTCGTTGTTAAATTCAATTCGTTGGGCCTAAACAAATATTTGATATTTGTATTTTCCTCTGCTATGCTGGCATGTCTGCATGTACGATCGTATGCTTGTAGGCTTTGTTTGACCCGCCTTACGGGCTGCACTGAGCTAATGAGCGAAAATATTTGCACAGCATGGCCCGTTCATACATATGAGCAGTGGTTTAATAAGGGTATTACGCATGTACATATGTATATGTAAATATATGCAGCCATTTACAATCACACTCACAAGATTACGCCTATATGTATGGAGTTGTGTCTGCCTAAGCGGAGCTTAAGGTGCTGCCATTCCATTTGTGTTAGTAGACAAAGTAGCTTAATTTGCCAACCAAAATACAAATAATGGTTTCAATTATTAATTATAAGCTAAAAGCTTATCTAAAAGTTCAAGCTATTTCAAAATGTATATTTTCGCTCAACGTGGAACGCTATGTTATAATTAGTACAGTGAAATTGTTAACGAACGGTGTGTTTGCTTGCTATGCAATGAAGCCAATAAGGCTTCAGTAAGGTGAAGAGAAGAGTCACCAAACACACGGTGAAACACTTGATGGTAACATTTAATATTTATTGAGAAAATATAAAAAATAAATACTGCAATACCTTTTAAGCTTTCTTAATCGTACTAGTAAGTATTATGACAAGTTAGCCTCAAGCTCATCCGAATATTTACTCTGGACTGCTAGTTTGAACTGCTATACTTTTGTCAATACATACTTCTTTCTGCATTTGTTTAGTTTAACCCTAAATATAGGCTGCTCATGTGAGGCAAATCATGGTGGAAGTTTGCAACAAAATCTTGAACAGCGTTTCTCAAGCTTTTTAAACTTAAACTAACTACAATTACTTAAGAATCTCTTTAACGAACAACTCAAAATGACTCGACTGAACAAATTCCTCTTGCAGCAATCTCTTAGCAACACGGGTACTGCCTTTGAAAGCCTGATTTAACTGAAAACCCAGTATTTTAGCTTTTCTAATTAATCTTTTTATAAATGCATATTTTTACTATGCAATATAGATATGCGCCTGTAATAAATGCAATCTCTCAAGAATTTAAATATGTAAGTTTATATATTTACTAGACGGTTTGGCTGAGGTTTTCGTGTAAGTCGTTGATAAGCGTGTAAGTCGAATTCCCACTACTCTACTTTACCCTCACATTCTCACATGCTACTTTCAAATGCAAAAATATTTATATCATAGAGCTTGGAGGATATAAATTTGCGGGGTTTGATATTTGCGAAATTAAATCCTAGGAGTAGCAGTCGATCAAGAATTGTCCATTAAGTGAGAATTCACAAGAGAAAAAAGTGTAGAAAGCAAAACATAAGCTTTATTATAGTGATTTTCAAGTATATTTAGGTTGCGGCGAGGCGAGACCCGAACTCACTTGTTGGAAATTTGTATATATAAATACGTTAAACAATAAATTCATTAAAAGTGATTCAAGTGAAACAATATTGTATATTAAACATGCTTGCACAAGGAATCAAACACTTCGAGGTAATACGCAATGTTTTTCTGGAGCCCGATTTGTCATATTTGCACAACTCATGGCCTATCGAAGAAATAATCGTCGAAAGATAAGAAAAATAATTTTTTTTTTATAATAAATTGAATATTTGGTATTACTAGAGGTAACAATTCACTAAACCAATTCAGAATTCAGCAAGTTATTTAAATTTAAGCAACGCTGCTTTAAAATATTAATATCACGCGCCTCCTAAAGAATTTTTTCGATATATGGAAAGTCTGAAAGTTTTTCTGAACCACTGATGGAATTCATTGCAACCATTTAAGTTAGAGAGGACTCAGAAGTACGCAGAGTGTGAAACTGGGAGTACTGGAAGTACACAAATCTAGATTTGAAAAATTCCAAAAAAAAAATTCTCAATCACATCATAAAATTAAAGTACATATTCTTTCAGAATTTCAAGCTTTGAAGAATATCTTTCCATATAAACTATTTATGTGCGCACTTACATTACTCCCACAGCCACTTGCACGTCAAGCACAAACACTCTTCGTTGCAATTGGCTTCTTTATCATTTCCAGCTATTATGCATTTTATCATCTTAGCTCCACAGTATAGATTTATAAGCTTCATAGTGCAGCCTTTATGCAAACAGCTACTGACAATTTCCTCGACAACAATTCCAAGTATTCACTCAGCAGCTACTGCCAACAATGCTCCACACTTCGCCTCCCCCCATCCACAACTCCTTGCTCATTATAATAGCAACACGCTTTGGTAGCTACTTTCCATTTCCTTAATGTCGTTTGCATTGTTTTCCTTTCCGCAAAAGCGTGTTGTAACTATGCGGCTGCTTTTGTAGTAGTAGTTGTTGTTGTTGCCTGCATTCTTAATGTCGCCGGCAATACGAAGAAAAGAAGTAGAAAAAAACGGGCTGGCAGACAGTGAGTTAAAATAGGCAAGAAGTAAGATCAGATAAAATATTATATCTAAAGCAGTGAAGTACTCAGCTTGCCGATTCGCAACGTCAATGGCTTAACAACGTGCTTAAGTCGGAGGAATGCCATCATTCAATATGCATATGTATGTGTGTGTTTGTGTGCGCGTGCGTGTATAAGTGTCACCTTCAGCTGTAGATAACAGCTAAAGGAAGCCATTTTGCGTACGGCTTCATCTCCCTCTCCACCCATTGCTTGTGCATAAAAATATGCGCTATTTTATTTTATTAACGCATTGCTTTTGTTTTTGCATCGTTGTCTTGAAGGCAAGCCACACCAGCCAGCTAGTGTGACATTCTGTTGACGCCATCACTTAGTAACCGAACGCCAAGCTTACTTATCGCGCCCGTTACTAACGGACTGGCATTCCACTTCCATTTTATGGAAGTATATATATAGGTATATAAGTATGTATATATATATATATGTCACCGTGTGTTTTGTTGTTTTCGCTGTTATTTTGTCTTACTCATTGTTTCTCATAGTTGTTCATGTATATTTTGTTATTGTTATTACTGCTTTAAACGCTTTTACTATATTATTGCGCTTTCGAAATATATATATACACACACACACACCTGTGTGCACACCTAACTCCCATACATATATGATTTCCGAGCAGACTTGGCGTATGTGGTAGAATTTCTGGAAAATATGTTTTTTTTTTTATTATGTAAATGTCAAGTGTATGCGCTAAAATTATCTATTCACTTGTATCAAATACTCATTCAAGCAGAACAAAAGCAGCCAGCAGAGCAATCCATTAATAGTAATCTTTAAGATCTGTCGAAATCAGGAAAAAAATCGGGATTTCTTGGCATTAAAAATAGAAAATTTTTTTAAATTATTTTTTTGAACTTCAGTTACTTTGTATAGAAGCTTGGTAACAACTGGAAGTAATCGGTAACGTCTACCAGCTGCTTATATAAGTTAAATGGCTACTTACACAATGATCAAATTGAAAGCATTTTAGGAGAGTGGGCGTGGTCTTATGTCGATTTCACTGATATTGAAAGTATATAGACTGAGGACCCAAAATTCAGCTAATAAAACAAAAATCTACCAAATTAGGGCAATGTAGTGTTTCAGTCACTTTACGCACACTTTCTTACAATTCACTCTTTATATATAGAAATATGTTTTTAAAGTTTAAAAGAGATAAGCTCTAAGAAAAAAGCTGATTTCTAGGCATATTTCCTTAAATATGGCAATTGGTATTAATACAAAACTTTGGGCAAATTACTACGGCGTCTATGTCAAGTGAGTCGGAGGTACTGCATAAATATATTGTATTTAATAAGGCAAACGACATATCATCCCTTAGAATGAAAGAAATTGGAAATATTTTATATATTGACGGTAGGAGTAAAGTCCGCAGAATAACTCGTAAGTTATCTTTCAATTCATCTCTCTCAGTATGCAGGCAGAGTGCGATAAAAACTAGGTTATGATGACCGCGATAGTGCAATATTTCTGCTACAATTCAAAGCACTTCTTCAACAGTGGTCAAATATTAAATGTTTATACTAAATTTAATTAATTTATTACCTAACTTCGTCAGCGAATTGACACATTTGAGCATGGTATCAGCATTTTGATATAGATACGGTTTAACTTGACTTGAGTCTAAGTTGCTCATTAAAAAATAAATCCGTCGCATTTGCTTGTTTACTAACTGATCATGTAGAAATTTAATGTGTAAACTCAATGTTTAGTAGAAAATTATGAAGCAAAATATCCTTATTTTATGGCAGTTCTACAAATGTCATCAGGGTGCGATAATTTTTTCGAATTTCGAATTTTTCGAAAAGCTTAAGTAATAAGAAATAATCTACAGATACGTCACATTAAAAAACCGTTTAGAAAGAATATAATTTATTTCAATATTGGACTTGCCACCACACACAGCATTAGACCCTTCAAATATGGACTGTTACACAAGTTAATCTGAGTTGTCGGCTTACTTGATCCCGTCAGCACAGCAGTCGTTCACCATTCCACTTATGAAGATGTTGAAAGACTTCACATCCATTACGAGAAATACTTCTCGGTGGAAGAAATGGGAAACTTGTGATATTTCATTAGAAGTTACTCCTATGAAGGTTGGGAGTTATAACGAATATTCTGCAAAATACCATTTTGTCAAGACTGCTTACGAACTAGTAGACAATACTATTCAACCAGCTCGTCAGATCTCTAAACTTATCAGATCTCATTAGATCTTAATAAGATTATTAATTATTAGAAATATTTTATATGTGTTTTTTCAAACTTATGATCCATAACAAAAATGCAGCTATTGCACTCAACCTTCGTTGGCATTACTTGGTGTGGAATCGGTGACGATTGGTTGAGACATTTAGACTAAAATACACACATAGACAATAGGCATAGACAATACAGTATATATATATATATATATCTGGTACTTCAAAGCTTACTTATATAAATTAATTCGAACATATATCTGAAATTTTAGTACTGACTCAAATAACAACTGCAGCAATTTTATTAATATTACTTCGTTAAACAAATCGCTTAAAGCCGGATATGCTGCTTTAGTATTATATATTACATTTACTAAGGGGCATATACAGTCTTCTACAACTTTATATGTTAAATCTAGCAATTTGCCGGAAATAGCATAAAAATAGGTATAAGTAGCTGGAAATTACTGATAATGAACAGATATCTATGCAGGAATGTTTTTGTTGATTTTATGGAAGTTTGTGTTTCGAGTCTCCCTTGTTTGTTTGTCTTTTGCGTGACGTAGGAGAATATCATTAATAAATCTTAAACGAGCTTACAATGCTCGGATGCGATTGATTAAACATGAAAATGTCTATGTGCGTATGCATGTCAAGCAAACAATATTAAAGTGCAGAAAGCAATTTACAACAGTGTGTTTTCTGTGGAATAGTAAAGCTGAGACATTTAAAACCATATCAATGGTTTTATCTATTAACCATCACCTTCTGCAGTTAGCATCGAACATTAAATAGCGCTCCATTACATTTGGCAGACGGATTAAAACCTTCAGGTCTTCTTCTGCTTATGGAAATCCACAGCACAACTAATAATAACATAACATAGCATAATAGTAAACATAACAGTAAACATAATGTATAACAAAGCGAAGAATTAATTGGGACTAAAAAGGGTATAAACGCCAAGTTATAACATTTTTATAAGGGTCGAGAGAGAGTTACGCTCTGAGCAAATCTTTTATAATTTCTACCAAAATGTTATTTATTTTCCCCAATATAAAACTAAACTGACTGCTAGTAAAACAAACATTCAAACTAATTTATTAATTTAACGCTAACAGAAACAAGGAAAAAATATGTTTCTCCTGAAGCTTTTAATGTTATTATATATGTATACATATGTGAAATGCCAGCTTCATTTAATTGCTGGTGTTTTTTAGGCTTTGTGAATTAATTGGTTTAGCTTCGAATGCACTGTATTAATGAAAATCGTAGTCTACGCTTTGCCAAAATTTTGAGAGCTACTAAGCACAACAACAAACGAGACTCAAAAAATTTGACTATCGGTCTTTTTAGATCTACAGAAATAAGGAAAAGACTGTTCAGGCTCAGCAAATATGCCATAAAGCCCTAATCGGGGCTTAGAAATGCCGAAAATTCGATATTCATAACAAACTTCGATGCCAAAAGTCTGATTTCATGTTTATAGAGCCTCTCTATTCAATTAAAAAAATTGTATGATTAATATCTGATACTCTCCAAAAGTAGACGAAGCAGCTCGATTATTCCTAGTTACATCCAAATTAATTTCCGCTTTTTGACGAGTGCTTAGTCTTTCCTACTGGGCGCATTTGCAATGTAACCGCAAATGCTTTAAATTGAGTTTGCGATTGTAAATAACGGTATTGCCCGCATTTGATTCACACGTCAATGTGTGAAATTTACTGCACAACGGAGTGGCAAATGGTGCAGCCCGCGGTCATTAAAAGTGAATTAAATTAAATTTAATTACATAGATATAACCATAGCCGTATTGACACAAACACCAATCAGCTTACAATATATGTGAGAAAATATTTATTGACTATAAATACTGCACTTACTCATACTTGTGTAACGGTATCCTCATTGCCAAAAAACCTTGCTTGATTAATGATGTGTATCAGTTCCATAAACCACAGTGCTGCCACCCGTTCCGAGCTGCCAATCAAAATGCTCGTGGAAAAATTACACAATTGGCCACAAAACCAAAAAACAAAAAAAAAACAGGTATGCATGTGTGCGAGTGAGACCTAGACTACTCGACCCTAGAGCATCCAAGTCACGCATCTTAGTATTCATTACATTTAAACGTATTTGTGTGTCTCAGACTTTCTGCGTCTTTCTCTATTTGCTGCTGTCCGTTGTGATTTCTATTTTTCGGCAATTTGTTTCTTATATTTTATATTGTCCATTTCAAATGTCCATTTTTCAGACATATGTTTCCATTTTCGACGCATCTTCCACTACTGGTGCAGGCATACTGCATTTACAGCTCCATTGACGTTTGACACATTTCCAAATGGCCATTGGGAGCAGCCGACCCGTGCTGGTGGCCAATTTTACCTATTTTTCAACAAAAAACAGCAAATAAAAAAGTAATAGCTTGCTTGTAGATTTTTCATTTGCTGACATTCCCTCCCTCTCCACTTGATTCATTTCTTTTTTTTTGCGTAAAATAATAATACCTCTGTTCTGCTTCCTTTCTCGTTCCTCCTTGAGACCATGATAAATGTTTGAAATTGTGCCACACATATTCTTTGCATCGTCATTTGCATGTATAGGAACAAAGATGTGTGTGTGTGTGTGTTCATATGAGCAGTTTGTTTCGTGCTTTTGGCAGCACTTTGTGCTCGATTAAGTTCCTTTGACTGTGTATTTTGACCACATGTGGCGCGCAGTTAGTGAATTCCCTAGACAACATATACAGACACACACTAATACAAACACACAACACATATCCTGCTATACCGCCATAACCAGTCTCTCATCAACTATTATTTCACTCTCTCGCTCTTCTCTTTGCACACGCTGGCAGACTTCAATGCCATGCTTCATTTTCAGCCTCACTATTTTCAGTGTCTTTTGTGTCGCTCCACATCAATACTCTGCCATTAATAACCTCTCTCTACTGCGGTCGGATACCCCGAAATCCCCAAGTGAAACGCCAATTTGTCCATGAAACAAATACTCACAGCTGCGTCTGCATTTGTTTGTAATGGTGTATAACCGATGGAAACCCATATCAATTTTGATAACTCTTGATATGTGTCCATCAACGACGGCAGTTGAGCCCCAGCCTCTAACTGTTCACAACATTTTGACATGTCACAATCCATTGCAACTCTCTCTCTCTCTTTCTCTCTCTCTCTCGTACGTCAAATACACATCGATGGAGTGATAGGTAACTGTTGATAAATAGTAATTTTGAATATTGTCATTGAAGTGTTCTTTATGCTTTGGTAATACTCGAATATTTTGGAAACCCAGCGACCAACATTATTCCTTGTTTGGCATGAAATGTATTTATTTGATGCTCTCGCTTCACTTGCTTCGAGTATTATGGGTGTATAATGTGCATATAATGAAGGCAATCGCCCGAGCAGCGTTTTGATGTCTCCTTTCATTGATGTTGCTCAAATGTTTCTTCACAAAAGCATTGCGTAGATATTTGACAAACATAAATCATAAATTGTCAACGAAAGTTTTGAAGGTGGCAGATGTAGTTCAAGACTAACATAATTCATTGTTTTTGTGTTCTCCATATAAAGTTAATCTTTTACATTCTATAGTTGTAGATATCAGATGTAAGGACGTCTCGTTTACATTTAAGGAGACAAGTTGATCATGTAAAGCGGTTTTTGACACTTACGTTCTATATTCATCATTTCCGAGCTTAAATGATTTCTCCTTCTGTTACCGAATGGACATTGCATCCACACCATTGTGGCAATACCATATATCATTTACGCCTTTTCTTTACACAATATAGAGATAGAGAAACAATAATGCAATACTCACTAATGTTTTAAATCATCACATTTGTGAACCACTGTTTTCATAATTCTCAAAAATACTGAAATGTCTTTCTTTTGATAACCCGTACACTCTACTAGATCTGATTGCAGCCAGACCCAGTCGGAAGAAGGATTTTCTCTTTCTTTTATATATTTCATGCTTATAAAATAATATTCGATCATGATCGGTGTATGAGGTTTTTACGATCTCACCATCTTCAGAGAAGTATTGACGCCACTGAAATATTCACGTTTTCAATGTAGTAAAGTTTACAACACACTACAGCAACATTTTCAATAATTGCATGTAGTGATAATCACTTTATAAGACCAATAAAAGGAATTTAGTTAAGTGTTCGTTTTCAGGGTTTCGAAACAATTCAGGGTTTTCAAAAGTTCGAAACAATTAAGGTTGCGTACTTGGGCTCTGCCTCCTTTAATCTGTTTTCGGAACACAAAACATATTCCTTTGTCAGCAAACATATATGAGGGGGTTTTACGATACTCTCATAAAACCTTTCCGAGGACACTATACCGTGGTTAAGATTAAATCCATAATTGAAAGCTATAAAGGATACAATATTTAAAGGATAATTACATTTTCAGCTCTTGTCGCAACCATTCAAGTATCAGCTGTGTAATTATGAGCCAAAAGTATATTATATCAAGGCTGAACACTTAACTAAATTAATTGGTTTGGCATTAGACAATTGATCATTAAAAAGTTACTAGTATAGATAATAGAAAGGCCGCAGACCAAGCAATATTTTTCATTCTGTAAAAAGTCACTTCGGAAAACATATCTGCTGTCGAGCATGCGTATTCTCAACAATCATACCATACTACTCAGCTTAATTGGGCTGACGGCAATCGACAAAGATTTCACGAAAAAGTTGACACAAATTGTTATTGCCACTGCGCTTGAAAGACGGGTAAATACAATAATCTATACGAGATATTATGAGAACGGTACTGCAAGGTGTTAATCAGATCGCTTACAGTCTTCAGATATAGCACGCGCGCTGTGCAAAGGCCAGGCTATACCGCTGCATATCGATACCCCTTCAAGAATTGAGAAATATTTGACGAAATTCAACGTCGAACTCCTAACCATCGCTAAACTCAACAACCTAATGGATAGGGATAAACTTCTGCTTATCACATTGTGGCGACGTCTATGGCATAAACAAACACACAAACACGACTTATTCTACTGTTCGACAGTTCTGCCGAGATAAAGTATTTATCAAGCATTTGGATAATATGTATGGATGTCCCATTGCATATAATAGAATCCACTTTATGGCCACAAATGTACACTTATGTACCCAGTAATGGCGCGCCGTCGACAAAGAGTGGTTTCTTGGGTAGATCTTTAGTGGAGCATGCAAAGCAACATAATGCTACAGTTGTATATCTGGTCTCCATGCATAGAAGACTTTACTTACATGAGGAAATGATCGGCTTTATCGGAAATAACACTCTCGATATCGGTTCACGAACACCCTACAAAATTTTGAACCGCTACATAAGTTTCTCAGTTGTCTTTCCAGGTACGGATTACTGTTTTATGGTGCCGTTGGAGTATTATTTTGTTTCATCATCGTAAGCATCTCTCGTATTTGGGCGTTCAGTTCGCGCTGCCATTGTCAGCGACGCATATTGATTACAGAATATATCGTTAATGAGTCAGTGATTCGAGGTCTTTTGGGCTTACCGTTCTGGAGGCCAAAGCGGATTTCGCGTCTGCACAAGCGTTATTTATTTTAATCATTTTTGCGGCTTTGAATTTGAATACTGCATATGTCACTTATCTGAAAAGTGTTATGGTTGATCCACCTATTGCTGACAGAGCTAAAACAATTGACGATCTGATGAATCGTGGCATAAAATTTGCTGCTGATAAACGTAATTTCTTTGCTTTTTTAGAGAAACCGAATTATCAGAAGTATGGTGAGAACTTTATGGTTTTCGGAAATATTACAGAATTTTTTGAGCTGCAAGACAAATTTGATACACGTTATGCCTTTGCGGTTACCAATATGTGGACCATCTATGAGGAGCAATAGAAATGCTTTTCACGACCACTTTTTCGCCTCTCCGATATTTGCTCGATTAGGAATTACCCAATGACTTTGCCGCTACAGGAGAATTCGATTCATCGTGACAGTTTAAGTTTGAGCACATCATGCGGTTGCGTGAAGCTGGGCTAATAATATACTGGCGAAAGCAAAATTTTAAGGAGATTTTGGCTATGGATTGGGTTTCGTTAGAAGATCGAAATAAGCGTAAATGTTTTCAACCACTTCAACTGGGGGATTTGCAATTAACGTTGTTACCATTACATTTGTTATTGGTTTTAAGTATTTGCTATTTCATATTGGAAATTTATTGGAAGAAATTTGGAAATATGTTAACTTTTCGAAATAAAAAAAATCTATTAAAAAATAACTTGAGCTCTCTTTGATACAAATAAGAACTTATTTTCAAAATTACAACTAAATTCTAGGCAGATTTCACAATTCAAATGATACATACGACAAAAGCACCCTTTCAAAGTGGAAACGGTCACTCTCTCGACCGAACTTGTCATGAATGTAAACCGTTAAGAACACTCGTTGTTTGAACCTCTTGACCTGATCTATAAAGGAAATAAAATTTTCAATCTTGCGCTTACAAAACTGCTCTCTCTCTCTCTCTCTCTCTCTCTCTGTTATTCTAAATTTGTTGAGCTACTGTACGTAAGGACATAAATGAAGGTTAGGGCTAAGTAAAAGTCACTGGCCAAACTTTAATCTCGACCTCTACTCCATACAATATCGCCCAGTCATATTCGCTTATTAATCATTTTATCGTGTATGAGTTAAAAAATAATCAAGTGGAAACCATTCCATGTGATTCTTAAACAAATATTGACTGAAACATCGCCGTGGGACGGTAGTGTTTTCGGACGCTTTGAACAATTTTAACCAGGCAACATACATTCAGAGGTCTACCAATTATACTGAGGTTTATAAGTATATATCTATCAAACTAATGCAACGTAATTTTTTTCGCTTTACAATATGGTGCTGATAAACTCAAATCACCCACAAAAGCACAAACCCGAATATTTGGCACACAAATTTTATTTCTAATTCACAGTCATTGCATATTCCTGATACTTCAAATGCATACAGCAAATATCTTGTATGTAATGGCGATTGCAGCCGATGAAAGGAGCGGGAGGAGAGGAGCCAACGTATTTGCTGCGGAAGTGCAGTGGAATGTGAAAAATGTGCGTAAAATATTTCACCGAAAAGTAGAGAGAGTAAGCCAAAAAGCAGAAAAATTGTTGGCGTTTTGGTGAAATATGGGAATTTAACAACAAACATAGTAATAAGTGGAGGAGCCAGTGGAATAGTCACCTCATCAAAGTTGGCTTGATCGGCGAATAAGTCATTCGTATTTATGTGTGTGGTAATTCAAAGCAGAGCAGCTGGCAAGGATAATTGTATGGATGTTGGGAGTGACAACGGTATACTTGACTGGTATTAGTTTATTTCAATATTTAATTGAGAGTAATGTTGATAATTGAATTTCAGGTCAGATAGCTTAAGAAAAGAGTTTCAAGACTGTGATGCTTGAGGTCTTGTCACATCATTGGAAGATCTAACCTTGGAATATAACCATAAAAATTCATATAAATAAAAATTGCATCAATTATATGTTTTTTGTTGTTTTTTTTTCTAAACAGTTTAAAGTATTTTGAACTTAGTTCTGAAAAATGCTGCTATAATGCTAGTCTCTAATCGTGGTACTAAGTAGCTTGAGTTAATTAGATCCGACTATCTTCGAAATACCATTTTTATGCAACGAAGTGCAAATTCGAACAACTGATTTAAATGTTGTGTTATTGTAACATAACCGATGACAGCTAAAATTATTACTTTCTGACTGAACTGCAAGTTATTGCAAACATTAAAGTACACTCTAGTCATGGTAAAAATGGTATAATAATCATTTATATTAACTATTACTACTACTACTAATCTTTTAAGAGTGTGTCGAATTCCATTTTGCACTGCAGCAATTTATTGCAGTTATAAGAGTTCTTATTTATTGAGTTAAATCTCAACCACTAGTTTATTTTGTTTTCTGAAACAGAACTGCTTTGGCTGACTTAGTTCATTTTAGGCTGTGGGGAGGGTACTGTTATAAGTAGCGGACTATGAATGTTGTACGAATGGCGCACCGTTGTCCTGCTGCAGTCTACCATTTCACAGCCGAACCTCATAGTGCAGTGAAGGTAGGGCAATTTCTAGTACTTTCGCGTTAGCTTCAGTTTCTGCACCGAGGTAATGGCGCGAAATCTAGCAAGCGTCTGGCCGACTAATCACTCCCCGGTTGACTTTGCCTGCTAGCTAAAAGTTGACTAAGTGGAATAATCTTACCACTTCCTTCCTTCTTGACTTTGCTTTTTTGCAAACCCATCTTGGCTCCAAACTCTTATATATCTTTAGGAACAAACTGCTATCGAAAGTGATCGAGTTAGTAAATTTTGGTTCAACTCAAGGCGTCGAAATACAAATGAGAAATTTCAAGCATCTTAAAGAATATAGCTGTAATTGTCCAAGTTTGAAAATTAAGTACAGAACCTAACCTCGCTGATTTCATTTATTACTCTCCAACTTAATATTGGACAAGAAAATGTTCCGCATTTGTGATGATTTGTTAGCGTCGAAATAATACAAACCCACACCATTAATTATTCGTATGTAGCTAGAGAAATATCAAATACCACAACATTTTTTGGAAGAGAGTTAAATAAACAGCAAAGCTGATGGCTGATGATTCAATGAAAAAAATGAAAAGTCAAATACTAAAATATTTTCGAAAAGCTGTTAACGCTCATTATTTGTTGCCAACCCAAATGTATTTCGAACACGAAAATGCTATTAGGAAATTGCCTAGGAAATTTGTCGGCATAACTGTAGTGTTTTATTCTTCAGGTCTTCAACAAATTCATGTTGCTACTCAAAACTTTTTAACATATATATTTAAGCTGATAACTACAAACAAGCAATCACTCAGTTTTTGAGAAACAACAACACTCAAATTATGAAAAAGTATCCAAGTATATGGTATGGTAGTATATGGTACTTATGATAAGCACCAGTACGACTTAACCGCTCCACCTTTTTCACCGTATCATCGTCATCATCATAATTATCATCTCACACCGCTGAACTTCAGCTACTTGAAAATATTTTCCCTCACCCGCCAACACCGGAGCTTATGCAAAACTTTGTCTTGTTATTTCCACCGCGTTTCTCTATAATTGCGGGATGCGGATAAGCACGATGATTGGATCAGCCGCGACGGCTCAGACGCCCGCTTGGCATTTATGCCTCGCCTGTCTCGGTCTGTTCGTGCTAATAAAACTTTTCTTATCACTCATTATTGATCACCAAACAATATTCGTATTCGCATTGGAGTGATGAACAACAACAACAACAACAACAACAACAACAACAACAACATTTATGATGGGAAAGTTTCCAACACGAACGAGAAAAAGAGGAAATAAAAACAGAAAAGAGAAAACAGAAAACAGAAAACCGAAAACAACTTATGTAATAACTCGTCAAAGCAGCTGTTGAGACCCTTTCCTGCCGCTTGCCATCACCGTTTGACTGCCAGCACACACTAATCAGCATTCATGACTTGCACATCAATTGTAGCACTTTTTACAACAACCTATCATAAGCTGCAAAAAGCAGCAACTCACCAACAGGTAGGCAGCAAAATGTGGGCGTGTATGTGTGCAGGCAGGTGGAGAACATTATAAGTGGTCTTCATTTTGCTCTTGTAGCTGTGGAAATTGTAAAATTCATTGTCTAATATGCAGCTTTCTGTGGAATTGGCATATTTCAGCTGTAATAACGGTACTCGAGAATAGTTGGAGTGACACGAAGAAATAGGTGAATAATATTTTTAAGTATTTGAGTAACTACTAGAGGCTGGAGCATGCAAATTACTAAAACAACAAACTGGCAATGCAACAACAACTGCTAATGAACGAGCCATTGAAAGGGCAGACACTGAAGTTATGCCACTTTTTCAAAGAAAAAGCAGCAACAAAATGAAAAATGTAGCACAGACCTACATTGAGGCAGAACAGAAATATACACAGTGTCTATAAAATGTATAATGATTTTGGTTATGAATTTTTTGTTGTAATAGTGAAAAAGATCATTCGTTGCGCAAAGGTCTCTTATTATTTCTTGGGCCCATTTATAATTTTTTGAATTTAACACAGGATTGCGTAACATAATAATTAAGTAGGACTGATCTAGTACACACCAATAACTTATATTCATTCTCGAACACTGTCGGAGGATTCACATAAATATTTGTACCCCTTTTCGATCCCTTCACACTATCCGATCTATCGATGAATCATAACTTAAAAGCCCATTTCTGAACGTATACTCATAATATCAAGTTTAAGTCAGTAAATAACTATTAAGTATAATTAAGCTGCCTTAAAGAGTATACAACTTCAAATGCTGGACATATACTGGATGTATACTGCTGGATGTATACTTAATAATTACTTGCAATGATAAATTAAAATCTATTTTAGCAATATCCCAATTATTTTTTACATAATTTTAAAGCGTTCCATCAATACCCACACAACTTACTTATTTATTTAATATGTATGCAGATTTGTTTAACAGCAAATACATATATCCAGAGTTGTGCTGAAGCATTCATTTTACTTTGAATACAATATTTTCGTAATCTCTTTTCAATCCTATTTCACTGCTTAATCATTTCACCTCCATTGCGCATTGGGAACAACACTCAATACGCCTAGAAGCACACTACGCTGGGCAGCAATAAAATTCAAGTACCGTTGGTCGTACTTATTACTAACCGAGTAACATGTTTGCATGTGCCCTGTAGGAAAATCTCCACAGCCAACAACTGTTGCATGGCAGGTGAAAAAGGAGCAAAAGATAAAAACTTTGCCATATTTTTTGGCGAGTTGTAATTAATGTACATTATTTCGTTAGAGCAACGTGCAAATGTAGCGTGTACTTCTTAATGTTTAATGTAAAATGTCTTGAAAATGAAATTTTTCAATTTGAGAGAAGAGTTCGGCTTAACTATTTTAATTTCAATTCAGGACTATATTAAAGCTCATTTTTTTATGAACATATTGTTTTTTTTTCGAATTCATAAAACACTTAACCTTTGAAGTAAAGTTATAAGACTGACGATGGCGTGATCAAATTCATGCAGGGAATTTGGAAAACCACAAATACACGTATACAACTTCCCGTAAGTGCAGTATCCACTGCTACGATCCACACGATGCGATGCCCTACTTCTACACTGCCATACTTCAAATTCAAATACAACTATGGTTGGTTATTTTTCTCAATAAATGCAATGGCTAGGCTGCCGAGTGGCCAGGTGCACAACCAAACTTGTTGCAAGGACATCGGTGTACAGTGAGAGCAAAGCGGGAGAAGAATGAGAAGAGGAAAACGGAGGGTACAGCACACCACATCCACCAGCCACCAGATTGAGGAAATGCCACGAATAGCACAGCTACATAAAAATATGCATACATACATACACGGTCTGTGCTCCAGCAAGAATGTATGTCTGTTAGCAGCAAACTGTAAAATTTAGAGCAAAAGTGGTATCCAGTGGCATACAGCGGGCAATGTTGCAGCATTCGTGTTCAACATGCAATGCAGGCAGAATCGAATAACGGCATGCGCGCGGCAGACAAAGTTACTACCAAAGCTAATTGAATGAAAAAGCAGCGCCACAAATCGAATGAGAGTACATGGCACAATGCAAAAATGAAAAAAATAATACATGATTTAAAAGAATAAGCGCTGCATAGCTACAGTTGGGCATTTGAGAAATTAAATAAGTCCAAAAATGGTGTGTAGTTGCCAAAAACCGTTGATTAAATGCGTATTTGTAGTAGTACTTGTTATGCAAAATATTGGATTTAAGAAAATGAATGACGAAAGCTTTTTAAAAATATAAAATGAGATTTAACATGTTGTTAAGGGTATCGTTATGGTGTGGTTTTGTCGATATATGGTGCGTGGTACGAAAGGAATACACTTAACTACTCATGACCAAAAAATCGCTGTAATCTTATAAAGCATTCGGGTTGCGTCACAAACTTGACTTTAAGGTTTTCAGAGCACTTAAAAGAGCGCTAAATAATATCTGACTTTAATTTGATAATTAATGAATGGCAAAACAACCCAACAAAAAAGCACATTAAAAAATATTTTTGTAGGTATTGTATTATCGGTGGCTTTATGCCAGATTTGAAAATATCCAATAGATAGTAGTTTGTGAGGCGGCGTGAAGGTAACACATGGGAGCTCAGAATTCTTGAATCGAAATTAATACGCAAAGTGTAGTCACTAGCAACTAGCCTAGTTACGACATTGACAGCAACGGACCACCTTACCATCAAGTAAGCATTATGTTTGCGGCTGCATTTTTAAGGGGCCTCGGTAATTTCAATTAAGGTAGTTTTAAGTAATATTTTTGCTCAGATGTTTGGCT
Source organism: Bactrocera minax (assembly GCA_021498325.1). Lineage (NCBI taxonomy): Eukaryota > Metazoa > Arthropoda > Insecta > Diptera > Tephritidae > Bactrocera > Bactrocera minax. The sequence continues at coordinate 839,731 of JAKEEE010000002.1, forward strand.
TAAGCAATCTCATTCTCTTTTTTTCCATAGCATAAGCATACTCAGAGCGATTTTTTTTAATAAACAAGACCCCTCCAGGTTACTTATTCGAAATTTTGTTTTCGATAACTGAAATAACTTATTGTATTTAGATAGAAGAACATATTCATATATTGATGACTATGAGTTAAGAATTTAGATATTTTACCAAACAAGTAGTGGCAAAATCACTAAAAAACTAGAAATCAAGTTCGCAAACGAAAAAATCATTGGTCTAGCAGTCGTGGCTCTACTTTTAAAGGATTGGATCAGTTTAGAAAAATTTCATTAGGATTTATTTCATAACCCTTCACCAAAGCTCAAACGTTTTTAAACCATTTGAGCATATTTCGAATAGAAAAGAAATTTTATGAAATCCACAACTAATTCTTATTAAAAATCTCATGATTTAAAAAATCTGTGTAAATTTCCTTACAGCAAACACATGAGCAAAAAGTAAAGTAATGATTACTGTAAGACTCTTTGAGTATTTAAAGAATACAATTTTCTTTCATATTAGGAAGGCGCATATAAACATGAAAGTTGTTTTTTTTTTTTGAATTTCGCAACCATTAAGGCAAAGCTTTTTAAAAATAACAAATAAATAAATAAACATATTGGTGTGAAACTAGACTGAATTCCTAGCAAAGATATGAACCGCATTTTATTGTGAATGTTTTTTTATTTTACTTTTTACTAAAAATTACTGACAAAGAATATATTTTAATGTATTTAATTATTTAGCTATGAGGAGAAAAAACTAAATTTATTCAAAACAAAATTAAAACAAACTCAATAGTTACCGTATTTAAAGAATTCAATATCAAACATATTCGCATACAAGTACTTGGGTTATATATGGGCACGCAACAGCAGAACATATAAGTAAAGCACATATAAGGACACTCATATATGTAAAACAAGTATTGCTGCTTCCTTGGAGTCACCCTGCCACCCTGCCACTCCACCACGCTCTATCACACTGCCAAATGCAACAGTTGCACAGTCACGAAAACACTAAAAGCAATGCGACGGTCGGCAAGATTGCCTAGTGTTGGCAACATAAACTTTTGCAGAACTTAATTGAAAATGAAAATTTCAGTAGCTGCTCAAACGAGGCGGCAAACTTTTTTGTTCCCAAATACCAACCAGGCAAGCGAACGAACAAAAAAAATAAAAATAAAAATAAAAAATAAAATAAAACACAATGAAAGAAATCCTATAAAATGGAGTAGCAGCCGAAATTGAAGGCAACTGCCGCAACTGAAAAGCGCCAAACTTCATCGGGCAACTGCCGCTGCTGCAGGTGGCAGCTCCTTATGCTGGCGACAAAACAAATGGGAAAATTCCAACAAACTTGGCAAAGTGGCAAATGGGAAAAATTAAGAACACTCTCCTTTTATGCTTTTGTCCAGTGTTGCCAACTAACTGCGACCACTCAACAGCGTGCAACTGAACTTAACTCCTTCAAGTTATACAATTCATTGGTGCATTTGTCTTGCGATTGCATTTGAGTGGCACGGAGTTACGATGAGTGGTGACAGTTGTTGCAGCAACGGCGAAAATGCGCCGTTCGCATGCATCAGATGTGTTATATCTGTTGCATAAAACCAGTGAAGTGCTGAGAAATTAATGAATTTTTTCTCAACATGACAGCCAAATAACAATAGGAAGCAACAGAAATTAGTTTCATTATTTTGCCTCAAGCATCTTGCAACGCATTATTAAACATTTTTTTTTTCTTGAGCACACAGCAATTGAATTTGAATTGAATTCGAAAATCTTTGCATTGGAGATAATTAATGCAAATGTTGGCAGAATTTTGTAGTCGACTTGCAAATTGCAACTTGCGTAATTGCAACATGTTGCCTGCAGCTGGCAATCGCAGAACTTACTGCCGAAACTTGCCAACTAAAGTTTGGTCGAATAGTTTGCTCTTTTGCTGTTTTTCCAAGCAAACAACTTAACTCAAGAAATAAGAAAAAGAATTATGTGGCGCAACAGCAGTTGGTAAAGCAAACAAATTTGCATTTGATGCGCGAAATTAAGTAAAACGAAAAAAAATTTGGACAGAAATTGAGAAAACTGAAAATTAGCGTACATTTATATTTTCTAAAAGCATTTTGATTTTTTTTTGTAATTTTTATTTTATTGTGGAATATTTGGCAATTTCATTTTAGTAGTTTTCTGATTGAAGATATATTATATATTTAGCTTAAATTAATTCATTGGTATGTGTGATTTAATATATCACTTAAAAAGTCTGTTGTGGTGTCACGACGATTCTTTCCATAATTGAAATGATCCCTTCAGGGTGCAAAATATCTAAATACTCGATATAAATCCAAGCTTCGCCAATATATCTAATTTTTTCTGCTTGATTATATAGTCCTCTATTAATACTGAATATCTTACGATATTAAAAAAACAACTTTAAATGATCAGTAGTCTTGTGCAATAAGTTCCAAGTAAATTAAGATATTCGAAACCGTAAAGCTGTCATACAATATTATTGCTTACAATCATACTGCTTTCATTCGTGCTACTAATCCATTGTTGTTTGTTAAAAATATATCAAGATTTGCAACAATTACTCCTTATCTGATTATGTTGTATATCCTGTCGCACAATCCAAACCGCCGTCAAAGATTTCCCACAAATGACTCAACCAATTATAACAAAGAGAAATGTTGCACACCGAAAGAAACGAAAAGAATTGCTTGTCGTAAATCTAAATTACGTAAGGCTTAGCGATATATGTAGTAGGCCAATATAACTAAGTGGCTGTGGAGAACTAGAGAACACACAGAATCTGTATTATTCTATAGAAAGTACCTTTGCATACTTTTAGGCGCCATGGCGACTTTTATAGCACTGCAATGAAATGCGAAAACAATTAGGAGCAATTTAGTAGGTAGGCAATTAGTTTGAGTGCGCCAAAAGAATATAGAATAAAAAATAAACGTTCGAAGAACCTAGAAAAGAATTTGAAAAAGTAGAGAGCAGAAAATGTAGTAAAAGGTGGAGTACTATGTATCTCGGATAAGAAAGGTAATTAAATATATTAGCTAGACTTGCAGTGAAATGTCTGATATATTAGAAAAATACATATGTGAAAGCAGAAGTCCTATTGAAGATGTTAAAAACAAATGCATACTACACATTAAATGACTTATATTAGCGATAAATATTATAGCAATATATTAACACAAAATTATACTCGAATAGAAAGGCAAATTTACTTAGAACCATACAATTACAAATATATTGGTATGCTCAAGTCACGTCACTTCAGCAAAGACATTGACTCATCTCAGTCGCCTTATAGACGCACCAACCGATCATGTTTCACAAGTTCACACAACCAAAACCTCTGTATGTGATTCTGTTCGTGCAGACTATTGCATGCTTTCAAGGGCGCTACTACAAATTACAACGACGCTTAATGTGCATTAATGTTTAAAGCACCGAATTAATGTCATGACATTATTTATCAATGATGACCCGAACCAAATGGGCGATAATGTTTCAACGTCACAACGCCACAGCATGGGCGATGAGTAAAAAAGACATAAGCTTCTGCTGTTGAACATATAAGTGAAGGGCCGACATGTACGCCATATATTTATTTATAAGTATTTAAGCATGTACGCCGGGTAATGCCGAACCACAAAACCATTATCAGTATTTTCAACATGTTTAACAGCAGCTTCATTATTATTATTGAAGCCTTAGTGACGCCGACGTGAGGCCGAAGTGATAAAGTATGTCGGCATCACGTGCCGGTATGTTTGGTGAGTGGTCAGCTCTGACATTGGTCTGGTGGTAGGTGGTAGTTGGTGATTACGATGTGCTGCTGGCAATGTGAAGAGACGAGTAATCATTCGCAATGACAGGTTTGCTTGCATGGCGTGTGTAGCTCGCTCGTCTCACCCATGCAAAAATTTATTAAATTAATTTCCGGTTCTTGAGCGACAGGGGGGTCGCACTGCTTGTTTGCATAAGCTTGTGAACCGGATAAATGAGTACGAGCAAGTATGGCTTCTTTTGCATCATCCTTCCCCTCATCCGTCAATGAAAGATTAATTAGATAAAATTGAAATTGTGCTTTAATGCGACGGATATTGAATTTGCTGACTCAAATCGAAATGAATTGGAATTTGTGTTTTTGAGTTCTTTTTGAAGCTAATTTAGTTGGTGGTAAATGCGAGCATGAAGAGCCAGTTCCTCGGTTTGGAAATTATTTTTCTTCGCTGACATGACATATGAGATATATGAGCTTAATTGGTTGGGGAGAGCTTCTCAAGTAAACTTCTCATATAAAAAAGTAAATAAACGTCATTTTGTTCTTTGTATGCGTTTATATAGAATCCACTAACCAATTTGCTGCTAATTTTTTTTATAAATTTTGACATTTTGGAATGTAGTTTAAACAGGAACTTTTCATGAGGCTTTAAAATTTATGGTATCATAAAGCACCAAATCAGGGCAAGTTCATTTAATATCACTTTCAAATAATTTTAGTGATCACACTGCAAACTTGGCAGCATTTAAGAGCTTCGTAATAAACTTTGAGAGTTTTAATTGAATTTTTACGCACATTTTTACTTTTTCACAAACTTTTTCAATATTTTGGTATAAATTATTTTTCGCAAATTCTCTAACTGCTTCTCTTACACAGCAGCGAAAAGTGCAAAAAGCGATTTAAATTTCAAATAAATTTACTGCGCTCACACTTGGCGCCGCAGCAGCAGTATAAGTCTTAGCAAACAACTTTGAAGAAAATAAAAAATAATTTATGCGAACTTTGTTAAAAATTTTTAACACTCAGCAACTCATTAAAAGGCGAAAAATTTTCCAAAATCAAAACAAAAATTTTGCAGCTGTATGTACGCATTAATTTGGGAAATGCTTTAGTATTTTTTTTCACTTTCTTCCTCATAATACTTTTCTAAGTAGCGATTAATTTTTCGTTTTTTTTTTCACATGAAAAACGCAAAACTTGATTTGTTGACGATAAAGTGGAGAAATAAAAAATTCATTTGAATTTATATCGACTTTCAATAAGACCAGAATAGCCGTGTAATAAAAACAACAACAAGCGCTGACTAAGTACAATGCGATATGCGACAACAGCAACAACAACAACAATAATACATCACTAACTTTATCACTTTGAATTTTGAGTGAAGCAAAACTTTTCACTTTGACTTTGCCGAATTTTCACCACAATCACCTCGAAACAACTCCCCAACCACACACACACATATATATTTATATATATATATGTATATACACGCTACCACCACAGACTTCGCCTCACACACACCTCTCACTCTACCAACATTTTGCAGCTTTGCTTGTTTTTGTTGCTGTCATTGCTGTGAAAACTTTATCGTTTGTGTGCACAATATTTATGCATATGCCGAGAGCATGTCGACTACAACAACAACAGTCAGCAATAACAACATTTTCACTTTTGTGCAAAAAGAAAGTCCAATAAAATACAGCAATACATTGAATGCATCAACACCCGTAATAACAGACAACACATACATACGTACGCATTCACACGCAAGTACACATATACCCATGTGAGCGTTACTACGTGCCAGTACTTCGTAACAGACAGACATTTCCACTCATATGCCTTCGCCCGAAAGTAAGCCAACATGACTCTGTTTTCAATTTATTGCCACTTGTTTTTATTATTAACACAGTTGTTGTTGTTTTCGTCGAACATTCGGATTTGCAAAAAGCCTTCGTTCTTAAATTTAAATATTTCTCTGATACCTTATGAAAACACATAAGAGAGCACTTGGTTTTAAACCAAGCCAAAAGTGCTTGGCTGAATTCACTATTAAAATAAAAGAGCGCTAAGGAGTGATACGAAGTAAATAGCACAAATAATTAACCGAATTAAATAGACAATGCAATTTTTGAAAGTAAAAAAAAGTACTTCAAATACATAATTGCAGTATATTAAAGTATCTTGTCTTTAATAATCACAATTTATGCATCATCCAAAGCATTTTTTTAACATTTCAGTAGTTGTCGTATCAAGCGGTTAGATCTTATCGAGTCAAATAGCTATTGAATATGATAAATAAATGCTTAATTTAAAGTAAACGATCAACTCTCTGTTGATCTGTGATAACAAGAAAGCTCGATAAAATTTAAAAAAGTAGCACCCAACTATAAAATGACTTAAATTCATATCAAATATTTTAGAAATTACATAAATATTTTTGCACAAGCTGAGTCTGAAGAGAGTCTGAGACTATATACCCAATACCGGTATGAGTCAATTAACGATACTGAATGTCGATATGAGGTACCCATAAATCATTCGATTATTTAATTTGATAAGAATTATTGAGTAATGCCTAAAACAGCATAGGTTTGAAATAAAATATTGTAGTCGGAACTGATTTGAGGTTTTACTTATTATATATTATTAATACTTATTTTAAATAACTCCTAAATACTTATTGAACTCGAATCAATATATTTTATTCAATAAATCTACTCAAATGACGTTAAAAAAAATGTTTACGTTAGTACTCAATTTTGTTAATCAATACTCAATATTTAAATGAAGTCAATAAAGAGTATTTAGCGGAGACTAAATTTCACTGAAAATAACTGTAGTCGCATTAAAGTATTTACGTGTGATATTTTTCTCTCACTTAAATCAGATTTAACAATCAGATTTAACTTAAGACAGATTTAATCTCACTTTAAATCAACTATCCAACGTAATAATAGCAATCAATGCTTTGTTTGCTCATTAAATGCTTAATGAAGCTCTCGCTGCCTACAATTAAAAATCATTCTTACTATAAATATGGCTGATTAGCTTTACATGTTTCCATAAAGGCACCTTAAAAATGTTTAAATAAGAATATGGCTCTTATGGCACTCTTAAGTGCGTAGTAGATGGAATTTGCGCCTTACTTCGTATCCTCCGCTACATATGTATATGCTCATTCGTTATATATGATATCGCTCCATAAAATCACTTATGATAATAACATAAGCTAACAACAACAAAAACGTTTCAAAAAGAACAAAGTCAAAATTCACAACATCTCAAGTCGTTGCCATTGAAGCGATTGCAACGGGAAAACCGTTCTCCGCCAAATACCTTGAAACGAACTTAACAAGGTCACAGAGTACACAAAGAAACTGCACGTGCAATAACAATACCAATAGCAACATATTCTATTATAGCAACAAAATTTGTTGTTCGCGTTTATTAAGTTCGCTAGTGTTGATGTTCCTGAGACGTGAAATTTTGCCTTATTCGAGAATATAGGCATATATGTGTGCGCACCATTTATGTATATACAGAGTTCATGAATGCCCCTCCTTCCGATTTGGAGTATAGTTTCAATTTTCAATTTATGACAATGCCAAGAGTATTACCTGACAGACAATTGAAAATGTTGCGCCATAGAGACAAAAATGAAATAGTCACAGTGATTGAATATTCGATTGCAAGTGGATTATGTTGGGAATATTTCAAGAGCAATTTAAAAGGCTCCGGTGATTTGTACTCTTGCAGAAAAAAATTGTGCAATCATATTTAAAAGAATTGGTTGAAATATGAAATTTGTTTTTTCGCCTTACTGAAACATTTTTACCTTTGATCTCAATTTTGATCTTGCTTTCTCCATCTTCTATGACGTTTTCTATCGGATCTTGTTAGCAAAAATATGTTATAGTTGATAAAATTAGTTCAATTATGGCGATTACAAAATATTATTACCAACACTTTAAAGTTTTGTATCCATTCACTTAATAGCATCCAGTTTTATGAGAAATTTAAATTTTTAATTGCGCTGTGGTGGATTTAGAGTAGAATTTTATAGAAAACATTTCCCCATTTTTAAGTTTCTTGAAGCCATATTGGAAAACTTTCGCAATCACTGTCAATCGCAATCTGTTTTTATGGAAAAAATTAAATAGAGCTAGGTCTAAGCTGTAAATACATCATAGTTTCTAACCCATATTCTCTAATGATAAGCAAAGCGTTGAATTTTTGAGCCTCAAAAATCAAATTAAAAAAACTAATATACTCTGTAGCAACATATTGAGAGAGTATAACAAAGGGTATTTTAATTTTTTTGTCCATTTTTTCGTATTGCTTTATATAATATAATACATAACACAGTCAAATTCCATTGAGTATAGTCTGTTGGCCTTGCGAAAAGCATAGACGTATTGGCTGGCACTATGGATGTAAAAAGGGATCTAACTGAAGCTCCAAGCGGGGGAATTTGACCCTTGAACCTTGACCTAAATTAAATTGTGGCTAAGGAACCTTATGGAAAGGTGGGCTTCTGCGTAATAATGTTATGATTTAAGCAAAATAATAACCAAGAGTAGATTTATAACTTACTATAGGAATCAATCGATATAACTTTTTTACTTAATAATTTTAATTACTGGCTAATTTTTTGTTTTTAATTTATTCAAATATATACACATATAAGAAATTTTCTAGGAATTAAAATAAAATTGGGACGAAATATAGCTTATTTCTTGTTATGATCAAGCGATTTGCATCCGAGAAGAAAGCCACTGTAGAAATAAAAGAAATATACACATTTATTTAACATTTCGAGGAGCTTATGAACCCTCTATATATATTTTTTACTCAATTAAAAAATTTATAAAAATTTAATTGAAATAATTTTTATAAAAAATAAGAAAATTTAAAATTTTCTTACTAAGATTAATATTTCTCGCTCATAAATTTTTTTCTACTTCAACAAATTACTTCCCGGAAATATTTTGTTGGGTTATAAAAGAATAAGTGTATACAAATACAAATAAATATTTGTATGCTTCACTAAAAATATTTAAATTACAAAAGCAATCAACAAACGAACAATGGTAATCCTTATTTATTATATACATACGCTTCTTATTTCTCTCCCTTAGCAATTTGTGCCTTTTACCAATCGCCACATGTCTTCCTCCCATTCCCAGAACAGCAACTGCGACTATAAGTATAAAATTAATGAATGTTATTTTTTGCACTTAACAACACCTGACTTTTCCCAAGGGCACATTAGCTCACTTACTTCTTGTACATGTGCGTGCGTGCGTCCTTTTTCAATTTCATTACGCATATTTCGCAATTGAAAAAATTTCATTACTTTGCGTGTCCGCCTCACACAAGCACACATCCTCAAATGTATTGAAATTTACGCCTCGACATTTTTCTATTATTCAATTTCCATTTAAATTTATTTCACACATACACACACACACACACAGCGACATATGAGCTCCCACTCGCTTGCGCATTTTTGCATATTTTACAATTTTTAATATAATTTTTATGCACACCTGTCAATTTTTCCAGTTTGCCGCCGCCGATGTAGCTTTTCCCGTTTTGCCTGTTGTGCTCGCTGTCTTTGCGCGATTCATTGATTCACTGTGGAGGCAACGAAGTGCGAAGTGCACGAACAAAAGAAAGGAAAACTCTGCTCGGCGTGACAAAGGTGCGACACAGTCTAGTGATTTATGATAATCATAACATAAATGCGATGCCACAAGTCACAAAAGAGCGTGGCATTACATTGCGTTGTTATCTTATATGTGCACAGTGGACATCTACATAGACATACAGGCATATAAATGTAAATGCGCGTCAATTGTTGCGCTGTGCAAACATTTTAATAATAAGAATTTAATGCGCCGTCAGCAGTAAATTCGTCAATACATTACACATACTTTATAAATATGTGCGCAAATGCTTTTAAGTGTAATGCAGAATTGCATAGCAAATAAATAATTGCTGACTTCACACCTCAGCTGCCATGGCGTATACGCAACTGCTAGCTGGCTTTGCGAAAATGCGCAAAATGCATACGTTTCATTCAATATTTGATTGACAAATATTTTGTGCATAAATTAAACATGTCAGTAAACACAATTATTTTGTTGCAATATTCGTTAAGTCAGTACCGGTGGTTAATTTGCTTACGTAAGCATGAATTTGTGAAAATCTGCTTGTTTGTTCGCAATTAAAATGAATTAAAACTCGCTTAAACAGCACAAAAATTATTCAAATATATTCAAATATATTTCTATAAAAAAACTAATTAAAAAACTGAGTATTCTGCAAAACACTTTTTCCAAAAAATTTTGAAAAAGACTGGTCGCTTACCTTTTATTAGCGCTAATTACACCGTTTAAAGAAATTTTGGTTCATATAGCCAGGCTTGAAAAAAGCTTATATATTCCGTAATAAAATACCAAAATAAATTTTAGCCCAAAGAAGTCAACTTTGGAAGTTACTCTTAATCACTAATTTTGGTAGAGAAGTTAATTTTTGAGTTTTAGTTTCGCTGCAACATACTCTAGATGGGGCTGTGGTACATAGTTGGCTTTTTTACAGTTAAGCAGAAAAAAATGCCATGCTTTTAGATCGGTATATAAGAAATATATTTGGGACGGAGCAATGGTATATGTTGGCTGTGGTAATTTTGATACCGATTTCACGCATTTTCTCCCACTCTAATAAAATAAGATTTTTTAATTTTGTATATAATAAAAAAGAAATATAGAGAATGTTCGAAAAGCATTATAATAAGTATATGGGCACCAGTGGGAGTACTAAACCGAGTTTATCCACTTTTAGTACCAGGTCACACTATTGTCTGGAAAATATATCCACTTAATTTCATAACATATATTAGAAATTGACAGATATTATTCGGCCAGCCAGGCGCTGATGTTTTCGCATTCAATATCTGAGGGCATGTAAAATTATAGCACAAATTCGACCATTCTTATATTGGACATGCCACACCTTTAAGGCATTATTTGTGAAAAGTTGTATTCCACGCTCTACGTTGGTGCTTGATTTATATATTATAATGTGAAAAAAAGCTAATAAAATTAGAAATCTTTTTTGATTTATGGACAGTAGGTGTGATCATCGTCTGACTTGGCCCATTTTCAAACCGCAATTTCGGGACACTATGGGAATTTCATCTATGAAATGGAAATTATGATTCTTTTTATACTTGGTGAGAGTATGTCCACATGTAAAGTTCATGATACTACATTCAGGGCTACGAAAGAGTTTGACCAGTTTACATATTCTTTATAAAAAGAAAATAAATATAAAGTACGAAATACAGATGCATAAATTCTCGAAATTGAAATTGTATCTACCAATCTATTTTTCAAATGCCAAGCATATACACACATATATATATATATATATATAAATTTATTTATTTCCCCAATTAATTGCTAAATATTTATTTTAAAAATCTCACTTAATCCCTTATTTAAACTTGCTTTTATTTTATTACCAACAAAACAAGTTCTTTATGGATTTAAAATTGAAGTCAATGCAAATAGTCACTCTGCTAAAGCCAAATGGTGTTTTTTTTTTGCTAACAGGTAAAAACTATAAATAACATAACTATAATTTATCAAATAAAACATGAATTGAAATGCACGCAAATATTGTCGTGTACACAAACTCAACACAAATAGAAGTACAAGCAAAAAGTTTACATGAACTCGAATGAAATCGACGGCATTTCCTGATTTACGCGATTAACTATGTTAATAACTGCTACTATTTGTGTTTTAAATAAATATAACTTCAATATTTATTGCTATTAAAATGTGTAGAGCACGACAAACATGAAAATTGAAAATAAAACAAATATTTCTTTTAATTTTAAGCGGAAATAAATGTTCATCGACGAATACAAAATATACAAAATACCAAAATGTACTTTGTACAAACAAAAAAAATACAGAAATGCATGAATTGATTACTAAATATGTTGATACAGCAAGTCAACAGTATTACATATTGATATATGTTTGCTATTGTGTCTACAATTAAAAATGTTTACAACAACAAACGGCGACTGACGAATTTCCAATTACCAAATGGTTGAAATATTGTAATAAAAATTGATAACGCCAATAAACGCAGACTGATTGCATTGATTGGGTTGATGAAACCAAAACTTTAAGCACATAATTATGTAATTAATTGAGGCAAATTTTATTTTTATATCACATGAATATTCGCGATCTTTGCAATTAAATGGCACGTCGAATATGTTATTATAAATCCATTGTCCTTAGAGAGTGGTTTATATTATATTTTTCGATATGGTTTATATGAAGAAAATACTAGTGCACAATCCCTTAGAAATGCCTTTTTGTTCACTACAAATGATTTTAGCAGGCGGCCAGGGTATAACACTGAATAGTTTTAGCAAAATTGTTATTTGTATATTCACTCCCACATACCATGCTGAATTCCGATCCGTTCCGATGTAATATTTTTCCTTCCCTAAGACGTAAAATTTGTATTCGTTGAGGCCTTTTAATTTGCATTTTCCTCATCTGTATATTTATTTCATAATTTTTAATAATCGTAATTTTTCAATAACATATATTATATATATATAATATATAAGATAAACAAGAGTTTCATGGATTTTTTACTTATGGAACATATTGAGCTCTTTAACATCCGTGAAATATATGAGAAGCACAAAAGCAATATATTTTGCAAATTGATGCAAGTACAGAGGAATCTCGATATAAAGAATAGTCGAAAATATGGTTTTATATGATATATAAAAACATTGTTTTTTTTTGCAAACATGGCATAGCAATGAATGCATTAATTTACATTATTAAGCTTGAATTACAAATAATATTCTTCACTAAATTAACCTTTTTATTTATTTTTCAGGTAAGTTACACTTTCCCTTAGTCGCAGTGAGTATGAATTCGAACAAATTTTTCGCAAATATACAAAAATCAAAGTTTACCAGACCACATACGGCTTTGAAATTATTTAAATTCAAAATATAAAATTTTGAATGTTTCCGAGTTATTTTCAAGGAAATTAGTAAGTGAAAACGGGTACATAATAATTAGGTATGAATCCAAAATTGCCTTTGGCCCTACAGTAACCACAGCGGTGCAGCTGTAGTGTGGTACAACTGCGGCTATAGTCGCTGGGAAGCCACATTCATAATTTTCTAAACATCTTTCAGAGAAATAGCTGAAAAATGCTTCCTAGTCGAACGTAATATTAAGGGCTCAAATAAAATTTACAAGTGAATTCGGTGTTTTTGGATGTTTTCCGATTTTTTTCCTTTTCTCTAAAGAAAGAGAATCAATAAACCCATTTAGAGGAACCTCATCATCTCTCCTTAAAACAAGCTTACCATGTAGGCAGACTTACAGCATACTTATACTATTTTAAAGCAAATATAAATAAAAATTCAAGAACTTGAGAACTCAAGCAAAATCTTTAAAAAAATTTTGGAATCTCTTAATCTAAGACTTAAGAAAAATTAGTTCAAACATTTCCACCTAGATTTCACTGTACCAGCAGGCATGCATATTCATATCCAGGTATATTTGCGCGTCATATTAAAAGCTTATAATAATTCTTGCGCAGACAATAACAACACAGCCGCTCAACTAAACAAACAATTCGCCCACCGTTAGCCGGTGGCTTTATGCCCGAATTATATATTTTTTATATTTATAACTTTGGTGGGACTATTAAAGCTGATGATTTATGAGTACTGAGAGGCAATTCTGGAAAGCCGCACCACCAGTAGGCGTATGAAAACCGCAAAAGCTAGCACAAAATTAAAATCAACATCCGTATGACTGTATGACTAAATAGAGAAAAAGGAAAACATTGCGAAAGTGAGAGTTTGCTGCGCTGATCAACAGAGCCCTGGGGCTATTTCGCTGCTGGTCGGCGCATATTTAGTGCTTCCTTTTTTTGCTTCCACAAGCGATTTATTTGGCTTGTTCGTTACACGTGCATATTTAGTAATTTTAATTTGCTTGTTTGTTGTTGTTTGTGGTGTTCATAGAATTTGTTGCCATTGTTACTGTCGTTGCTAATTCATTCATGTCAGAGTGGCGGAAAGTGCAGATAGAGAGAGCGAGAGAGAGCGAAAGAGAGATTGAGAGAAAGGGAGAGAGAGGGGAGAGAGCCAGCCAGAAAAGCTCCTCTCCGGGGTACTTCGAAAGTCAGCAGGACGGAAAAAATTAGAGCAAACAACAACAAAAGTGACTGCCAACTACTTAACGAACTAATATTTACTTCCCTACACACTTCCAGGCAAATTCCTTCTTAGTAAATTATGCATATGTGCGTGTGTATGCACGGTTATGTACCGTTATCTCGCTTACCAATAGAATTTGCGGTTAATTGTGGCGTTAACAGTGGGCTGACATACTTTATTTAATTGTTAATATATTAAGTTTTCGGCAGCTCTGTTTGCCACTAAGGCTACGAAAAAGTTCATTTCGTGTTAGAGAAAATTAATGGAAAAAGTTCGACACGAACCTGCCAGGCGTATTTAATTTGATAAATTACATCATTTGGCTATCAATTCATAAAGTCCTGCTGCATCTTTTCTATTTAATATTTTTCCTTTGTTCTCTGTTGCACATGTGAAATTGTTGTTGTTGTAAAATAAACGTGTAATAGAGGATAGGTATAGAGGATCCTAGTAAGGTGGGGCATCTGTGGACAAATTTTTTTTGTAAAAGTGAGGATGACCCCGCCCCCAAATAAGTTTAATATATATATCTCGGAAATCCTTCAAGCTATATCAATCAAACTTGCTCCGACTAATTTTTTCTAACCACGCCCACCTCCCATACAAAAGTCTTGTTGAAAACTACTAAAAGTGGGTTAACTCCCTGAAGGAGCACGTTAGAAACATTAAATCTTGCAGAAAATATGATACGGAAGGCTTGCATAAGAATCCGTGTAAAGCTCTGGTGATGGGCGTGACACCGCCCTCTTTTAGAAGAAATACCATATCTTAACGCCTCAACCGATTTCAACAAAATTTTGTATATGACATTATATTTTCATTCTTATGTTACGCTGTAAAAATGGACGAAATCGGATAAAAACCACGCATACTTCTCATACAACACAAGTTTAAGTTTCATCTGATCCTTTTACTTTAAAGCAGATAAATCGAGCAGAAATTAAGATATGAAAATCAAACTTTGTACAAATAGTGCCTTCAGGATATGTCGTCTTATGCGTAAAAATAGACGCAATCGGATTATGACTTTTCACACTCCACATACTCAATATTAGGACCTCAGTGCCTCTTTCCGACTTTTTACCGGAAATATCGGTAAATCTGTAAGGTATTGTAAGGAATTTGGAGTATTATCTTTCCATGATAATAGCGTATTCTGGTATCAAAAATGGTGAATATCGGGTAAATACTACCCCTGGCACCCATATACCTCATAGACGGATTTTCAAAGTTTCGGTAGACTTTATACCATATATAACGGTAAATATGTAAGATAGCGTAATGAAATTGGAGGCTTATCTTTCCTTATAATAGTGTTATCTGGTGTCAAAAATGTAAAAAATCGGCAAAATACTTTCCCCTATCAATATGTAAGATATCTTAGCAAAATTAAATGTGCGTGGTATATCGGATATACCATCGTTACTTCCGAAAATGTGTGAAATCGGCCTACGAATTATCCCACCCCATATCCCAATTATCCCATATACTACATAAAATGATTTTCGCTATTCTAGCAGACTTTATGCCGAATATGTCGGTCACTGGGTGAGTTACCTTCACATAATTGCGTAAAAAAATGTTCCCTAATATACTTGAATAATGAAAAGAGTTAATTTGATCAGTGCAGATCTTCCTCTATCCCAAAAATGCCTGATATAAGAATTCCCGACTTTTACCCGTTTATGTTGGTCAATATATGTGATATTTTATATAAAAGTACATGAACCTATGACCTGTAATATAAGTCAAAAAGATACCACATATGATCGCAATCCATTGACAATTTCTCCGAATAATGAATGTTGAATTCTTCCGCAACATTTTTTAATATAAAGTCATGCCAGCACCTGATAACATTTCGCCGCCTCAGATCCTTGCACATTGCGAGACTATAAAATCCTCGGTTACACCCGAATTTAGCCATTTCTGGTGTAATGCCATAAATAAGTATTATCGGTCGATTTCGAGCATTAAGCAAGGTTTTAGCAAATAAACTGAAGAATGATAAGAAAATTTGGTATTAAAAGGGAAAATGGCTAAAAAATTTTCTAATAAAAAATTTGAAATATCTCAAATACCTGACTACCAGGGAATAATATAACCGTATTTTCTACAGAATTTCATTTACTTTTCTGACATATCTCTTGCTCTCTTCGCAAGTCATATCTTTATTTCAACGTTGGCAATCGCATTATCAAATGCCTGTTCTACTATCATTTTAAGCTAATTGCATATATTATATCTCATCAGTTATAAAATCAAACCGAAAAAAAGAAAATTTATTCTTCTTCTTTTCTTCCTCTACTCTAATTAAATTTTGTTTTTTTTGTAATTTTTCGCTTTTCCATAGTTCATTAAAAGCCCAAATTGAATTCAGCTTAAAAATCTCAAATAGCCTTTTCTTCTCTTCTTGGAACATTCTGACAAATACTGTGCTTAGAAGATCTCCCCTGCTGGTTTAAGTTTAATAAAACTGAATATTTCTTGGCCACCAAACTTGCAACTTTCTATATGAGAAAACCATTCGATTATTGAACATTAGGCAAGAATTCGTTTTCCTTCTTACAGCAAAAATAGTGGATAATATTAAATTTTTCTAGAAATATTTCTAGCAAAACTGATCAAAATTGTTCTAGAATTCCATGCAAAAGTGACATAACAAAGTAAAGACTTGAACAAACACCATCTCGCTATCAACAAGCAGCAATCAATAAATGAAATATAGAAGCGTTTTTCAACTTTCGACAAATCTACTTCAAACGTTTAACATAACTTGCATTTCATATCTCAATTCCAAGCATTTACGAAAAACTTGGAAATTTTACTACACACTACTCGCTTTTACACTCATCACGCTCCCTCTCTCTTCCACCCATTCCTTGCATTGTGCACTTCCTCACAACTCACTCAATTAATAGCTCTGTGCATTCAAGCAATTTAACTTTCCATCTTAAGCAAAGATAATACCCTTGATTTGCACACACAAACACACACCTGTACGCTCCCTTATGCTTTTCAATTGCTGACAACAAGTTTTTTGCCTCTGCTTTCCACTTCTCGGATTACTTTAAGTTTTACAAACTATCAAAAAACTTTTCTCATTCCACACACTAACACACCTGACGGCTATGTTCATTTGTGTGTGTGTGTGTATGTGTCTGAGTCTATGCACACAGCAAGAGCTAGTACGCAAGTGCGTATATATAATATGCATATATATATACACATATATTATTGTTGTCGTGTGTAGTTGTGCATGCAAAACACTTTCCGATAAGTCAACAGCAGCAGCAGAGGCAGCAGCTGCAGCATGTTAAACTGCAACGGTAATCTTATGTGAGCACATCAATTTAGCTAAAGACATAATCATTAAGCATGTCCTAATCTGCATAAAATCATCAGCGGTGCATTGTAAGCTCACTATGCCTACACACGCATACATACACAAATTACACATATAGTACGATACAAGTAATGCTTGCAACTTTGCATAAATATTGCTAAATGCAACAACAACCAACCGATGCGATCATTAGTAAACAAGATAATAAGTATCATCATAATTCTCTTGCCATCTCAACTTTATATGCTTCATCTTGAGTAGCTATGCAGCTTTTGGTTATTCATCATCATCTTATGGCAACTTGTTTCACATTCACACGCCGATGCATACATACATACAAACATATGCTTGCAGGATAGCTGTCAGAAAAGTTATACGTAATATTTCATTTTGAAATACACAAGTAAATATATGTGTGTACTCTTATTTGCATATAGTTTTATGCAAGTGGAAAAAGTCTGCATATGCAACAACAATGCGCAACTTTAATTTCCCGAGTTTATAGAGCAACCAACAGATATGCTCTAGAGAAGTTTTTGTATCTTAAGAGTGTATGCGTCAGCATAGAAAATGTGCTCCGTTGGTAAAGATATGCATAACTGAAAATAAAGTCTGACGAGAACAAATGTTACTCATACGTCACGTACAACTTGCAAATTATTAAAGGAAAGTGCATTAAATACTTATATTTGAGCAGTATGCATGTATTGTTTACTACACATATACATCTGAAATGTTTCCAAAATATATTAAGTATAGCGAAATTTTCTTAAATAAGGAGGGCATTCATAAACTAGTGAAAAGTAGCAGTTAGGCGAAATGAAATAATAATAATATTAAAACTGCCTTAAATTATAGCCATAAGTTTAACTTGAGCCAGCACTTAGTTTGAATTCTCTACGCTAACCAAAGTTGCTCGGTAGTGTTGAAGATAACAAATTACTCAAATTTTTCGGGAAGAACACGATATGGGAAGCTCATTCATATCCAGCGACTACTGCAATATAGATTGAAAATTAATTTAAAGCTTATGAGGCAGCAAAAACACACAATGGTGTGTTTAGGAATCTTAAGTATACCTTAAATGTCTCGATCAGCAGACATTTGCAAAAGTGGAAGCCCATACAGCAGAACAGTGTTCTAAGAAACGTGAGACCAGTGAATAGATCAAAAACGGTCTTTAAACAATTGATCGCCAAATGCGGTACATGTTTATAGGCTGTCAAGATTTATAACCACATATTTGTTTCCTTATATATCTGCTTCGAATTATTAACTTCACAAACGGGAACAATATATGGGTCTCAGAACTTTAGCAGTGATACGCCCAAACAAGTTGCAGGTGACTATTTTACTATACTTCTTTAATATCCGTTTCTATTGTTTGAACCCTAGGTCAACTCTGAAGGTAGAAAAAGGTTCTCAAGACTATGACGATAACTCTTTTCTGAATAGGTTTTGAGGGCCTTCGAAAAGCCAACACAATCTCTGAAAGCAGGGAGAGATTAATTTCAATTAACACGTACAATATATACTTAAAGACAGTCACCTTTAATAGCATGTAAGAATTTACTACAAACATATCACTTTCAGTCATCATAGCAACACTTGAAGCTTGACTCTTCATGATATATTAATCAAAAATGATATATTATTCATCAAATTTTGAATTTTTAATAAACGAATCTGACCTTCACTTCCCTACTATTTTCGAGCTTAAGTCCTTACATACACATACATGGATACACACCTAAGCAACATTTATTCATTAAACTTTTCACTACTCGAGAAACTTTATCTACACTTTAGCACTAGCGCTCGCTAGTACAGAGACGCTGAGAATAATGGTGATATATACTAACATTAATGTATGCATACAAAAACATATACTACGTAAGCATTTAGGATGACTTACCAAGTGCAAAATAGACAAGTATAAGTGGAAATGTTTGCATACATAGCAAGGGCGAGTGAGTACATTGAAAAAGGTCGACGCTGCGTATGAGTGATATCACTTAGTGATATTTGAAAAGGCAAAGTGGCATTTGCCAGCAAACAACTTTGGAAAAAATTAACAAATGTTCAACTTAATTGAAATACATGCTTTTAAAATACATGCAAATAGAATTACTTGTGGAGTATATTGAAATTGTAAAATTAAAATTTATACATAAATATTAGAAAATAGCAAAAGTAGGTTGCACACAACCACCCAATAAGCGTAAATTTTGCAAAGTGGGGAGTGAAAATAGCAAATGAAAAATAAATATAGAAGTTTAAAAAATTTTTAAAGTTGAGAAAACTCATATTTTAGTTTAAAAATTATAAAAAAGAAGTAACGAAATTACAAAATTATATCCAAAAATTCGGTTTCTTTCGCTATGCAATGCTGTGTTATGTTTGATTCCTTATTATTTAATTACACACCTTTTTAATATTTAACGGATTAACAGTGACATACTATCCTATGCTATGTTGTGTTACGTTCTGTTATGTCATGTAATGGTTACATTATGTCATTTTATAAACGAAATACGTTTATAATTAAGTTATCGACCATTATTGATATATGCCAGTATCTTCAGAAGCTTTTCATCGAATTCCAAGCATTCTAATCAAAGTTAATTTAAAATGCTTGTTCTTTCTCATTTTCAGTTGGTTTGCTGGGTAATATTACATACATATATGCAGATCTTCACAAATGAAACATGATACAAATATGTTGTTGTCTAAAGCACTTAACTTTCATCTAACCTTTTGTCATGTTTCACATTTACTAGACAACAAACCTGTCACTGACAACTTGGCCGCATACTACAAGCTAAAAGCAAACAGCCTTAATGGATTAATATGTGTATTTGTACTATTTTATTTCGATTTTAACATCTCTAAGTCATTCCAACTTTTAATTTTCTCTCCATATCAACACTTTTCACATTTGGAGAAAATATAATTCAAGACTACAACAACAAGCATAACTGTGCTTTGTGGAATAAAAAACAGATTTTTAAATAAGAGAACAAACACACCAACAGCAAACACGAGAGCTAAAATGGTGACTATATACACTAATATACACAAAGAAGACCAACACTGCGTATGAGTAATGTCACTTAGCCATGAACAATATTAATTTTGGATAAGCGAGAGCATACTTAGTTTTTTTTTTTTATTTTAAATGGATATGAAATATTTTAATATGCAAATTGCATCTCCAATTATTAACTTTGCAAAAAATTTATACATGAATTCAATTTCAATCCGCATTTGCTTTTTCGAGAAAAAGTTCTCCAATATTTTCTTCCCAAGTATTTAAGAAGCATGTTTCCATGCTTATAAAACTTCGATTGTAACTGTTCACAATAGGCATCTAAATGCGTAAACTGCTTTCTTCTCCATTAATGACCAAATGATGACGGTCATGTGCCTTGCCCAACCATGTTTGTAAAAATCGCACTTCAAAAGCGTAATTTTCTTAATAAATAAAAGCAGCCAGCGCTTACGCTATTAAAAATATTTCAATATATAAGCGCCTAAAAAAAAGTGTATAGAAAATTTCGCATTTACATATCTACAACAATACATTTAAGCTTTGTTAGTAATTTCTTTTCATGCAACACAAATTCTATTTGTATGCGCATATGCGAACAGTAAATTTGCCATTCAACTTAGATGCTCAAGTACTTACTAATGTGCTTATACATATGCGAGCACACATGCTTGTATATTATTAATGTATATTTTAGAGAATTCAAGAGAACCCTGAGGGAAGAGCTCTTATTTGGACTTAACTTTGAATGAAGTGCTCCTAATACGTAAGCCGTTATACTAGTACAGGATCTTAATTTTATTATTAATGCTATGTTACGTTATGTTAGGTTATGTTATGGTATGCTATGTTATGTT
This sequence comes from Bactrocera minax, assembly GCA_021498325.1. Lineage (NCBI taxonomy): Eukaryota > Metazoa > Arthropoda > Insecta > Diptera > Tephritidae > Bactrocera > Bactrocera minax. The sequence goes on from JAKEEE010000002.1 coordinate 861,097, forward strand.
ATGTTATGTTATGTTAAGGTATCTTGTGCCGTGATATGTTATGTTATGGTATGGTATGTTATGGTATGTTATGTTATGTATGTATTTTATGTAATGTTAAGGTATCTTATGCTATGCTATGTTGTGTTTAGCTTCCTCACTTTATTTTATATTATATTGTATCATGAATTGTTATTACTTATTGTTATTAACACTTATTGTTCTTATTTAACACTTTACTTTTCCTGCAGGCCACATGTACAAACATATGTATGTAAAGGCATTTGCTTCTACACTTTTAAGTGGGTTCCATATTCAAGTGCTTAGGCCTGTCTGCCACGAGTACAATGTCCTTTTTATCCCACGTCCGCTTTTTATGGATTACTATATTGTGCTTAAGCACTCTTTAAAATGTACCAAAGCGCTCACACGTATGTCTGTACATATGCATAAACAAATGCAGACACAAGCTCTTGCGTATGCAAACAAATTCAACTGCCAGAAGTACTGTTACAAAATTATTTGCTATTGTACTCATATTCAAATACACACACTTGTACATATGTATGTACGTGTACAAATTTTATAAAATTTTTACTTGCGTCGACAGTCTTTAAATACGCAATGTTAACGATACACACACACAAACAAACACATATATGCGTGAGTGCTCATATTTGTACTTTGCACGAGTGTTTTTTTTTTTTGTTTTGTTTTGAATTTTTTAATGGCACAGCGTCGCATCCATATGGAAATACAAACGCCATTAACAAAAGCGCTACACACATTTTCAAACACACGTACTCAACTGACGGCCTTTCAGCCACATACATACAAATGTTCGTATGTCGCATGTACCCAACATAGGTACATGTGAGCATATGTTCATTTAAAAATATGCTTTGAGTGCGGTTGATAGGCGTCCATTTTATATGCCTTTACAGTACACACTTTGTTTAATGCTGCGTATGTTTGCTTTCATTAAAAATTTAACAGATTTATAATGGAAAAATATATATTTCAATGAACTAAACCAAAAAAATTAATTATAATAGCATATCCCTATTGACTACGCCTGGAATATACACGCACATTAACGAATTTTTAGGATTGCACAAGAAAAAGTCATCAAAAAGTCGGAAAATAGGAAATGTTGTTATTGCAGGCTAAAGTGTAGCACAACGGCACTTATATAATAACACATATAAAATGTGTTTACTACTTCACTACTTTCTATGACGAGGCAAATATATTTTTGGTGGCATCGATTTCAAAAATTTGTATTTAAAAGAAATAAAATAATAGACACAACAAAATTAGACGATATTTTTGCAAAAAATGTCACACAATAAGTAGGTGTTGTTATTTATTACGTTGGTGACTTTTTATACTCCGGCAACATGTTGCTACAGAGTATATTAGTTTTGTTCACCTAACGGTTGTTTGTAACACCTAGAACTAAACGGGTTAGATATAGACATATATATATATATATATATATATAAATGATCAGGGTGGAAAGACGAGTTGAAATCCAAGTGACTGTCTGTCCGTTCGTCCGTTCGTCCGTCCGTGCAAGCGATAACTTGAGTAGAAATTAAGATATTTTGATGAGACTTGGTGCACGTGTTCCTTGTCACCGTGAGACGGTTGGTGTTGCAGATGGGCGCAATTGGATCTGCCACGCCCACAAAATTCCATTAATCGAAAACAGATAAAGTGCTATAACTAGGCAGCAAATTAAGAGATAAACGTCTTGTTTGGTATAGAGGATCCTAGTAGTGTGGCGCACCTGTGGGCAAAAATATTAGGACCTTAGTGCATCTATCTGACTTTTTATCGAAAATATCGGGCAATTTGTAAGATATTATAATGAAATAGGAGCATTATATTTCCACGATAATATTGTACTCTGGTATCAAAAACGGTGAAAATCAGGTGAATAATTCCCCAAATCCCCATATATTTAATATAAGGATTTTCAACCTCTGGGTATGCCATATATTTCGGTCAATATCTTAGCAAAATTAAATGAACATGTAATATTGGATATATCATAGCTTATTTCCATCTGACTTTAACCCGTTTATGTTGGTCAATATGTGTGATATTTTAATGAAATTAAGTGGTTATGTTTTCTTAATCACAATGTGGTTTTGCGTTAAATATGAAAGAAATCGGTCTGGATCATGGTCTAAGCCGCTTATTCCTAATATAATGATTTCCTTTTCTCTGGTTGACTTTTTCCTCATGTATTTAATATTTTCAATTAAGCCACTTTGGCTGAGTTTATACCGCATGTATCACTTTTGAGTTAATTTGGTCGATTTTAATAAAAATATCTCTGACACGAAGCAAAATATAGTAACGAAAATACGAGAGTCTATGACCTTTAATGTAAGTTAATAACATACCAAATATAATTGCAATCCATTCACTTGGACATTGATTTTTTCGAATAATGAATGTTGAATTTTTCGCAACATTTTTTAATATAAAGTTATGCCAGCACCTGAAAGCATTTCCCCGCCTCTGATCCTTGCACATTGCGAGAGTATAAAATGCTCGGTTACACCCAAACTTAACCCTTTCTTACTTGTTTTAATATTATGTATGTTGACTTATGTTAAGTTATGTTATGTTAAATTATGTTTTCTTTTTTTAAGTTGCGTTATCCTTTATTATGTTATTCCATGTTATATTATGTAATGATTTGTATGCTGAAAGTCTATACCGAGGGCATAGATGCGGTTAATCAGTCATGTTGAAAGCTACGCTCTTCAGTACTAATTTTTACTCTCTAGTCGGTCTATGGTTAAAATGAACTTCAGTCTTTATATTAAGCCCATAAAGTGACATATATAACAAAAGTATTCACTTTTTCATACATTTCTGAAAAAGATGCAACATTTATTAAGATTGATCACAACAATTGTCTCCTGACAAGATTATTGATTTCTTGATTGATTATTGATATATATGTTCTAAGCATATTTGAACCTCTCTAGGAAAGTTTCTTTCAATATCTATGAAAAAAAACTCAGTTCATGTGAATAATAGTTTCCAGTAATTCAAACCAAATGCATGTTTGACATAAATATTGCAACACATGCACGAAAGATAGGCCAAACGACCTTGCAAGGTCTCAAGGAACTCTCTAAGAAATCATTTTTTTTTTTTGGAAAAACCCAATTCTAAAACTTCGTCTAATTTAATTTTTAGGAAGCACTTCTGGAAGCTTTCTTCAAATTATTCAAAGCAGAACTATAAATTCACCTTTACATTGCCGAATACCTACACGGTTCGAAATTTCAACTTGCAAATAAGTCATTTCAACATGCACCTTAATTAAATAGAAAATTAAAAATTGCCATCATAGAAGTTTGCTCCCCACCAAACGACCGTTTATCATTGCGACTACGTGTTTCTTTTTCATTTGATTTTTCTTTTTCTTATTTATTTATTTTCTTTTTTTTTCGTTGCGCTGTAATTATTTATGTTGTGCGCCCTTGCTTGGCTTTTATGCGCTGTTTAAACAGAAAATTGCAGTTGCATATTTTAAGTGCAGACAATTCATTCACAGCAGCATGAAAAATGCTCAACGTTTTATTATATTTATTTCCACCTTTTGCCTTACAGCGAATAATTCGCTTTGTCGACACTTCTGCACCACTGCTGCGCTGACTAACTCACACTTCGCAGCAGCCAGACGCAGAAATATGCTGTCGTGCATTTCCTTTGCTGCCACAGTGAGTGAGGGAGTTGGTGAGAGAGCAGCAAAGAGAGCGAGCGGGAGCGATGTGTTTGTGCAGTTTGCAATAGTTGCGCCACAGTGGCGTTAACTACACACTGTCTGTTTGCGCACATTCCACTTTGGCGTCTTGCTTGTTGTCGCTCAACGCTTCCGCGAAAGCATGCGACTTATCAAGCTTGTTTTTGCATTTTCCAGCACTTTGATGTTTTCATGCTGGCAACTTTTGCAACTTCCACCATTCTGTTTCAGTTATGTTAATTTTTAGTTAGTGTTGTTGTTTGTTATCTTTTTAAAAAGGAATATTTCGTTGTATTCCCTTCCCCTGATTTTGAGGTAGCGCGGTGTGTTCTCCGATTCTGCCTTCGGAGCGTTGCTCCGGACACCCAGCTTATCACTTATCACTGCTCCAACTAGCGGAGCGCGTTCTATTTATTTTATTTCGTTTTGTTTTTGTTTTTGTACCTCACTCCACGTACTCGTAGATAGTTTGACTGGTTGTCAGTCGCGCATATCCTTAGTTTGACATTCAAATATTGCTTGCCATTCATCTCGTCAACATGGAAATTTATTTTCTCCCGTTTCGGGTGCGTCGCAGCGTGTCGCAGTCAACAGCAAGCGTTGCCAGTCTTTTCCCCCACTTCAGCTCCTTCACTTCCTGCACTTTACTTTGCTTTATTGCATACGCTGTCGTTATGCAACCTGCCTTTTATCCTATTTACCTCAAAGCTCCGTGCTGCGCGCTCCTTTTTCCATGCACATGTGCTTGTTTAATGTCGCGTGCTTCTTGACTTGTCAGAACATATTTATGTTCGTCAGTGGCACAACAGAGCCATAGGTGGTGGGAGAATTGTTATGCGTTTATTTCACATTTTAATTCTTGATTGTCACGGCTGAAGCACTATTTGTTGTACTAGCTGTTGTTGTTGTTATTGTTATTGTCGTCATCATTTTTCATTGCTTAATGCCATGTTACCAACTATTGTGCCATTACTTATACTTCTTTTTGCTGCACAGACTCTTAACTGTGTGAAGATTTGTGTGTACAGTGCGTATGAGTAACATTTGAGTTAAACTTTTGACATGATTGTCCAAAGCAAATAAAATCCTCATATGCCTCTATATATGTGTGCAAGTGCTTGCGTGTGAATGAGTTGTAGACAACAATAGACGCCTTGCGTGATAGCACAGATTTTCATGTTGTATATTTGCCTGACGGCAAGCAATAAATGCTGATCACTCATTCGCCCAGGTGGGTGAGAGACTCCAGAGACTCGCAGAAATATGTTCATACACATAGTTGAATAAGGAAACTGCGAAATTGCTACTAAATTTGGCTAGGCTAAGAACAGTTCTTGCGAACCACCCCAGGAATACAGAAAATGAAAAATTTAGCGTGAGCAAATATATAAATGTTGACCCCAAATTCAATTAATCAAAAATACTCAAAAATAAACGGATTGTCCTATACTTAAATGCTTCTAAAGGGAAAACTGTACCCAACACAGGTTTCAAAACAAATTAGAGCGACAACAGTTACAGTTTACAGTTACAGTTACAGTTACAGTACTTACAGTTTTTAAGTTTATGATTAAAGAATCAAAGTAACCTCTGAGCTTAAAAAAGAAGACAAAAGAACTGCATGTAGTCATTGTGATAATACATAAGATGATGGTGCATAGCAAACTAACTGTCATTTCCCATCAATAAAAATGCACAGCCGCACTCACTTACACGAGTATACACGTTTATGCACGAAAATTTCATAGTTGCGAGAGCAAAGCGGAGATCTCTATTTTCCACTGTGAATTCTTAGAATTTTTTTATAAATATTTAATTTCAATTAATTCAATACAATCTACGCAAAGCAAGAAAAGAAACCAAATCAAACCAGTGAGAATGAGAAATTCAATTCGCAGCGCAAGACATACGTATTTACAGTATTGTGCCGAAAGAAATGCAGCTAGAAATGAAACAGAGAGACATAATGCATAACTGTCAAAAAACTTGCTTCATTAATCGTTTCTTAATTATATTTAATGAAACAATACACTTCAAAACATGTTTGGGGTAATTTCTTGTCTAACTTTTGACAGCATTGTGGTCCACAAAATGCTTTTTTATAAGCGTTCAGAGATTGCATTAAATACAAACTCAAGTCAAAATAGATCCTGCGAAATATTTCTAGAAGGAATCGACTTGTTTGCTCAACTGTGGAACCTGAGTCAAGCCGTCCGATCCGAATAAGTTGGCTTACTCGTTAAATAAAACTGTTTCCACCTAGTAACGGAGTCATTTTCACATTAACTAGCCAACCAACCAAGTTGAACCATATAGTTAATCAAAGGTCCTTTTTTGAAATATTTCGCCTTAGACTTAGATCATAGCAATTTCTTTTTGGAAGACCTCAGTACTCCAAACTTGTATTTAACTACTCTTCGGCGGACTATACTTCAATATTTTGATAAATTTGGCTTATTTGCAACTTGAAGAGATTCTCTACATGTCAACTCTTCCATTTGTTCCACCTGGATAACCAATGCTTTGAATTAAGCCTTAAAATCAAAATTTCCCACTTTAAAGCATGCAGGAATTCAATTTTGAAAGCAAATTTTTCGATTTACTTGCATTACAAAAAAATAAGAAAATGTATATGGAAAATGTTTTAGAAAATTTAAATAACTTTAATCCACCAGGCTCATGAGGCACTGATCCTGATGACCTCACCAGTGAGGCCGCTTAGTTGCATAAGATTTGCACAACACTGTACATAACTATATGTATGTGAACTAATACAGCTGTATGTAATCCCATAGAATGCAAAAGTCTTCGACAGTAGCGAATAAACGAAATCATTTGTGTATTTAAAATTCAATTAAGGGAATTGTAAACATCAAAGGCCAAAGTGGGACGGAGTAACACGAAAGCTTGCTGAGAGTTTATGTGCAAATATACCTGTATGCACACCACACACTCTATACAGTTTCAATCTTTATGCTAACTATGTATTACGTGCATTTCCAAGCATGTTTGAAGCTCCACTTATCCGCAATACCTTTTACACATATGGAAGGCAAATACCAAAGGAAAAGAAAAAATTTAAATGAGAAAGATTTTTCAAAGAGAAAATGCGAACTCCACTGTTTCAATACAATTTCGATTTCATATTCTCGTTATTGTGTGCAAATAATGTGGTAGTCTTAGCATACTTACATAATATATGTATGCACATGTATATGATGGTGAAGTTTTAATAGCCCTGTAGTGAAGTCCACTATTTTACTTTATGACTTCACTTACTTAAACATTTCGCAAGTTTTATATTCATATTGGGTGCAAACTCTAGCAAAACGGCAAAATGTCTTTCATTCAAGAAATGGTGTTTAGACCTTGTAACACCGTTATATTTTTAGAAACCAATTTACTTAAACTGAAGTTAATTTTTTTTTTTGTCTTAGAAGTCTCATAAGTTGTGCACACCGGAAACACCCCATCAACTGTTCAGCACATTGGAATGTATATGGAGCTCTCCGTATTAATCCTTTCGTCATAAACTTTCCTTTATCGCCCACTTCCGCACACATACCCTGGCTATCATTTCCTGTTAATCAAGTCTTTTGGTAATTTTAATTAAAGCAACAACAATGCCAACAAGATAACTGACTGCAGGAAAAGTACCAATAACAACAATAAAGCGTGAAAGTTGCAGCAGCATCGATAGCAGCCGCCGCAATTGCAGGGAAATAAAGCATTCGTATTTGCCTAATTATCATAAGAAAAATGATGAGACGCAAAAACAATGCAAAAGTAAATGAAGACTCGGGTGAATCTCTTGCTTAAAATAAAGAAGTAAGATGAAGTATAAAGCAAGAAGAATGAGACAGATGAACAAATGGACGAACAGATGGAGAGCAATTAAATCGGAGATTTGCGCGGTTTTCGAGGCCTTTTTGTTGCATAGAAAATGCTGGGCGTTGCCGCTTATAATTTCTTGGGTCACTACTTCTATTTTCCTTTAAACTTATTTATTTATTTTTTTGTTGGGGATATTTGTTTCTGTTTCTTATTTATTCTTATTTTCTTCCTTTAAATCATTTTTTCGCCAAAACGTTATAACAGTAAGTGTTTTATAAATTTTTTTTCCTCATGACTTACATAATTATAAATTTGGTAATTAAGAGCAACAACACTTGTTGGTTTCCTTTCATTTATGCAATATTTAATTTGTTTTTTTTTAACGTTCCTTTTCCGTGTTTATACTTTCCTTTTTCATTTTTAATTTTGGCAACTTTTTTCTTCTAAATTTTTTCTTTGTTATTATATAAAGCAAACAAAACTTTCACAAAATTGTCGTATGGAATTAAAAACAACAAAAAATTATAAAAGCAAAAACAACAATAAAGAAAAGAAAGAGAAGTAATTACAAAGGAATGTAGGCAAATGTGGCGGTTGTACGAAATTAAGGATAACAATGTAAATATAATTAAGAGCACAAAGGGTTAAATAATGATTGCCCAAAGGCAAAAGTACTCAGCAAATTGTCTGGTGTGAGTATTCCGCATAATCGCACATACCCTTTCGATTGGGCAAGTTTATTAACCCTAAGCAGGGGTCAATTGTGAGTTTTTTGATTACAAATTTAATTACTGCAATTTATTTTGCGAGATTTTCATGCGAAATTTATGTAATGAGTGGTTTGCAAAAAGTGCCAGAACAACTTTAACCATTCTCCCTCATTAAGAATTTCTATACCTCCCCGCCCTTATTACTTGTTGCAAATGCTTTAGCAAATGTATTCGTAGGTAAGTTGAATATGCTTCTGCCATGCAATAAGATTGTTAACAAATGGTATATATATTATATAATATTGACAGCTTGGCATATGTGCTTAAAAACTCTCTATCATCAATGCCAAAATATTCTCTACTTTGAAGTGAAATTTGTTATAACACAAACTTCCGAAATATTTGTAGTAACATATGTTTTAACAGAGTAAATTTTCATTGCCTTGTTGTAGGTCAATGTCAGCAATACTTGGACCATGCCGCAGGAGGGACTTAATGTCTTCTATCGCTTCTTCCGCGACCGAATATCTTGGTTTGAGGCGGATGCCGTTTGCCAATTTCATCACGCCAATCTGGTGACCGGTATGTAAATACTTAAATATATATATATATATATAAGCAAAGTAATTCAAACTTATACTAAATACAAAAGTGAATAAAAAATTACTGCGCTTTCAAGCAATCGACAACAAATCAGAACTTCTTACCCAAGCATTTAAATACAGATTGACCCCACTCAAAGAGCCAAAGAGCGCATGTGACAGCTAAACTTCTCCGAACTGAATTAAAAAGCAAAGCAGCGGCTGACAAGAAGAAGCAACTGCGAAAAAAACTGAGAAGTCACTTGCAGACGCCGAAACACATGAAGCGCACGAAAATTGAAAAAAATGAAACAGACAATTTTTAAATGAAAAAAAGTGCAGAAAAATAGCATTGTCAAATGCAAACATTGGCGAGTCGGCAGGTGGTGACACAAAAATGAAAAATGCAAATATGCTCGCAGCGAAGGCGGAAAAAGTACAAATAAAAAGCGTTGAAAATTGTCAAAACCGAAATGACAATAACAAAACGAGAGCAATGCAAGCGCGAAGGACAGGAAATGCGGTGAATAAATGCCCGGCAGCTGCTGGCTGTGTGCTTTAGCAAAATAAATAAACAAGATATGCAAATGCTCGACACAAAATGCGCAAACAGACAAGCACTCTGATCGCATACACATGCAAATTTACATACAAACACACACACGCACACGCACACGCACACGCACACACATGCAAGCATTTGCCGGGACAAGCGCTTGTATTCACCACTCCCAAGCACTCGCCCTTCAAGCACACACACACACACACTTACACACACAAACACCTGCATAGAAACAACTGTCGACACTTGTAAGAGTGGCCGTAAAAAAAGACCCGTTTATATTTAGAATTCATACGCGCTGTTGACCACCGAGAGTGCGCGTCAGTTAGCCGCAGGCAAAGGAGCGCTTTCCACTTGGTTGAACGCAGCGAAAAATAGCAACAAAAAAATGCGCCCACAACCACAACACATCACTAGTGTATGCATGCGGCATATTTTGGTGAAAAATAGTGGGAAACCAGCCGAATTGGCTCCTGATCCGCTGGTTCGCGCTTTGCTTTCATAACTTGCGTTTCGCTCCCTTTTCATCAATTTTTCTTTACAATTTTTATCAGTCCAAAATGCCATCAAACACCGACAAAGCGGCAAAGCGTTCGACCTATCAGTGACAAGCAGCCAAATTTTCAATGTGCTCGCCAAACTGCAATAACGCATAGTGACAGCCTCCTAAGCGGCAGCGTTTGCCTGTGTCAACAGCGTTGATGAAGGACAAAACGTGAAAAAAATGTCCGAAAGAAAACTGGGAGAAGTGTGTTGGCGACTACCGATAATTTGAATATTTCAGCAAAGGTCGCGTGAAGTGATAGCGGCCAAGTGATTTTGGCAGCTTTGTTGTTGCTTGTTCTTCCGCTGCTTCGTTTTTGCATTAAGCTCTGTACAGAAAGCGCTAGCTGGAAATTTTTGTGCTCTGGCGACATGGCGCTTACAGTACAATGGATTTTTTTTAATAACTGTTGTTTGTAAGACCAATAATAAAAAAAATTCAACGAATTGATTCTGCTCTATCTGTCTATCCTTCTTGCTGTTCATGCATATTCTATGCACCATAATAAAGAATTAATGAAATTTCCAATATTTTGGCTTTATTAGCACACAACTGTGGCTACAAAAGCTTTAACAGGACTTCTAGAGTGGCCACTGTTACTGCATCTCATGCATTTCTTTGATAAACTAGCAAACCGGACTATCGGTCAAGTTTTGATTTCCAACTGGTCAGTCGCAGATGGTTCGGAATTTGATGTACCTCCACAAAAAGTAGTCCAACGAAGTTATTTTACTTAACCTAGGGTAGTAGAAAAAATATATAAAATAAAAATTTTTAAGCTCCTTTTCCAATAAAGTGAAAATTAGAAAGTCCGCTAATAACTCAGAAAAATACACATATAACGATGACCTTTAAGAGGACGTCTTTAACGTCATATAATGTCCTTTATGGGGGATCATAACGAACTCTCAGTATGGTCCGTAACGGTGCCAGAAATTCACTTTTTATAAATCGCTTGAACAATTTAATTCAAAAAATTCTTGTTATACCGTATACGAAAGCTCATGCATTGAGAAAATTGAACGATACCAAAGTATTTCCTCCGGGTACAGAATATACTGATTTTCTTTGATCCAGTAAACTTTCTCAATGAAATCTCTTGCTGGAGAAAGTGTATGAAAAGAAAATATGCCCTTAACACAAGTTTATTTATTTTCAAAGACGCACAAAGTTTAGCTTAATATGTTTTAAAATAGAAACTATGCCCATTAAATTAATTCGTATTCCCGTTTATTGTAAAAAATCTTCATTTTCTTCTCGTAACATTTAGAACTATCGAAAATTTTCGATTCAATAAATAATATTTAGGAAAGTCTACAGAGTAGAATTTTACACGAGATGCTGACAAAAGCTGACAGACTACTTTCTAACTCTTCATCTTAGAATGCTTAACCCGCGATTTTCTTTTTTCTTCAACTGTTCCATTCATTTTAATATTTTCCAGTGCCTAATCAGCAAAAATGTGCGTCAGTGCGCACCAACCAAGAATAATTTTATTCTCATTTCTAAATGACATGCCAATAATATTTTTAGTAAAAATAATATTTTAATTGCAAATTTGATAGTATTATGGTATTATGGGAGCACTGGCAAACATATTTAACCTCTAGAAATGTTAACTTCAATAATTTCCATTATATAAATATTCCATAAATATGATTTCAAAATTTTTAAATTTCACTTACAGTCGACAACAGCTTCCAATTTGATGCAACAAGAGATCTCCTACGAGAGCTGGATGTCAATGACATCGTTTGGATTGGTTTAATGAGGCCGCAGAGTTCTGAGCGTTTTATGTGGTCGTAAGTACTGCAAATCAAAAATATAAATTGAAATAGTAGTGTGAAATATATGGATAAATGTGAACTTGTATAAAAAGATACGCGTTTTATATGAGAAATTGTCTATTATAATATATTAATATAATTTCTTCAAATATGATGCTGTTAGACAATTTCGTTTATAAGGCCAGCAATATTTCCGCAGAGAAATTTAAATAGACACATTTTTCAACAATACTAGAAATTTTATATTCAATTTTATTCAATACAAAAAAAAAACAATAAAAACATTTGTTCATAATTTTAAAGAAGAAGATTTACGTTTTTCCATGGCATGGGCTTCTATACTAGTATGTTCAAATTTATTTTAAAAACTTATTCCTTATATCGAATTTTTTTAGATAGCAATGGCTCTTTCATTGTCTTTAATATATCTAATATTACATATTAAATTTACAGCAAGCTCAATTTAAAAAAGAATATTATATTTACTTATTATATTATATTATTATATTATATAATATATATCTAAAAAAGAAGTCATCCCTTGTTTAAAGAAAACTTTAAAGAATACTTGCTGTGCTCACATAAATTTAATTTATTAATTTATTTGTTATTTAAAATTTCCTTTTTCCATTAATTAACTTTAACTGCATTTTCATTTTTCATTTACCACCAATCAATTAAGCTTAATTGATGTTTTTAATTATTTCTCATACAACCTTTGGGTTACCTACTTTCCAAGTGCCATTTATCAGCTGCATTTAAAGCTAATATACAGCAGACAAGAAAAATAAAAATATAAAAGAAGCAAGCCAAATAAACCAAGCACTCGAGCAACTGCCGTCGCCATTCATCTTCTAATGGTGAATGAAGCGCTAACCTAAATATACAAACACATTTCAGCTATTGCATAAAAACTCATTGAAATCACACAACTACACTCCGCTCGATGCAAGTGTGTGTGCGCTACGTGTTTACCAGGTCATGCCCCAGCCATTAAGGCTTACGAGCGAAATGCGCTGAAACGCCTAAAAGCATTGCAGTTTCTAAGCGCCGCAAACGCAGTGAGATTTCATACAATACGCTGTCCGCCTAAAAGTAGACCGCAATTTATATGTTCTCTAATAGAACTCTCATAGAATGGAATTCTCACAAACACACTTTCATGTAATGGTAGCACCTAGTTACAACGGTGTATTTATTTTTTTTTTTGTTTTGTTTCGCTGATGGACTTTACATCTTTCTCTCTTTTCACCGCCTCCACCACCACCTATCGCATTAAATGCCTCCTCTTTACATTTAGCAACTCTCGTCCACTGGTCACCGACACTGGCTATTGGGCTGAATCGCTACCACTAATGGATGCACCACTATGTGCCGTTATCGATCCTATACGCGATTATCGCTGGCATGCGTTGCGTTGCGGCGGTCCCGAGACAGCATCGTTCCTCTGCGAAATGCCGGGTAAGTAAATGTTACGTCGTGTTGAGTTGCGTTCAGTGGCGTTGAGTGGTGTTGTAAGCTTAAAATCGACAACATAAGGTTGCATGAGTGTAGGTGAATTACTGGAATGCTGCATACGTTGATTACTCATTGATTTTGATTGTTAATCTTTATTAATATCTTATTTGCCCGTCTTTTTTTTTCGTCGGCTCTATTTTATGCGGCTTCAGTGCCTTCCTGGGCTGATTCTTGCATACTCAAGGATATGCCGAACCTGACCATGCAATACATGGCCGACACCGCTAGCATTGAGCTGATACGTAACTGCGCCGAGGAGGGTCTGCTGAAGCAGTCATGCAAGGGCAAGCAGGTAAGTTAGATGAGAACTGTGTGGAAAACTTAAGTGGTTACATAATTAATATTTAGTAAGATATGTGCTCTCAAACAGGATATAAAATTCACATCGAATTTGATAAGGTGGTTTCAGTAAGCTTTTCAATTTGGTTGTAAAATAAAACCAGTTAGTAGATTCGGTCGCAAATTATTGTTAGGGAATTCGCATGCATTTATTTGCCTCCTCTAGAACTGCCTCGAAGGAAGGGCAGTATTACTTTGTAGAACTGAAATAAGTCTTGCAGGCTCAATGGACCTCGTTTCTCTGGAACTTCTTTTTCCCCAGAAGAGATTATCATACACACTAAAAAAACTAAATCGATATAAAAGAATCCCATTCGAGGAAGGAGTGAGTATTACTTCTGCATTCGTATTGCTCCGGTTTTGGCACCAACGTCTTTTTGTTTTTCTGTTAAGGAATACAGATTTTTCAGCCTGCCTAGCACACCTGCGATTTGGACGCTATCGTTTGAAGCTTAGATTCAGAGTTGAACACTTTTAAAAACCTTTCATCCATAAATTGTTCAAGACCTCATTTCAGTAATATTACTCTTCGACACTTCGTGACATAATCAGCTCAGAAAGAGAGCGAGAATTTGTTGAATCTGAACACAGATACACGGTTACAAATAAAGTGCACTCAATTACCTGAGTAAGAAACCTAAAGAATCCTAAATTCCAATGCCAATTCAAAGTCCTGTTTCCCAGATTCGCTTTCGAGTGTTAAACAACTTATTACCTTTTGAAAATCGTCTGACAGCAGTTAATAACAAGTTTCCATAAAAGTTTTCTGAAAGATCTCCAAAATTTTCTTAGAGCTTTCTTGATCTCATTACTAACAAATATTTGGCTTTTTCAGCTCCAGCACTAAACACAAGCTAATAATACATTTGTTTTCCTAATACCCGTTTTCCTCCACAGGACCGCGATCGTGCACTAAGCGAGCTGATCTGTCCGCGAGAGCGTCTCGAAGCGCAACGCATCAACGACATAACCAACTCGCATTTCAAATCACTACAAATCATCAATAGTATACGCACCGACAACAACGAGAATAATGACATTGAACTTTTACCGCTAGGTGAAACATCTTACGGCTCGGCCAGCAGCAGCGACATCTCGGAGCAAGTGCCAACCGAAAAGAATACCGTGCAGCGACTCATCGAACAATTCAATGTGGACGACTTGATGCAGGCAGATGAGGCCGCAATGCCGCTGACTAATTATCACATACCCGGTGAGATACCGAAACCCGTGAAGAAAGCCGCGAAGAAAGTGATTATAACAAACGATGGTGATTATCAAAAGAAGAATCGTGCACAGAAATATGATGAAAGCACCATTCAGTTGCCACCGCCGACACCAACACCAAAAAAGCAACAACAGCTTTTGGCTTTGGAAGACATGATGATGGGCGATCAGCCACAACAAAGCGGTGAACCGGAAATGCTGGAGCATGTCGGACCTGAAGATGATGAGCTGTCGAATGAGATAATGGAACCATTGCCGCATAAGAAGAAGGTGCTACCACAGGACTTAAGAACAATGACACCCATCACCGAGAAGTCTTCGGAGCAGATGATAAGCGGAGAAAAGCAAGCGCCAATTGGTGAAAAGAGAAAAATGTTCAATACTACAATGGCGCCAGCTACCCCCACTGCAAGTAGTACCAATCTAACCCCCACCACAATAACTACAACAACCACTACCACCACTACGAACTCTGCAACAGTAGCACTGTCAACAAGTGAGCCTAGCAGCTCTGCAACTCCAAGCTTTCCAGCGTCTACAACTGCAAGAGATATTAAAATTACAGCAACAACCGTCGAGACTACTCAAGCAGCTGCTGCACCTACCACAGTACATGCTTCCAGCGTTGCATCTGAGCATACAACCAAGGAGTCCGAGATTCTCACTCACTCTTCCTCCTCTTCGGCTAGTAGCTCGGTAACATCACATGCGGCACCCAAAACGATCGGCAGCGAAGACACGGAGTCACTTTCAAATATAGGTCATCCAATGCATCCGCAACAACAGCACGGCAATACCAAAATCGACGAGTTGCCACATCCACATGTTAAGGAGTTAGCAGACAATTCGCATTTTATACCACCAATGTTGTTGGTGAAGTCTCATTATGTGCCTCCGCTGAGGCACAATGAACACGAACATCATACCGCTAGTTTGGATGGACATGGAGATATTCGCGTAACTACTGGTGAGTTTGAAATCTTCGAAGAGAAAGTCTTAGAATTACATGTTTATGGTTATCCTGTAATAAGAGGGCTTGATCTTATCAGATCTCTAAAACTCCAAAAATGTCAGAAACCGCCTCTATAACTAGGGATTGACTATTCAAAGTTGTACTCTCTTTTCGTTTACCGAAACTTTAACTTCGATTGTTCAACAGCCGGACTGTCCATATAAAAGATTTTCGAGGAGTCCCGTTCTCGTGTATTTTTCTCAAAACTTTTTTTTTTTTGTTAATTATGAGATTTTGGAAGTGAATATATCTTAGGGATATAAACAGCATTGTTTATATAATTTTTTGTTAAATAAGAATCTGAGTCCAATATGGCTGTCTTAGTCAGTTCATTTCGATTGAACCTTCCTTTTTATGTACCCCCCATATTGTGGATCACAATTTTTGTTCAATATTATATCGGGCGCCTTCGGAAAATGATGAAATTGGAAAAATAAGAACAATTTCGACACCATTTCCGCAATTCTTGCAGGTAAGATCTCGAGTTCATCATTTGAGGCTCATTTTCAGTCCTTTAAAGGAACTTCGGTAAAAAAAAATCTATATATCACGCTTACTTGAAAAACCTATCAATGCCAAGAAAATTTTGTTAAAGATCGGATCTTAAAATCTTGTATTCCTAATCTAAAATATATATCCAAGAGCCATGTTGTGTTAGACAACCATATTAATTTTCCAAAGTTGACCCCTCAACATCTTACACTTTCATAACAAATTAAATATATTACAACCAACCGAATTAATTTAACCAACATCCTTTTGTGTTGAACTGTTTTACTCCAGGTAAACCGATTGATGGCACAGTTCACACGCCCACAACAACAACACAAAGTCAAACAATGGCCGAGAAAGCTGCTGATACTGACGTTGAGACGATGACCACAATAACGGTGACCGCCACAATGGCAGCAATAAAATTGGCAACAACAAAGGCAACAGTAACAGCAGCAGCAGCAGAGACATCCACCAACATTGATGGATTGACAGGCGAGGCGATCGATAAATTCACAGTACTGGTGGGGCAACAACAAGACCAGCAGACGCCAGCTCAGCTAACCGCTAAGATAATTGACAGCGCAAGTGCGGCAAAGACAAATCAACGGCAACAACAACAGCAACGACAAGATGATGACAAGCAGAAAAATTTGAAGGAGCAAAGGCAAACTGCCAGCAAAGTCGACAAAATTGCAGAGAAGGTAGAGGGTGTCAAGGAAGTTGTTGCTGAGCAAACAACAATAACAACTGACACAGATGAAACAACAACACCAACTACTACAGCGCCACTAACAACAATGGCTGCCAGCATTAACAAGCAGCATGCAACAGCGACACCCGCAACAATAACAACAACAGCACCCATAGCAACAACAATGAAATCTGATGACATCGCTTCAAGGCATGAATTTGAAAAGCCAGTAAAACGGGACCCACAAACAAAAGAAATATCCGTGCTGACAACTAATGTTGGAGACGACGACATGCCAGCCACAACAACAACAACTACCACTACAACAACTACAACAACTACAACGAAGCCAACAACAGCGCAGACGGATAAGTTGCAAGTAAGGAAAGCCGTAACCACAACAAAAAGGCATCCGCAGGAAGAGCCAACCAAAACAACAACGACAACAACAACAACAACAATAGCAGAAGCTATGCTGCGAAACAAAGGCAACGCCGAGAACGTACGTCCTTCATCGCAATCAATCTTGGCTACAACTGCTGCTTCCCCTTCCCCCTCCGCTTCCGCTTCCGCAGCAACCGTAACACCATCAACACATACAATGACAATAACAACCGCATGCAGCAGTGACACAGATTTAGACTCGACAACCGACGACACCTTGGATGCGAGCACCACAACCGAAGATGCCGGCGGCAAGAAGCTGACGCGTGTACATCGCACTTGCCAGCCGCGCATCGAGAAGACACATAAGGCTAAGCATACGAAACATCATGCCGCACAAACCGTCGATCCGCCCGCACCGACGCGCAACTTCATGAAAGAGCAGACCGAGACGCCGCCCTACAAGCCGAATCGCCATCGCGTGCTGACCAAACCGGAAACTGTCAGTTATTTCAAGAAGATTTTAGGTTAAGCGAACTGCGCGAGTAAGGAAGAGGCGGCACGAAGGCGATGTGAGTTCGCGGTGGTCATGTGAGATAGCACAGGTGTGAAGTAAGAAGGTTAAAGTGTTGAGATCACACATATTAGACAAAAGCAAAAATAGAAGCAGAAACAAGTGAAAAATATACATTTACTTATAAAGCAGCTAAGTTTGTAGGTAAGATAAAATAGTAAGCGTAGTGGAGCGTGAAAACACTTCAAACCAGAATGCGAACTAAAGTGGAGGTAGTAGTTGTTTGCGAAGCATGGTATAGCTTAGACGCAGAAAATACAAAGAAAGGTAGTAGATAAAAAGCAGATAAAAATTGTTTCAAGCGCCACGCAGCTGAACAACTCAGATTTAAGCGAAAAATTTAAGTAGCTAAGGCATAAAAGGGAGAAATTAATATAGCATGTCAATTTCGAAGGTAAGAATATGGCGTAGGAGATCTAAGTTAGTGACAACAACAGTCTTAAAAGTGGAAGACACGATTGAAGTCTCTAGCGTTTCGCTCGCATTTTATATTAAGGTAATTACAATGCATAAATAGCAAAGGTGAGCAGGGTATAAACAGAAGATTTGTGGAATTAGATACATACACACATACATACATACATTTATATATCTGGAGATTTCGATGAAGGCCAAAATAGTTGAGTATCATTGCATAGGTTTGCACAAACTACAACGCACACACACAAAGACACAAAGACACCTAAAGCAAAAAAATAAAAGAGTATAACAATTTTACATACAAATAGGCCGACGCCAAAGCCATTAATATGATGTTATAAATTTTTCATGTTTTATTATTAACATAGATTTACTATATAAGCTGAGAAAGTTAAAGCGTTTCATAGTTCGTTCTACAGATAACTAACTTTTCTTGCCAACGCCACGCCAAGTAATCTAGTACTGGGTAATCTAACAACAATCTAAACGCGCACAAACACTAGGGGGAGCTGACCTTCAAGTCCAAGTGAGTCATATTCATTTACTAATGGTTAGACGATAGAACGTTCTGAAGAGAACAGCTGCTAAAGTGATTTAAGTTAATGTGATCCACAAGATAGAGTCGGCGATTGACAGTAACAGCAGGCTCATAAGCCAACACCCTGTGGTTCCTGTTAAGTTACTGCTACTTTTTGAATAACCACATTTAAAATATCTCTGTACCATCATTAAGAGAGAATTATACAAAGGAAATTACATGTACACAGAACGGTAAATAACGAGATCTTGCGTTAGCAAATCTATTTCAACTGTATATAACATTTTCGAGCCAATATTCTTAGTGGTAGGAATTTCAAAATTGATCATTTATGATCCTCGTGAGATCATAAAAGAATAATTGGGAATGTTCTGGAAACTTGGTAGTGCTCGTGCTGCGGTTGATCTGCGGTCTATGGATCTGCTTATCCAGGCTGAACTATGGTTTACGACCGCTACTGAGGTAGTTTTTGAAACTTCAATTTTTTCTTAGTCCATACTTTATTTGTTTTATTACTTTTTATATTACCCTTATTTATTTATAATCTCACACCCCTTTGAAGCACAATCTTATTGTGAAAAGTTTGATTCTATATTGGATTTCATGAATGAAGTGTTTATCGATGTTTACTCGGGTTCCAAAATCGACGAATTTTTCTTGAACTAGACTATGACTATCGAAAAAGACTGTCAGAAGAGGAATCTGACATCTTATTACAAGAAAAATCTAGAAATTAATGAAGAAAAAAAGAATGGTTCCAAACATTACATTAAGCACAATAAGAGACAAAACGCCAAGCTACCTGGAGTCGTCTTAGGAATCAAGGATGAAGAGATATTCCTCTTAATACTAACGTAGTAAATTAATAACCGATGTTTTCAATACACTAGTTTCAATTAACTGTGAACCAAATGCATGCCATATGTTTTGTGCACTGCATATTGGAATGGTTTTGTGGTTTTTAGGGTTAACCCTCACATGACAATATTATAACATTCGTAACCGTTGCAGAGAACATTTCAGCAGAATTACATAATTTTAGACTCAAAGCTTAATGCGGTTTATACAATAATAAAAGTCGAGCTTTGTGTATGACAAATAAAACCACAAAGTACACAGCATATTTAAAATATTAACAAATTACAAGCAGATTACTTGGCTTAATTGGCATTGGCAAACAAACTAGATATATATATATAATATATTACAGTATGTTTACGCAGCATTTTTGATTGCCATTAAATATTTTGCACATGGAAATAATAAAATTTTCATTTTCGAACAACAACAAAGGCAATTAACGAATGTATGGAAATTAAAAAAAGAAAACAAAATCAAGACTCAACCAAACAACAACAACAAAACCGTTAAATAATCAAATGAAGAAGTTAGCAAACAAAGTTTTGCGCAAAACTAAAAGCGCACAAGTAAAAATTAAAACGCACACACATATATAAAACACACACAAAAACATGAATGTGAGACAGAGAAAAAACGGGGAGAAACAAAAAACAACAACAAATTTTATTACTCATTATGTACAATTGAAAACAAAAATTTATATTAAATCGTTTTTAAATTGAATAACCCAAACAAGAATAACAAAAATAACAAAAACAATGCGTTTATGGGTGCATTTTGAATGGTTTTTGTGTTTAACGATTAAAAGCAAAAACAATAAAGGAGCAGAAAACATACACACACACACACGCACACACACACACACAAAACACATTTAAACGATTTCGAGTATTGTAATAATTACAACAACAAAACAATATGTTTAAAAATTGAAATTAATTAATTAATATTAATAGTAAAATAATTATGAGAAGTTATTAAGCCGACATTGTGTAAGCGAGCCTCATATGTATGTGTGTGGTGGTGTGTGTGAGTCTATGCGAGCAAGTAATTACATGCATGGCTAACTGAAAGCATATTAGGCAGCTAGGTGCTGTCGATAGCCGCATACACAACCAGCAGAACACACACACACATGCATATATACATCCGCATGCGTAGAGGCAGGGTGGTGCATTTGAGTGCAATTGCAACACATTTTTTCTGCCAAATTTAATTATTTGTCCGTGTAGCTTTTGTTGTTTGGGTGCAATTAAAGCGATTAATGTCAACAAAAATAAGAAAAATTTTAAATACAACAACAAACAAATGCAAAGTTATAAAAGTTTTCACTAATATAATAATATTTGTTGTGCGTTTGTATTGCGCAGCAAAATAAATAAAAACAACAAAGCGCAGACAAACAGTAAAGAGAAAACAATTGTGAATTGGTATTACAAATAATGAGTAAAAAGAATTATACAGTATAATTAAATGGAATTTAATAAAACTAATGAAACAATAAAAATAAAACTTCCTGCAAAATAGTTTTATTTACTAAAGCAGATTGATGAACATAGTCAACATATCAAAGGGGTAAATCACTTTTGCCGTTAGCGCTAATTATACAGTAAGTATTTCAATAAGTTATCTTATGAGATTTGGCAGAATAAACATACTGTTATAAAACTGTGTGAAATTGTGGCAATGAGTATGATCAAAAGACAGAAAAACAAAACCAAATAACCTATATTTGGATTTTACAAATTTTATTTATTTTCTTGGATTTGGTATTTTCGGCATATGGGCACAGCGTAATTAAGCTTAAAGCTCGAACTCTTATGAGCACAGTCTACTCTTTCTACAGCACCATTATCTCTAATGGAACTTTACTTAGAATATGACTAATATTAATTAACAAGGAAAAAACTAGAAGTGTTTGGCTATACATTGGCAGAGCATTCTCTTTGCACTCACAGCGGCTTCAGCTCAGTAGGACAATGACAATATAATGATCCGGTATTATAATTAATCCGACAAAAACCTTACTGAAACGGTTCTAAGCACTGCAGTGATGAAAAACTTTAGATCTCAATATGGTTAGAGTTGAGTTGATTTTAGTCCTTCATGTACTCTAGATGATCACACTCATTTCGGGGAACAATGGACATTCTAAACTTGATCTAGGGACCCTATACTATTAGCTTGTTGTATCTAATGTCACTCTTGACAGTTATAATCTCCCTGTTATAAAACAAAGGCACTGCTGAAACGAATCTTCCAAATAGTACTCCATTAAACCCCGAAAGGTCACTCGTTAAAAATACCCCTTCATATCCATTTTCCGTGTTTTTTTTTTTGTAGAAATGGGGATGAAGATAATAGCGAAAAAACTCTTTTCTCAAAATCTCTCTTATCACGATAAATTTCTTATTTGCAAAGAGGCTTCTTAGTGACTTATTACTATTTATTGATAGCATTGTTGTTGTAATCATGCACACTAATAACAATAATACAACTCAATTATTTAGCACTGATAAACGAGCCAGCCCATCTATTAAGCCACACCTCTGCAAGGGCAGCAAAGGGCCCAACCACGCCTAAATTAGACACCTGCCAATGGCTTCAGTGTTATCCAGCGAACATCTCTAAACATATACGCACGTATATACTCGCAGCAACCTTTCCATCACTCACCCAATTCGCTCAAACCCACAACATTCACTTAACAATTCAATTATTTTAAAAGAACTGTGTGACTGTACCGCACCCTTTGTGTGCGTATTTGTCTGTAGACGCTTTGCGATTACTGTCGTTTGGTCAATAATTGAAATTGAATTGAAATTGCATTAAATATGTGCACAAAGGGTCGCTGATGACTCAAAGCAACCAAACAATGTGAGTAAAAATGCATAAGAACAAAGCAGCCAAGTGGAAAAATAAACGGGAAAAAATATCTAAAAGGTAAACAAACCGTAATTGTCAAGCGCTCCATTTATAAATAAACAAGGATTGAATTCGAAAAAAGGTTCGAATAATGTGAACTATATTATTTGGCAAGCAAAGTGAGAGAAATTTTAAAAGAGAGAAATCAGCATAATAATGAGCAGCTGAAAAACATAGCGAGTACTTAAGGTTCGCTTTTGCGTAAATAATATGGAAAACGTACTAAAGTGGAGCAATTTTCCTTTGTCAACTTGTAAGTGCTCATTGGTATGCAAGGCCGTAAAAATTATATTTTTATGCTCTCGCAACATGTTGCACTGGGTATAATAGTTTTGCTCACCTAACGGTTGTTTATAACACAGTAAGCTGAACTGAATCAAAAATGAGTGAGGTTGGACCACGAGTGGAGTGCCACGCCCTCCAAAATTTTTGTAATTTACTTATAAAGTACTACCATAAAGCGGTGATTTACGAAACTACTCAAACACTCTAAAAAAGCAACCAGAAATGTCCAATTTACAGCAGGCTTACATGAGCATCAGTTGATGAATTTAGACAACAGGCGGGGGAGTGCTAATTTTTAAGGGAAAATTAATATTCGGTAAGAGGGAGAAAGAGAGAAAGAGAGAGCCGGTAAGAACCAAAGAGAAAGTTGACTTTATCCCCCATTTATATGTGTGAGTGAGTACGTGACCTATAGTATTAGTTAAGCCGGACCAACTTGTTCAGAATTATAAAATATGTAATATTTAGCTGCACCCGAACTTAACACTTTTTATCACCTTCTTTGTTTTTCTTACATAACGACTAACTTTCAAGTAAAATTCTGAACAATTCATTAATTTAAAAATTAATATTTTAATAAAATGTTGATTAATTGACGGAGATGCTAGCAAGATATTTAACTATGTGCACTAAACTCTGAAATCGAAAATTATAAATCCCTTTAGCACTCAACAAAATAGTATCTTCATAAAAAATCAAAAGAATCAACCAATTTCAGTGATCAGCGTCAAATTATTTTCCAACTGAAATTCGAAAGAAAAATCTTTCTTTTTAGTCAACAAAAGCAGCATTTTGAATTTGTATATAATCCTTCATAATTTTGTACCTAAAATCATAACTCATACTATGCGCTTCTTAAATGGCGAACGTTCTGTCACTTGAAAGAAATGCAACCATAAATTTTCTCAAGTCCAATTAATTTGCTACACTCATAATTGGCATTAAGCTGGATGATAAT
Source organism: Bactrocera minax (assembly GCA_021498325.1). Taxonomy (NCBI): domain Eukaryota; kingdom Metazoa; phylum Arthropoda; class Insecta; order Diptera; family Tephritidae; genus Bactrocera; species Bactrocera minax. Next base: position 885,093 of record JAKEEE010000002.1, read on the forward strand.
TCATAGCCTTGATTATATACAGGTATTTTATGCGATATCAAAGGTAATAAAGAAGGGTGGAGAGTGTGGAAAATGAAAATACTGCAAACACAACAAAATAGGCGGAAATAAAAGAACATTTGTTTTTACTAGGAAACAAGGAAAAAGGGCAACTTTGCTGTAGTATTTGTATTTTTACTACATTAACCTTCATCGACTCACAGCTCATTTTCAGCTAGCAATGTTTTGGCTCCAATCTGTTTTTAAAATATTTATATATTATATAAAGACAATATATGGCTACCTCATTGAAGTAGCAAACTTCTTTTTGTTATTACTTTGTTCTGGATATTTACCAAAATCTAATATTTAAAAATATTTTTTCTAAGCCAGTTGTTTGTTCGATTCACTACGCACCAAGATGAAAGATGAATTCAACAAAATTGCGCTTACATTCCTTTTTGAAAGCGCTGATATGACATCTGTCTCCATATCTTTTTAATATGTATAATTAAAATGAAAATAAATCAAATTTAACTTGGCGTTTCGGCATACATATTAAATAACTTCAATAAAGAGCGCATAACTGTAAAAATACGTGCTTGCAAAAATGCTTAAATCATTTTAAATGAACTCGGCGAAGTTGAAACATATTTCACTGTAAATATTAATAATACATACATACCCGTAATCAAGTCAAGCAGTGCATTTCATTTGACGTTGCTTAAAAATACACGAATATTTCCATATTTTTTACCATTAAATTACTTAATATGATTTTACGCCAGAATTCAATAATTTTTTCGTCATCAAGGCAATAAGTAAATAACAAATAAACATACATATGAACATTGCAGCCAGAAGTATATACTTATTCTACTAGCAGTACGAGGATGTGTTAATGATGGGGGTTCCACACCACTAGCACACCATATCTGATATATGAAAGTACAAAAAGTTGATATCTTTACCATACTTTTTTCACATTTTTAATAAAAAATTGTTTTGTTAACGAACTCAAGGAGGGACCGCGTCCACGGGGACCAGAGATCCAATTTCGGAGAGTAAGAAAAGCATATAATCTCGATATAGGACGCTGACGAAGCTTACGGCGAAGGTTTATAACTGGATGTTTAATACAAAAGCGGAGGCAATTAGTTAGGGGTATACACTTCGATACCAACTCCCAATCCCCAATCAGTATTAATAGTAGCAGTAAGTTAGTAGCAGCAGTTAATAAAAGTGCTGAGTCACTGGCTAAAATCTGTAAATAAAAGTGCCAATGCGTGTTGGTATGCTAAGCGAACCATTTTTTTTTTTCATATCATCATGGATCACAAACATATTTTGAAGAAAAAGAGCGCACATAATTTTTTGAAATAAAAAATATTAAATATTGTAAAAGAAGTAATAATTTCCATCAACAATAAAAATAACTTTTTTTAAGTTTAACGCATATCAATTTATATAATTAGTAAAAGTTGCCAAGTTATAATATTATATTGAATATACTTATTGATAAAAACTGAATACAACCGAACTATTATAACTATTTCTTATTTTCATTTCATTTCAATTCATTTCAATTCATTTTCTATAATCATACCCAGAGTTTGAACTAAATTTCATCACAATATTCAACTAATTAAATTTTTCATATACGAGAGCATAAGTACACGGAACAACTGGGCGTATGAGTGATCTGCAAACATTGCCTGCAATGAGGGAAATATACATCATAAGAATCTGTGCTATCACAATATGAGTCCATTTGTCTACAACTCCCTCAAACGCAAAACAAATGACAATTTGTCACCTTGGCCACTTGGGATGATGCAACAAATTTGGTTTTAGTTTTAGCTTTTGGGATCGTACATGAAGAACTATTTCTAAGACAAATTTTTGAAAAATTATTCCAATAGAGGGAATGGTGGATAAAGAATTTTTTATTGGCTAAAAAATATGAACATCAAAGGTGTAACCAAACTGGCACACATGCAGCCACCCTCACAACCACGAAAATGTATCAACATCAAAATGTATTTCATTCCTGTCACGACAGCTCATGCAGGCGTTAAAGGTTGCACATACCCGAAATTTAAGTGCAGAAAAAATGGCATTTCACACGCAATTACACTAAGAAGGCGAAATTACAGCAACTGCTATCAAAAAGTGCTGTGCACATATGCTAAGTTAGATAAATGGGTTACTACAAATCTCGACGGTGTGACACGCGCTTTCTTGGCTGCTCAAACATAAGCGAACACAGCGCATACTTTTAATACTGCCAAGCAAGTCAGTGGTGGGAAAACGCTACATTGTACCATTTTACATCCACATTCCTGAAACAATTTGCTCGCAACATGTGAGTAAGTGCTGAATGCGGTTTTGACAATTCCATGATTGCACATTGGGATTTGGCGCGACAAATTTAATTTCCACGCCACAGAGGCGCACACACACAAACAAAAAAACTGCTGACATACGCACTACGTAATTCACTGCTTTACAAGAGAGGCTGAGCTGGAGAGCACAGAATTTGGCGTATCCTTATACGCTGACGACGAGCGAGCAAGCGGCAAAAGCGCCGACAAAGAAATGGCAAAAACATGAAAGCGAAAACGCAATAATGAACATGAATGGCGGTTAGCAAGCAAGCAAGCAAGCAAGCAAACAAACAAACAACGAAAGAGATATTAAAAGGATTGCGGTCTTCGGCTTTAATTACGCGGGTGAGAAAAGCGGCCGCTTTGGTGCGCATCCATTCAGCTGATTACCAGTATGCCGCGTGTGCCGAGTGTGCCATCGGCGTGCGTAAATTTCATTAATGTTTGTGGTATAGCACAGCGTGGCGTGTGTATGTGTGCGTATGTAGGTGGGACAGTTTTAATAACAGCAAGATTAAAGCAGTTAAGCTAAAACTCGTATTGTCTAAAGGCGCTCTACCCACAAATCGTAACAGCTAAAAGGATTTGGCGGTGATTTAAGTGTCGAGAAAGGATAAGCACTAGGCATGCAAAGCCGAGCAATCAATGGGCCTCCAAGCGGATTGAAAGCAATTACTGTTTGTAACCTTTGCAAACCTCGCGATCAGCGCTGGCTCCTCCCACGGTGCATCTCATTTTACTAGCTGCTGATTTGCAATACTTGTATAGAAACCGAAGCCAACAAATCACGCAGTTGGTGAAGTTTCCCATGCGGGCAATCATAGTTATTTTGGAAGTAGTGGAAGTAGTAGGAATCAAAAAGCTCAACAGTTGCCTACGATTTGTAGTAGAGTAGAACAGAATGTGAACTAATTATCTTGAGTTATCAGTCACTTGAATCATCAATTGAGTTATCATTTTAAGATACACAGAAATAAAGTCCAAGCCAACCCGCGAGAACACAATAGATATATGTATGACTACACAAAAATGCCCACAGATTGGGATTTTCCAAAATTGTTTTGTATTTCAGAACTGGTTTCCACCCGAAAAGTAGGCTCTCATACTGGAAACCCGAGACATTAAACTTTCATCCAAAGTTGGAAAAGCAGACTCATTATATTAAATATGCATCGCTAGCAACACACTACAATAATTTATTTTAAAACTATATTGATTCTTTACCCATGGACCGTGAGAATAAAAACCTACAAAAGTTAGGAGTACTTACAGAGATAAGGTTAATGTACAGGTTTACGGCGTCACAAAACTTCAAATGTTGGTTACAACTAAATCTTGTGTGACAATTATCTCATCATTTACGCTTTGCACACTTCCGTCCAATTTTTGATGTGAATTTCGTTTGCGGTGTCGTGAAGTGATACTTCGAATGGCTGAACGCTGGGCACTCATAGAAGTAGTACACTAAAATCATCACCACCAACAACACATAGCCTCCACTCTGCCAATTCCGTCCTGCCTAGGCTGTGGAAGTAAAATCTTAAGCAAAAGAGTGTTCAAACAATCAACACAGGCGGGCTGGGACCCTGTAATTTCTCAATGAAAGATCTCAACTAAAATGTTTGTATTTGTTGATGAAAAAGTGTTGCTGCTATGTAGTACCGCAGATCGCAGATAAGGGTCTAGGAAGAAACAAGTGCTGGTTCATTCAGATAAAAAATTCGATCACAAATCATTCAAAACGAAGAAAAAATTCCATGAATTGGGCTTCGAATAACTTTTGCATCCACCGTACTCTAAAGACCAGATCGTCGAAGACCTTTATCTATTCTCAGAGATCAAGCGAATACTTGCTGGAATGAAATAAAACTTAATGATAGGTAATTGTCGATACTGGGGCCTATTTAAAAGCAACCAACTTATCGCACTAAAAAATGGTATCGATGCTGACAATAATAAGGAATCATTATTCTTTACTACCATAAAATCGATGGATTGAGAGAGAATGAATGGAATAAAATAAAAAATGTTCACTTTCTGAAGAAAAGGCCTTACAGATTAGTAATATTAAAACTATCGAGCTTAAACTATACTCTTTGATTTAAAATCAGCTATAGAAGTTCTAAACTCGGTGCAGTTTTATGGAAAAGCAAACTTTTTTACAGCCATCCCTGATTGCTTTTTTTCTTTGAAACCAACAAAATCCAACGATTCCTACTACTTTAAAGTAAGCAGTAATATTAACGCCCACCCAAGTCAACACTCACAAAAACATACTATCTAACGTAGGGAAGGACGAGTGTCATAGCAGTCTGATGACAGCCATACAACAGCTGAAACAACTACAACAACAAATGCATGTGTACTTACGTAACATTTGTGATGTCAGCGCGAAAGGCGTACATCGTACGAACTTAGTCATCAGTCGCGACTCACGGCTCTTACACAACGGCGCCGCACTGCTGTCACACGAAACTGCTGGCGTTATCAACGTCAAATGAAATAACCGCAACTCACAACGCAATATGCCGATAGGCAAAAATGCAACAAAAACCGACAACAACAAGTACAACAAATGCTGCAAAGCCAATAAGGAAACCGACAGCTAGCTAGTCACTATCAACCGCTACATTTCCGTTAGCTGTTAGAAAGTCCGCAACAGCAGCTGGCAGCAACAACAACTACAAGCGAGCTGAAATAATGTCATAGTTGTAGGCCGTCACTGGTCATGAGCTCCGCTAAAGCGAGTCAAGCAGCTACATTAAGTCACAGCTACAATGAGTACGTACATGCCCCGAAGGGCAGCAGTTGCGTGCAACACTTTTGCTAGTATCTGTTCGACTTTCTGGGGCAACACGGAGTCGAGGTTTCCGTTGACACACGTACGAACTTCTGAAACTTAGTTGCTGCAATTGTGGCACTATACCACAACAAAAGCTCTATACATTGTTTAAATGAAAATTCGTTCGCTGTTGTTGTTGTTGTTAGCGCGGCTAACCGAAAAGAACATGACAAGCTGTGGTCTGCAATGAAAGTGAGATTGCAAAATTGTATTGGATTGTATTTTGAAAAGTTTTTGTTAAAGCTTTGTTTTTGTTTCGTTTAGAAATTATCGACTTTACTAGCTTTTTGTATTAAAATAAGCATACAGACCATACTAAAACCACCATATCAAAGGAACTAAACTGGCAAAGCGTTATGTGAATCTAAAAGTGATACTAAACCCCATATTTAATATGTCTTGGTTAGATAAACTATAAAGCGTCTGTATATGGGCTTTGCAAAATACTGATATTTACAGACATCTTCCGAGTCTCTAAAGCAACCCCACATTGTATCGATTTTAAATAGGTATTCTCAAGCTTATATCATGTTGCTAAATACCTCAAACTACCTTGAATGTATTTAAGAAGCTACTGAGAACTCTGCCAGCCAACTATTGGCTAAAATCAACGAAGAAGTATGCTTGCATTTTCTGATTAGGCTCAGTGAGTATGAGCGAGCGACAGAGAGAGCTTTCGATGGATTATCTTAAAGAGCATAAGATCGCCAAAATTTTAATCTCGTGAATCCTAGAAATCTTCTGCCTAATTTACATATAAAACCTGATGTGGACCATATAAATCAGTTAATCAATCGCAATCGGTAGTTTGTTCTTCTGTATCGTTTAAACCACCTTCGGAGATTGTTAAACTCTGAACAAGATCTAATAACTAGTATTATATGAGAGACATCTGCTTAGCACGAAATGAAAAATAGAGTTTACGATTTTTGCAATGGAGAAATAAAGTTGCTTGAAATTTCGTCTTTCCAATCGCATTACCAATATGGAATTCTTGCAAAGCTGTTTTGGAGAGTCCAGTTTATTTATCATATCAATATTTGATAGTCATAAAGCATGCATAGTCATGAAAACGTAAAAAGCTTTCCTTTGGCGCTCAACATTTATTATCTTTTGATTACATATATGAAACAAGAGTCATATGAAATAATCTTATTATAATTAAAACTAAAACTTATTATAATAATATCGTACATTATCATACGTACTACCGATGGAGCATAAATATTAGCTCCAGTGAACACACGACGAGACGATTTTGACCACAAACAGAAATTCGCTGATATACTTAAAAGCCATCCGGGCCGAGGGCGGGAACATTATTTATATTAAAGAAGAAGGGAAGAGTTCGAAGGGTCTACAAAACACTATTCCTTCCCGTTTTTAATTTAATAAAAAAAACCTAATGACCTAAAATTTATATTTTCATATCATTTGTTGTACATGTTAATATTAGAAAATATGTTTTTCACTTTATAACATTATAAAAAGAATTTAAATCAATCTTTCAATAAAAGTAGCAATGTAATTTACTTTATTCAATTACATCACAAATACATGTTTCACATAGGCCCATATTCAATATCCTCATACTTATTTTCATGCAATTTGCGCAAAGTTAATTAATGGAATAATATAATAGTGACTTCAATTATACTTTGACCACCACGAACTTTAGATTTCTTCAACTAATCTCCGCCGAAGCTGATTGCACTACTTTGAGATTGCAAAATGTATGTATCACTGTGGTATCACAGAGATCTGAAAGTGAAAGAGAAAATTCGAGAAGATTAAGTGTTTTTACATTGCAATTGAAGTGTTAAAGTAAAGAGTAATTTAAAATTGCGCATTAAAAAATTGTCATAATTTTGCTTTTACCAAATCATGTTATTTCGAGCAATAAATGTATAAAACTTAATTGAAAGCTATTTGATATACTTAAAGCAGTTTTTATGTGAATTGAATTCAAGTATTTTGTGCAAGTGATGGATTCACATGTTTATCACGCTAAAATTTTATGTACTAGATAACACTGTAATCAAAATATTTACTAAATCATCGAATTTTGTTCATATTCGGATCACATATTCTCTGCATGAAATGAAATATGCGGACCAAAAATATGTTCAAAATGCGGAGCTAGACTCAAAATGTTACTTAAACTTATATTTAGCTTCCAATTCAGGGCATATGTGGATTCCGCCACTAATATTAAAAAAAAAAAATTCTATTCAAAAATTCTTAGATATATCCGTTAGAAGGTGTTGAAGTCAAAATATCTCCCATAAGTTTTTTCTATAAATTCATATATGTATTTAAGAGTTTATTAAATTATGGCTTTAAATTTCAGTTGCCATTATGTCAAATTTAATGACAAAAATTTGGCAACACCAACATATCGATCAAATAATGAAAATGGCAACAAGGTGTCAGTTTCAATTAAGATGACATTTTACAACTAATGAATTGACAAGTACAAATTTAGCTTTGACAAGTAGGTTGCCAATTTGCCATCAAAAGAGTTGTCATCAATTGTTATAAAAAATAGATAACAACAGTTTTTATTGGTTTGACAACAATTGTCATTGAATTTGACATAGGTGCATATAATAGAGAAACTCAGCCAAAGAGAAGAGATATTGCAGTGAACCAACTCCAACTAAAATTGTCAACTTCCCATAGAAAGTGTTATCATCAATCGTTAGTAAAATGTAATAACCAGCGTTATCATTGGCTTGACTAAGACTGTCATTGAATTTGACAAAATGAGAGCAGTGCGTAATAAAGAAACTGCGCAAAAGAGGAAAAATATTATAGTGAAAATCGATATTAAAGGTGTCACCGTAGATAGTCTTCAAACAGAACTATGTATAAAAATATTATATTTGAATTTATTCCTTTTATAACAGCTAAAGCAATGTTTACAAAATGTAATGCAAGCTGATGAAGTTGCACATAATCAAATTCTCTGAATACAAATATATGTGTGCTAATATACTTATTGTACAACAACAAAATATTATAAAATAACAACCACTACAATTAAATAGCACAAATTTGTAAGCGATATTCGCATTATTTTTAAAAATATCAGCATTTTAATCACATTGTTTACACACAAATATACAAATGTTTTTACACAGCTTATTTAATGTCAACAACTTTAGTGGCAAACACATAATCAATGTTTTGGCCAACACAAATATTTACTGTGATTGCGCTTGCAAATATGCAATTCTCCAATCAGCGCTAGCCATCTAATACAATTCCACAACACTTGTGTACATTTCCCAACGGTGCCATTTGAAATGCCGCCAAATTATTGCTAAACGGTGACAATTAATTTGAAAATGTGCTAACAGGTAAGTGTGGTGAAGTTTGGCATGGGGCAAGAGTTCAATGCGAAATTTAACCAGCAATGAAGAAAATATATGAAAGTTATTTCAAGTATGGACCTTTACTAAAGGTTTAAAGATATCTCCTTTTCATAATTTTGTTGTTGAAAGAGGACGGTTTTTAGAAAAGGTTTTCACAATTTTTTAATTTTTTCTGTGGCAGCGCTTGAACGACATGTAGTGTAGAAAGCTTTAGCAAGCATAAAAATGTAGCCGTGTTATATTGGTACTCTTACATTTCGAATATTAGGATTAGATAAGCTCTCAAAACGGCTTCCGAAGAGAGAACTATGACGAACGATAACAATTTAAATGGACGGAAAACAGAAGACAAAAGTTCATCAGCTTCTTTAAAGTGATCCCTTTTTCCGGATGGGGAAAAGTCTAATTTTCTTTATAGAAACCACCTTTGGGACCACCAAGCTTTATAACTTTTTTCCAAAATCCTTAATTTCCTTACTACTATCAATATTTTAAATATAAATCAAATTGTGCTTATTATTGATAGTAACTAGATTCCAGCGTTATCTAGTGGATTTAAACTCCACAATAATGCTGTCTAGGCATACATAAAATCTTGTATATACATATCTATTTACAGAGAGTATTTTTTAAATGTTATTTTTTTAAATTTAGTGTAGGCGTAGCTGTCAAACCAGCTGTCAAGGTAAATAACTGCGTTCGACATTTATGTTCAGTGTGGAGAATTTTGACAAATTACATCAATTTTAGGAGTATAATTACCGAGATGGAGCTAAAAATTATGGAAAAATGGTACGAAATTCCAACAGGATGGACTTCATTAGTCACAGTCGTAGCACCCATATGTCAGATATGCTTTAAATAATAATACTGTTACCACACCACACTTTGTAGGCATTTTTACGAATATTCTAAACAAAACATGTATCTAATAAGTGACCGTGAACAAAAATTAACGCCACATTTTTATCTGCACATGTGCATCAAATGTCTGAAGAAATAACAAAATAAGGCGGCCAATAACCAAGTGAACCGTCAATAAGAATAATGTCAAATTGGGTAAATTGAGCTGAAAGGCACAAAGAGAGGAAAACAACAAAGCTTAGGTAGTGTGAGAAGTTTATCCTAACGCTTAATGAAAGTGAATAACTAGATATGTGTGAACAAAGGAAAAATATTTAAGTAATATACATATACATATGTAAATATGCAACTATTTAGATTCGCATGCAAAAAGAATATTCTATATTTGCGAATACTTTTACATGAAACTTACTCACTTCGGTCTTTAATGTATAATATGCATAATATATTATAAATATGGCAATAGGCGAACACTTTTTGTAAGAAAGTTGAAACTCAAAATTATCGCCAGCTGATTTAAAAAGTATTATGTGAACGTTAAGTGTAAATAGGAAATTTAATTAGCGACTAAACTTACCACTAACTTCAAGACTTCACATATTTACTAACTTTCACTACCTTCTACACATCTACATCTACAAAACATCCCTTTTAGAATACTTTCTATTTGGACTTATGTGTTTTAAAAAATAACTCAGTTTGTACATATTTTAGTATGTGTCAATGTGAGTGACGAAAATGCCAACAGCAATGTCCACTTAAATGAATAATTGTGTGATAAGTAAGTGTAGCAGAAAGAGAAGATAATCATATGAATAGCTCTCAAAACAACGCATTAATACTTCGCTTGACTAAAAGTAAGTAAATACGTGTTCTTCGCGTTGATGTGTGTTTCAAAGCTAGTGACTTAAGAGCTATAAAAATACCACAAATAGCATTTAAGCTTAGATATTCACCAAATGGAGGTTCAAACATATTTATATCCAAACTAAACTAGCTCATGGATGTATGTGGGTATAAATAGTTGCCACTAAACTCACATCACTTAGACGGAAACGGAAACTATTTGATAGCTTTACTACCATGTAATTTGATCTATTGTTTGGTTGTACTTAATTGAATCCAATGTAAACAGTGGCACGCAAAAGTGGTGGCCTCATACCCGCAGGGATGCAAGGAAGTGCCAATATAGGGTTTTGATTAAATATAACTTTAGCGTGACGAATTTTATTTCAAATCACTGGGCACAGGTCTGTGTATGTCTGTGTAATATGGTTTCAACGAGAAGTTCAAAGGTTATAACCACAACCGGCAGCATATAATATGCCTGATAGGATTTCTGAAATAAGAGATTACAAATCAGGCGACGAAATTATACAAAAAACATATTAAAGGACTTACAATAGGTTAAGCCTTGATGCTGGTTTCGTGTCGCCAAACTGTCTATGGCAAGCTCGACAACTAAATCACTTACGGTCAACGAATAACACTTTAGCAGGATATGAATCATTCTTAGTGATCCAGTTTAAAAACGAAGAGGAATGAATCCTAAGTATGAAAAATAGGAAGACCTTTAAATTTTAGTAACTGTCAGTCTTGAGTTCTTTCGTGAATTGACTCAATTCTAAAGGTGCTTCCATGGGTTCATCGCAATCGGGAAACCTTTTCTAAAAATTTACAAAATACTTTATTTAGGTGTTTCATTAAGTCCACCCTCACGAAAGGGTGAGTAATGTGGATGGTCCACAGAACCTTTAGTTAACAGAACGGTATACCTTTTTAAACACATTGAGGTGATAGGAAAAACAAATTACTAGCACTACGGTGCAAATACGGTAATACGACGGCAGAAGTATATGATTTTCTGGTTCTTCGATGAACCAAGCCAATGGCTGGAAAACTAGATTGATCAAAATAGTAAAGAATTTGCTATCTCTGTTAAAAGAAAAAGAGCAACATGGAAAAAAACATAAATTTCATTAACATATTAGCAGAAAAAAAGTAAACTGTTTATCCCTGAGCGCAAATTTGACTGTCTGGAATCGTCGGGAAAAATGGTTGTGCAGAAATTCATTACTTCAGTATGATATCTTTGAATTTTGACTTGTCTAACTTTTTTTTTTAATATTTAAATTAAATTACAAGGAGTTTTCCGACATTAATAGACACATCAAATTGAGATAATGGGCCTTCCTGCATTTGTCTACATGCTTTTTGTCAACACTCTACATTCCACTCCTATCTAAGAGCTCTTGATTACAATCCTCCGCCCATCTTTTCACTAAAGTTTTGTGTTCAAATATTGTATTTACTTAATTTTGTAATTTATTGTTAATTTCATTGGGTTTCCCTGTAGCGTTTTAAACTTTCACAAACACACACAAATCGCCACACAAAGACCTCGCCTCTCGTAATATAGTCCCTCGATTACACGCGCTTATAGATCCATATATGTATGTATGAATATTTTTATGTGCCTGCGTGTGTGTGTATCTCATGCTGCGCACATTAACGACATTAAGCGTTTTTGAATTTCCGCTAAGAGAGGGTAATGCATAGACATGAAAAGCTTTTATTTTGGTCATACTTTATGTACGATAATTTTAAGTGTCATAAAATCCTTTTAATCTTTAATTACTCGCTTGTGGAGTACGCTTTCCTCAATTACTTACGAAAATGTATGTGCATAAATCGTAAACCAAATAATGTGTATATTTTGCAATTCAACATAAATAAGAATATTATAAATACCTGCTAGCTTTAAGAGCTTCACAAGAAAAAAACCGATTTATTAATGAGGAACTCGTAATTGTGTTGAAAAATTCGAAAGGAGCTTTTAAGAAATTGTTGAAACCAAAGGCCACGACCCTTGACTCCTAAAATAAAACTAGCGGGTTAAATGTGCACTCAGAGAAATCGTAAAGTAGCAAACAAAGTTTATAGAAAAAAATCGAAAAATTCAAGCTAAAGCAATACTATGAAATTATTAGAAAAGTGAAAAATATGTGGAGTTGGTTTTATCTTTCTTTCTTCTCTAGCTTCACACCAACCTCATTCAAGTACATGCCTTTTGGGGCTCATGACGAAAGGCGATATTCTTCTTTCTGATTGATGTCGCAATCTTTGACTGAGTTTTGGTCAAAGCCACCACAGCCGCAAGAGCTCCCCTTGTGCCAGCTGATACTACATTTTATACTCTCAGCCTGCATTCTTCAAGCTACGTGTACTTTCAAGAGTTTCAACTAGGTTTTTGTTATATAATATAAGTTATGCTAAGCTTCATGTTCTATCTACACTATACGCTACTCATCATTGGCGAGGGGCACTGGTCCTTGAATCTTCCATAGAATCTTTCTCTCTAACACTACTAGCGCCAACCCATCAGCTAGATATGTCGGTTCGTCGGTGACGCTGGTTCGAAATTAGAGGAAATTATCAGCACCTTTGAGGTTATGATTGCCAGAAGTAATGCGGGAATCCAGACTTTTATGCGCCGACAGTTAACTAGATAACAGAATTAATTAAAATGGGCTGGTTTCTAGGGTTCGGGTATCTACAAACTCGGATAACCATAAACACTCAAAATATATCAAAAGTTCTTTGGAAAGGTACTTTTGGAAAGCTCAACACAGCATTTGTAGAATTAAAGCAAAATATAATAATATGCCACCTTACACCTAACCTAGTCATAGTAAATAATTTCTTCATTAAATTTTCTAGTTGTTGGTTGCTAATGACCACGTACCTACGCTTTACACGTGCCGCTGCCACAAAGTAAGCTCGCAGACACACGGTCTCGCTCACACATTTTAATGACAGAAATTAAAGCTGAAAACCTTTCTCAGTTGCTAAACACTCGCATACTTTGCTTTTGGTTCCAGCCTCACACACGGTTTTAGCCTTTATGTTGGCTAGCTTAGGGACATCAGAACGCCTACTCCTAACCCTAGGCCTACTTAAACCACAAATATGCGAAGACTGAATGATGTAAATAAGCACGGCACTTTCTTTACCGCCTATATTTCATAATATACTGTTTGCTTTGCTTATATCCGCTCTTCTTCTTGCTTTTCCTTGTCCTTCACCGCTACAAGCTCCACTAATGCTGGCGAACATTAAGTTCCATGCATATGCCAGACTGAGCTCACATACCTGCAATTAACTATACATCGTATTGGAAACTTTCAACACAAGAAGTCGTGCCCTAACCGTTCTAAAAATCTAACCTAACCCCACTTTCCATAGTTGAGAAGTATTATTCGTAAGCATGATCCCAGAACAGTTTTGGATATCCTTCCCCTCATTCGGAACCTAAATATTGGACTCACTTTTGATCAAAAGTTCTCAATTTCCAGACGATAAACTCATACACTGAATGCAAAAATTTGCCTTTTTTTCTTTTATGGGAAAACCCTCCCAGGTTCTCTATGAGGGAATGAAGACTTCTATCCTAAAATGCAATGATAAGCTTCGTTCCATTTACTTAAGGTACATATAGCCAAAAGTTTTATATCAAAACAAAAATGATAAGTAAATATGATCTGAAAAATTATATTGAACGTCCATCCGTGAAGGATAGAAAACTGGATCCTATCAATAGAACTGACTACTTTTGCAATAATTTCTACCAACATGGAGGGCTGTCATCTATGAAAATACTCTAAAATATGCTCTAAGAGAGTCACTACAACAAGGTGGCAACTACCAGCAAAGCTGATGCAGTGGAAAAATAAGTCAAAACCGGCTTTGGTTCTGAATTTCAGCTAGGAGTGGTAAGAAAACTCACCGCTCTGATTTAGAAAAGTAGTGATATGCCTTAATTGAGTCTTCAAAGGATAAAGGATCCATTAGAGCTAATATTAAAATCTTTGCACAATAACACTGAGATCAATCTCCTCCACAGGTTTGATTGAAATAATTTAGTAATTGGGGACAAATCCCATGTACCAAAGCCAAATGAGTTTCGACCTTCTAAATGAATAAATATTCTATATATCTTTACACATCTATAATGAAGTCTTTCTGCTCAAATATCATTTAATATCAAGCAGCTTACAAGAAATTCTACAATTTGTTGAAATATCTCCGAGCCGATTTCCTACTGGCAACACTTTCCGAGTATCATATATAGCATTTTCCACACGATTTTGATACACACGCAACCAATATATCTCACACGCCCGCAAACGGGTGACATTGCACGGGAAATGTTCTCTACGTGCTGCTGCGAATGCTTGAGACAATGACAACACATCACTAACACTTACTGCCAGCATTTTTGACGCGCTTCAACACGCACTTGACAATTGCTTTAGTTTCCATTTCCGTTTAATGTTTGTGCCTCACAGTCTCACACGTAAGTATATAATTGTAACTGTAGGTGTCATTTGCACAAGCACGCAAACACATAGTGCTGTAAGTGGCAATGGTGGCACTGTTTGACATAAGGAGTCAGATTTCACACTTTCACCGTGAAGCTCCAATGCCGCGAGTATCCATGCTTCCAACGGTGTTGATAGAGCTGCTGATACTGTACGGTACTTACATGTGCATACACATATACATACACCTGTAGGGTCTTCCTTTCCGCTTTGGCATACCTTCGAGCGAACGAATTTATTGCAAAACAACGCTCAATTTCACTAAAACTATTACCGTTTGACAATAAACGGAAGCTGTTGTGCTGTTGTTACAACATTGAGGCAACAAGAGTCAAGCACCAAAGTCTTACATTTTTATTGCACACCTCTTTCCGTTTTACTACTTCAAGGGCTGACTGTGTGAGAAAATAAAAATGAATGTCTTACTCCAACAAACTTCTCAGCTCTTTACTTAATCGGGCACTCTCGCTAGTTCGCTGCTTAAATGGGGCCTTTTGTTTGTGTATGTGTTGTGTAACTATCTCCGTTACTTCTATTACTTCGCGCTGCCATTCCTCGAGTTTAAATGTACATTACAGCTTCTTTCATTGCAGTGGTTTCATAGTGGAAGTTAATAAATAGCGCAATTTTTTACAAGAGCCATCGCAATCGACTCCGCGTTGTAGTTACACCATTGAAGCAAATGGAAATTTCATCCAACAATTTCCACGACAGTTAATTTGTCAAAAGTTTACGTGGAATTACTGAAGGTTCTGAAATCTAACTCTTGAAATACTAACCTCAATATATAAAAAGTGTGCACCCTTCTATTATTCTCAGAAATTTGGCACCAAGTAGAAGGAAGAGTTTACCTATAATTGGACGTTTCATGTTTTAGTTTCTCTATTTTCTAGTCCATCATCGCGCCCAATAGTAATAGATTCCGGATTTTAACTCACGAAAGATTGGAAGTAAGTTCATTGCAATTTATTGTGAACCATTTAGAGTCTCTCGTTTTTACACTCAAAGCTTACACTCAAGAGAAAACAATGAAAAATATAAGTCAAATAACGTTGCCTACAATTAGGCACTATATACCAAAATTTTAGCAAAGACACACCACAAAGAGATCAGACATGAAAATGAGTAGAATTATTTTTTTCTGATTTTGAAATGACATCTCATTGGCTACTTTCCTTAACAATGAAATAATCCATTCACTCTTCATTAATTTCACCAACAATGAACTATTCAAATCACAACCTTGCGGGTTTGATGATGAGAAAACTAAAATCTTTTTACAGTTTAAAATATTAGGTTCGTAAAACACTTCAACAGCTAGGTAAAAATATTTTACATAATACAAAAAGTCCAATAAGTGGAGTTTTACAAACTAACTGTCCCCTGAATATAAATAAAAGAGTCTGAATAAATTTAAACATCATTTGTGTTGAGGTCGTACGTCGTACCTTTCACTTAATATAAAACTGCACTTCATATGCCTCTAATTATATTTAACAACAAAATAATTATAGGTAGGTATAGTAGACATAAGGTAAGTTCTGGAGCACGGACTATTGAAGATTAGGAGGAAGAAGAAGCACATAGACAATCCGCTCTGCGAACAATTCCGAATAAATTTTATTATGAAGTGATGAAGAAATAAAACTGGACTTTAAAAGTATTACGTTTTCTAAATTCTTTTAAAAATTACGCTAGTTTAGGAAAGTTTTTAATACTTTACTTGAATTCAAATAAAAAGTATCGTTCAATGGAAATACATTTTTCACCCTCTTTGCACGTTTTCCTATTAAAACGTTGCTCAGCATATTCAGCTCTTATTTTCCGCTGCCTTCCCTCACTTACTTCGTAAAGTGGATGAAATAGGAACGAAATTCATCGTTGACTCAATCCTTTACCTTTCTTTATACACACACACACACATATATATATATCCACCGATGTAACGGCATACATTTAATACAAGCTGAATATCCACTGTACTTCCTTCCCGCTCACTTTGCTGTGCAATAATAAAAATCGGCATCGTAAGATGGCAGGCCAATAAAGAAAAGGATGTGGTTGATTTGAAAGAAACTTACATAGAGACTTGAGCTCGGAAATGAAGTGAATGTGTTGTAGATCAGTTGAAGATGGCAAATCAAATAAATTGCGGAACTATCACAGTGCAAATAAATCAAACCGACATCCGCTGAAATGTAGTGACTGGAAGAGCGCTAAAAAGAAGAAGGGAAACAAGAAGAAAATGTAGTAAGAAAGAGATTTGAGATTGCACAATGTTTGAGGAGCATAAAAATTGACATTTTAAAGCTTTCAGTAGTTAACATAAGTGGCCAAATGATAAGTTTCTTTAAGCGGATGTTTGGGTAGAAAGGATTGCGAAATCTAGATTGAATCACAGTAAAAAAAGACTTGGGTGTTTATTTTTTAGCCACACAAATTGATTGATTGATTTCCAAATCGATGATTTGAATAAGAAATAAATATTTAATTAGCATTGCAGATTTATAAAACTCTAATCTATAACATTCTCAGACTTAGAAGAATGCCATCTGTTTGAATTTTTTAAATCAAAAAATTTATGAGAGGAGAAAATAGTCAATACAGTATTAATAACAATTTGAAGAGGATTAAAAAAAAGCCTGCGACTAAAGATATTTTTATGGAGAGCTGCGAACTGTTACTTTTACTTCAATAAAATTGTAACCATAATAAAGCTATTACCATAATAATGGAAGAGATGGAAGAAGGTTTACATCTAAAATGTTTTTGTGAGAAGTGTAGTTCTATTCTATTTTCACTTTTAAATTAAATTTATGCATTTGCCTTTATAGTTATTTTGCTTTTTTTTTGCTTTATTATTCAAATAGTGAATACTCCGCTATTTGTATTTATAAATTACACGATTTCGCCTTGTTTCAAATTTTATTATTGCAGACAAATTTCCACACGAAAATCATATCGAACTAATGGAATTAGTGTATTCATATTGGGTATTATTTTAACTGCAAGCCATAAAAAAATGATAGTCATAAAAATAAGTGTGGAATAAAATCGTAAAACCTAAAAATTTTTCAATTTTTATTTTTTTACTTTTTTCCAATACAGTTTTGTATAAAAATATTCAACATTTTTATATTCAATGAACATATGTGTGTAACATTTTGTAAGTGTTACACATACCGCACACAAAATCACGTAATTCCTTAATTCTTTTAAAGGATTAGTGGCACGAGGCATCTGGTTTCAAATGATGTTAGTGTCTACAATTAATTTAATGGTTGAATAAAAATGCACGCAATCAAATACAAAATTAAATTACATATTTATATAATGCAATTTAGATTTTAACTTTAAATGTGTTTTGTGGGTAATAAGATCAAAACTTGAAAATTTAATCACCCTTCTGCTTGTACTTCTTTTTTTGCAGCTACACTTTAAAAATGTAAAAGGGCGGTAGCTATAATAGAACACATTTTATAAATAGGAAAGTACTGAGAACAGCAACTTAAAAAAATTCCCCTAAGGTAAATTTGCAAATCAATATTTATCATAACATAAATATTATCAAATGTATTAGCACTTTAGCAAAATTCTCAACAAGGAAATTTCCTTGGAAATTCGAAAAAAAAAAATTTATGTTATTTAACTCAGTAATTTAGCACAAATCCGAGTATTTGAAAATTTCCCTTTTTTAGGAAATTTCGAAAAACCGTTCTTGAGTTACGAAATAAAACTTACATAAAAAACAAGTAAGAATGGGCTAAGTTCGAGTGCTACCGAACATTTTATACTCTTGCAATGTGCAAGGATCTGAGGCGGGGAAATGCTTTCAGGTGCTGGCATAACTTTATATTAAAAAATGTTGCGGAAGAATTCAACATTCATTATTCGAAGAAATCAATGTCCAAGTCAATGGATTGCAATCATATTTAGTATCTTACTAACTTGCATTACAAGCCATAGACTCATGTACTTTCATTGTTATATTTTGTTCGTGTCAGAGATATTTATATTAAAATCTACCAAATTAACTGAAAAGTGATATATGCGATATTAACTCAACCAAACGTTTGATAAATATATTATATTTAAGAGGAAAAAGTCAACCAGAGAAAAGGAAATCATTATATAGAGAATAAGCGGCTTAGACCATGATCCAGACCGATTTCTTTCATATTTTGCGCAAAACCACATTGTGTTTGAGAAAACATATCCACTTAATTTCATTAAAATATCACACATATTGACCAACATAAACGGTTAAAAGTCAGATGGAAAGTCGGGAATTCTTATATCGGACATTTTCGGAATAGAGGAAGATCTGCTCTGATTACCTTAACTCTTTTCATTATTCAAGTATATTAGGGAGCATGTTTTTACGCAATTATGTGAAGGTAACTCACCCAGTGACCGACATATTCGGCATAAAGTCTGCTCGAATAGCGAAAACCATTTTATGCAGCATATGGGATAATTGGGATATGGGGTGGGATAATTCGTTTCACACATATTCGGCAGTGAACTATTGTATATCCAACATTACAGGTTCACTTAATTTTGGTAATATATCTTACATTTTCACCGAAATATATGGTATAAACCCAGAGGTTGAAAACCCGTATATTAGGTACATGGGGGCTAGGGGAAGTGCTTACCCGATTTTCACCATTTTTTTAAACCAGAGAACACTATTATCATGGAAAGATAAGGGGGGGAGATGGAGATGGAGATAAGTACATGGGGGTTTGAAAAGTTATTATTCGATTTCAACTGTTTTCACGCATGAGATGGCACATCTTGAACTGATGATCGAATTTATGTTCGATTTATCTATGATGTTTTTATCCGATTTCGTCCCTTTTTGCAGCTTTACATAAGGTAAATATATATAATATCACATACCAAACTTTGTTGAAATCGGTTAAGGGGTTCTTGAGATGTGGGATTTCTCATCCATCACAGCCCATCACTAAAACTTTACACGGATTCTTATGCAACCCCTCCGGATTATATTCGCTATTAGATTTAATATTATATAGATTATATATATATAGATATATATATAGATAATATAGACTATATAGATTTAATGTTTCTGACGTGTTATTTCAGCGAGTTAACGCACTTTTAGTAGTTGTCAATATAACTTTTGTATGGGAGGTGGGCATGGTTATTATTCGATTTCACACATTTTCTCAGTATGTGAGGGTGGTTAGGAAAACTTAGTTGGAGCGAGTTAGATTAATATAGCTTCAACGGGTTCCGAGATATATATATTAAATCTATTGGGGGCGGGGCCATACCCGCTTTTACCAAAAATGTTGCACGGTCGGTCGGATGGAAGGACGGACAGACAGTCACTCGGATTTTTACACGTTTTTCCATCCTGATCATTTATATAGATATATATACACATATCTATATGTAACTCGATTAGTTCTAGGTGTTACAAACAACTATTAGGTGAACAAAGCTAATATACTCTGTAGCAACATGTTGCGAGAGTATAATAAATTACGAAACTAAATGTATTTCAATAAAATTTGAAGTAAAGTTTCCGATGTATTCGGATTCGATTCCGAAATATGTCAGCTGTAAATATTAAATTCTGCAATTAGTATTTTGTTTAGAAAGACGTACAACGAATTCTTCAACTAATTTAGCAAAAACTAAATCTTTAATAAAAATTTCCTTTTTGGGGAAATTTTTCGAAGAACTTTTGAAATGTACAAAAACATTTCGGAACAGAGTTCATATAAATTTTAAAATGAAATAAATTTTTGGGTCAATAGATATCTGCTATATATAACAATATAAGCAATGCATATTATTTCACAGAGAATTCGCCCCAACTGAAATTCTTACGTTCTATGTAATTCTATTCAGCATTAAATACAACGAAAATTTCTTACCAATATAGCAAAAACCAGAGCATTAGACAAAATTCCCTTTTAGGGAAATTTTTGGAACATTTTGAGTTAAAATTAAAATAAACTTTTTAATCAATAGGTAAATAGTATATATACTTTAAATACATCTGCCGCAAACAAAATAAAATGCAGTAAATAAGTGCGAAATTTTCGTATTAAAAAGCCGTTTTTTAAGTAAAACTGCATTTTTCCTATAACCATTTCACTTGACTACATTTATCAAATTAATTAAAAGCCTAATAATTTCCGTAACCCTGCAAATGTCGCACAATTACATTGTCTACACGGCGTATGAGTAACATTAAATTCATTGAATATCAATAGCAATTTAACATGCATGCACATTAATTGCAACAACTTTGTTGCGCATACAGCAATACAACAAACGATTGCTGTATGTTCATTGAAGCCGACACTAAATTAAACAAAATAACACACCAAAAGCTGCCATAAGACTCATTAGAATGCCACAATTGTACGTAGCAAAGGACGAGCTGGCAAACGGTGACGCCGTTGGGTGCAATAAATAAAATTGCAGCGTAAGAGAGAAAATGAGAGGCCGCTGCAATAGCACATACCCGCATGGTTGCATGCAAAAATGTGTAAAGGCAATTTCGAAAATTTTCCAGCATACTCATTTAGTTTATTTAAATACAGCAAACCACACTAATGAGCGAGAGTTTGCCCACCGGCTTAGTTGGGCTGAGTTGTAAGCATCGAAGCTTATGGAGAAAATTACTACTTGCAACAACACATATGCATATGTGTGTGTTCAATTGCATGTGAGATTATTTTAGATTTACACATATAGACACACATACAAATGTACCGTCGGGTGTGTTGGTACTCGCATTTGTTCGCCTCTTTGACCGCACGACTAAAGTGATTAAATGGCATAAAAATTGCTCATCTGTGCAAACAAATGCGCATAATTAATGCCACATAGTTGCAATAGAGCAAATGGCTGAGCGAGCAACAAATACATACATGCCATAAATATATAATATACAATATGTATACGATTACACGTGAATGAGTTGTACACAAGTAAATACAAAAATAGTATTTGAAAGCGGCGAGCACAGAAATACATTATTTAACTCAAATGTGCCCAAGTATGCGCGATTGTATTTCAACTAGAAATGTGGTTTAGGGGTTGTGAAATTTAATGCTAAAAAGTCAATTAGGATTTGTAGTGAAATGAGAAGTATTTTATGAAAGGTTTGTGAGGTCAGACTTGTCGAGTTCTGGTATAAAATAACAAGGAACCAGTGAAGCGTGATTGCTACAGTTTTAAAAGGAATTAGGAACTGCTTATAAAAGTTATATTTTTTAGTCCCTGAACACTGGTGTAACCCTATACTTCTTCACCTTGTAGTAGCCTTGAAGACACATTTTATACAACAAATAGAACCCTGACAGATTGTTAGGTAAGGCTTAGTTTAGACGAGACTAAACGTTAGATACTCTCGTGTATTGGTGGACTTAATAATATAGAAATAATGGATTGATATCACTATTAACACACATGTTGTCATATGCTAAGTGCTTCTCTCCTCTTCTAAGGACTTCTTCCAACTTTTTAGTAGGATATCTCACATTCTAATCTATACGGTCAAACAACTATCCGAAAATGATAATAAGGAGCCAAGGAAATTTATCGATAGATTTTACCTATATCTTCATATTATTCCAAGGACAACACTCTAAAATAATTCGGTTGGGACATCTCCCGCAAGACCTAATATATATGATATGAAGTAATGCAGCGGAATAATCCAGAGACTACATTAAGAATATAGGGATTCAGGAAATTATAGATTATTATCAATCATACATCTCTCATACTGATATATTTAGTAAGAAATCAACTAAAGGAAAGGAAATTATTGCAGACAATAAGTGAAGGTTTGATTGATCCAAATATAGACGAACTGCTAGAATCACAGAATTTTAAGTTGGTTATAAAAAGTAGTTTTATTTGAGAGGTGAGATTTCGTTCCGATTTCCGATTTCAACCATTTTCATAAATCAATTCAGAAATCATACGATTTTGTACAGGAGAGTTTAAATGGACGAACATGGTAGTGATAATGATAAGATAAAATATAAATAAAGTCAACGAATATTGGTAGAAATCAAGCGAAAGCATGGAAAATTGATTCAGCCTACTTTCTTATAATTTACTACGAACGAATATTAAATTTCTATGAAAAATTTCGCTCTATAGATTTGGATACTATATTTGATAGATATATCATATTAAGGTTATTCTCTCATCTATCTTTTTTGAGCACTTTTAAAATAGATGTTATATTCATTTGAATAATTCCGTTTGAACAATTTCGCCGCGTTCGACATTTATAAAAAGCACATTCAAAACCTAATTTTTTTGAGCTATAAAGTATATCAAGATAAACCAAAACAATTATATTTCTACAAAATGAATCCGTTCTTTCATTTAAATTTTCAAATAATAAATATTAGCAGCCCTCCTAAATCGTATACTAGTAGACGCCAGTGCGACCGCTCTTGTTAAATTATATAAATATTTTGTGTATTACTATTGCTACATATGCACAGTTATGTACAGTGCACACAAATGCCGTTATTTAGCATTAAACTTTAATTCATTTTTAATTGCGTTAAATGTCAAATATATAAACTGAAATTTTTATTTAAACTCTCACATTACCATTAATATATTTATTATTATGTGTGCATATGTATATAGATATATTTTATATACACAACTTTCTATTCGTATTTGTGCGTATGCTTTACTGCATGATTCGGTTTGACATATGAAAAGAACTACTTGAGTTAAGCGGGCGGATTTTTTTTTTAATTAATTATTAATGACATAAAGAATTTAGGTTTACTCTCAAAATTAGTTAAACAGTAGCAGGACTGCAGTCATGCTTTGGAAAATAAAGCATATTTCTTTACAAACATAAAGAGAGTTTGAAAACAATATTGATTGCTATGATACATTATAAACTATGGAAGGGTAAAAGCCCATATGACGATAGTAATCGGAAAGCAGATATGGTCAGGGCCAAAAAAAAAGATATCATGCCATCTCATAATATTAATATTGACTTTGTTGGACGTGGCACAGTTTCCTCTTAACACAATGCCTACTCCAACCACTATTTTCTCAAGCTAAATGACAAATTTTCGTTGACCTAAAAGCGAAATTTGCCTTTTCCAATATCAAATTGCATTCATAAAGTCCGCCATTAACAAATTATCTCCGAATTAATTAAGAGTGGCAAAATGGTCGAAAAATGGATATGAAATGAAATGCTCACAAAGTAATCCAAGCGGAAAATTGTACGATTTTAAGGTGGGTTTGGCTGCAGAAATTTTGTTGGCAATTTGCCTTTATAGTAATTAGTGCACACTGAGTATGTATAGTATAATGCTATATTAATGCCACACAAAATGGCATTGGCAGGAAGGGTTAGTTAGCGAGATTACTTAGTCACAAAGGTAGCTTGGAATATCTAAGCAAAAATAAACAATAACAGTACACAAGAAACAACATAACTGACTTCTTGCTTCCGAGTTTTAGCTACTTTGCGCGCACCTCGCCTGACCCAACTTATCGGCTGAAGTGCCTCAGGCGTATCGTGTATTATATGTAGCTTTTCCTCATGGTGGTACAATAATTCAAAAACATTAAATAAAACTTATTTTTCTTTCTGAATGAAATTTAAAATTTTATAAAGTTGGCAACCCTGTAAATAACTCACGCCGAGCTTCTCTTCATCATAAGAAAGTCATCATAAAAGTCATAAGGAATTTCCTTTAAGAAACGACATTCAACAATTTCTTCTACCCTTTCGGTATAAAACCCATTTATATTCCAGAACGGAACATGAGTATATTTGTTTATAAGGTATATTATAAATGCCACCAGCTTCTTGTCTCAAACCCTTCAACGCAAAAACTTTCATCTGCTCTCGGATTAAATCAGAATTTCGGGCGATTTCTATATCTCATTTCATAGCTGAGAAATTTGTCAATGATTTCGTTTGAAGTTCTCGGTATTAATATACTCTAACGAAAACAAAGTAGGGTCCGACGAAACTATCAAAAGGGCGCTGAATTAAGCATAAGACTCAAAGCAGTTAGAGTAGCTATAAGATAATCCATGATATTTTGTCAAAATAAGGTGAAATAAAAAAAAAGAATCTAATAAATGTGTCTTGGAATAATGGCCATTTGGAGAGCATGCTGCGAAAAAAATCTCAACTGATGATTTTTGACAGGAGTTTGATCTAGTAGAGAAAGCGAAAGCACTTACAAGTTTCCAGATCTCGTTCATATCAGATAAAAGACCCTAGAATGCCATCAGATATTCTATACAAAATGACCGAGACGAAGATTATAATAAAAAGAGGTCGCAAAGTTACATGATGTAGCATCTGACATGCCCCTCAAACTTTAATTAATTGAACTATTTAACTCAACCTCACCCCGATCTCATGTCAACCAAACAATGCTGATATTTTCACTCTATCAAGATATGCATGATACTACTCACTACTTCCATCTTCATGTGAACCATATTGCAATTAAGAAATCGACTTCCGACTTTTTTTTTATTTCTTTTTTTTTAACCCTAAAACTAAACAAAAAAAATATTTAGATTTTGTTCAGCTTCATCCTGTACCACTGTGCGCTGGCCCTTTCCATATTAATTATAGATTTTTTTTTCCACTTTTAAAATGTGTAGTTTGCAATTTTCGTGGCCGATTCTTTTCATGCATCAGTGCTGCTTAATTAAGTTACCAGGTCGCGTGAAAAATGGCAAACAACCTGGTGGGAATGGGTTAGAATGCCTGTTGGCTGCTACGCAAATATAAAGCGAAATCCTGTCCAAATGCCAGCGGGCCAACAGGATTGTGTAACAACGAAATGCTTTTTGATTTCTTTTCGTTTTGTTTAGCACCCACGATTACCGCTGTTGCAGGCCAAATAGGCGAAATAAACTTTGAGCTTGTCGACTGTAATTTTGGAGCGTAAAGCAAAGGTGTGCAGGACGGGATAATGGCTTCAAGCGTGTTTAGCTTATATTAAAGCAAATTACAGCAAGTCAGTTACGCCTGCACATCCACTCAAATATCAAATAGCAAGCATTACTTTCGCTGCTCCAGCAACACACACGCACACACACACACGCCCTACGTAAGCCCACACTTCCGCAGTATCGGTCGTTATGTAAATAAAATTTGTTGTTTTCTGCCAGCAAGCTCTCTCCACTCTCTCTTTAGTGGCCTTGGAATGCATGTAGTTGTTGTTATTGGTGCTTTTGTTGTGTGTTGTATTGTTGTGACAATATTTCAGTTGCTCGTTGATGACCTGAGGCACTCAATTATGCCGCTCAACGACAAACGGCGCTTGTTACCGCGGCGGCATCTAAATACAGCGCGTTAACAACGGCAATGATGGCATGCTAAATACAACAACAGCACAACAACAAAAACACAACAAAATCTCTCGGAAATGTTCTACAATTTAACAGCGGTGTTGCAAGCATTCACGTGTCGGTGTGCATGTGTGTGTATTGGTGTACGTGTTGATGCTCCAGCTGACCCGCTGGCGTTTCGTTGACAGTCGACATGGTTAAAAGCCAGAATTTATATTTCATGTTGCAAATTTTTATTTATGCACACACTTTGCTCATCCACCGCGCCGTGCGGTGGATCAACAGCCTGCCGTCGTTACTAAAGGCAGTGAATTCGTGGTTGTTACAGTTGTTGTTGGCGGTTTCGCACTTCAAATAACTGCGCAATAGGCTTAAAACTTTCAGTTACAGCGTTATTCAGACGCCGACGGTAATAAATGATACTAATTGAGGTTGGCAGATGGAAAAATATTGAGTAAAACCCGTAAAAAAATTTTGGTTAACAAAATTTGAACTTTTGATTAACAAAAAATTGTTTTCGCTTCAGATAAGTTGGGTTCTAAGGGACATGTCTAAGGAGGAATACAGAAGTATTACCATTTTTGTAGGGTAGATACCTAATGTTCTATTGTAATGGGCACTTGATCCACAATTTTTCATACCTAGGTTTTGAGTACATCAACATATGCCGGAATCAATTCAAGTGAAGTATTAGGCAATGCATTTATGAGAGGTTTCTTTTCAGATAATCTGACGTCCACTAAAGTTCTATTCAACAGAACTATACATTCTATATTTTGTGCGGTCCTTAACGGTATTCAGCTCTTGCCAAAGGGTATACTATTCTATATGTTAGGTCTCAGTGGTATTGAAGAAATGAGATAGCAAGAGAATTAGTCCAACTTTGAAGGGCCCGAATCATTTTGTGGCCACAGTTGAACCTTTTCGTCGCAAGGAATGGGCAATTGGTGAACGCACTAGATACTGCCAAGCTTCATTTCTAGCGGATAGAATTGTTGCCCACCAGTTATCTGCTCAACAATAACTGCCTCAAATCTCTTTAGAAAGTCGACTTAGTCTGGAAGGCGTTAAGATATCAAGATAAGAGAACTTGAAAGTTTAAATTTCCCGTTGCTGTTGTTGTAGCGGCTACGTAAATATTGCTAATTGGTAAGGTCCAAGTCGTACACACACAGGAGAAGGTTGTTAAATCAATCGATATGAGTGCGCATGCGAAAACGTAGTTAATGTCATGCGAGAACACGTTCCATGCCGGATATATGTTTAATATGTTGGAGTCAATTATGGAGCGGTATAAGTCTAACCGTAACTACAAAAAGATTAGCCTTTTCTGACGAGCAAATTCAGCTCATCGCTTTCACTCAAAGTATGTCATTCCCGAAAAAATGCGTTGAGAAGTTGTTGAGAGGCTTATTTGCAGATGACGCAAAGTACCAGTCTATAGCATACCTTAACCATTATATTTTGTGTGAGATGTCTTGTTGTGTGAGTTTAGAAGCGTGCTCTTTAGGTGTCGGTTCTTATTCAAGCAAGTATCAGCAACTTAAATGATAAATAAACTTTGGAATCTCTCGAGTTTAGCCATCAATGGCTGGAATGAGTTGGCGGTGACTACCCACCAAAAACCCGGCTAACCATATTTTCTTTTAGTAACTGGGCACTAGCACAGCCGCTTCACAACTCAGAATATATTTTTGTTGAAGAAATCACAGAGTGGCATCATTTATATTTTATTTACCCGTGATACTTGAGTGTCTTACGTAAGATCTCCCTCCTGAACCCGTGCAACATCCGCTGCCAGACCGAAGTCATACCATAGACACATGACAAGCGATAAATGCTAAAGACGCTATGGAGCTGCCGTCGACTCCGCTGCTTTTGCTTACACTTGCGCAGTCACATGCCGCCAGAAATACAGTTCGGAGCGACAAAGTGGCAGTTGCAAAGAGCATGATAAGCACTTTACACGGAAGCCGCCGACTTCGTGTTATGTAAACGAAACGAAATAGTGTCAATGACTGATTTACATGGGATAGGAGGAAGAAGCAAAGTAGCAAGGGCACTAGAAGTGTGAGGAAAACTTCTGCCCAGTTAAGAAATGTGGTTAGAAAACACTTAACAGCAGCGAGGAGAAAGTAAAAAGATAACAAAAAAATGCTGTTAGCCCTTTGGCCAAATTCAAACGACTTTACACCGAAGCGCCTGCGGCAGGGGGCTACTCCGTCACAAAGTTAGCAGTTTCGACTTTGACGCTTTTGAGACGCGCAAAAATAAAATGCGCTTACTCTCTCCTTTTTTCTGATTGGCCCACCATAAGCTGGTACATTTATAAAACTTGTCGTGTGGAGTCAGCGGTTGTAGGCATTTTAGACGAAATTGCAGGCTCCTCAAGGCCAAATGGCAGCTGTTAAGAAATTTAAACAATTTGCCCGCAGAATCATTACCAAAGTGGTGGAGGCTGATGGGGAAAGCAGTAAATGTTAGTAATTTGTACAAGCTGTACTAAAGTCCAGCCAAAAAGCCGCAGGTCAATAAAAACTGATGGCTCAACTGAAAAATTAGTGAAATTTTTCATTGCTACCTTTTCTACGCTGAATACATAAAACCTTTTTTAATATATTAAGCAATGCAAAACACTTGATTATGAAAACCTAAATTAGTTTCGCAGATTGCATTTACAATTTTAAATCACTATAATCGACGGTTTTTTCTGAAAAGTATAGAATTTTAAACTCAGTAGAAAGCCTAACTTTACTGGTATTTCACTTGCTTTTCGGCTAAAAATTATCCGCATAAAATAAGATTATATTTCAAACAGTTGTGCCAAATAAAAAGGTCTTCAATAGAAAGTGAAAGTACAGTTTGGTCTTAGTTAAGTAAGCGTTTTGGAAAAGCTGCTTCTAAGCAGCCAGTCTTTAAGACATACTCAAAATCATCAATTAAGACCTAAACGACTCGAGGTCTCTATTTTAGAATCCCCCTCTGCCACTTGACTGTGTGGGTGATTTCATAATATTTTTGCTTTCGGATTCCTGATAATGCTTCAAGACCTTCGCTAGTCAATTCGACAATATCTACAAGCTAAAGCAGAAGTATATGTACCATATTTTAGAATCCATGAATATAGCTAATGGCAATTGACTGAAACACAACACACTTTTTATTATTTTTCAGTCACCTTCCCCTTGATCGCTCAAAAATATGTATAACATTCCAAATTAAGGGTTGCTCATATAAAATGCATTAATTTAAAACATCGCTGGTAATAATTCCATCCATTATAAATGGCTCAGACTATAGGCTATCCATCCCCTTCTAGACGTATTTGGTTCCACTATAGTACTTAGTTTCACAATAACAAAATTTTTTTTACTCCATGGTCAACTAGTCAAAGGTCAAATCGTAAGGTGAATTTGTACAACCAAGCTGATCAATTTAGACCTAAACCAATAAGTGTGTCAGAGTAGTTGATGGCAGAAAACAAGGCAAATATTTTCTGATAATTTATTCCATATTTATGTCTGTATAAAAAGAAAGCTGTGTATGTATGTGTATGTTTCAAACTCTCACTTCTCAAAGAATTTATCTGAAAATTTCAAGATTGCCTGCAAGTTTTAAACACACATTGCACACAGATGTCGCTGGAGTTAGTTGTTATGAAAAAACTACATTTATGATCCAATGGTATATACAATCGAAATAAATATTGGGAAGAGTAAGTGTGTATATATAATAGCTTGTAAAAAAATATACCGCTAATTGAACCAAAATCAAAGTATTGCCATGGACTTGTGTTTTTGGTCCGATTTAACTTATGTCAACATATGCATTGAAGAGATAAGAGAAGTGAACCTTCCAAAAATTATTACACCGTCAAAGAAATTCATCGAATCAAAAAACTCCACAAAATGATATTCGGGGACCGTTGAATGAAGTTGATTGAAATCGCTGGCATTTTAAAGATATTGAAGAAACGCGCGCGACATATCTTTCATGAGTATTTGGAGGGAAGTCAAAGGGTGGAAAGATGCAACAGAGAGATGAGGAAGTTATGGCTTCTGTATTTTGGAATGCGCATAGAATAATTTTAATATAATATCTTGAAAAGAGAAAAACTATTAACGCTGCCGAATTAGTGGAAAAATTAGGTGCCTTTGAAAGACCATTAAGAACAGACGCTTGATGCATACCCAATATTTCTGCATTATAATTTGAGAGAGACTTCCAATTAATCATTCCATTGTATTGAGTTTATGACCTCGCAACGAACAAAGGCAGAGAAAGTTTTTCAATATAATACTTATTGAACCGTCATAAAGGATTTCACTTGATTTTTGAATCTTTCTATTATTATTCCATATATGTGAAATATATCAACATACAATGACATTGATTTATAATCGAGTATATTGGTTTTAGCAAATACTATATATTGTACTTTTATTTGCATTGCAATTGTAATTTCAGTTGTTGCCATTTTCATTGCTTTGCAATTGTAATTTATTCAATTGTTGCCTCATTCATGCGATCAACCATACATTGCGTTGAATCATCGGCTTGTACGTTTGCCGTTTCGGTTTATGTGCGAACTATTGGGATGTAAGCCGCTCTACTGCTTGCTGGTACACCACACGTTCACTTATTTATACATTCATTTTGTGTGCTTTGTATTTTGTTGGCAATCTTTATTGCACACTAATATATCACTCATACGCCCCGTTGGGTTGGTGTGCGGCAATATCTCCGGCAGCTTCACTGTTGCGCATGTATTATTAAATTTTGATTTTCAACAGCGGTGGCGGTGATGAAATGTCGGAATTTTCTATTGGCTTTGTTGACAAATTCGAGTGGAATATTATTAAAAAGTCAGAAAACTGTAAAAATCTTGGTGCGAGGAAATGCAAATAGCACAGAATTTATTCAAATATGTGAATGCATATATATTTATTTTCATATGTGTGTATTTGGGTATGAACTTTCCATTGAAAGTCGGTCGAAAAGGGAAATCATTTGAAAAATAATATGCAAATATTGTTGAAAATATAGAACGATGAACGGAGATTGGAAATTAAAATCGGATTCAAAATTTGCTTCCTCGATATTTAAAAGTTATATTGTTTTAAAATATACTAAATTGGGTGGGTAGGAGAAAAATTTCCGAACTCTGAATGAAATCAAGAAACTTTGAATTGAGTGTTCATTCTTTAAGTGGAAGAGCGTCTCTAAACTTCTGAATGATTAACTCTAAGGCTCTCTTCAGAGATAGAAAACTCAATAGGTAGAAACATATATCATATATAATAAAAACGTAGGCAACACATTTTTCAATACGCGACAGGACATTTTCAGTGTCAGTGTCATTTTCAATAATTTCTATGAGTAATTTACAAATGAGTCCTTTAAGAAATTGAGGTCGCACTCAGTCTAAGGATATTTATCAGATGCCGACAACAATACCGGCTGAACTGACAATTTAGAGAGCTGAAGAGAGTTGAAGTAGAGAGCCGATTTCAACTAATATACCCTATAATAATCGAATTATGAAACGAAATCAAGCAAAAAGTATAGATTAAGATATATTGTAGCTACTATTAAATAGCTCAGACAACCAGTAAAAATGATGGAAAAGCATTTAAGTGAGCTAATAAAGTCAAACATAATAAATCGAAGCATGTGCAAGTGGGCGTGAGTCTTTCAGTCGTCTACTAACTTAATTGGTATGCACACAGTTATTAAAATAAGAATAAGCTCAAAATTAAAAACCGATTCCCCCTTCTCACTTAACTACAGCTTCATTTTATTGCGCATATTATTGTACAGTAAGCAATTCGAAATCGCTTACCCCCTCGAAATTTGCATGAAAATTAATTAAAATTGAAGACAAATTTTTTTCACTTCTCCAATTAAATGATTTCAATTGATTTTTGCCTTATTCGCCATGCCAAATGTTGAAAACCAATTAAGAAACTAATTAAGGAGCTCAATTCATGCAAACCACGAGCGACACAATGTCACGAGGGTGGTTCGATGCATCAGTGATTTTTTTATTTAAAATAAATAAATAGGTACAACAAAGCAATGCTGTCGACAGCCAGAATATTTTTGTTGTGATTTATTTGATTGATTTTTATTTATATTATTTTGTGACTCTCGACTATAATTTTGGAAGTAAACTAGACAACCATAATGAAATAATCTTCTGCAAGAATTTAAGTGATTTCGTGCAAATGATTTCAAGACAGTGATTTCAAGCTGTCTCATTTTAGATATATGTTCAAGAATAAAAAATACCTGATTTTCTGAACTCCATTCAGAGATGCTTCCGAAACCCACGGTGTTGAATCTATCCATCATGAAAGTTCGAATATGACGGAGTTGTTTGACAGATTCCATATTGACTTGAGCCAAAACACTGTTCCAATTTTACTCTTATTGCAAAGTAAAACTGGTAAAAACTTTTCTGCGATCTTTGATTCCAAGGAAAGATTTCAAGAACCGGACTCCTTTGTCTAGCATTACTCTCATGGATTACTCGCGGCACACGACAACTGTTTCTTTGGTTAAAAACTTAATATTGATGGTAAGACATTGAACATTGAGATAATTTATTCGGAAAGGATTAGAAGTTTAGAACACTGCTTTATTGAATAAGAGATAACTCCTCTAGATAACTTAATTTTTTCGACTAAAAGTCGATTAGTTAATATTAGGGATTTAAAGTGACTAAAGAACCCCATACCCTGTACTTTAAACATTCGAAAACCGCTAACCACCTAGTTTCCAAGAGACAAAAATAATATAACGCTATCTCAGAAATACAGATATATACAGAATATATATATCCAATACAGAAGCATAGACTCGGAGGATAATACTTTTTTTGATTTCTTACGAGTTTGGCCAAATAGTTGAAGTAACAAATACTTGGACAGGGATTTTGTTCATTATTACTTAAGGAAGATATGACCATTTGCTATGACGTACTTTGGGAAAAAATTGATTGACTCGGACTGATCTTGCATATCCAAAAAGTAGGATTTTCTCTCGGTTCGGTTTCCATGATGAATTTTTAAGACCACTGTAACAACGCTAACACAGTTTGTACCTAAAAAAATTCAAATGGAAACGTCTGATGGTGCTGACAACACTAAAAACACTATTTTCAAAATCCACTGACTTTTCAAATCGCTCTCGTACTGGTGTGAAAGTGAAAATAAAAATTTAAATCATTAATTATTTGAATACCTAAATGATGGTTCGCTCACACTGGCAAAAAAACGAGATTTCCACCTCTTGAAGGTGAGAAAAATATCTGCTTGTTAATTGTTGGGAATTTCCCAATGTAAGGAAACGCTTGGTGAGCGCCGGAAGCACTTTTCAAACACATTTTTTTAATTTCTAATTTATTTTGCTTTTAATTTCTTGCCGTTCTCCCAGTGCCATTTCGATTTTATTTGCGCTGCTCTGGCGCGTGCTTAGCATCCGCTCGTAGGGATTCGGTTGTACTTATGAGTGGAAAAGGCTCCTGGAACAACGGGCAGTTAGCCCACTTGGGTAAATAGCATTGGCTTTGCCGTGCCACTTTCTGTAGAACTCTTAGTACATTTTTTTGAGATTTTTTGTCCATTTCGCTTCGTTTTTTTTTTGTTGCTGCTAACTTTTTCTCCTTTTTCCTGCTTTCCTTCTTTTGGTAGTTTCCCTTTTCACACGTCCATTTCGGTTGGTTTTTGAAATTTAATTAATAAGCGCTTTTCCATCACGCTTCGAAAGCGTCAGAAATTAAAAACAAATGCAAAGCAGTGAATTTCGTTTATTTCGTTTTTTTTTTCTGTACTCTTAGTTCAGCTAAAGCATTGTGGTACTACTGCTAAGAATTGGGTGAAAATAAAAAAGAAATAAACTGTGCTGGCTGCTTGCTGCTTGCTGGTTGCTTTCAAATGTTCGCCGCTCTTTAGCTGTCTGGCTGCTGGAAAGAAGAGCTCGGCAAGCTTTCAAATGATATTTGTGAGGACGAACCAAATGTATGTTTGTAGGTGCGCTTGTGTGTGTGTGTGTGTGTGTATGTTGCATACTAATCATCAGCACCGATTTCATTTCAACTGCAGACACGCCAACCAGCAACAACAGCGCTGGCATTATGATGAGCGTGCTCTACTTAAACGTGTGACGTGGCTGTGGGGACTGTTGAAGCGTGAGTTTGTGAAAAACTCCTGTGCGCGCTGGCGTGTGAAAATTGTTTGAGCTGATGCCATTTCCTGCTTTTCCTTACATTTCAATTCACGTTTTATCTGCATCAGTGACAGCGGTTTAATTTTCTCTACGCAATTTTCGATTTAAAAATCTACATCAATTGAGTGACCCCCACCGATGGATTTCAATCATTCATGTTTCATTTGCATTTCGTTAATTGATAATTTAATTCATAATTTCCATATGTCAATATAAGTGAAGTTCAAATTTAACTTGGTGTTTAATTCTATTTTAATTTTTGGAAGAAGCATACAGACAAAAAAAATTAATGCTTCTAAAAATAACGCGAATAACCCCCATAGGAAATATTTTCGCTGAACATTTCGCTGCAAAGTATATGGCTTTTTAATAAGTGAATACAACAACATTGTTGTTTTAAGACAGCCTTAAATGAAAGTCCAGCAAAAACTGTGAAAACGAGCTGGAAGAGCTCAGCGTTCATATGAATCAATTAACACTCCTATAAACTCTGCTTTAAGGTTTCCCAACAAATTATAGACGTGTGATATGTGTCAATATATACCTGAACTCAGATGATATATTTCTGCTATATCTGTTATTCCGACATTACTAAATTGAATCAAGCTTATAAAATAATAAAATATTTATGCATTAAAACTATGAAGAGGCTACACTGTACTTACCGTATAATTCCCAATTACACTCGATGTAATTTTAAAAGCCTTTGTTGCTGAAATAAAACAGAAATAATTTTTATTAAAAATTGAAATACATTTAAAAGACTTAGAATGAAAATTTATATAAAGGTATTAAAATTTTGACGGTCTGTCGACCGATAAATTTATATATTTCTCTCTAAGTTTTTGATCATTTTCTCTTCTCTTCATTAAACTTTAAAACATTTGCCTTCATAATCCCACGGCGAATAAACCCTACAATAATAATTGTATGACATTCATACATACAGTCCCCATCCATCCATTTTAAAAGTATTAAAACCCTAGAAATTTTACGATCTTACATTTTCCCTTCACCCATTACCATTTGCTGAATTTAGTAGATCATTGTCCTTAAATGTGATGTGCTTTTTGGAAATGCTTCAAAATCCAAGAAATATGTATATGTTTCACAAAACACACCTTGAAAACCCAAATATTCCATACTTTACCATTTTCGTTGCCTTTTATAGGAAAGTACATATTTAATATTACATATATAAAATTAAAATATAGTTTATTATTATGAAATATATAGACAATATATAGTTTTTATGAGCTGCTATTAAATCCCTAATAATATCATAATAGTTGAAAATAATAAAATATTGCCATAGCGCCATTAAAACACTAACTAAATCACATTTAATCAAAATGCAGCAAATAAAATTCCTTTATATGTTTATGTGCAGTGATGAAGCCAAAAAGCTGATTACGAAAAAGTCCACCTACTCATGCAGCCTCTCACGCTTCTGATGGAATGCTCATAAAATTATTGCCGCTCGCATCACCACCTTTATTCCCATACACATACATATTGACGTATTAAAATTCAGCAGCACACGCACTCGCATTCATTCACAGTTAATGCCTTGGCGAAGAGGAGCTTTTCCCAGCAACCATATTCACTTTAACAAGACGTTAATTAAATTCAAGCATAAAGTAAATGAACCTCGCTGAAGTGTGACTGGCAGTCAGTCAGACAATGGTGTGAGCCGTCACACCCACTCACACCCACAAACACACACACACCACAGCCTATCTGTGTGACGAGTCTTAAAATACGCCTTTGGCGCGAGCATTTGCGTGTCTGCTCATTCGACGTAATTAATTAATATATAATACGCATATGCCATGGCGCACGCAAAACGACACGTTTTGGGAACTACATAGCATCAAAATTAAATTAAATTAAATGAAGACATAAAAGCTACATG
Source organism: Bactrocera minax (assembly GCA_021498325.1). NCBI lineage: Eukaryota > Metazoa > Arthropoda > Insecta > Diptera > Tephritidae > Bactrocera > Bactrocera minax. The sequence continues at coordinate 921,437 of JAKEEE010000002.1, forward strand.
CGCGGCATTTGCAGATGACATACACATCAGAGGGCTTATATTAGTTTGTTGGCTTCCATACATTGGGGGGGGTGTAACTGAGCATAGTGAGTTGTCGATAGGTGGCGTGCTGATGTCGAAGTATTTGTGAAAGCAATTTGTTTATGAATCTAGTCGAATTTGATTGAAATTTGGGACAGTCATTCTTAAGGAAAAATATTTAGCACCTAAAATTACCATTTATAATATGTTAAGATTATTAGGCAATAGAAGAGGAAATGACGCTCACCTTCTAACCTGAGTAAAGTTGGCCAACGGATTTATCTTATCCATCATTTGTTTAGTCAGGACAGTAGAGGCTTGATTGAAGATCTACAACTTTATTCCATTAATGCCACATTGCCCTTCAAAGGTTCCCATGTGTTCTCTTGCTCTAATACTCTCCCAAGATCTTGTGTTTTCTTTTTTTTTCAATTCTTATTGTACTAGCCCGAGTTCCAACCATTTATACGCGATCTAATTGCCATTTTGTAGAGGTAAAACGCGACTTCGACAGCTATTACTCTTTCATATGGATAAAGGTCATATAACTAGTGGTCGCTAATTGGAGATGAGGAACAGAACTCTAGGAATCCTGACCGAAGTCTTTTATATCCATATAGTCACTCTCTTTAGTAAGCAACAGTTTCTGAATGTGGAATATACCAAGTATTCGTTCACTAACACTTGGCAACCCTGCTATATTTTATACCTGCATTAGTATCAGCTGCTTAATTACTCTCGGTAGCATCTGCAGACTAGTATGTGTGTGGAATATTTTTTATGTGGTCATTTGACAGCACAGCTGTTGGTACTACCATAACTGTATTGCCACAAAGTCGACTTTTGCTCTGCCAACGCCAGCGTCTTCCCTTGTTGCGATCACGTGCCCACACATTACTATTAAATTCAACTCACAAATTACCTGAAAAGGTGCGCTCACGCGGTATATTTAACGCAGGTCACGTGCTTGCCAACAAAATGCTGCAGCTGACTGTTGCACTATTTGCGCTCCATTACCGTTAAGGTGTTTATGCAGCGCTGCGACAATTTCACGAACGCGTGTTTGTAAAGGCGTGTGAACACGTGACCGACGAAGCGTTGCAATTAAGTTATTATGGAGCAAAGGTGTATATTGTGTGGGTTGGTTTAAATGTGAGGTAGCTTTATAAATGGCAGTGTATACATACATTTATTAAATTTGTTGCAAGATTTGAAAAAATGTGCTCTAAAATATTGAGAGTGACTATTGTTTAGTAAATATTGGCCATAGAGTGTTGATTATTATTGGAATATGGATTAGTCAAGGAATTAAAATAAACCATAAATTGACTAACACATAATTAGCTATATATTGTAGATATATGTTAAATATTAAAAATCGATTAAGGATTTGATTAGGGATTTGACTAGTCACTCCTGACTTTAAGAACTTTTAGAACTTAAATTGTACAGCTTTTTATACTAAATTTTACTTACTTCTTTGGTTAAGGCACATTTAAAACTGAAAATACTTGAAATAAATTCAGTGAAATTTGGAAAATGATTACCAAAACAACGGTATTAGACCAAGTATTTTCTTCTTTTTATTACCTTCTCAGATTATAATCAAGCGCTCTCTGAAGAGAAGTCCCCAGTGCACAATTCTGAATACTAAAAAAAAATTTTTTTTTTGCTTTGTGGATGCTATAAGTGCATTCATTACCACTTGTTATTTCAAACCCCCCCTTCACATTTATTTCACGCACTCTTTCACTGTTCTAAGCGAATTGCTATTCATTTACTTAATTCTCTTGTGATAATTAAGCCACAATTGCGCTTACATTGGTAATTGTGTCTCTTGTGTAGCATTGCATTGGCATTGCAAACTTTTCAGCTCACTTAAAATATATATATATTTAATACATACACACACACATAGATACTATCCTAGATTCTCAAAGGCAACAACATCGCCAACTTCATATTAATCAAACCGAGCAACACTGCAGCTCCGACAACGCTTCCACCTGCTCCCCGCCAGAATACGCTAGCGCTTTGCTTCATTTGCATTTAAATGTTGCATCGAATGGCGCAAAGCGCAAGTTTTCCAATGCAGACACAAGTTTTCAATTAATTTACACCCACACAACACACCGCCTTTCCGCTGCGCTACCCACCATCACGTCGCGTTGCCAACATTTGATGTGAACATTGTACACATTTTCATTTTGGTGTTGCCAACTCACCGCTCAAACTAAGCTAGACCTCTCCGCTCGGCCCACCCTTTCTCAACCGACCAGCACAATCGGCATAGATTTAATACCCGCCTTCTGTTTCACAGCCTCATAACTCGCCAAACCAAAAAACACCAACCGGTGACCGGCAATCGACAATCGACTGTCAACCGCCTCTTAGCCGTCGCCACCGCAGCAGCACTCTCCGCTGATACAAGAACAACTGTCGATTCCTTCGTTCATTATCCAATGCACTTCTCTTTTGCAATTTTCTCATTCACCAGCCATTGTTGTGGCGCCACACATACACATACACATACACACAGACACTTATATATAGCGAGTACATTGTCGATTTTGTATAGTGTACATTTTAGCAGCAACAAGAGAAGCGCAGAAGGAGTTGGCACGCGATTTGTGCCACTGGAGACATCTTTCAACAAATGAATGTCAGCGTAAATTCATTACTGTCATTCAGGATGGAATGAATAATTTATAGAGTACAAAGCATCTGCTCACACCAGATTTGCTACATTGGCGCGATGGGTCATTAAAATGTTCACAGAAAAAAAGGTGAATAATTGAATGATATTAAGAATCTTGTTGAGAAATGAGTTGACAAGAAAAGTGAGTTTCATTATTTATAAAGTGAAAATGAATAGCAAATTTTGACTAATACTATGGAATTATGAATACAATTTATTTATTTTTTCTCCTTTGAAGATACCTCACTTTAGGTTGAGAATTCGAATTCTTCAGCTTGGAGGGGCACAGGTTAAAAAAACTTTAACATTTCATAATTATATTCTATTATTTATCCTTTGCCTCGTCTTTGTTTGAGTGTTATTCCGGTCAGCTCTCATTTCAGGGACGTATGTTTTAGAAAAGAGCTTTAAATGACAGAACTAGAACTTTCTTCGATAAAAGATATTCTTTATTTTCAACACAGATCAAACATATAAAGAGTTGAAGATTTTGGAAACTTGAAAACATGCTCAATGGAGTCCTACTTCTCGTTGGGCTAAAGCTCTCTCTGAAACTCGCTTCCTCTGAAACCTTTTTAAATATTTTTCCGGTCACAGGTCGATTTAGCTTTGATGTCTTTCCACTCCTTCCTATATTCGTCTCAGGAAAGAATTCTACGATCCAGTTGTTATTCTCTGGAGTGTTGTTTCTATAGTAGAAATCCATAAATATTAGCTCTCAAGTTCTCACGAGACTGCCTTCGAGGCATTGCCTGAGGAAAAAGTGTCATATATTATGTTACCTAGAGCAAGGTCAATCTTGGGGGGTTAACAAGTTCTAGACTAACTGTTTTTCCCAACTCATTCAAATATGGAAGTACAAGTGGCAATCGGACTAGCAATCAACCGAAGTATATTATTTTGTTCATGGTGAAGTTCCAATATAATATGCTATCAAGAGTATTACCGAAGAGTGTCCTCCAAAGATAACCTATGCAAGTTTTTTTTCGATTTAATTTGATTCCCTAGTTAAACCAAGATGCAGGATATATTCAGCAGAAATTCATAGCCGATCACTGGAAATAATATCTCCCTTCTACCAGGATGCACTCATGTTAGTCCTAAAAGTCTCCATACTCGGTTCCGTCCATTAAATACACTCACGTTACGCCATAAACTCGAGTTTGATAGTTGATTTCCGTATACATAAAACGACATTATAATTAAACTCAGTGTTTCTTAAGGACCACCAGAAGAATACTGACAAATGTTCAGTAGCACAACCTGGTTAACAAACCAGGTAGATTTGCTACAGTGCTATGTTTTGATGAAAGTTACCATCTTCAAGGTATGTATGAGTCTCTGAGACTACAGCAGATTATAATTAAACTAGGTATCCTTATGAATTTCCCGACTTTCTAAAAGAAATAACTATAAGTAACAACTAGCAACCTACCAGCTCAAAATTTGTTCAGAAATTATGAAGCTTTATCGAGCTCTATAGGAATCTAAAACTTCAATACACAAATGCTGCATGGATTTTTCTTCGAAATTTAATTTAGTCAAAAAAAAAAAATTAACTAATATTTCCCAACAATTTAATTTGCGCATAAGAGCCTCGATATTACTTTAATAACTTTATTATCCCTTCAACATTTAGCAGCACCTTTATCACTTCGGTTATCAAACACTCGTGTAGCGCATATAACGGGACTCATACCGAGCGTGCCTTTCAAAATGCTTAAGTGTGCTCTTCACACTTTGGAGCGGCAAGTGCTTGCCTTTGAGCGCCAGCAAGCACCAAAGTACATATGTAAGTGTGCGCCAGCAAACAGCTGTTACCGAACTTTGGCGATTGCAGATGCTGGCACAAGCGCGTACCCCGTCTTGAGCAGCCACCATTGTGTTGCAACAGTGCACTCCACATGATGGGCTATCATCTCATTCAGTCTGCGTATGTGTGTGTGCGTGCCGGCACTTTGCTGTGCAGCACAATAGGAGCTGTCGATAGCTTTTTAATTTCGTCAATGACGTCATTAACAAGAGCATCAGCAACGGAGCAACAACAATGGCGATTGCAGTGGATGCTTGGTGCAGACACTTTGGTGGCAACAAAGGCAACACTACACCACACACTGCCATGTTTGGCAATTTTCGCCTTTCAACCATTTAGCTGCATAACGGGTATGAACATACGAGTGTCTATGCTTGCCACACGCCTTGTGCCACACTGTAGTCGCACAAGCAGCGCTACAATTTAGCAAGAAATTTGTGAAGTGTGCAGTGAAGCGTCTAGCTTGAGTTAGTAGGTGGCGAGGGGCAATACGGGCTCTCCTTCACTCGCCTGGCCACATCGTTGCTTTGAACTTTGCGTTAGGGTTCCGAGGGAATTATTTTACACGTGCTGCTGGCAACTGTATGTTGGGCATTAAAGTTTATTTATTTTACGTATCTCTACTTTAGACGGCTGCGAATTTTCTTTTGTTTCTCCTGCTTCCCATCGAAATTAATTAATTAAATGGAAGTAATGAAACTTTGGGAGACTAAACATCTTTATTCCTCCTGAAAATAATATTTCTTCATTTCAATACTTATTTTTAATATACGTAATTTGAAACAATTAACTTAACAACTTTTTAACTCTTTTTCTCTTAAAAGGTAGGCGCTTATACCGGTTTCTTTTATTTCTGGTACCAAATAGTATTGCAGCTGGAAAAATTATATTCAGTATACCAACGATATATAACGTATAAAGGCATTAGTTGGATCAAAAAAGTCACTAGGAGCAAATAAACACCAATTCCACAACATTTTGCACAGAAAATTTTTTTGCGAAATCCCTCATTTATATAAATTTATTTTTTTTTATAAAAATCTAAAATTAAACAATTACTTCTAGCTTCGTTTGAGTGTCCATTTTCTCACACATAAAACTTGAAATTACTTAAAGTAAGCAGTATGCATTAGCAACTGTGAGCCGACGATAAACTTGCTTTAATTACTCGCTCAGGTTGCAGTGCTATTTTAAGCCAGATTCTACAATTTCATATGAGCGCTGACCACCATGCAACAACTGTCTAATAACTCTAACATTACTGCGCTGGCAAGTACGAGATAAATTTATGCACAGGCACAGAAGACTTGCTCGGAAATGCTAATTGAAGTTTGCAATAGAGGTGCCAAAGATAACCACCACAATTTAACCCAACAACCACTACTAAATCTTAATCAAAAGGACACCAGCGGGCAACTACATCTACACGTATGTGTGAGTGTCTAACTGCAGTCGGCTACAAGTGCAAGCAAATACCTTACACATGTGTCTGTGTATGTGTGTGTGTCTATACGTGTTGTATAAATAAGGCAAGTCTGACTATGATTGCATTCCCTGGGCATTACCTTGGTAATTGAAATTTAAATTGAGCACCACTGCAGTGCACCAGCACACACACACACACACACAAGCGAATTTATTTGTTGTACAGATATACATGTGTGTGGCAGTGGTAGTGCGAATGCGGTCATAAGTAACCTGGAGCACATAAGTGTGTTCGTAGTAATTGTAGATGCGCGAATGTGTGTGTGTTTCAGCATTGCAGGCATCATAATTAGTCGCAATTTACTTGCAACGCTGGGGCTTGGGGAGCGCCCAGGCAGCGACTGCCCTGAGATTATATTCTAGTATATATAAATAACTAGCTAAAAATGTGTACACTTGTTGTAGCTGAGCTCAGTATCATTTACCACAATGCAATTGTAGTAGTTATATCACCAATTTACTTTCATTAAAGTTAAGGAGCCTTTGGTATTTCCGAAGAAATATGCTGATTAGTTAGCGGATATCTGTATACAACTTAATCAGCATATCTCTGTTCACACACACACACACACATATACAGAAGGCAACTTATGAGTAAGCTCAAAATGATGGCTTTCTAATTTACACACACACACACATATATATATATGCATACATACAAATAACCACTAGAGTTTGACAACAATCACGATTTCGGTAGACCAAAGCAGGCCAGGAGTCACACGCTCGAGTTAATCCCATCCGGTTCCGTGCGAGTTGCTCGACCAACAGCTCAGCTATGTAGTGTTAATTAACTGCTACAGTTTTCTACTCGAATGCAGGCAAGCAATCACAAGTATGTGTGTGTGTGTGTGTGTGTGTGTGTGTGCAGGCATTTACAATTAGTGAAATATGTTTACCCAAGTGCATGCAACTCGTATGCCTTGTCGACCACTACTACAACTACAACTAGCACCCCACCAGCAACATTACTGAAGCGGTAAAGATGCCACTCAAATGCCTCAGTGGTAACTGGATGAGTTCCTGATAGTGTTTCGTGCAAGTGGACAATATAGTTAAAGCGTTTGAGATTTAGTTTGTAATGCTTCATGCATATGCATATGTGAGGGAATACTCATAACGGCGCATTTTATGAATATCTTAAAATGGCTGGGGCTCTAAGCTGTTACAGCCATCAGATGAGCAATTTACTTAAGTAAGTAGGAGAGATATGAATGAATGCATAACTGTCAATTGCACTTTCATCGCTTTCTATCAAATACAAAAATGATCCTGCAAACTGCAAAAACACTGCTGAGCCGAGCTAAAGGACTTAAACCTATTATAAAAAACACTCTAAGGGACCGATAGATGGCAATATAAAATTATACAAAAATACTAAAATTGATATATTAAACTAATTATGAACATGCTGACCAATATATACGGAAAGTCAACCGGAAAGTCGCAAATCACTGCAGCTAAGGGAGGTCTGAACGGATTTAATTTGCTTTTGCCTTTAAATCAAGAAACCATTTAATAAAATAACTCACACCGATATATTGGGCACATAGTCAACTAGAATACCAATTATTATATTACCAACCACCAAACAATCATTATATTAGGTATATAAGGTTCTGAACCGGTTTGATCCATTTTAGGTACGAGGTAACATTATTCTCAGGAAAAGATGTCCACTTAGTTTCATTAAAATACTTTAGATTTTCCCATATTTTGGTAATAAGTCATATGCTTAGAGGTTCTCATATTCGGTAACTGGGGGCTTGAAAAGCTGTGGTCTGATTTCGACCATTTTAAGAGAAACTGGAAACAGAGACAGGCATTACTTGCGCTTAGTTTTATAAAAGAAAAAATCTCTTTAGCATCGTGCCGAAACTTTAAAAAATTTACGTGGATCTCAAACTGAAGAATGTGTCAATTGAGCGTGATTGGGTATAATAATATACGAAGGAATTAAATCACAGTGATAATTAATTATTTTGAATGAGCTTTCTCAAAGTCTTGGAAAAGCGCAACTAACTTCATGTTCTTTCCATTTTTTCCCCATTTGTAATCAAAACATATCGAAATAAGAATTATTTCCTTTCGCTAATCATCGATATTTTCGAGAATCATCGACCAACATTTGCCCATCTATGCTGTGCTAGCAAAATTTAAAGCATCTTAGAAGTAATACCGAAACAGGTGGTAAAATAAAAGGAAGGAAAAGTGTTCGGAAAAGGAACCTCTTTAGGAACTAATTTCACTCTTCTGACAGTATTATTCATATGAAGAAACTCTCCAAAACATTCAATTGAAACATTCAACTCTATTAGTTAGGCCTTAATATATATTATATATAGAATTAGAAAACTTTTTATGGAGATTGGAAAAATAGGGATGGAATAATTCCTTTGCGTCTTGTCAGCCTTTCACTCCAATTACTTTCACAACTTTTTTAGCCTTGCTGCTTTGGTTCCTGAAGTGCACATTATATAACTATACTCTATATATATAATGAACCGAATAAATATTTCAAGTACTTAATTTGTTGTGGTATTTGCGCTTTGTATAGCTATGTCCTCAATAAATGTCATTGCTGATGGCTGAACTACTCACTTCTGTGAAATACACAAATGTGCACCAGCAAATTAATGAATTCATAAATACACAAATATATTCGATTAAATATTCGCACAATAGTCTGGTCAAGCATTTCTCGGACAAACAAGTGACACTCAGCCATATATTAACAAAATAATAATCTCTACGAGCTCTAATAATAATTCTCTAATAAGAGAATGACCAAAGGCTGCAGAAGAGCAAAGTAAATAAGAAATTCCTACACACAACATGAAATTAGTACGCCGAGTTGACGCAAAGTATGGAGAGCTATTAGGCTTAGCTAAGTTATGTTACAATTAGATAAGACAGCATTGGCATATAGAACCCCATGTGGCAATAAAGTGCGTGAAGACATGTTTGGGAAGCTGAAGGCAAAGAGTGACATAATTATTTATAGATTGGCTATAAATATTTCTTTATTAAGATGGATATATTAAATTATATAAAATTTGTACTATTTATATATGAATTAGCTAGCATAGCATATTATTATTAGTTTTGTATTATTAACTGTAGATAGTACAATATATGAAATTAGTAATATCAACTGATTAACCGAAATACTTACTTCATCAAATTGGTAAGAAGAACTTTATTATCACTCAAATAAAATAATTCAAAGTGTAGTTTTTATTTTATATATATAAGAACCGGAAAGGTCTAAGCGAAAAAAAGAGTTCCTGACAAAAATTAATTTAAAACACAGGCTTCCTCATAGAGAGAACTTTGAGCATCAAACAATTCTTATACCCTAAATAAAATATAAAATTAAGATTCTGTTTATTTGCTTCTTCGTTTGCATTCTCATTTTCATAGGTATAGTAAAATCCCGGTAGATGGCGCTGATGTCGAATTAATATTGAAAAGTGTAGTTATGGCTCAATTTTACTTACTGGCGAGACACTACTGCAGAAAAAATTATCCTGCTAAATGATTAGAAGAAGGCTCAAATATGGATCAGTTTGAAAAATTATTCATGGAAAATGCGACATGTAGGGTAAATATATCACAAAATTCTCAACCGTTTTGAATTATTTTTGGTTTAAATTATTCCCAATGTCACCTTATAATATAATTTATAAAATCCTTATTTCCAATTTTACGCCATTTTTAAAGTCATCTGCCATCTTGCCAACCAGCAAGCACCAACAAAGATATCAAAATAAAACTTAGCACAAATACTATCCCCGATATGGTGGAGATCTAGTGAAAATCTGCCCAGACAGAATATTATGAATATTATATATTATATATTACGTATCGTTCAAAATATTCGATAAAATCACAAGTTTGTAAAAATTGATCCTCCGCTACAAAATCATATCGTCCAAAAGATATTCAACTTATTTTCAACTCAACGGTTTATCCATCCCAAAAAAATGTTAATTAAAAATATTTATACAATTCAGTTTCGAAGTTTCTCATCATAGTGGTCGTAGTGTATGTTTTGTGTAAGGAATATATTCTGAGAAATAGAAATGGACCTTGAAGCATTGGCGACACTGAATTGAGTTTTGGATATAAAAGTAAGTCCAAAAGAATTCGAGTTCAAAGGTCTGAAAAATTATGCAGAAAGGCCAAAAAATTTACCAAAATAGTGTTCAAAAATAAGACAAATTTTGCAAAAATCGAAAAATCGGAAAAATGTTCTTTCTCTTATTCTCTTTGAGAGACTTTCCTTAGAGATTTTAAAAATTTTGTTACTTTAACAACTATTTTGCAGTTTGGAATACATTTTTAGCTCTAAATTAGAGTATTTCAGAAATAACCTTTATGACATGTATATAACATGAAAAAATTTTTCAGAATTGAGAGAAAACTTTCGAGATATTTTCAACAATTTAACAGAATATTAAATTTCCGACCACTTTTTATAGTTTTCTCTCAAACTTTCGAACAAAAGAGTTTTGCTTCAAGCCGTACTTTACTTACTAATTACGTTTGTTTATTCCCCAAATACAACTCTGTGTGATTTTATTCGATTAACTGGAAAGCTTTGTCGAAGGAAAGTTTGAAACTAAGAAAAATAATTCTATTAAAATCACAGAGCAAACTTTTGCGAAACAAGGATTAAAATAAAAGAAACAAAAAGCCCAATTTCAAAAGACAAAAATGGAGAACAATAAAAATCTAGAAATGAAAACAGAAAACAGAAAACAGAAACTTTACCGACTAAAATCTGTTGTGAAGCGCAAACTGCGGACAATCGGGATTCGAATTCTTATTGGTTTTGTTATTGTGGTCGCTACCACTGAAAGCGAAGTTGCTAACGATAAGACAACTACAGTTATTTGCTATTGTTGCAAAGAGTTTTGTTATTGTTTTTGCATCTATTCCCCATAGTTGACATAACCGCTCAACTAACCGAACTATGCAACCGCAATAAAAGATTCCGACATTGTTTTCTGCGTCGGCCGCCAACACCTTCCCCGCTTTGGACAGAACTTTAGCTAGCAATTTGGTGGTTGTTATGGTCGTTGTTGTTGTTGTTGCTGTTAAAACCAATATTATGTTTAGTTGCGTAGCTAACGCTTTTATTTCTGCTTCTATTTCTTACTGTTATTCATCCTATTGTTGATTTTATGAATGTAGCGTTGTTGTTGTTGTTACATTTATATTCGCCACAACCCTATCCGATTACAATAGTCGCCCCACAATACTTAGTCAAGGGTATTGCAATGTGGTATGCAATCTTTACACGAAAATTTTAGCAAAGACAACAGTAGAAGGCCAGCAACAACAATAACAACCAATTGAATTGAATGGCGACTGTTTAAAGAACAACAAAGCGCCAAAGCAAGCACACTTGGCCAACTGAAGTTAAAGTGGAAAAGTATGTATGCGGGAGTATAAAGGAAAAGTTGTGATAAAGAAGCTGTAAAAGAAAGAATATTTTTGGTGGAGTGCCACAGTGCAAGTGGCACAACAAGTAGATCATGAGCAGGGCGGTGTGGGGCTATGTGGTGGTGTCGAAGCGAAAATTTTGTCAGTCGGCGGTTCTTGCCAGCAAAGTTGACTCCTCGAATTAGATCTCAAAGGACAACTGTTCCAACCAGTTGCAAATAATTGACAACAACAACAAAAATAACTGCAAAAAGAGTTACAAGAACAATTAGTTTGCATTGAAAGTTCCCTCTTATAGAAGAAAAGAAGGGATAAAAATGCAAGGAATAGATCTTCACCAAAGAGAGGCGTTCGTTGCTGCAGTGGATTTCAACAAATCGGAAACAGTTTCGAAATCACGAAGTCAAGTTCTATAACACATTGGTGCCATTAAGTAAAATTTTGATTGTCGAGATATTATCATGTATATCGATTATCTAAAAACAGTATTCTTTCACTTTGAATGATATACAACAAAAATATATGCTGTAGTAACCCTAAAAAATTTCGAAACAGCGCAATTAAAAATCCATGAACTTTTGTAACAGCTAAGTATCAGTAACAGCTAAGTATAAAATCAGTAAATATTGAAACTGGAAAAGCCGCAAACGAGTGAACAAACACTATACGGCAACGTATATCCGCCACGAGGTGCCAGCAGCTTGCCGACTGATTTTATTTGTTTGCGGATTTGTTGATGTCGATGGCTTGTCCAGTATGTTGTTGACAGCTGACTTGCCGGGGATACGCTGCAGCATTTTTATGTGTGTATTTTAAGTTCGTAGTAAGTCACTTTGTGGCGCCACAAATATTTGACGTTGTTGCAAATGTGCTCATCGCCGCTGGTTGCCATGTTCTACAATGTGTTGAACAAGCAGACTGCTCAATGTGGTTCCAAATTGCACAAATATATGTGTTTGTGAAAGGAAAAATATCTCTACTTGTTATTGTAATTCATATGGTTGGGAAATTGTGATTCTTTAACCATTCAGTCTAATCCATTTGCATTGCCTCTGTTTGCTTAGTGAAGTTTTCACTTAAAAAATATCATATAGATAAAGATAAAGATAGATATGCATTCAGCGGTGTTTTTTGAAGGTAAGACATAGCTACTTTTGACGCTCTTTAAGCGCAATACGAAAAATATTCCACATTGTTTCGTGACCATTACTGAAACATGGATCCAATGGACTAAGGATCAGCCGAAACAGCGGACTGCAGTCATGGTCACCGTTTTCATAGATTCACTAAGTGTTTTCTACACTTCAACTTCTTGTTTTGTTTCCAAACTTGTTAAAGTCCCTCACCGGGCCAATCTGGAGGTCACTGGGAAATTACCAAGCTTAAAAAATTTCGGAAAATAGAATGAACCTTCATAAAACATTCGACAAAGCAACTTAACCCTTAAAAAATCTGGTAAACAAGAATGTGCACAGAAAATAAATTTACTTCACAAAAAAATTGTAAAACTCAAAAAACTAAAATAGTACCTAGATTACTAATATAAGAGTACTTTCCCAAAAAAAATACTTTCTAAAGCAAAGTTTCTCAGCATTGATGGTTTATAACACAATTAAAAAAAAAAAAAATAAAATTTAAGTAAGCGCCAAATTCATCTCACCCAATCCTTCTCTACTCGAACTACGAAAACAAGCCTTAAGGCATCCAGCCTATCATTTCTCAGCTTACGAACATACATTCCGCCAACCCAATTAAGCCATCAATCGCAAATAAGCAGAGAATGCTTCGCTTCAACGCCAACGCCAATGAAATTATGCAATACTTCACAGCACCCGGGCACAAGACGCATCAGTTCAGCTGACGTCTGACGCAAAAGGCGGCTGCCAAGAGCAGTTTCAAGACCAAAGCAACGCTGAAATGGCTGTGTTACGGAACGTTACTAAAATGGCTCCATAAGTGGCTGACAGCTAGCCAGGCATTTTGGCTGCCAGCAAAGGAGCTTCATGCCAACGAATTGCCGCATTAATTTGGCGCGTAATGCCACGCAGCTGTTGCTGTTGCGCGGCGGCTCTTGTTACAATGCAATTTCTCATGCACACGAAGAAATGGTGCAAAGAAACCCGAAAAAATCGTAAAAGCTTAATGCAGGAAGGTAATGCTGTCTGTTGAGTCCTCTCCAAAATCTCCCTTTTGCTCCTTAAATTCTTGGCGATCTTTCTTTTTTGCGGCGAAAATTTGTTTTCGGCTCGATGCGCCAACCGCTGCCGTGTATACCCTCAATTAAGTGCGCCAAAAACAAGCAGAAACAAAAATCTTGCCACTCTCTCCGGTAATGTACGGCATGCCGGCTTATTGCCAATTTAAATTCACTGCCAAATAGCGAAGAAGCCGCCAACGTGGACGACAGCGACAGCGGCAAATGAATACTGCTCTCGAGTATCAGCAATCCCCGTAGTCTTTTCGGACACTCGGTCCAGCTACTGCTGCCTTGCGTAAGAATTCGTGCTACTTTCGTCCAGTTGAGATCCGTTAGCCAATTTGGTATGTTAGTAGGCAGTAGCTGCAGGCAGCGCGTTATATTCTCGTTAACAATACTTCACACCCCCCTCCATTGAACAACTCACCATTCCGAAGGTTGCAGGAATTACGTGTTGTTGCATTGCGTCTGCGAGTGCATTGTATATTCGCATATATGGTACATGGGCAAGCACTTGTAGAGAGGGTCCATATTTGCGAGCTCACGCCTTCATTTGCATACATTAGGGTGATCCTTATCAGAGAAGAAAAAAAAAAAATTAGAGATTTAATATAAAAGACAACCTTCAATGTTAAGGTACAAAATATATACTTTTTTTATACTTAAAAAAAAAATTTTTTTTCATATAATTTTGACTGGGCCCAAAAATATGGAGTTTCTTCATCTCTGGTAACCCAATTTCCAGAGCATTTGGACCCATCCAAGGGGTAAAATTTCCGTGATTACCTTAGCTGAATTATTCTGGGCAGATTAAGGTGACCGCAAGCTTTCTTTTGTATAAAGTAAGTAATGACGCCAGAAGAACCTTGCTTGTGAACCTGTTTCACACTTCGACACACCGAAGAATGCGGATTTGGTATTAATTATGCGTGTCCATATCATTGGCCCATTTTGCTCTACTGAAAAGGCAGTACGAGTATTTTCGTCTGTCTAGAAAACTGATTTTCTAGGTAAAATTGCTAACCCATTCCGAGTTCTGATCCCTAACGTTTTGAGGCTGGCTGTGAAGCATCACTAGAATATTTATTGATGTTTAACAGGTTTCCACGAGAAATTGTACAATATATCTAGAAGAAATGTACATAAAATTAATGTTAAATAATTTTTTGAACAAAATATAATTATTAACAACTAAAGACCCTAATACCCAAACACACATCCACACTTAATCAAGCACTTCTGCTACGACTTGAGGCACTCCATCATGCTCAGTGTCAGTTTTACCAGCAGTTCTCCTTTGACTGTTGCTGGCGCGTCTCGTCGCCTTTTAGTGTCGCATATGTTTGTATGTAAATTTGTGAGCACGATGTTGAACACCCAAAAATACTAACAACACAAAAAACAAAGCAAACGTTTGCAGTGAACACTGCTGTCTTGCCTTTTGTTGTTTTTTTTTTTTTTTTTGTTTTTTTATACTCAAAACTCCAAAACAAAAAATTTTATTTGTAAATGCAAGTTGGCAGCTTTTTCATGTCGGCTTTTGGTCATCAGACGTTGTTCCAATTACAACCACACCATGACAAAGTTCTATATTTGTTGCTCTTTTTGTTCCTTTAGCCCAACAAGGCTCGTGTGCTCTTTTCTCTTGCCAAATAGCATAGTTTTTAATTTCGTTATACTAAATGTCGACGTTCAAGTGGACTTGTGTTTTGGCAGCTCTGAAGCACCCTTCGTCGAAGTGGAAAAACATATGAGCACCTTCATACTCGTTTATACATACATACAAGCAAGTAGGCATATAACATTTAGGTTAAATCGGAACTGGTGAAATAAACAAATATTATGTTTTGTAGTAGTGTATGTATTATGTGTGTGTGTGTGTGTGTGGGTGGGTGTGGAAAATATTCTTTGTATTAAATATGGAAGTCAACCAAATGTTGTTGGATACTAAATAAATTTCAGTTTAATCTCGATAAAATGATTGATCATAAGAAGATCGTTGCACAATTGGCATCACATATTAGAAAAAGTTCAATGTTTATATATTTATATTAAAATTCTTAGAAAGGGTTGAAAAGCTTATAAGAAATATTATATACATATATGCTTGATTAAAGCATTATCGAGAGCCTACGATTATTTACTGATCATACTTCCTCCCTGGATCAATGCGAGAAGAATGAAGAAATAAAGGCCAAATGCTGAACTCACCACGAAAATTTCATGAGTATAAACTGAGTGTGAATAAAAGCGTCATGAAGGACAGTTATCCCCAACATTACTGCAAACTCATTCAAAATTCAAACTCATCATTTATTACGCCATTTCGCTCCTTCGTCATTCCTTTGGAGTCATGATTGTGGTGACTATGCGGCTCTATGGCTGCCATCAGCTGTCAAAAAGTTGAAAATTTTGCAGAAAACACCGCAAGAGTTTTCGAGGCAGCTAGCTGGAGAGATAATAAATTACTTTTTGAGTTTTCTGCGCATATCAGCTTAATTAATCATTAATGGAGACTCAACACGATTTATTTCATCATTGTATTAGGGTCTAATTTCGCGTATTGCTCTCTAATTTTGGACCTCACTTTTTTTAAACGGTTGCTTTACCGATTGCTTCTTTCGAAATGTAGAAAGCCGAAATATTATTGTCAGTGTTTAATATTACAGAGTTCATACAATAGCTCGATATTAGACTTTGAATATAAACTAGGTTATCCCACAGCATAAACAAATGCTAGACGAAAGTTAAAGTATTTGAAAACACTTTGAGGACTTTCAATTCAGTCTTTCCGTAAAATCTTATATAGATAATTTTTAAATAAAATTCAAAGCATATTTTCTTTCAAAAATCAGATTTTTGAAATACTATATAATTGAAATGAATTAAAGAATAAATAACTTTCGTATAAACTTTTTAAACCTCTCTTTTTGTTGTTCATTACAACTTGTTTACACAAGATTCATATATATGTATATATTTACCTTCGAAGTAAAGACAACATACTTGTCAACCTAATTGTAGCTGGCTTTGTGAATACTTGTGCACTTGTACAAGCTTTACCCCCATTTCTGACGACATCTCAATATTGAGCCACTCAGCCACTTTACCTTCATTAAATGAACAGGGAGGCTCACATAGAAAGAAATAGGAATCTTACATAGTTTCTGCCGTTCAGTAGCTATCCACCAACATTACATGTCTCCCACACACTGACACTACACACATGCATACTCAGAGAGTTGTCAATATGTCTGTGTCCTTAATTTCAAATATCCTTACTGGCATATTTGTATTTGCTAATGTATTTGTAGTCGTATTCACTGTTTATATTGCTACCCTCTGTTTGTATTTATACTTGCTCTATAAACACACAAACTCAACCAGCCACATGCACAAACATCGCATGACAGTTTTCCGCTTCCGTTTTACCATTTGTCAAGCCGGAATGTAGCAGGTCGGTCTGTTTGTAGTTTCATCATTTTTCGCTGCTGCTGTCTTTACACTTCTCTTTCCTGCCTTCCTCACTCCCACAGCCAGGTTTGTTTACTCTTTTGCTTATGCACATAAATAACGTAGCTTGAGTACAATTTCATCTTAGACTACATGTTGAGCACAAATACACACACACACACATACACACACACACACATACCCAGGGGTAAATATGTTGATTGAAAATGCGCCGTTATACATGTTTGTACCTAAGTCTGGTGCTAATTTCATTGCAGTTTAATATTTTAATAGGCTTTAAACGTGTAACAGTGCAAATGTCAAGTGTCAGTAGCGGAAAGCGAAAAGGTAAAGGGAAACAGCAAATGACAGCAGGTGCACTTAAAAACACAAACACAAATAAATTGGTAAATACAGACAGACATATGTGCACATAAATTATTTATTAAAATTTTAAGCTGCATTTACGACTTTCGTTATGTAAATTGGTGCAAAATTATTATTGTTGTGCCATAAAGTATGCACTAAAGAGCTTAGCGCTTTAAAATAAGAATTGGCAGGGAAACAAGAAGACAAGTGTATAGAATTCCTCCGCACAGAAAAGGCAAAACCAGCGGTTACACTCTGTCTGTCCAATATAACTGTGGCCGAAGATTTTGAGCGAATGCAGAGAGCAGTTCTTACTGCGTTGTTAAGTTCAATGAGGAAGAAAATTAAATAATTAAGGGGGTGAGCCTTAGTGTTGCACTTATTCCAACCACCCAGGAAAACCAACAGCTGGGACACCTTTTACTCTTTATTCGGAAATTTTTTTGGTAAAAAAGTGTCTGCGGTGCTCTTCTGATAACATACCACCCGCACTTTTTATTCTTCGTGACAACTACCCAGTCATGAACACGTTTAGAACAGTAGCCAAGTTTCGATGCTTTGGAAACCCATTTTTCTACTATTATAACACAACATATCCTTCTTCTGCCAAAGATTACTTTTCCAAGGGACACTTTTATATTAACCAAAGACTTCTCTATAACATTTTGGACTTACTTCTGCCTCTTGCCTCCTTGTGGACTCCCTAGCGTTTCCCTATATTGATATAGTCAGAAATTGTACACTTCTTTCTCACTATTATATGCCATTGTTGGCCAAAATAATGTAGAAAAAGAGATAATTAACCTCTATGAGATTAATGCACATTTTCACTTAGGCGCAATCATAAGTGGTAAAAGTAAGCACCTCTTTATTCCTTCTTTATAAATCATAAGCATTGTTTTCGCTTATGTTGAAAAGAATAACTCAAAATTCCCCATATATTCTTAAATATAGCAACTAATATAGATCAATGATTATTCATCCTGAAAACTTAATGACTTCATTAGTAAAAACTAATCCTAAACTAGTCCTAAACTAATCCTGAAACTAGCAAAAACTTTCCATATATTCAATGCTCACTTACTCAAAACCAAACAGACAGTTACTCGAAATTGTAACCCTGAAGTCCTGCATCCAAATCTAACAATATAATTCACCTCTTATTATTAAATACAATATATTCGAAGCTCTATCCGAAAATTCAAAATATAACAATTTGCACTAATGCTAACGGTGACCACTTAAAGTGATCGGCACAATGAACCTTTCGCGTTTCAGCTTTCCTAATCCAAGTACGATAAATAATAATAATAAAAGGAAGTGGAAGATTTCTTCAACAAAGTCATATGTATGATTCGCGGGTGTGAGAGTTTCCGCACATCTCTCGCATTTGTGAGCGGGACCACACAATTTACGACAGTCGCACGCTACTCCAACAGCGTTGGCAATAATTAACAATCATCAATGGCGCATAGTCAACACAGACGCAGCCGCAACGCAGCGCTGCAAGCGAGCTGCGATGCCAGGCAACGTAAGAGCAGAAGCAACAGCTGCGCCGACACGTACACTCGTCACTCATTTAAATTTGCGCAAACACGCGCTTCTGCATGCATGCAACCTCAATGCGATTCAACCGAATTCATATTAAAATTGCTCACAGGCGCACAAGCTCCAAGCAGGAATCGCAGATACACACGCATGCAAATACGAATCATATCCGCGCGTTTTTGGATGTGGTAGAGCCGAGAAGAGTGGGTGGAATACAGGCGGCGTCAAGGCGGGAAGAGTATATTTGCTGTGCAGGGTTTGTCAACTCAAAATTGATGGTGAAACCGTTTCCATGTTGCGCCACAATATAATCTGAGAGGTGCGTGCGTTGAGGGGCAACATTAGAGCAAAAATAGTGTCGGGACTTAACTAATACGCTGCCAAGTAACGGCACATTTGTTTCAGTTTGCAACTCAATTTACCTGACAGCAGCAAATCATTGTAGGCGTAGGGGATTTCCAGCGTTCAGTGCAGCTATTTCTATTATCTTTTGTTATTGTTTGACGCCCTAAGGGAAAATTTTTCAACAACAATATAACCTCAGTAATATATTCCATCAATTTAAATACCACTCTGGAAGCGTTTGGTAGCATATTTCAATACATTCGCACCCACGACTAGCAGACATACCGGTTCTTTAAAAAAAAAAATCCGCACAGTAATGTGTTTTTAATTTTTGAGGTATCGCTGAAGACTAACTCTCACTTATGGGACCTTACATTGGAGGAGTTTTGACCTGCTAAAACAACGAACAACAACAGCACTGAAAACCAACGTACCAATGGAACCATTTTTTCGAAGAAGTCCTCAAAAGCGAGTAAGTAATTCAGAAATTTCATTCTAACAAACGGACTTATGCACCGGAAGCTCGACTCAAATGATCCTCTCGATGATTTTGACCATGTATTTCAGAAGTCTATGCATTTCTTCTCTTCATAATCGTCGTGGTCATTATCGAACCAAAGTTTGAACTAAAATTTTTGAATGCTTTTCTATTTCCGAAATATCGAAATTTTAATTTTAATTTAACAATTTTCAAGTAGACGTTTTCGTCTGGAAATACCCTTACTCATAAAAGTACGTTCGAGCAACTGTTGCGACATGCCAGCCAAATAGGCAAAACGCAGCTAACTCTACACTAGCGCTATTTGCAAATCAGCTAAGGAAAGGGGTTTATAAAATTGAACTCACCATTTTGTTTTGTTTTATTTTTGCCATGCTGCAGTACATGCCAACGTCACGCCGTTAATAGCAATAAGGTGACATGCAATGCAAAGTAAATTCACCGCAGCAACAAAGAGGTTATGCACAGCGAACTAACTACACTACCCTCAATTTAAAATCTTTCCGACTTTTCACAGCCAACTCTATACTCGTACATGTAGCTACACACACTAACACAGCCGTCAGTCGCTCGCTAAGCCGGAAGCAGCGCGCAGGCGACGTTGCCTTTTAACTCGTCAACTGCACGCATTCACTTTGCGTGCGATCACGTATTTTATTACGAAACCCCCATGCGTTGTCATTTCTCAACGTCTTGCTAGCTGCATCAACGTACTTACAAAGAGTGTCCTGCTTTTCGCTGTGGCCCAGCAGAAACTCTGCATTTAGTCATTACTCATACGCCCTGGCGGTACCACATGCGGATATGCGTGTATGTGTGTGCGCGTAGGGCGCGTAGGGCGCTTTGCAACGCATGTCATTATCCCTTGGGATAATGTTTGCTATATATTTCGCTTTGCTGTTCTTCTGCTGTGCTTCTTAGTTCCGCCGCTTAGTCAACGTGTTCTCAGCCGCCGCGTGATTCATGCATTCAGTTATCGTAACATCTCGTCAAAGGATAATTCAATATGAAGACTGTGATGATGATGTGGAAAATGCTTTAAAACTGCGACTTTTATGCGATTTGCTTGCAACTGTAACTGCATATGAAACGATGAAAATATTACAAAGTTTAGCGGTGCTGAAAATCGAGACCGTAAAATAATTGATGTATATATACAATTATATCTAGGGTTATGTATATAAAAATTATCAGAATTAAGCATCAAAAATAAAACACTATATACACTGATTACCCTGAGATCGAAGTTAGGTATAACAGATGGATAAAAAAAATTAATATTTTCAAAAAAAGGTTGTGGGCCGGTCATCTAATAAAATTTATGAAAATATTACTTTTTAACACATGATACCTCGATAAAATCAGTTAATAACCACTTGCTCCTTTAATATAACGGTATTGTTCGAGACTACTAAAATTCGATAAAACTCTAACAAATAACGCCAACTTTTATTTGTTTATTTCCCATTACTCTGCTTTTTCGCAGCTTTAAAATAAGCAAAATTGTACTCCAACCACGTGTACTGGACATAGAACGCTCAATAGAATATCGTCAGGTAGGTCAGTATAGTCACTAGAACGTGACTTTATACTTGCGGCAGCCTTATCTAATTTTTCCATTTCGCATTTTTGTTTTAAAACATCTTGGTGACGTCATAGCTACTTGCCATACAAAATTTTGTCAATTATCATAAAATAGCAGCTCCGAAAAACCCTACTGAAATTCGCTAAGAGACCTCGTTCTCTGATGATACTTTGGTTTCTCGACAACTGCGTTCAGCTTTTATCTGCTGCTTTAAAGCTCAAGCTGAATGACCATTATATGGCGAAGGGTCATTGTCTTCCAGTAAAATTAACCTCATTTTGGTGTCCGAAAAACTCAACAAGTGACAATAAGCTACAGAAGGGGTAGATGTTTGATCAATTTTTATCAATTTTTTTAATTTCAATTTTATATAAATCAAAAATATATTATAATATATTATAATTTTATATAAATTATATAAATCAAAATTTATCAATTTTATATAAATCATTACAAAAACAAATGATAACAAGTAGCACTAATCTTTAATATCCTAATAAAACTGAAATCAAACAAATTAAAAAAAATAAATACTATATTAATCAGGCACTTTGATACAACTGTTGCGGCCCAACTGGCGCCCCAACCACACTTACCTAACTTTTGTTAGCACCAATACTTCCACCAACCTACAGACAAATGCCACACACCCTTAGCAAACTTTTATTTTGGGCAACAAAGCAGCTGCTGCTACAAAATAAACTTTTGCTCGCCTGTCGTCGATTGCTTTCTGCAACTGTTAAATACAATTTTACTGCAACATGTGTTCGACTACAAGAACAAGCAATAAATGAAGCACTATCCGCAAACGAGAGCAGGTTGATAAGTCAGTGAATGTTGAGATTTCGTTTGTGGAGTTTTCAATGCAGCACTTTAGGACGCTTAATTGAAGATGATAGGATATCACATTCTTAATTGGAAGAAAGAAAACGATGTAAGGAATTTAACCTGTCTTACGTTCATTGTTTTTATTTGTTAGCTGGTATTTCTCATTAAATGTCGTTGATTTTTTACCATTCGGAGTTGTTTGAAATGTGGAGCTGGAGATTTTTAGAATGTTGTGAAATGGCCTCGTCGTATACAACTGAAGGAATTCGTTCCCTAAGAAACTAACTCGTCAGACAAAGCATCGACAAATAGAACGATAACCTTTATTGAAGACTTTTCGAAGATCTGTACTTTGGTAGAAGAGAAAATTGTGAAACCATACCTTGGATACCAAAAATATGAAAAGTTTAGTCAAGCTCCTTCTTTGCTGGCTTAATTCTTTTTATTCAACAATTTTAAGGTTCAAGCTATCCCTGCCTGTACCATGCCTATGTTCACGAATATGTAGGAAAGTGAAATTGTTTTTGTAGAAGTTGCATGAACTTTTGTTGCCGTTTTAATGACTGCTTCCGGTTGCTTTGAAGCTACAAGCAATCACCTGCAAACAAAAGCTTATAGAGGTAAGTGCTGAAAGTATGGCTAGTGCATAAACAAAAGCAAAAAAAAAATATAGCTACAAATAAAAATTGGTTAGAAAAAGTTTATAAATTTAACACAAACATAGCTTTATGGCCTTAATAAACGGTGAAATAAACTTCCATTGTAAGATACAAAATTAATGCGTCTGCCAGCTGTTGCGCTGCAAAAGCAAATTCTCTGCGAGTAAATAAATATGTGTCCCATATGTGTAGCACAACTTTTAATTGTTACTCATACGCCATGCCCGTCCAAATGCAACAGCCAGCAGCTGGCGTGTCGCCAAGTGTCATCAAGTGCAGTCATGACCACGACCAAATTACCGCCCTCAACGACACTAAATAATGCCAACATTGTTGTTGTTTACTGTAATTTACGTTCGGAGAGACATTTGTGGTGTCACGCATAAGCACCAAAGAAGAAAGCAAACAAACAGACATCGACAGAATGGTCGTCTCGAGCCACAACGCAAAGCATAGTTTAATTACATTGCTGAGCGGTAAAGAAATTTGCTTGCCACAAACTGTTTTGCATACTCATTTACATGCCACACATAATACTTGTGAATGGCCAGTGACGACTCGCAAACACATATAGACACTGCCGGAACCTCAAGCGCCGCTGTGACTTCTTTCAGTCTTGAGACATTCACATCCTCTGTTTCATAGTGGCGGTGCAACAGCAATTTCTAACTTATTTTATTTGATTTGAGCTCTTGGAAACGTATGCAGTATTGTAATATATATGTATATAGAAGATATTATTCAAATTAACGTTTCATTTGAACTTATTAACTTTCATAATTATTAAAGGGTTACCAGAATGAGGTAATCCGGGTCTATATATAAGATGGCGTTTGTTTTGAAGCGGCTTTGAAGCAATGAATTTAATGAAGGGGTTTTCAAACCAGAATGTAAGTTAAAGGTTTGAGGAGGAATGAGTATTAGAACATTTTTTAGCCAAAAATTGGGATCAAACCCAAGTTCCGAGGGTGGTACTGCGCTGATTGGATATCAAGCCTGCAGATATCGAATATAAGGACCTCTATAGTCATGGCTGACTTTATGCCTAAATATTAGCCAATATGTAGCTTATCTTGACAAAATTATATGAAACTGTATTCTTCGATATACTGTAGTTTAGGTCCAAAAATGGGTGAAATCGGTATATTAATTATCATAGCTCCCATAAAGTTTCCCATGCCGTTGATAGCCGTGAGCTATCTTAATAAATTGGGATGGAAATATTTTCTGGAGCAATTTTAATATTATTTTGGAATGAAATCAGTAGGGACCTTTCCCAAGCCCTGCTTTGCCCAAGCTTTCACAATTAATGCGATCGGCACCTACTTTTAAGATTTTCGACACTCTTTTCTATTCTTTTGCGAAAGTGTCAGTTATTGAGAGACAAGTGAGATATTTTACAGGTCCGTGCGTCCCCAAAATTCCCATGTAACCAATGGAACTATTTTCAGCCTTCTGGTTGATTGTAATCCATTCCCAATTTCGACTAATTATTTTAATATGAAATTTTACCAGCACTTAAAAATATTTCCCCAACTTTAGTTCATACGAATGTTGGGTTCAAATTCATACGACCCCTTTAGCTTTCATTTTTATACAGCAATACCTGTACCACTAATGTAACGACTACTCTGTACAATTGTTGCTATTGTTATTGCAGTTACTGTTAATGCGTTGCTTGTATTTCTGCTTCTTGTTTGCTCTTCCTGTTTTGTTGTGATGCATTTGCATGCAGAACACTTAATGAGTGCAAATCCACAGCAGCTATTATAGCATTTAGCTTCGCAAACAGTGTGTAAGCATAGCAACAACAACCACAACAATAGGAGCATTTAATGCAGTGTAGCAGTAACCGCTGTAATAACAACAAAACGCGCCTAGTTGGCACACACACATACTTACTATTTACAAACAACTCATCCAATTTAGTACAACAAAGGTAAACGAAACAAAAATAATAAAAATATTGCAAAACAACAAAAAACAACACAAAACAAAAAAGGCATCCAAACAGAAGCAAAACACAGTGATCAACAACGGCAACAACGGCAACAACAACAAACCGTCAAACGAACTATCGCAACATCAATGGACATTCAAGCGGATGTGGAAGCGGCAACGGAATACAAACAACGGAAGCGGATACGGATGCTTCTACGCACACACACATACGCACACATACATGCGTTGACTAAGGAAACGGATGTGCATGCATGCTGGCGCTGGATGTGCACACCAATGACTGCGCAAATTCACAAACTGCTGTGTTTGACAATTCAACGCGCTGTCAATTTGGAGGCCGTGCCGAACAATGTGACCTGAAGTAGCTCGAACCCCGCTCTGCCTACATATATATATTTGTATATATGTATTTATGTGTATTTGTGTGTGTTTGCACAGCCGATGCATTATCTGCATAAGGGCTTGTATTCATTAAACACCAAACAAGAACGAGCAGACAAACAGGCTTTAGATGCGCATCCGACTACTCAATGCACTCACATGCACTCATGCGCTTGCCGGCACTCATTTATTCGCACACCACCGACTCAGAATAGAATGCTGTCTGAGCACAAACCGAATATTGCAACATGACACGCCGCGTTGTCTGCCTAATTATTGTGGTTGCAACTACTCATATAGGCTTTCACACATACGAATATGCATGAGAGTAGTTGGGTTGCTTGCTCATCATCGGCTCTGTTGTGTTTTCTGGCATTTAAAACAACAATTAGCCAAGTGGTATCACTAGCAGTCACTCACCAGGCACTTTACATAATTCTAATAGACATTTGAAATGCTTGCTACTTTTGTTGCCAGCAATAGGCGCCTCATTTTTCATTGCACATTTTCATTTAGACTCACGCATAGACTGCTCATTTATTAAATGATGTTGTGAGGGTGGTTAGATCAGTCAGTGAGTTTTTGTGTCATTTTGTTTAATTTTTCATATTAATAATTGGACCTGTCAATGTCAATGCTGATATGGTCTATGCTGATAGATTAGCAACGACTGACAAATTAAAAATCGGCGATATAATGCCGACTATCCCATAAATAATGGCACAAAATATGATCTTCATAAGGCGCAGTCGCGGCGGCCATAGTCCCCAAATTATATTGAAAAACTAAACGCCATCAAATATTCGATTATGCTTCAGACATTATAGATTATAGTTTTTTATTATAAATTATAGATTATAAATTCAGGCTTAAAGATTCTGATTAAAGATAAAAGATCTGTTTATAGATTATAGTTTATAGATTGCAGATAGATTATGGAGGGTAGAATATATATTATAAACTATAGATTATATTTCAAAAACTATAGATTACAGATAAAAGATTATAGAATGCAGGTTATAGATTGTAGATTATAGATAATAGATAATAGATTATAAATTATAGATTATAGATTATAAAATATAGAGTTTGGAGTATTTATACTTAATACTAATAAGTTTCATGGACAAGTATTTTTGTTCTCCATTTGTCAAAATTTACCCTACTATGTCTCAAAGCATGCGTAAGACGAGGGTCGGTTTTAGTCTACATTTCCACGTATAGACATATACTTCAAACTTCCATTTCAGTTTCTGGTCCATAACCTGCTATTCAGAATAAGTGCAGCAAGTTACATTTTAAATCTAACTCTGAAGTAAGGAACCTTCAAGGCATCATCCACTTTTATATTTCCACATCTAAGCGGATACCTTCCGTTTTCATGACTAGAGCAAAAACTAATAATAATAATAATAATAAACAATGGTCATTAAAGGTATTACCCAGCTATGTTATATAAAAAGTTTGAAACAACTCTTCAAAACTCTTAAAAAAATATATTTGAAAAGAAATTGCTTGCAAAATTGCCTTGAATGTCACCACAATTATCCAGCATTTAATAGCTCAGAATAGCCGCAGCACATTAACATCAACTGAATGCACACTTTGAGCTCATAACAGACCATTACATTCCAACAGCATACCAGTTTACTTCAGTGGCAGACTTCCCACTCCTTAATTCACAATTTACTACTCTCAACTACCAAATGAGTATTCCTGTGAGATGACAGTGGCAATGTGACATCAAAGTGAACCACGATGGTTGCCCAAAAACCTCATAATGGTCTAAGTGGTACGAGTAAATTCCAAAATATTCAATTGTAAGCGAGAAAATCGCTCCGAAGACGAAAGTGAGACACACCAACAAGAATATATTTTATCACATTATTTTACTCTTCGATATAAAAGAAATCCACTCAAATGAGCCATCAACTACTCAATGCCAAAGGCAAATAAAAAAGTGTTCCTTGCATTGCAGTGAGGAAAAAAGGGCAAAGGAGAGGCGAAGCTATGGAAATGAAATGCTTAGAAGATGTAATAAGTGCCGGGGATAAAAGAATGCCACACTCAAAGCCGCCACAACAAATCACATAAAAGGGATTTCGCACTTAAAAGCTTAGTGAGTGAAAGTCACACAACCGACAAGCCAGGAGACAGATAAATGGTTGAAATTCAAATATATGCTCGTACTTGGTTGCATGAGGAGCAAGCTGTCAAAAGAAGAAAAAAAAAACAAGGAGGTGTGAGTACACTTTGCATATGAATGTACATTAGGTTGGTCCGTAAATGTCTTACATGGTTTTTATTATGCTTTTGCTTTATGCTTTTTACTTTATGCTTTATGCTTATAATATTTTTGTACACTTAATGGTTTTTTGCAACACCTAAAACTAATCGAAAGAGATATGGTCTTATAATGATCATAATGACGGAGCGAGTTGATTTCCGGAATGGTCTAAAAAATTAATTGGTAGAACTACGTTAGCAATTAAGCTATATAACTTTGTCACAGCGGTCACAATGGGGAGAGACATATATATTTCGTCTTATATGCGAATCAGCTCAAAAATTGTACCAAGGACGGGACACAGACCACTTTATAAAAAATCTTATATCAGGCAAACTACTTGCTACTTGACGGACTTCAACTAAAGAAAGACCTAGAATATGTGGCAACTCTTATTCAGCTTTCTTCCCGTGACTTATTATATGCAAAATTACCAATTCATAACTAAAAAAAAAAAAACAAATTCCACATATAAAAAACTCACCTTAATGTTAATTGCATACAAATACAGTACTTACACACCAATAGAAATGAGTAACAACAAAATAAATAAAGGGCTACTGACAACAATAAAAAATACTATAAGTAGACACAAACCACTCGTACTTGGATTGAATCGGTCTTTAAATGGAAACCAAAAGACTAAGAGTGACTTGGGAATGGACCAGCAAAATAGGAGCGCACGAGCAAATAAAAAAGAGAAACATGTAAAATACCAAACAGAAATACAACTAAGCTCATGCGGCTGGCTGATAAATTACTGCGCTTATCTCTAGTGGCAAAACCTACATTTTTATTACCGCTAATTCGACCAACAGGATTTGCCAATAAGCAAACTCAACTAACCGAAATAAAAGAAACATAAAAAAGGACTGCTCTGGATGGAGAAACTACAAAACATGTTCTTACTAATTATTGTTGTTGTTACTTGCATCTGAATTGAGTTGCTCGATGGGAAGAGCAGATAAAATTTTAATTTCAGATTAAAAAAAAATGTGTATTTCAAAATTCAATCATTATATATTTAGAGTCTTTCGGTGACCTTATAACCTTAGCGTAGTTATAAATGATAATTTTAGATTACATGTAGTGTATAACAGCTTATAGGCTTATACTTAGATGTAACACTTATAGACTTGTATACATAGGGTGATAATTTAGAGATAACTAACTGGCATACCGGCTGTCAAAGTAAACACAAGTGCTTGACATTT
This sequence comes from Bactrocera minax, assembly GCA_021498325.1. Lineage (NCBI taxonomy): Eukaryota > Metazoa > Arthropoda > Insecta > Diptera > Tephritidae > Bactrocera > Bactrocera minax. Next base: position 950,232 of record JAKEEE010000002.1, read on the forward strand.
ATACTTAGTAAACTATACTTTTCAAATTACCATTACACGGGAACACTTACAATCATGGATATTTACTTCCAAAACTGGTGTTTTGAGTGATATTTAACAACTAAATTTCATCTAACGTTTTATTTGAAACGAACATTGAACACGTCTAAAATAACACCCTTTACATATGCATTCGAAAGCAATTAATTTGCTTGGTTTCACCAACAACCCAATTAAAATGAGATATAATATCTGACAATTTTACACCACATTTCCCTCAGTAGTGAATACTCAGCAAGTGGTAATCTCAAGCGCTGCCTATTTTCAGCAGAATTTCTGTTAGAAGCGAAGTTGTGTTCATTTCATTCAAGTAATACCTAGCGGTGAACTCATTGCGCTCTCAATTGTACCTTCATATGTTGCCAATAGGTTTTTGTTTTCTTTTTCTCAGATAAAAAATCCCATACGCCAGTGGTCTCTTCGGTATTAAGAATACCATTTTCCGATGTGGGGAGCAATTTTGATCGGCAAGATTATAGATTTATCCTGTGCAGCAGCCCTTATTTCCATCAATTGACACAGTCTTTTCAAGGAACCTTCATGTTATCAAAAATGTTATCAAAAAATGCAACAACTATTTGGTAATAATTGTAACCAGTCAATTTTCTACAATGTACACATACATATATATACTCGTAAATATATACGATAATTTAATTGCCTGTCGATTGGCAATAAATTTATTTTAAAATATGCGTATGTACTGGAATTAAACGGAAATACCAAAGAAAAATCAACAAAAATGGTAAAAGAAGCGTACCCAAGCGAGCCAGTGGGTGTATATTTACTTCATGCGCTACAAAATCGGTTGTGTTGTGAGTGCAAAAAATTAAATTTACAGTTTCGCGGAAAAGGCGTGTTCGACTCGTTGCTATGGTGTACGAGTAAAGTCCTCCCATGCACATGTATGTATATGTATATACGTACACAATTGGTACGGCTATTTAATATATTGGGCAGGCATGGACAATAAAAGGTTGGCAAAATGTAATGACAGTAGCGCGTAATTCTCCCAAAACAATAGCATTGAACGTGAGAACAACAATAACTGAAATCATCGGAAAAAATTGCAAACGAAAAGTGGTTGCCAAAAACAGAAATCTTCAAGGAGGGGGCGTTATTAAATGGAGTCAAATAAAATGCCTAAATTATAGATTAGAGATTATAGATTATAGGTTACAGATTATAGATTATAAAATAGATTATAGATTACAGATTATAGGTTATAGAAATAGATTATAGATTTTAGATTATAAATTAAGGAATATAGATTATAGATTATATATTGTAAATTATAACTTATAGATTATAGGTTATAAATTATGGATTACAAATTATAAATTTAAGATTAGAGATTCGAGATTTTAGATTATAGAATAAAAATTATAGATTATAAATTAAAGACTATAGATTATAGATTACGGATTATAGATTATTGATTGTAGATTGTAGATTGTAGATTACAGATTATAGAATAGATTAGAGATTATAGGTTATAGAAAGTAGATTATAGATTATATATTATAGATTATAAATTAAGGAAAATAAATTATAGATTATAGATTGTAAATTATAAGTTATACTTTATAGGTTACAGATTATAGATTATAAATCTATATAGATTATAGATCTAGATTATAGATTATAAATTAGAGATTATAGGTTATGGATTATAGATTACAGATTACAGATTATAGATTTTAAATTATAGATTATAGATTATAGATTGTAGATTATATATTATAGATTTAAGATTATAGATTATAAATTACAGATTATAGTTGTTATAGTAGATTTATCCGCGATTTTCCAAAGCACATTTTCCGTTTTAAACCGATTTCCTTTGTTCCAATCCATTGATAACCAGTAACATTTATTGACGAAGATTTGAGAACAAGATGTATACAAATGTGTGAAGTAAACTGAATACAATATCAGCTCTCTTCGTTCCCACTTTCTCTTTTATTTCCGTCCAAGAAGTAGCCCTTTTCGGTTCACATGAGTCGTATCTTCGCAAAGCTGTTAATACTACTGACACTTTACAGTTACTATCGACACATTTACGCGATTGCCGCACGCGCCAAAGAAAATGAAAATTTCCCAACGAAATTGTAAAATAATGAAAACAATAAGAATAAACAAGAGAAAACATTTAAATATTTTAGCTGTGGAGAAGTTCACACCCATATACAGACAAGTGAGGAATACAGGAGCACTTCAAAGGACATTGAGGAGAAATAACTGTCGACGCATACATAAATAACAGAAAGAATTCGGTATTTCGGAATATTATTCCCAGGAGCAGAACAATGGAAGGAACAGAAAACGTATTTTTTTTTTTCTTCTTTTACTACCTTTCGACATATTTTATTATTCATGGGCACTTTTCGATTGTTCCTTATAGACTTACGGAGCACGATATTTTTCCAATATCAATTGGTATATACAACGGTATCAAGCCATCGCGCAACGCAAAGTAATTGAATGCGCGTAAAAACAACAATGACAACAACGGAAGGCCTTTCTTGCCAAAGCAGTTAAAAACGATTCGTCTGAATTTGCGTTTTAAGCCTGTGTTTGTGAATGTGTATGTGATCATGTAAGGATGTGATATGATTGAATTTTTTATCATCTTTTGTTCGCCCACAAAGTGAGTAAAATGAGGAGAGTCATTGCAGAAAGACTATAATTGCATTTCATTATATCTCTATGGAATTATTGGTAAATCTTAACTCTTCTTTGATATCTGCAATACAACAGTCAGTAGTCAAACTAGTAGGTCAGTACTTTCAACAACACAAAAAATACAAAAATAAAAAAATCGAAAACGAAAACTTAAGACAAATTAAATCTGATATAGGAAATATATTTATAGTGATGTGTTTCTACGAAACATGTCTTTTTTTCAATTTCCTATTCACTCATAACCGATTTTTCAACACTTTAGATTTTTCGATTTCAATTTAATAGCAAATTTTGAAATTTCAAATGCAAAATTTATATTAATTTTTTTAAAACAATTTTTGAATAGGAAAACTACTTCATATGCAAATTGAACTTTAGATATGGAAATGTACCCTATAGGATATGATATTGTCGGAAGAATTTTAAAATAATTTTTACACTTTCCTTCTGTAAGCTCTGTAAGAGCACAAGAGGTCATTCGACCGAATTTGTCAAAACAGATGAAAAAATTTCCAGGTCTCTTACAATGGATTGTTTCAATTACAGTCGAACTTTTTTTCAACAATAACAAGTTTAAAAGAAATGATGTTCCAGAGGTCTTCAAATAAAGTCCAGACTTAAGACTGCACAATGAATCAGAGGAACATTGTATGACTCAAAAAAAGATTGTCTGTCGCGTACAACAACATCTAGTTGATCCGGATGGCTGAAAGTGTGAGATCAGCCTTAGTGTGTTTCAGCCTTAGCCACAAAGACGGCACAGCCAAGAAGAAAGAGTTGAGAAAATGCCACCTTGTTCAAAAGAACTTCGATAACTGCCATTTGGATTTTGAATATTACTACATGGTAAGATTTGTCTCTAGTGACTCTCCAGTAAGACAATGCCCCATTTAACCCCTACAACTAAAGATAGGTGAACTTTGCTAAGAGTGCAGAGTTCACTAGAACTCTTGCGGATAGTAGAGCTCTCATCTCTTCCCATTATGCTGATATTCAGGAAAATTTTCGTATATATTTCTGCATTCACTTAGCTTGGAGCTAAGGATATAGAGGACTCTACGACACTACGACTCTTCCAAGGATATCGCATATCCCTCCAATACTTATAGATCGCCCCAGAGTTATTTAACTTTTTATTGAAGGATTTTCAATGGGGCCGATAGTTTTAAATTTAAGGACCTTGGTCACTTCCCTTGGTTAGGAATAGGGGAAGACAAAGTTTAAGAATTACATTAATACACCTTATCAACTTAAGTTTTTCTCATAGGGTCTGTAGTACAAATCTGCACAGCTATATTACAAACCTCTTTGTATTTGTGGCTGAGTGACCATACTATATGTCCCACAAATTTGTACAGATTTATTGGCCCACATATTAGCAAAGTGAGCAAAAGTGGACTACCAGTGGGCCACACTACCATGTAGTTGGTCATAACTCTTTACAATGTTCTGGCTTGACGACAGACAAATGACTCAAGTAGGCTCATATAAGAAACAATAAAACAACAAGAAAACTGGAGCAACAAAAGCCGTTTGGGAAAAAGCGCATTAGGGCAGAATCAAGGCGTCGTGCGGTCGAAGGGGTTTATCTGGTCAATATTTCGGTGAAAAGTTAAATGTGTGCGCTCACGCAGATGCACAAAAACAAAAAGGCAATATAGAAACACACAGATACAATGGAGGTACTCACATATATACATATTTATATATGTATGTTAAGGAAGCTCTGCACGCTTGAGTAGTTTGTATATTAAACCACAGGGAGTCGTAAGAAACCGACGGTGCAGCAAGGATATTCGCTTGTGGCACCCACAAGCGCATAGGCGGTCCGTTAAACAAATCGGCTTACCGAATAGAGTTGTGTGTATAGGCGGAAAAAGAGAGCGAGAGGAAGAGTGAAAATGCATTGAAGTGAAAATTGGCAATGCGCTCAACACAAGGATACAAAGGCATACGAGCTATACATCTGCTAGTAGGTACCTAGAGCTCAACCAATATTTATTTCAAGCATTGTTCGTGCTAGTTTTACGGTAAATCTGCATATTTAGGCCAAATTGCTGTTCCTGAAAAAATTAATTTAGTTTAAGAGATTTGCAGCTTCGCACACGCTTGCCAAGTGCTCTGCGAAAGCGTTTACTCATATAAATCTACTCACGTGTGTGCATTCTATGTGGCCATTGTAACTGCTACACTCTGCTGCATATTGAGTAATACCATTTGCTTTTATTATGCCGTCTATTTTATGCACTTCTAATGGCATTAGTTGCATTTGCTTTTCACACTTAAGTTGTCAGACATAAATTTGATCCGAGTTATTCGGCAGGCCGGAGGATCAAAAGGACTCATAAAATGCTCGGACTCAGTAGGAGTAAGCCACCAGTGATTTGACCGGTTTGTTGCTCAACACACATCTAAAGACACATCTAAATAACACAGCATGGACAGCAGTATATGTTTACTGTTATAGAGCAATTAGTTAATTGGAAATTTTATGTTTGTGTGCATATGTATGTCTGTGTAGAGGAATTAATATTTGTGGTAGTCGTAAGTGCTTTCTCATGTCTTATTGATCAAAATATTCGCAAGTGCTGTATATACATTTGCTTGAATATTTCAAATATTTGTGTGAATTACGTGGGGTTATAACTAAAACTAGTCTAATACTAGCAATTACTTCATTTAAAACACAAATTTTTCGCCATAATTACCATATGTTGTACGAAGAGTTTAAATGTTTTGCTACCATAATGATTGTTTGAATCACCTTAAAATAATTGAGATAGATATATGATTAAGTATAACTATATATAGTAGTAGTATAACTATAAATAACTTTGCGATGTCTGTCGACTTTGATCTTGGGTGAAACAATGCCATGTCTATAAAACAACATCGCTCTAGCATAAATTAAGTGCAATAATTCTGTAACATTTCACCATGCTTCTTATTATCAATCGAATATTTGAAGGTTGAGGAAACTTAGAGTGTCTCCAAGCCAACACTTTCGACTCACTTTCGACCTGTATCAGCAATTTTTGTTACTTTTTTGTGAAATTCTTAAGGATCATAATAATTTAACTTCAACCGGGTTCTAATGATTTTAATTACGATTACAAATTATCAGTACCACAAATTTCAGCTCTTGGAGCTACTTGAAGAGAGAATTACATCTAAATTTTCCAACTAAGGCAATTTGGAAAACCATATAGCAGAAATAAATGAAAACCATTCGGATTTCATCAACGGATAGTCAGAACGAATATCTGGAAATCTGAATACGCCCTACGCCAAGTCTTTATATACAACAACTTTTTTTTATACAACATACATACTCCATACATTTAAAAATTGTGTACGTAGAATTAAGCGCGACAAAAGTGAAACCTTCCTAAATGTGTCAATCACCGAATTCAATAAGCCGGCGGATATTTCACAATTAAATTTTCGCTTTTATTTGATACTAATTTGATACTAATATTACCATATTGAAAAAACATGTTATTAATTTGTTTGATGTAAAATTTTTCAAGCATATAGCAACCGTTGCCAAAAATTTTGTACAGAAAACTTTCTGAGCATATTTGTGTACAATTGTTTTATAAATATTTTATTAGAGTTTTAAACTGGTTCAACACTTCTCAGAAATATTTTAAATAAGAGGGACAACCTTACTTTGATCCCGATATGGTAATAATTTATTTAACTTATTTATTTAATCAATATCATTAAAAAACATCATGCAACAGGTGGCAACCTTCCATAAAATATATTTCCAACTAGCAGCTTTCTCAAAACTCGGCAATTTGATGTGCAAATTATTTTTATTGACCTAAAATTTGAAACAAGTGGCAACTTTCTAAGCGCATCATTACACAAGCAGTCCAATTTCTTCACTATAGTATTCTTTCACTATGGTAACTCTCTGTATAATGCAAGTGTGACGAAATTTTTTAGCGCAACACAATTTTGTTGCAGTTTATCGATTTTCCTTCCGTGCTGGAAGAAATTTTAGGAAGTTTGTATTATCTTGCGATGGCAACACTTTCTCTACGCAACACAAAATGTTTTGCAACTTGGATATTATTGTAATAGACACTATCTCTTAATTAAAACGTATGTAGCTTCATTTACATAATGCAAATACCAAACAAATGAGTTTTGAGTATATTATGCTGGTACTTCAATTTAATAAGTTATGCGCAACATGGTTAGAGTATATTAATATTTCTCTCGCAGATTTATTGATGAGCTTTCAATGTATAATCTATATTAGCTTCTCAATTTCAAATTTTGCTGAACAAATATTATTATGCGAGTTATATTATCTATGTGAATTACAATCCAGCATATTGCATTTAAATTACCTTAAATGCAAACGCACACCTTCAGACATACATTTACATATATGTAATTAGATGTTGTTCATGAACATATAAATATTAAAATAGATAACCAAGTCAAAATTCTTGTGACAACAGTAAAATAATTTTATGAAAATGTGAAATTATCTTACTCAAAATATATAAATACATACAAAAACATGGAGTGGATTTGGAATAGCATAAACAAAATTTTTTCTACACTTTAATAAAGCTAAACGAGAAAGTGTGTTGCAAGCAAAATTCTGCTCTGGAAATATATATTTATATATTAAAATCTATATATATACATATATTTGCTATATACATATATATGCTATTATTCAAAGCATATTTTGTTCTCGATTTTTCGGCGACAATAACGCAAAAACACAATGTGCAGTGAAAGCAGCGAAGCATAAAAACTTAATTACCCTAACCAGCTTGTTGCAAGCTGCTGCCATCGTTTAGGGCGAAAAGTTATTTGCGAAAACGAAATGTGTAACATTTAAGGTGTTTTCACTACAAAATGTGTATGTGCTGCCCTTAAAGCTTAAACCAAATTGAATTTGTTGTCTTGATGGTTTTATCTTTCTAACGGCATTTCTCCGGCCCTTTATACTTGGTATGCGTTGCATTGGCCTTGAAGCTTTGTGTTTTGTGCTTTGTTTGGTCGTGATTAATTTTGTAAAAACGTTTTACACTCGATTGAACAAAAGAATCGATAATCACATAAATTGCCAGAGCGATTGGAAAAAGGCCATGGGGGAAAAGGAATATGGAGAATAGGGATCATGGAGGGAGTTTAATATTTATTGAGGACTATAGACCTGCGAATACTGCATTGAATCTCCCCTTTCTTTCAGAAATGTGTTAAAATAATAACTTTAATATTTTTATACTCTCGTAACGTGTTAGACAAGGAATTAATAGAGTTATATATGTATGTATATCAAAACGATCACGAAAATGAGATCAATTAATTGCAGGTTGTATATTTTACCACCTGTCAAATTTGCATATCTTGATGACACTTGACACATGTGTTCTTTGGCTCTCTGTGAAGGTTGATATTGTCAAAAACACCAAATTCAACTATGGAAATGACGCAAAAAGTTCTCATGTGAATCTGTCCACAATTTGGACAATAGACAATTAATTGCAGAAAAAACTAGCTACTACCATTATATTATTTTTTCGAAATAAACTTAACTTTTCCACCTGATATGCGATATCCCAACGCACATGTATCAAATATGAAGTTATTCGTCGATATTCAGGTTGACTTTATATGAACATATATATCGTTTAAAATGGGAGTTAAAACGTTGGAAAAGTTCTATAGTACAGGATTTGGTTTATATCATTTGATTCATCTGATTTAGCCCTTTACAACTCCTGTATTTTAACGTCGCCGATGAAATCGCAGTTTAAAGATCGTTTTTAGTCTTATTTCGAAAATTCAACACCGAAAAGGTAAAACTAGCCACCTTTCTAATTTTGTAGTACCATAACATTTCAGTTATTTCGAGAATATGTTATGCTCTTACTTTATGCATAACAAAGTGCCGATAGATGACGCTGTAGCTAAATTATAAAAAATGTGTATAGCCGATGTAAAAAATAACTTAATTTCAGATTAGAAGAAATCCTGATCTAAGAACAACAAAAACGTATAGCACAGATCCATCAGTAGTAGTATATGAAAAATTTTCAAACAAATTAAAATTTATTTACCCCAACAGCTGATGCCACATTGAGAAAAATTCAAAAATAATTTAAGCATGCGTACAAAGTTTTGGTTTCTAGAAGTTTTAAACACTAAATAGCAAAAGCTTTATAAATACACCAAATCCTCATTTGTCACTTATGTAACAAAAACAGTAATAATATTTTTTTGTTCCAACAGGAGGGCACAGCGTTTTTTAAAAGCTATATAAGTACTATAAATCTTTTAAAAGCTGTTAATTTCTTCATCTCGCGAAAATCTCTCCTACATTGCGAATATTTTTTATAGCAAACTCGGAAAACATTTTTTTCTCGACCAAAGTCATCTACAGATTTTATTGCATTTTTAACGCGTCCGAAAAATGTGACTCAGCCGCAGATGTGCTTTAGAGGTATCTCAACTTTTATGGTGCGCAAATAGAAGCTAGCCGAAGGGAGTCGTAAATATTTGTCCTCAACCACAATAAAACCAACAAGGATAAAAACAACAACAACAGAGGGAATTCGTACAAAATGCTCGCTATAAGCTGAACAAATTGAAATGTGGTGGTGTGAGAATGGAAGAAACAACATAAATATGTATGTATATATGTTTATGTATATGTTTGGCAAAAAAAATAAGTATTAATACTACAAAAACGCAACAATAAACGCCATGCGTATTTAACGAAAATGTGAGGCGTGAGCCTCAGATTTTTATAATTTTATTATTTTATTTCTTTTTTTATTTCTTTCTATTTTTATGGCGCGCAGCTTTACGACATAACGCATTAAAATGTAATATATGAAAATTTTTGTTGCTTTTATTGAAAGGTTAAATCACAACAAAACCAAAAAGTGATAACAGTAAAATATAAATGAAATTTAAGTGCAAAGAAGCAGACAAATACAATAAATATACGTAACTACACAATGTTTTTTTAGGTATATACCATGGTTATAAATATTGCCTTGTCTGCCAGCTACACATTGTCTCACTTTCTATATTTTTCATTTATCTAATTTTTATGTGCGAAATTTTGTTGGTCACTTGCAATAAAGCCGCAACATTCCGCGATTTAGTACAAATTGAATTTTCGCACAAATTGCTAGGAACAATATATGTGTGAGTGCAGCAACAGTAAACAACCGTAAAATTTTTCGATCACATTTTTTTCTACTTTGCTTTTAAAGTCGACTTATGTTAGACTCGGCGTCGCTTTTACTTGCGTACACCCTGTCGTATGAGTAACATTTACTGATTGTGGGAAATCGTTTAACATGGCCAGATTGATAGATACGCTTGGAGGACTACAATTTAAGCTGTAAATTATGGCCTATTGAATGCCTTCATTCAGCCTACAAAAAGCAAAAGTAATTTGTTAAAAAAAAATGGAAACAAAGCAAAGCAATCGAAAAAGCCGACAAACGAGAAAAAGGAAAAACCAGCAGGCAATGTTTGCTCCACTTATACCACACACCCACAGAGAGACGTAAAATACATGGGCAGCGGCGGCCTTCAATCACAGTTTAAGCAGCGACACGCCACTTCCGAAAACAGCGAACGCTTTTGATGTGTTATTGTTGGAAAAAAATGTATTTCCATTTGAATGATTTTCTAAGACAATAAAATTACAGGCTTTTCATCCATAGAGATAAGGATTGAAGTGTAACTCATTGACATTTCTAATAAAATACAAGTGAAACATTTCTAGACATCTTCTAAAATGCGCCCCCAAATAAAAGGTGGCATCAATGTGGTTTTAAGTTGTTATTGGTTTATGCGTCCTTTGTAATTGATAATGACTAAGGGGGATTAAATGGGCATTGTGTAATAGCTGACAAACAATTTAGAACCACTTCTGAAATGGACATGACGATTATCTTCGAATTTATTCTCAATTCAAATTTTAAAGTTTTATTGTGGTATGGTTTGTTTTATTTTTAAAACCTTGAGGTTATCAAAATATTCCTTCAACTATTCCAATAATTTTCCTTCATTTAGTATTTCCTAATTTTCCAATGTTTACCTAATTGTTTTTTGCAACCCTGCCTAAAATTACGCACATTTTCAAATGAAGATTCTTTGAGAAAAAAGACGCACAACCGAACTTTTAGTAAGCGGTTTCCAAATTTTTAGAAATACTACTTATTCACTTCTTGTAGAAGCTTATTCGAAAAGTAGGCAAAATTTTAAGTTAATGGATAATTTGAATTAAGTAGAGTATTATTAAAACAAAGCTATGAACATGTTAAGTAATCTTAAAGAGTGCCTGCCTTCTAATGTTCATACAATGTTTCCACAAAATTTTTTCTATGACGTTAAATTCACAAATTATTCGATATAATGGGTTTTGATAATTTGAGTAGATAGTCTCATCGAAATTTAGACAGATGAAACTAAACTAAAAGATATGGTCAAAGATGGAACTTGCCCCATGATTTAAATAAATTTATAGCGATCTATATTATTTAAATAGCCGAGTATTTAAATTATATTACTAGCCAATAAATTGATTGAGAGTTCAAATAGCGACTGTGAGAAAATATTAGATTTTTTTCTTAGAGGCTTCAATACCTTATTGGCAATGTTGAGTCTCCGACTGAATTTTTTATATCAAAATCTTTTAAAAAATCTATAAGACTACTATAGAGTGCTTAAATATTATAGGCTCATACATCAATAATGACGGTAAAGTACAAATCACTAATAAAATAAATATCCGCTCAAATTTCAAGCAAAGTTGTAAGCACCATTGATATCTTGATATAAACTTTCCCTGAAAGAATCTAGTCTCTAGAGGCACATAACCTTGCAACAAGCTTCCCGTTTTGTTTACGAAAACATCTGAGTACATTCAACCTTATCGAGTTTTTTTACGAATGATAAATAGAGACATAGCATCAAAACATAGAGACATAATAAGTCGAATTCTGCACTCTCTCCCAGAAATCACAATGGAGCGGTAACCCAATATTCATCCCAGTAACCGTTTAAGATTATCGGATAATTTTTAAATGATTTACTCAGCTGGTGCCGAACTTTTCTCCGAAATTTAGAGACACACTTTTTCCGCTGCCTTCAGTTGATATGCCCATTATATATTTAATCATGGCTTCCTTATTTTCGGTTGCCTTCTGACCACAATTATTAAAAAGATTTCATTAAAACCCAACTTCTCCTGGACCAAAATTGTACTTTATTGCAAAAAAGCTATCATTTCGTTGATGACAGCATGACAGCAAAAAGGCTTCAACTATTCTTATAAAAATCATATCTAATTGAGTGCAAAGCAAATATCACATTATTTATTGTATAATATTTGAATTGAATGGAAAAGGTGCTGTAAAATATCATGAAAAATATGAAACTCAATTGAATGCCGTATATTTCCACAACTCTGAAGTACCTCATAATTAAATATATTCAATCATTGCCAACTTAGCAGCAAATTTACACTTCAGCAATTTTCAAGCGACCCATTTGACTGTGGCATACCCATGTTAACCGCTCTACCAGTATATTTCTATCACTTTGCTGCAGCAGTGACAAGTTTGTCATGCATTCATGTGGCATTGCCTGCCATATATGAACTAAATGTGTGCCGCAAATGATGCGGTCGACCGAATGATGAACAATGTGTGAGTATGTGGTATTCCCAATCAAATTAAAACCAACAGCTGGTTACCAACTCACTATTACTCCACGCAGCTCCGGTGTTATGCCGCAAAATGTTGCAAACCCTTTGGCCATACTTGGGTCCTTGTTATAAATACTTTGTCATATGAGTATTATGTTACATATGTGCGCAAGTGCGTGTTTATGCGTATCGATGGGCGAAATTCAATTTCTATGATGAGTGTGTCCCTCCGTTTGTAATGTAATGTATAATATCCTTGTACAAAAACATACAGTTCGTCATTTATAAAGTTTTATTGTACTTTTTATGTTCGCACATTCTCTTTCACATGTCGAAAGAGATCCTGTACCATTTGCATTTGAGTGTAGTTAGTACTTATTTATATTTTGAAATACATGAGATAAAATGTGACAGCTCTCATGTACGGTTCCTCAAATATTGGTAGGTTTGAGGAAAATATATAAAAAGTAAGTTAGGCTACCAGTTCATTTTCTTCTTAATTCCTTTATACCAAACCAGGAGGACTCTTAAGTATACCGCGAGGATATCTTAAGCAATAGCAAAAATACAATTGAACAAATTATAATAGGATAAGGAAGTCTTTCATAATATTTATGTTAGGCCTCATAGATCACATAGACCTGTCATATAAAAGATTTTGACTCAATATATTTATATTAATTAAAGCAGAGTGAAGCGCTTGTATGAGAGCTTCATTATCAAAGAATATAGGAACTCATAATAAAAATTCTGTCTGAGTAGATCAATTTGTACAACATATATATATCTTGAAGGCCATATGGTATCTAAATGAAATTCAAAGAAAATTTTTACGCTACTGCGATATTTCGAAACGCTCTATCTCTTTTTGAACATAAATGCATATATTTTGAGGGATCTATATTAAAACATCGAAGAAAAATTTGTTTGGAATAAGTCAAGTATTAAAATTATTCGACGGCATCTCTTCAGGAAATATTACTCAATTCTTTATTTTATCGTAATCACACATGTTGGGAAAATTCACATAAAAAGATTTACAATGAAGTTCGAATTTAGCTATTTTTATAAACCATCTGAGATTTCAAAGGTTCGAGGTATAGTAAAACATTTCCACCAGGGTAAAAAGTAAACCATTATATATATGAATGAGGAAACGTATAAACGAGTCTAAACTTATATTAATCAAACAATCTTTGAAAGATCACAACTAGGGTCCATTGTTTATATTTAGAATTGAATCTTCACGTATTGTTATATTATAGTTTACAAATTAAATCATTTTTTATAGCGCTCCATCTAACTGGATCGTTTGCAATCCCGTCCTAGACAAAATTCAAGCCTTTAGAATAGAGCAGTTGTACTCAACAGACTATGACAAATTTCGTTTTCTTCTTCTGTTCTGAAATCAGCCACTCCAAAAATGAATTAGCCATTTAGAAGCGGTTTAAAATTTATCGACGAAATCTCCGCTAATAACGTTTTAATTGAAAATCGTATTCGGCATTTTGTGAGTTGTTGGTATTTTAAAAATTTTAGGCTCGATAATTATTTGATAATCGATAGTTATTCGATAATTTCCTGGGATCCAATATCCTCGTTTGTTTTATGTCGAAATTTGTCTAAAACGAAGTTTCCCAAACATTTTATTGACTGGTTGTTCTATTGTACCATTGTTCAGGTACATACTTATATTTATTTATGTATATGTTCATGCGCACATCAATATTTGTTGAAAATTCGCCAAGAGTCGCCTTTCTATTTGTACTATATTTTATAAAAGGGTAACAAACGCTGGCATGTGTGAGTAGCCAATACTCCACTCACTCGATACACAACTGCACACAAATACGCTTGTATAAATATGAGACTGTTTATCCATTCGTGCCCTGTTGGTCGTTTTTAAATCCATGACAATGGGTACCCAATACTTTTCTGTTATTGGGTCGTTAGTTTGGAAAAGATATCGAGTGAATTCTCATATTTTGTGCATTTTATGTGAACATTTGTGGAATATGGTGAAAATGCTACCGCAAATTGTTTTCATTCAACACAAACACCGTTATAAATATGTGTGTGTATGTATTTTTCTATAAGTATGTGTAAATTTTCTGAAGTATTGGCAGCGTGCTTGCAGAAAAATCAGCTCGTCGCTGTATTGCCGCTTTAATATTTGTTAGGAAAAATGGACTCGAGGTTAAGGAGAACTGGAAACAGCTTGGAATAATTGCGTGTGAACTCTTTATGTTATTTCATATTGCGTAGCAATTTTTATATGTATATGTATGAGTAATTTGTATGAGATTATAGCTTTTATTGTCTCATAGGTGTATATATAACATTAAATATTTGTTTTTGTTGTCTTTAATATTAGATTTGATAATGGAACCATGTAATGTGTTTATCTAAATGTTACTATATTGAAAGTCAGATCAATTTAAAAAGGAACACCAAAAATATTTACTTCAAGTTTAAGAAATGCTGGGAAACAGAAAAAGTGCCTTAAAATTTTATAAGAGTAACAGTAACTTGGAGAAGGTTTTCAAATGGAAGTAACAAGAAAAAAAATGTTTCCAGTAACCGAGTTAGCACTTTTCTAAACTGTTAAATGATGAAAATTTTGAAACACGGGTGAAGGGTGATACACCGAGCCTATAAATAATGAAAATGTGGTTCCACTATCCACTATCCGACTATTCGAAAATCTGGATAACATTAATTTGGCTAAAAGCAATAATGCTATAGAAAACGACAGACTACTAAGGAAGCTAGTCGATCACGGTGACGAGTACTCGCTATCACAATGCCACAGTCTATATCAACTATAGTGGAACAGTCAGGTCGCTTTTGAAGACTAGGTCTAGCTACAAAATATATTTAATCAAAATTCTCATAAAAACGATGCGAATACAGCCTGTCCGGTATATGGTCAGATCGACCAAGTATATTACTATGTTGAAGACAAAGGGAGCACAAAAAGTCGGAAAAAAGTCTAGCCAAGCTGGAATTGAAACAAATTCAGCTCATAAAATCACCGAACTAAATATTTGGAGAGTAAATAACTAAACAGTACGCTCACAGGACACCCCAAGCTAAAGCATCTTCTGTACAAATTAAATATCCGAACAAACGAATCCGAAGCTATGACTTTGTATGCATGTAGCAAACACGCACACACCACTCAGGATGACCAGTTTATCTTCTTCGAGACTGTCGTCCTTGCTAAAGAACCATTTGCTATTAAATTTAATTACAACGAAAGCAAACAAACAGAAAAGTTGTGGTTGCTCAGCTGCTGCTGACCGAAAGACGAAAACAGTAGCCATTGTAATATCATATTTATGCATATCTTTGAATAAACAAACATAAATAATAATCAAAATGCAAAAACGAAAATCACAAAGTAGAAGGGTACACCAATGCATGTGACAGACGTGACACATGACACATGACACATGACAAATGACAGTTCCGGCATGCGACTAGCGCAATTGAAATGGTATTTGTGTGCCTTAGCAAGTTACAAGTTTTTGATAATTCTTAAGCTCCATACGAATGGGTGATTAAAAACAGAAGAGATACTCAGAAGCAACAAGGAGTTTAATGAAAAAAACTGATTGGAATGCAACAAGACGTTTAAAAAAATGTTTCATTTCATTTAGAAAAGAGAAGTACAGGGGGAAGTTTCTGAAAACATAGTATATATTCAGAAGTACGATGGCAGTCCGATAAGTACTTAGCCTCACAGCCAAGCCGAAAAGGTGATAGCCACCGTTTTCTGGAATTCATAAGGTTTCATCTACATCGCCTACCTGGAGAAGGGCAAAACTGTCAGAGAGCTCTGCTGTTCCAAAGTTTTGGGCTGAATTGCAGAAAAACAGCCCTATATGGTGAAGGAAAAAGTGTTCTTTTACCATGAAAATGCACCGACTCACACCTACACCATCACCAAGAATGTCAAGGACAAGAATTTGAGATGAATGAGTTAAAATTTTGCAATTTCCATGGAGCACCGAGACTTTCCCCATCAAGAACGACAAAATTAGACAAAATTAGACAAAAATTTTGACAACATTAACATTTAACATTAAACAAAATATTCGTTCGAGAAGCAATCGTCGGTTACTAAGCAATGTACGGCTCCAGCCATTAGGGGGTGGCTTAAAGTTAAATTGGTCGAATGATATAAAAATAAAACAATATAAAGTAACCAACTCCTAAAAAAATTAATTGTATAATATTTTTCTTTTTTATTTATATAATACTAAGAAAAAGAAACTTTCTATCGGCTCCATATTTCCTTAACTTACAACTTTTACAAACGGAAAGTAAAAAGAGCTTTGGTGTAGAAAAAAAGCAAATTTCTAAGCATGTGATAAAATAAATACTTCCTCTGCCTTTCCGACCAATACTTTCTATTTAACATTTTATAGTAAATTTTTATGCACCTCACTGCCTAGTTCACTCTCATATAACATATTTGCATATCGCATTACATTCACTTGCCAGCTTAAAAGGTAAAAAAAACAAGAGAGGATACAGCGTATGTCTATGTACAAAGGCAAAAGTAGCTCCACTTATCATCTACACAAATGCCAGGATAGCTGCATGTCAGCTTGTGGGGCGTCCGGCTGCATGCAGAGATGTATTTCTTTCACATATCAATGCACATGCTTCGCATGCATCGCTTTGTGTACGCTTCGTTGTATGTGTGCGTGTCCACTTTGTCGATCATTGTTGTCTGTGGTCCTTTGTGTCAGTGTCCTTTGCACTCGCTTCCGGCGAAGCGCTGCGCCGCAACACTTTGCCCCATTTCGTTTCACTTTTCCGCTTCCTCTCTCCCCCTTCATCTCTTTCGCTTTCGCCTCATACTCTCTTTCACCAACGCCTTCAGTGAAGATCTTCCGGTCTTGGCGCTCTCTTTCCGCGCCTCACCATCATATTGTAGTCGCTGTAGCTTCGCTTTTGATTTCATTACAGTTTGCCCTCTCTGCCCTGACCACTGCATCCGCTGGGCTAGAACTTTGCTACCCATTTCGTCCTGACCTCGCCTTGTATTATTTATCGCATTATAGTTTGTCCTTGTTATGTTATTGTTGCAACTCACTTTGTTGGTCGTTGGTCGTTGGCTTGCTGCTTCGTTGGTTCGCTGGTATCCACCGCTCCACTTGGCATGTCTGCGACATTTTATACTTCATATGCAAATAAAAATACTCGTCCGACGTCTGCCTGCCGTTCCGTCGACAGTCACAAACGAGCGCATGCAGAAGCGAGCGAGCAGCGTAACGCTTGTTGTTGTGGTGCCTGCTGTTGTTGTTGTAGAGTTGGGATTTGTTGCAGCCGCCGGTCGACTGCTCATTGCGGATTATGCTAGAGTGCTTACTCAGACATGCATGCAAAATTTGTTAAACGTAAATATGCATTTAAAATACAAATATTTATGCATTTGCCGTTGTTACTGTTGTTATTGCTGCCGCTGCTACAGCTGGCACAGCTACTTGTGCAGTTTCCACTATACATACATATATACTTCCACTGTCATATTCATCGCCTGGGTTGCCATAGCTAATATAGCTAGCTACATCATAATTCTTTCCTTAGAATACCACCCTGACTCACACACACGTGTATCCGTAGATTTCTTGTTGTACGAGTAAAGAGCTTATTAAAGAGCTATTTTTATTTATCAGACAGATTGCCCAGCGATGCTCCAACTTCTTTAACCGACATAGTAAAGCTCGGTAACCGTTTCGCCCTTCTACGGGTAGTCGATACAAATCACACCTCGAAACGGCGCCATCACCTTAACGGCCGATAGAACACTTTTTAACTTCTTTAGAACAGGCTCAGCGACTGAAGTCCAAACTCTCTTAAACAGTGTCTGCTGTGAAGTGGTCTCACGATTGCGCTCTCATGTTTGTCATGCCCAATATTTCATGCTGGCTATGACCCACAAGACCTTTAGAGATGCCCATTGTCTTGCTCATCTTCAATCGATATTGTTCATCATCAATCGTTTCTTTGGTCTCGATATTCTCCATGGTGGTCATTTCCGCTGCACCTGAGCATGGCTCCTCAAAAACCGACAGGTCCGCTTCTATCCCCACTCAAAACCAAACTAGTTGTCCGATTCGTCTGATTTTGACAATAGCCGTCTACGAGAATACACTACAAGATACAGAATTTATTTTGCGATAGTGCCACCATCGAGTGGTTAGCCTAACTTACTTGTCGGACCGCTCGCACCTCCTTGCTGTAAATTTTTTCTAAAAAATTCATAATGCTCTAATTAATAGGAAATCAACTGATTCAACTTTATGGAAGCGCTATTGTTTTTTCAAGCTCTCACATGGTTATGTTCACATTGTTTAAAAGGGATATTAATCAGACTTTAATTATACAATTCTCGGATTGATACTGTCTTATAGGGCGTTTGGTTTTGTGTAGCCGCGGACCAAGAAATAAATACCATATAAATAGAAAATTTACACGTAAAACATGCCAATCATACTAACCACAAATTGAACTCCTAGACCCTGTCAAACCAATATTCGTTGAATGCTATCTGTGCAAAAATTTCGAATTTTCAAAGACATACAACTACCATTATAAAATATTCAATGTTCCCATCATATTTGTTAACATGTCCTAAGAAAATATTTACCAACAATCAGACAATCAGACAATAATCCAGCAAATAGGTAAGTAAATACCTACAGAGAACATACGTTCCAACAATAAATCAAAAGCTTATAGTTGAATAAATGTTCCATGAATAAACTATCAAAAACAGAAAGAAAAAACACGTAAGAAAGGGCTAAGTTCGGGTGCTACCGAACATTTTATACTCTCGCAATGTGCAAGGATCAGAAGCAGGGATATGTTTTCAGGTGCTGGCATAACTTTATATTAAAAAATAGTGCGGAAGAATTCAACATTCATTATTCGGAGAAATTGTCAATGGATTGCAATCATATGTGGTATCTTATTAACTTATATTACAGGCCATAGACTCATGTACTTTCATTCTTATATTTGGCTTCGTGTCAGAGATACTTATATTAAAATCTACCAAATTAACTAAAAAGTGATACATGCGGTAAAAACTCAGCCAAAGTGGCTTAATTGAAAATATTAAATACATGAGGAAAAAGTCAACCAGAGAAAAGGAAATCATGATATTAGGAATAAGCGGTGTAGACCATGATCTAGACCGATTTCTTTCATATTTAGCGCGAAATCACATTGCGTTTTAGAAAACATATCCACTTAATTTCATTAAAATATCACACATATTGACCAACATAAACGGTTAAAAGTCAGATGGAAAGTCGGGAATTCTTATATCGGGCATTTTTGGGATAGAGGAAGATCTGCACTGATCAGATTAACTCTTTTCATTATTCAAGTATATTAGGGAACATTTTTTCACGCAATTATGTGAAGGTAACTCACCCAGTGACCGACATATTCGGCATAAAGTCTGCTCGAATAGCGAAAATCATTTTATGTAGTATATGGGATAATTGGGATATGGGGTGGGATAATTCGTAGACCGATTTCACACATTTTCGGCAGTGAACTATTTTATATCCAACATTACACGTTCACTTAATTTTGCTAGGATATTTTACATATTGACCGAAATATATGGTATAAAGTATACCTGGAGGTTGAAAATCCTTGTATTAGGTACATGGGGCTTGGGGAAGTACTTACCGGATTGTAACCATTTTAAGCACATGGACACACTGTTATCAGAAAGAGACGCTCTCTAAATTTCAAAGAGATAACTCATATATTGACCGTTATATATGGTATAAAGTCAACAGGAAGTTGAAAATTTTTATATTAGGTACATACGGCTTATCCGATTTTCCCCATTTTTGGCAGAAAAACACATTATTATCATGGAAAAATAATCCTCGAATTTCATTATGATATTTTACAGATTTACCGAAATATATGGTATAAAGTCTATAGGAAGTTGAAAATTTTTATATTAGATATATGGGGCTATAGGAAGTATTTACCCGATTTTCCCCGTTTTTGACACAAGGGCACACTATTATCATAGAAAGATAATCCTCGAATTTCATTATGGTGTTCTACAGATTTCCTGATATATTCGATAAAAAGTCAGTGAGGTCTTAATATTGGGTATCTGGTGGCTTGAAAAGTTATAATCCGATTTCGTCTATTTTTACGCATAAGATGACATATCCTAAAGGTACTATTTGTACAAAGTTTGATTTTCATATCTTAATTTCTGCTCGATTTATCTGCTTTAAAGTAAAAGGATCAGATGAAACTTAAATTTCTGTTGTATGAGAAGTAGCCGTGGTTTTATCCGATTTTGTCCATTTTTGTCCATTTTTACAGCGTAACATAAGAATGAAAATATAATGTCATATACAAAATTTTGTTGAAATCGGTTGATCGAAGTCACGCCCATCACCAGAGCTTTACACGGATTCTTATGCAAGCCTTCCGAATCATATTTTCTGCAAGATTTAATGTTTCTAACGTGCTCCTTCAGCGAGTTAACCCACTTTTAGTAGTTTTCAACAAGACTTTTGTATGGGAGGTGGGCGTGGTTATTATCCGACTTTACTAATTTTCTCAGTATATGAAGAGATGCTAGGAAAAATTAGTCGGAGCAAGTTTGACTGATGTAGCTTGAAGGATTTCCGAGATATATATTTTAAACATATTTGGGGGCGGGGTCATGCTCACTTTTACAAAAAAATTTGTCCACAGATGCCCCACCTTACTAGGATCCTCTATACCTATCCTCTATTACACGTTTATGTCTTAATTTTCTGCTTAGTTATAGCACATCCTCTGTTTTTGATTAATGACATTTTGTGGGCGTGGCAGATGCACAGTTACGCCCATCTATACCAATACCAACCGGCTTACGGTGACAAAGAACACGTGTACCAAGTCTCATCAAAATATCATAATTTTTACTCAATTTATCGCTTGCATGGACGGACGAACGGACAGACAGTCACTTGGATTTCAACTCGTCTTTCCATCCTGATCATTTATATATATATACATATATATATATGTATGTCTATTTCTAACTCGTTTAGTTCTAGGTGTTACAAACAACCGTTAGGCGAACAAAACTAATATACTCTATAGCAACATGTTGCGAGAGTATAAAAATAAGAACAACAGCACCGAACTCAGAGGCAGGGAAGCGGTGAAATCGAAAACAATTGAAGTTGTAGTAAAGAAAACGAAAATAAACAAGAATAATGGCAGAAAAATGGCTAGCGCTAAGGCGAAAGGTAGTCAAGCGTAAAGCAAGGGAGTTGCAGTTCTGTTGTTGAAGGCCGTAAAAAAGATGTTGTGGGAATAAGCAAAGTACAAGCAGACGTAGCCGCCTAATCTAGTTATGATTTGTTTTGTCTTTGCACTTTGAACATATGTGAGTATGTAACTAAATGTAAATAAGCGCACAGACAAGTTGGATAAGCAAACTTATGAAAATATTAGGCAGATTGTCTCTGCGATTAACTGGTTTTTTTCTTCTCCGCTTCTTTCAAAGCTTTACTTTTTATTTACTTGTGTTTCATTTGAGTTCCGTTCTTCGTTCCTTATAGCAGTTATTTTTTATTTTTATTTTGTGAGTTGAAGCGAATCTGCAGACTTTACGACGATTGTTTCGGAAAATAAAAAAGGATGATGGTTGGTTGGTTGGATGGTTTGGGATGCTGGTGGTTTCAGGGGTCGACAGGAATGGTACTGGACTCGTACTATATTCAATGCTTATATAAATCGTGGTTTCTTATTTCAGATTCAGATTCCATTCTATTCATTCATTCTATTCCAGATCTATCTATCGAGGGGCAACCGTAAATATACGTAAAGAGTCAAAATTAATTTAAAAGTCTTTAAAAATATGCCTCAACAAAGATACCATCTATTAAGTTTCATAACATAAATTTTTTTATGGATGACGATATCTCTCACACAGCCTACTTTCCTCCTTTCAAACATCTTATGAGGTGTTTGACTTTGATAAAATAAAATAAGCCTAAAGGTAGGCAACAAATTATATTTTTTTTTTTTCTTCAAAGAGCTTAATAAAATTATTCGTCTGAAAATATTCAATATGGCCATTGATACGACAATAGTCAAGAAAAAATTAACGATTTCCATCATGCCAAAGACGAATTGAAATAATCCAAATTTTCTTCTCTGTAGATTTCATAATCCAGCGAAATTTATTTAAGGAATACTTCAAAGAGTACACTTGGAAAGTGGTTTCACTCTTTGAGTAAAAACTGTTTTCAAAGGACTAAGTCAAAATCGCCGAGTACATCAAATTAGACACTATAAAGTAGGCTAAGTACATAGATGACTAACGCTGCAGTTACACAATTACTTCTCAGCATTTTCTTCACTGTCCGCACAGCTTTAAACACATTGAGTACTAGTGCCGCAGTTAATCAGGCCACAATCCGATTTATGGCTGGGCATATAAAAACAAAATATTTTTTTCATTGTCAGACGAAAGTTATGATATGCTTTCGAGCTTAGTTGAACAACTGGCGGAATGCAGTACCCCTAAGCCCCACACGAATTCCGCTGCTATGGTTAGGAATTCGGAGCGGTCGAGCGGTGAACAGTGTGGGTAACAGCGGCCTCATGTTGTATATTTCCATATGAGTATATAATTGTTGGCGAGTGTGTGTTTGTGTGTGTGTGTGTGTGTCGACGTAGGCAAATTTGGCAGCGCACAACGACGAAGTTTGACTGTTGTGCTTTTATGGCGTTTTGTGTGACATTTATTGTCATTTACTTATGACAAAGTTTTTGCGGGTCACAACAAATTAACTGTTGCGACAGCACTGACTGCTGCCAAAACGGCTGACGCCTGACTGTGCTGACTACCATAGAGATGTCACAGTGAAATTTAGGCTTATTTAATAGTTTTATGTATATGGGATGATAGTAATGGTGATTATGATGGTGGTGGAGAGGGTGTTATGATCTCTCGCTTTCTCGAGATCTAATAATTTATTCGCACGCTTATTGTCTGTCAAAAGCTTGTGCAGGTGGCGGGGAACGGAAACTCTCCATTTTCAATCTAAGGCATTAGTGTAATCGTGAAATTGTTGGCAAAAGTTAAATATAGAAGTTTGAAGACGGGTGGGCACTGGCGGGTGCAAAAAATAATAAACGGGAAAATTTAGTTAAAACAATTTTCTTTGAATTCTCAACTACTCTTTATATAATATATATTCGACAAATAGAGGAACCTACAATTTACGTTGACTCCAAGCAGCTCATGGATTTTGTGAGACGAAATTCGCTCGGACGCTTGCCATTACCTGCCGGGTGACGACAACTTTTCGACGTTTATAAGAACAGGTATTGAACACAGCGCCCCAATGAAGAGAAAAACTACAGTCTAGTTCAAGCAGAGACAAAGTGCAGTTATTTAAAAATGTCGGAATAATTCTTATGGAATTGAAACTTCCATAAGAATAAAAATTCCATAATCTGAATATTCCTTTAAAATACTAGGTGGACCCGTTTTCCTTTTTAAAGCCAATTTCCAATGCTCTTAAATGGGTTTCTGGATCCCGCCCAATGCCAAATGAGTATTTGTCAAATTTCTCAACAAAAATGGCTGAAATAGGTGCAAATTTCGTCGAGACCCCATACTCAAAATATATTGATTTCTGAGCGCCCTGTCGACTTTACAATGGGTTCGTCTTCCTAGAAAGAATTTCAAATTAATGAGCAAATGGGATTAGGTTCACTCAGAGGAACTTGTGTGATGTGTTTAGTACCCCGATACACCAAATGGCACTCACACGATAGACTATGGCTTTGTCGCTGTTATATATTATATATTACAAGTATAGGTATATAGTACGTACGTAGACCTGTTTGTATTAAGTACCAAAGTAGTTAGGAAAAGTATGCGAGAATGATTGTTGTCGGAAATGCAAGCGTATCATTTTAATATTCCGCTGACTTTGCACTTTTCCACAATTTTACATCCCGCACTGAATTCGAACAAACGATCAACAGAGCTTCGTATATACAGTTATGTATGGGTCTACGCTGCAAAGACAATGGCCGTGAAGTTGTGAGCGTAGCGAAAGTGTACAATGCACAGAGAAGCTGAGGGAATATGGGAAATGAAGCGTAGCATAAACTTTTGACAGCCAATTTTATATGCTGCCAATGGCGTAAGTTGCGGCTCGGTGCGGCAGTTAACGTTTGGTGAACATTTTGATTTTGCTCTAGTCAGCGGTAAGCTGGAAAATGAAACATCAAACTCGTAAATTTATATTAAGAGGTAAATTTTCACTATAAAGTTTTCAAATAAAAGTTTCGAAATAATACGAACGGAGAAAGTTATCATTAATCGAGTTATTAAGATTATATTAAAATGAAATGATAACAAGATGATATAACTCTCAAAGAGTTGAATGAACCTCATGCTTAGGTTATATTCAGACTGTAGACTAGTTTTAAAATTGTTGTTTAGAGAACTCGATATGGAAGCAGTGGTCCATAAAAATGTTCCTGATAGATAAAAGCTGAGTAAAGTGATTTTGACGGTGTAATCTCTAAAATTTTGTTAATGAAACCGTGGATTAACATTTTAGGCCTTTATCGTCTTTCATTACAATTAATACCCACTCAATTCCACCGCTGAGCTAGAGCAAAAATTTGTTTAATATGGATGTGGTTTTGAAAGTTCTACGACCCTAACCAAAATAGAAGGAACAAAAAAACTTGAGGGCCCCTCCGAATATCTGATACATTTTTATAAAGAGATTTTTTAAAGAGAGAAAAATAAAATAGGCCTGCTAGACTGATCGAAACGCGGCTCAATCCCAGATGCCATATAATGGTGATTTCGATGTTTATGGCGGCGTCTGTATGGTTTATGATTTATGCTCAGCTGTGTAACGCTCGGAAAGCCATCATCAAGACATTACAGATGTGCTGTATAGATTTTATGTACCCTAGGAAGTCTCACAGAGTCAATATATACGTACTTATACTAAATTTAATTTTATTTAGGAAATTTATTTTACTTTTTTTTTCTACTTTAAGGAATCTAACGAAGTAGTGCGTTACTTTCCTCAATATTTCTTTTATGTCGTTCCACATTCAAATTTTTTCCTTACTGGTAACAGAACGAACTTCATACCTCATTTATGTGTGGCCCTTAAAATAATCGCTGTAATTTACACAACTTGTTTTGATGAACTGAAGTAATTGCTAAAATTTTATGAACCAAATTTTATTTTTAATTAGAGTACTTCTCTTCCACAGCAGAAGCTGAGTTTATTTGGGATTTCCAAAACTAAAAATATATTAATTTACTACTATTTGCTACTTCAATTACCCTATAAACTTTTTATTATCCAGAAATAGTCTCTTTCCTTGCATACGCTCCCATTTAGTTTAATTTCAACTAAATAGGTATCCAAAAAAGAATGCATAGGAGTTGGTAATTGACACCACACTCACGTAGCAAAGTCAACCTTCTTTCGATATTAAAGAAATTAGTTACAATAGAAAACACCAGCGCAATTATTTTTAACAAGTTAGGAGATTTTGAAAGTTCAACTGGTAGTAATAGCAAAAAACAAACAAACTAAAAAGCTCTACCAACGTCAAAATTTCATTATAGTCGTATAGCGATACTTATAGTAACAAACACACTCACATAGCTAAAACTGGGAGCAATTTTTATATCAAAAAAACGTTTGCAGTAAGAGCAAACTACTACTGCAGCTGAGTGCCTTTTGCCCGGTACCACTAGACGTACGAGTAATTTTAATGAGTACTCACAGCATCTACTCAAGCAATATAGCAGCAGTAACCGGAAGTGCTACCGTTAACGTTGACCTGCACTGGGTACGACTGATGCTAGGCAGACTCAAATTGGATTTTATATATGTAGCTGTCCAACTGGAAGGTTACCTATATTGGTTTTCCTGGATTTTGACCATTTTTACTACCACTGGCTTAGTGACAGCGCATGGGTGCATGTATGGGAGTAATTGAAATGTAAAGCAAATTCATTGAAATTCCAAACTAGTGAATAAATAATATCCATCCACTACTTTGTTGTTGCAAAACTAGTTTAAATATTAGTGAAAGGTGACAATATGTTATTCAAATTATTTTGTGCTTTTAATGAGCTTTTACGACCTAGACCAAAGACCTGACCAATTAGACCAAACGAATTTTAGTTGGTTGAACCAAGGGTATCAGTATCGTTATTAAGCTGGTAGATTGCATTGTTTCAACTTTGTATTTGTTATTATTATTAAAGCCATTCAAAACTGACAAACAAATTCATTAGCATTCAAAACTGTTGAAAGCGAATTCATATGACGTAACTAGCAATCGATCGCCCACATTGATTCAGCACATTTTCGCTCACTGTAATATCTGCAGCGCATTACTGGTCCTTTCGTGTGGAATTCGGTAGTTAGTGGTTACAATGTGCGAAGCGCTCAACTTTACGAAAATCCTAAAATTCGTAACTGTTCAAAAGTCATCAAATAATACGATTTTCTAACGATTTTTATTTAACATCAATTGCAAAGCGGGTCAGCGAATTGCTTTAACCAGTGCACAAGAGGAGCAAACGATGAGGCTGTGGTGGCAGAGAGCAATGTGGAGGATCGAAGGACAACATTCATGGCAATTTAAATGCAATTCATTGCATCGTGGCAGCAAGTAACAACTGCCAGAGCCAGCAATGGCCATGGCTTTACTGTCAAAGTATTAAATCGAATTTGTGGACGCGAATTGTAAACGGTTTGGGTGTGTGTGTGCGTGAGTGGTGTTGTATGTATAAGGTAAAGCTTATAAATATGTTTATGGTTTGCTGTGCATTTGGTTTCATTTGGCAGTGCTCGCTATTTACCGGCAAGTTGGCCGAGTTTCGGACCTAATTTATTTGCTAAAAGTGAAATAAGAAAAACTCATGAAAACGCATTTGTTACAGTAGTGAACCAAATTTCATTTTACCAAACAAAAATTTTTCTACTTCTTTTTGCCACTTTTCTTCGTGTGCATTTGGGAGTAGCAGAGTTGTTTTCACTCGCTACTTTTGCATTCGATTTGTGCAAAACCATACATTTTGAGTTTCTGCCAGCTGCTATTTCTATTTATTGCTAAAATTTGTGTACTTCCACGTTTTAGTTGAAAATTCTGATTTTATGTTTTTGAATTTCTGAATTTCCGAAACGAAGTTTACGGCACTATTACTTTAATTTTGTTGCAGTACAGGCTTAAACCTACCTAAAACTCTATAACTTTGCAATCAAAGTTGTAGCGCGGCATTTGTCCGAATCACTTATCCCGGAATGCTTATAATCACGTTTACCCCATAGGGATTTATAGCAGAATTACTTGTTAATCTTCATGCAAATCTGCATCTTCAATGCAAATGTATACAGCATGGGAAGAAAAAGGCCAAACATTCATTCCAAGACCATCAATTGGGCGCCAACTCGTGTCTGCTAAGATGGACTAACGCACTATTATAACAAAAAAGAAGCGTAATTCTTAATAAGAATTTAAACATGAGTTCTACTTATGCCTGGAATTATGCTGATAATATTTTTTGTTCTGCGTTCTTTACAGGCTTGCATTTTATTAATACAGTTTGAATGGCCTGAAGCTTATACCAATAGTTACAAAGACCAAATAGCATAAGGGCTTCACTAGATATTAGTTATTTAGTGGGCTTACATTGTATATTTACCCAAATGAAAAGGAACACTTAATATACTATTCATTATGAAGGCGAGTTAAAACATACTTTGAGAAGCTAGTGGAGCGCAATTGCCAGCTTCCTGCAATTAAATTTGTTTGCTGAGAGGTTTATTTACATTTTTCAAGGGATTAATTGCAGTCAACAGCGACCTGTGACCGACAAATTACCTTCGGCCGTCTTAATTGCCACATACGCGGCGGCACACAATGTATTTCCATCCAAAATTGGCGTTGGACGCATTAAAGCGCAGTGGCCAAAATGTGCTGTTGGTCAACAATTTTCACGCTTCACACCTAACTGTATACTGGCAAATACAAATACATATGCATACAAGTAGTGGATGGCGCCGCTTAATCTCACACATGTATACACGCCTGCATACACACACACACATACATACATACACACACACATGAAGCGCATTCGAAATGTCGAATGTGTGGCCGCCAGCGGCTGTTGTGTATTAAAATCCATCCTTTATTTATGGCCTCGTGTCAGATTGCCGCATAACAAATAAATGCATAAATATTCATTAATGCCATCAAGGCTGGGATTTCACTTCCCTGCCAATTGTTAATTAATGTTAAGTAATAAAAATAACGCTGCGATAGTAAAATGAAAAACCGAAAAATGAAAACAAAAACAAAAACAAAAATAAGAAATATATGCTTGTAAGTACGTACGTTCGCTTCAAGCCGCAGAGTTGTAATTTAATACTTAAAAGTGTCGTTTTTATTCTGTCGCTTGGTGAAATGCAGCATTCCGTTAAATTCAGACGGACATTCAGACAGAAAAAAATTTGCTTAAAAAATGCGAAATGTTATAATTCATGACCACCGAAGGCGGTGCGAGCAGGTGTTATCTTTAAATCTATATTATTGAATTGCGAATTGCTAATGGGATTTATGAAACCACCGAATTTTATCATAAAGATATTGTTTTTAAATAAAATGGAATTTATCAACTGCTGCTGCAGATGCAAATGCAGATGCCTGCACGCACACATATGTGTATATTTATGAGCAACTGGAAAAGCAGGCGTCACTGAGTGAACCTATTAAAACAGTCTTTGCGAGTGATCATCTGTGATTTGCCGAAAAACACAGATGAAATTCCATTTTGATTTGGCGTGGGCTGGAATTTAAGTTTTTATACTGAAAAGTATTTCGAATTTTGAAGGCTATAACCGAAATACGCAAAATGTGCCACTGCTTCGATTCCACCTGCAAAAAGTGAAGGCTTTTCTAGCCTCAGGTGTCTGTCACTCAGCAGTTTTATATGACGGCCAAAATTAAAAGCAATTTTTTTTCGCAATATCATTTTTATTTTGAGCTATTATAAGACCCATATTGTGAAGTGTCAACAGCGCAGATGGTTCTGAGCCTTTTATTGTTGAATAAATTAGATCTTTTAAGCAAACAACTGTCAAAATTCACATAATTAAAATATCCCATATCAACCACCTTATTTATTGCATATGAAATAATAGTTAGCGAAAATCGGCTTATTATTGGTCTCCTTTAATGTTTACATTATATTAAATATCTTGTATATTTTATTAATTTACTTTTCTTTCTTTAATTTTTAAACTTTACTATAAATTTTTTCGGGTTTTTACTATCGAGAGCTATCGATAACTTTATTGGGTTATGCCAATCTAGAGCCTTCGAAAAATATCTCACCTCTAACAATTTATTATGAGATGGATGCGTGTGATAGTCTCCGAGTACCATCGTCGCTCGATTTGAAAAATGAAATTTCGAGAAACATTTACTTTCACTATTCACTACTACTAACTGAATAATGTTTTTAGGATCCTAAAGTGAAGCAAAATAAATCGATTTTTTGACAACAGATAACTGGTGTAAAGTATAATTTAATAAATTTCGATTAACGAGGGTTTGATTAATTCTTTAGTATAATCTTGCTTTCCTCTTAAAAGCATGATTGTATTAAAAAGTTAAATTAATGACGTATCTTAAGCACATCGGAGCTAATACTTAAATCATATGTATATGTGTTTTCATACATATTATACTTCTAAGTAAGCTCATTTAAAGTCACTTAGTATAAGCTTGCAGGCACTCACAGGTATATGGTTATCAAAGCTGACACTGAGCCACTTTTATATATGTTGGTATTTATTTGTATGTATATATACTCATATATATATGTTATATATATCTCTATGTACACGTAACACCACCATCAACCGATGGCAAACCAGTAAAGCTAACTTACGAACAAATACACCGACCAACCAACCTACCAGCCGCACGCAATTTTACACCAATTAAAAACTCATTTAACTTTTCACTAAGTACAGCAACAACAACAGCAAAAACAAAGTGCCAACTAAAAGAAATTAAAAAAAAAGAATGCGTAGGTGGCATCAACTAACACCACTTGAAATGCACAACACAAATGCATTTGATGCTAATGAGCGGTGTAGAGAAAATGTGGGAAAGGGGGTGTGTTGGGAGCGTGTATAAAACGAGTAAAGATACATAAGTCAATTAGTGAGTGAAGCATTAGGTATGGCACAAGTAAGGAAAGGACACAAGGTAGTTTGAAAAAATTAGATAATATAAAAAGGAAATGAGGAGAAGGTTATATTCATATATGTGCGGCTATGTTAGTGATGAATTGAAGGCTAGTGTAATGCTAGGCTTTAGTTAATTGAAATTGCATTAAATGTCATGAAACTGTCTTAATGTTTACACCAGCACATAGACATTAGCCCTTAAATGGAAGTTAGTGCTTTTCTTTCAAAATCATTTAGATCCTAGAGAAGAAGAAGACATGACAATGATATGACAATAGTTCATAATGATGCTAAGTAAAATTTTGATAAGAGCAATGAAGTGAAAAATAAATCTCCTTCTTCATTCATGCATCAAATTTGTATTAACAGCTCAGAAGAAGTTTTTTTCGAATTGCTGAAACATTTCGTTCGGTCTTTCTGAATATGAAGCATATGACTTTTTATACTGCAAAATATTCTTCCCACAAAAATTTCTGAAAAGACCACTTTACTAGTGGATTACCAAACAAACTATTAACTCTATTTTTCACATGAGTTATTTAAAGGTATTATTGGAGGTTAATTGTCTTAGTGAAAAATGGCACTAACTTGCAAAGTCTATCATATGAAGATTTCCCTTGACCTATGGAGGAGAAGGCTGCGATACAACGATACAACTGTTAAAAAAATGTGTCATGTTCCTATGATGTAGTTTTCGAGAGAGCTCCAATTGGTTCATTCTAAAGAGCAAGCGGTAAAGCAAAAAATGGTAGCTTTTTGGTGATCTATCGCTGTCCTTGATTTACCGAATTCGTATTACACTTGGCCCCTACAATAGATACTTGACACAACAAAAGCCAGCCGCAATTTCCAGCATTAGTTCCACTCGCTCAGAATTGTAATCGCAAAATCAATTGAACATTACAAGGATATGATAGCATGGGATATCGAATAAATTGAAAATCGTTGAAATTAAGTCTAAATCACGATGGAAATATTTATTTGAATAAATAACATGTATCGCTCTTCAACGTGAATATTTTTAGAATACAATAAAAAAATTTTAGGTTATAGAAAAAATTTTTTATTTGCTCATCGGAAAATTTTAGGTGGCATCCCTTGTATTATAAGCGTAATTATACTTTGAGTTCTAACAAAATAGTTGTGAATTTAATAAAGCTTCTCGTTTGCAGATGGTATAATAGTTCCTGCCAGCTATCTGTATATATCCAGTGGAATTTAACTGAAATATCATCAGCAAAAAAAAAAATAATAATAATTAAAAATTACAATTACAATAAGTAAGAGCCCAGATGCATTCCAGCGCCCTCCAAACCGCTTTATTATGTTTGTTGGTGGCTTTTTGCCGCCGGATCTGTGCCACTTTTCTCAACCCACAATTTCAAGATAACACTTGTCATTCGTGAGCGTCGAGGTGCACAAAAAAACGCCTGATTACACACACATTTGAAGTGTATGTATGTATGTATGTATGCAAAGTATGTGTGCTGTGTGAGCTCTTACGTTGGCGCACAAAGTGCTCACGAAGCAATTGTTGGTAGAGTAGCAAGTGTATTAATTATAAAATGCCAACAACAACAAATACAACTTTGTAACTTTATTAACTAGGAAAAGCATGTACAAGCACACATCCGTTTTAACTTTTCAGCTTTATATATGCCACACGTTGTACTACTCTACCTAACCTGCTGCCACAACTTGCCTTGCCGTCAGTCCTTTTACCTTCCGTTCCGCCTGCCTGTCTGTCTGTTGACGTAACCGACTTTTGCAGTTATCTTGTAAACGGAAAATGCAGCAACTAGTTTAATAGCAGTACAACAACAACAAATATACTGCATTTGAGTGAAATAAAAATTATACTGGCAAGCAACAACCAGTGACATGCCTAACGATAAAACGGCAGGTGTACCGTAGCACTGCGGGGAGCAATAATTACCAGAGCTAATAACATTGTAGAAGTTTGAAAGTGCGAAAAGCAACAAATATGAAATCACTAATAGTACATATGTACTTATATGGGGTTATTAGCATGAAAATAAAATTTTTCCGTTGAATTTGTGGCATTTCCCATAATTATATATATGCGAATATATATATATATATATATACGCGATATATATATATATATATGTTTTCAATTTGCACTTTTATGTATAGTTAATTGTCTCTACCTACACTCATAATTATTAAGCTAATAACATATTGGGTATTCATGCTAGAACTCTTGAGGTGAATTCCAGTGAGTTTTTCTGCTTAGATGGTTATGAGCAGCTCATTATGAGCGGCTCATTATCTTATTTTCATGGTGATTCATCCACCCAAGTACTTTACTTAAAGTAAGTATCTTAGCTCTTAACCTGTATACAAGCTAAGTAGATAATTCTACAAAAAGTACTCCGAGTTTCGTTAGGCTAGGCAGGATTTTTAAACTTCATTTATCAAAGTTTTGAGCTGAAGATTTTTACCCAATTGGATCTAGTTGCAATCAGTTTCCATATATGTCAATCCAGCTCTTCGGTCCTGCAACGACGCAACTATTTACTTATTTTCTATATTTAGAAATAAATGTAGTCTTTATTTCAGATAAGATAACCGCTTCAACAACAGTGAAATTCAAGGTTGGTTAAGATGCAAGTTAGCGGTTGCCTAACGGAACACTGTCATAAATATTATCACAAGGTTGGCATTATGTTCTGTAGAGAATAATCGTTTAATTGGTCCTAGCAGGGTTAAAATTCTGATCTGTACTTTTATTGCTTTTAACTTGCATTTTTTATTGAAATTTTTTTTTTTTTTCATGTTGTACTGATATTTTATTTTTCTTTATCACTTTGTTTGTTCTTCAATTGGTTCAAATTTTAATCTGCCTCCTTGCTATACAGGTTCTATTACACTTTTAAAGCCGCCTTTTCAAGTTCAAAGTGTTTCATCAGACAAATACTCGATTTAAATTATATAAGATTCCACTGAAATTGAAATCAGCTTTCTATAGCTAAATCGTATCATTTCCTAAATACATTGGTCGACAAAGATTACTTATTATGGATGAATTATTTTCACACACAATTGTAGAAATTTGCGCATGCTTAACATATAAATATATAAAATAAGGTTTGCATAAATATGAAAAAGAATTGCAAATTCCAAATGCAAAAAGAAGTGCCTACCAACAAAAAAGTCAACAGACTTTGTAAATATAAAACGCAAGGTGTAATGCCAGTACTTAACTGTAGAATACACTTGCACCACGGCCAACTCGACATGCGCGCCCATATAAGCTTTTTACTTGCATTGTCAAACACAGTGTGTGTGTGTGTAGGAGTGTGTCTGCTGGTTTGCTGTGGGCGTTGACTTTAAATTAACTCGCTCGCGTACGCCACACTGGCTCAAGGATCAACTTTAACGCGCAAAGCCACTTATTTAACCAACAGCAGACGATGTCACAACTAAGCCGAGTTGTGGTGAAGTTGGTTCGCTGGTCTATATGCGAGATCAAACGCTGAATACGCATAAGTTTAAAATACTATATCTACTAAATGACTTGCTAAAGTAATCATGTATTAATAGCGACTTAGAGTTTTGATAGTATTCGATTAAAGTAAGTGTATGTAAGTGTGTGTAAGTGTGTGTAAGTGTATGTAAGTGAATACATGTGTATATTTTGTGTTTGTAAGAAAATGTTTGCTTATTGGCATAGGAATGATGAAGAAGTCATTTGCTAAAGCAGTGAACGCCTAAAATTATGCTATAACTTTATAATATACTTTCTCTGGAACGGAAAAGGGACTCAAAATAATAGCAAAGCTCTGTGATATTGAGAAATTGTTGAAAGTTTCGTACTTTAAAGACTCAATGAAATCTCATTGATGCTGATTGAAGAAGGCGTACATACATACGAAGCTGTATGCATACACACAGGCATGTGGCAAGAGATTTCTCTTTTGCAATTCAAATTATCAGCTGGGCAATGGTAGTTACAACAACTAACGTTGGTATGTACGCGCCCAAAATAGAAAGGAGCCAAGCTGTGAGAAGCAAATAAAAAATACCGTTGGAAAGTTGAAGCGCGAAATAATTCTAAGCGTGTGTGCGCAAAAATGTTCAAATAATGCAAAACCATACCAATATGTGCGTATTCAGAATGTGCATGCACACATAAAGTGCCAGAAATATCAACCAAAAGTCAATCCAAAAACACTAGAAACACACATAGTTTTTTGTTCAAACGGTGGACGATGCGAAAAACCTCAAGCAGGAATTTTTTTTTGTTTCATGAAATCAGTGAATTTCATAACTGAATATTTATAAAAATCTGAACGAATAGATAGAATACTGTTGTTCGTTTTTTATGGAAATGTAGAGCAAACTTCCTAAAATAAATTACACTTTATTTAGAGAAGCTTTTGTTAGTAATCCCTTATTAGAATAATTTGGTAAAATACTAAAAATTTTCTTAAAATAGAATTCGCTATTTATACTGCGTGCCCTTTTTATTCTATTTAGGTTAGCCTATAGAGATCTATGTAAATTTAATAAACTAAGTTTCAATAATTGCTAGAATTTATATATGATTTACTTTATTAGAGTATTTCGAAATTTCCTTTTCGTTTTCACTCAAGTATTAATTAGGTACATCACTAACACAAACAAAAAGATAACATCTCCTTATGGAACACATACATCCATACATGTGCTTATATTAACAATTAACAAGAAGTTTCTTTATTATAAAATATTGTTTGCAGTGATTGGAATAGGGAAGTATTTCTTTCAAAATACCACTTGCAATGAAAACGTTAAACACGTGCGAAAAAGAAGTGAAAAAATTAAATGCAGAAAAGCGCACCAGAAAAGCAACTATATTGTTTAGCAAACGTAATTGTGTTTAGCTGATTACAGGCTAGGAAAGTTAACCTTTAACAATTTGACCATTTCATTTATTGTAGTTGTTGTTGAATAGTACTTGCTCTAATAAATTAATGCCATTTATTAATGTAAAGAATGTATATTGCGTTATCCTTTAAGCATTTGGTCGAAAATACGCAAGAACTTTCAAAGCCACCTCTTATAGGTTAGGAAAGCAGGCGACGACTGCCACGATGTCAATTGACCTACTACAAATCTATATTTGATTGCAAATAATTTCTTTAAAATTAATACAGTTTCAACCAGAAACGCATTTGAAAAAATCATAACGGTTTTAGGTCACAAAACACGTCACTAGCTGAAAATGCCAAAATAACTACGGAAGTAGAAGGAAAAAGGAAGGAACAAGAGTGAGCTGTCAACCCAATCAGTACTGTAGCACATTGATGGGCAACAAATTATGCGTCGTTTTATTTTTATTTTAAAAAACAACGAAAAACGCCAAATTATTTGTTACAAAAAGTTTTTTTCTTTATATAGAATTTCGCCGACTTCGCATTGATTGAGAAATAAGTTATTTTTAAATGGCAAAAACTCATTTAATAAATTTGTAAATTTCCAAATGTGAAATAAATTTTGGCGTTGGCAATGCCTTACCTGACGTTTTGCAGTTGTCAATGAATTTTCAACGGTCGAAGTAGCAAAGCTATAGCAGCGAACTAAAATCATAAATTTTATTCGCGTAAAGTATATAAATAAGTTAATTAACAGATTTAAAACATAGCAAAGTGCAATTTAAGTCAGATTCAAACTGCGGGTTAGCGTAAATATTGATTAATTCATTGAACAGCAAAAATCAATATTAGTGAAGTGAAAAACGAAAATATAATATAATGGAAAGCAAAACAACACCCAAAATGCTTTGGTATTCGATGCAGCAGTAAAGTCCCTAATACTGACGCAAGCGTTGCATCTTATCGATGACGTTTTTATACAAACAAAACAGAGTGTAAAGATTACTAAAAATAGCAATAAAAGAAAAAAAAGTTACATTGAAATTTTTATAATTTTAGTTAGAATTGGATAGTAGTAACATTAAGGAAGATGAACACTGATCCAACCATGACGTCGAAGTCAACGACGCTATCGTCGTTAAATAGTATACCTACGATATCGGCGGCCGTATCCAGCTCAGGATTAATAGGAAGTGCAGGCACAGATAATGACATGAGAGATGGAGAAATAACTTTGAATACAATTGAAGTAGTGCAACGAAAATTCAAGGACAACGAAAAAGTCTTATCGGTAAGCAAACTTATTGTTTTATAATTACATATAAATTACTGAAAATTTTTCTTCAAGATTTTTGAAGCCTATCAAATCATTGGACAAGAGCATCGAAGTCGCTTATTAGCGTTAGTAGTCTCAGTGGCAGGTGGCACCTACGCAGTTTTTTCACTTGCAGCAGCTCGCTTACCGCCACGCAACGTCAATGACTTGTCTATTGATAAGATTTTCGCGTTAAATGAAACCTTTCAAATAGGCAGTGGTAAATATCTATGATTTGTACATGTATATGTTCAAGTTATCGTGAAACTAATATGTGTTTACAAATTCAGATAAAAAGGGTTCCATATCGCAATTGCAATTTGATCTAAAAACAGCCGATGAGACGGCCGTGAAATATTTCTACTACCCAATCATATCAGCCGAGGGCGCATCTGATTTCGAAACCTTTCATGCGCAAATCATATCAGCTAAATTTTCAATGACACACTCAACCGTGGCCGCGGAATCAATTTTAAGTTATAGTTGGCTTAACGATTACCGACAAATCGGCGAAGTGAAGCAAGAATTAAAACGACGCGAAAATGAATATATTGTTTTTAAAGAGTTTATGTACGTTTTTACGCATTCTTTTAAACTAAAAAAAAAAATTGTAAACTAACTTTGTTTATATATTTTAGAGTTTATTGTGGCACATGGAATGTAAATAACAAACCTTATAGCGACAGTCCATTGCACTTATGGCTATCAAATGGCGACCAACCAGCCGACATATATGCCATTGCGCTACAAGAGCTGGATACATCAGCTAAAGCCATAACTTTTAGCGAAAATCGCCCTGACCCCATGTGGATGTGAGTTTGACCAAATAAAATGCATGTAATTTTTCTGTAATGAATCCATTCTTCACATTACAGAAGTAAAATGCTATCAAGTCTACATAAGGGTGGCGAGTACGAAGAGTTAACTAGCGTGCGTCTAGTAGGCATGATGTTAACAATCATCATACGTAAACAACTGCGACCATATATTGCGCGTTGTCGCGTCAAAACAGTTGCTCGCGGCGTTTTCAACACACTAGGCAACAAAGGTGGCGTTGCGGTTAGCATACAACTGAATGAAGGAAACCTCTGCTTTGTAAACTCACATCTAGCAGCTCACATGGCTTTCATTGAGGCACGAAATGAAGATTATGCGGGTATTGTACGTGGTTTAGTTTTTGATGATGATCTAAAGCGTACCATTAACGATCATGAGTGAGTGACGGAATTGATTTATATTACACACACACGGTCAGTGTAACCAACTTTTTTTTTTATCTTCAGCCACATCTTTTGGATTGGAGACTTAAATTATCGCATTGAAGAGCCGCCTGGTTTGCAATTGCCATGTAATCGCGCTTCACCAAACGCTTACGATTTACTTATGAAGTATGATCAGTTACGCATGGAAATGGGTAAAGGCAACTGCTTTGATGGTTACACTGAAGGGCGTATCAAATTTCGACCCACCTACAAATATGATGTAGGCACAGACAATTTTGACAGCAGGTGTGAAATATAATACTAAATTAAATGATTTAAAGGCATTTACATTTTGTACACTCATATCAGTGAAAAACAACGTGCACCAGCGTATTGCGATCGTGTGCTCTGGAAAGGTGTGCGCATTGAGCAGTTGGCTTACAACAGCATAATGGAGATACGGCAAAGTGATCACAAGCCCGTTTATGCAATATTTCGTGTAAAAATCAAAACGAAGGATGAGAAGCGTTACAAACGCGTACACGAGGAAGTCTTGAAGCTGGTTGATAAACGTGAAAATGAGAATCAACCACAAATAAGTGTAGATAAAACTGTGCTCGATTTCGGCGTCGTGCGTTTTAACGAGTTGGCAGTATGTGATTTCACTGTCTCGAATAACTGTCCGATGCCGGTGGAATTTATGTTCAAGGTCAAAGACCCACCTTTGAATGATATATGCGAAAAGTGGTTGCAAGTCGAACCGCGTGCCGAAACGCTAATGACCGATAGCACCAAACGTATACGCGTCAAATTGCTGGCAGATGTGCGATCCATAACGGGCTTGTTGAGAAAGATACGTACGACCAATTGGAAATTCGACTTCGACATATTGATATTACACGTAAAAAATGGACCGGATATGTTTTTGACAGTCACAGGTGAATACAAACCAAGTTGTTTTGGCCTTTCAGTAGAAACGCTTTGTCGCACCATTCAACCGCTCAACAAGTATACGCAAGCACAGATTAAAGATTTGGTTAGTAATCAACGCAAGCGATATTGGGTGCAAATATCTTGTTTAACCGCATAAACTCGAATTTCAGATGAACGATGATTCACCGGAATTCCGTGTAACAATGCCACGCGAATTCTTCTTCCTTATCGACTATCTACACAAACAGGGCGATAAAATGGAAGGTGCTTTCGAAACATTGGAATATAAACATGCGCGTGGCTTACAATTCAATATTATACGCGACTGGTTGGACACGTGGTCGAGTGAGGAATTTCGTAAGTAACCGCATATAATTGACAATTTTCTCTTCTACAAAACATAATAGTAATTTCTTCATTGTACAAATCAGCCGGTACACCACAAGCAGCTGCTGAAGCACTGCTCATGCTATTAAACTTGCCCGAAAAGCCATTACTAGATCCTTTTGTCGACGATTTACTACAAACAAATACGACCGCGGAAGCCATGGAGTTGATATCATTGTTAAGCTCCCCGCGCCGCAATGTCTTCGTGCATTTGTGCATGTTTCTACGCCAAGGCATCGAGCGGCAGTACTATAATTTGCAGCACGTCGGTATGTGCATATGCAAATATATGCAAAATAAAATACAGAAGTCACAAAAAAAAATTACCATTTGTATGTTTTACCCCCCACAGCCAGCGTTTTCGGGCGTGTATTACTGCGCAGCACCGCACACACAGGTCGCGATTTTTATCGTGAGACGCGTTGTCGCGATTTCATGCATCGTTTCATATCCAGCGACATAGGTGGCACGTTGTCGACAGGTATTGTCGATAGTAGCGATATTAGTGGCGTAGACGGTAGCGCTGGTGGTAGCAGCGCCAGTAGTGGCGGCGGCGGTGGCGGCGGCGATGGCGATGGAAGTAACACTGCTCGTATTAATGCAATCAATTAAATTAAACGTCTATGTAATTGTATATGCTATTGCTATATATATATATATATATATTTTTTTTGTTAGCAATTATTTACTATGTATTATTTTAGTTTTGCTTAGCTGTAGTTATTTAATGCTTAAGTTTATGTTATCTGTTTTAATTCAATGTATAACTGCTTATTGCTTGATTATATGCATGCTAAATTGCTGCCATTCGCGGCATTCGCTTGCTACTCACATCTGTAAACATAGCATTTCTCATGAATTTATGTCTTTAAAAAATGATTAAAGCGCATTAATGACTTAATAACAGCAACATGTTCGTATGTATGGTTGAAGAGAATGATTACTTAATGCTCTGCTATTACTTTAAACGCTTAATAAAAATTGAAATGTAAACGAATTTCGCGCTAAGCAAAAAGATATATTATATATAAAAGGAATATAAATGTATTAAATTTATAAAATTTATAAAATATTTACAGCGAAGCATTTAAAAACGTACCACTCTTCTACTTCTCTGAAAATATACACTTGATGTCTAATATATACAAAAAAATCTCACGACGCTTAAAGCCTATGAAAATATTAATGTTCTATATACTGTAGAAAGTAGTGATTTGTATTTTTTTTTTAGGCATTTAGGTAAGCCGCAAAAGCAGTAACTTTGTGCAATCGAAGAATATAATTGCCTTATTTGCACGTGCACGTTTTTCAATATTATTTGCGGACTAAACTTATATTCCACGTGCTTATTAAATAATTAAAAACAAACATTTTCTTCGTTTTTGCTGCATTTAAGCGGAATTTCTGCCTAAATGTTGAGTTGGTTGAGTATACAAACGTACACACACATATACGTATATTTGTGAAAATTAATACAACAAAAAATAAAAAATAATAATAATATTAAAGCAGTGGCGTTTGGAACATAAATTTTTTCGACGTAATACATTAGTCATAAGTTGATAATAGCTAATTGTCGGTTTGTTAATATGTTTGTCTTAATGTTGAATGATAATTGAAATTATTAAAAGTGCAAAATATCTAAATAAATGTATGTATGTATATTAACAGAATAATTTTTGATTTTCATTTTAATTTTAATTTTTTAACACGATTCAAATAAATAAAATCACATTTGCATTAAAAATAAATACATCTAAATATAAATAAACAAATTTACGTAGTTTCTTTTACAATTTGTCGAAATCAGTTAGGTTTGAAACCAGTAGAGAGAAATGCGACACATAAAATATTTATCACACATTTTTAGAGAATTGGCAGGCGTTATCACAAGTGTGTTACATCCGAGGGAAATTACTTTAAAGTGAAAAACATCATTGTAAAAACAAATTTAAAAAAATTTTGACTGGAAGGAAAAGTCGCCTTATTTTTTCCACACTTTGTACAAACGTGGGTATCAACACCACAATTTGGAATGAAAAATAGGCGATTGCGCATTCTAAACTTTCTATACTATTCATTCGTGTCCAAAGGACTGGAGAGCCTATTTGCTATCTAAAAAAAAACAACGCTGCAACAGCAAAGCACTCTATTTGGGGGAACATTGTTTTCGGATACCACACGGATATATAATGAAGTTATTAAGTAAGATCGGTAAATGTTTTCTTTTTTTGGCAAATTTCTATTATTAGTATTCATCATTTAGTTTTCTTGTCCAAAACAAATAAACTACACGTGTGTATTTTCTAAATTTTATTTATCCTTTGAAATACGATACGTACATACGTAATTGTGTATGTGCAACTAAATTTGTTGTGTTTGTTGCGAATTATTAGTTATTTAGTCGTTTTGCAACTTACATACACACATACTATTTTACGTACTTATTTATCTACATACATATGTATAAATATTTTTTCTTTTTTTTTTATTTGTCTTTCTGCATGAACTGATCAAGATATGCTTATGATCCGTTTATTTATATGTATACGGCATGTATATTCATTTATTATGCCAATGTTGAGTCCTTTTGGGTCATAAAATTAATTTAATTTAGGCATGTTTAATTGATTTTGCTCATCGAATGTTCTTGTAGTTAAATTTTTATACAATTTCTATTTTCATATTATTTTTGTTGACTCCCAAACATTGTTGCAATAAACGAGAGTAATGTTTTCTCAAATATTTAAATTTTTTTTTTCTATAAAATACTTAATTATAACTACAATAAAACGAAAAATATAAAACTAGTAGGTATTTATATTTTCATCTTAATTTATGTTTAAATAATTTGATTTCTTTATATTTTATATTATTTATACCCTCTGCATATAATAAAAAATGCTCTCTTACTTGCTGATATCGCTGACTTTTCACTTTCTTCTCAATGTCTTCCCATTGCCCGCCAATTAAACCAATATATTTATTTTTTGTCTAACAAGTTTTAAATTAAATTATTTTTTTTTTATTACCGTTATAAAAACAAGAGTTCGGCGCAGAATTTACATTATGTGACAGTCGAAGAAACGTACAATTTAATTTTCTGAATTCAAGAACAAAATATTTGCTAACAAAGTTTAAAGAAGTGTGCGAGGAATATAAACTTTTTAGTATTGCAACTCTGTTTAACACTGTATTCAATTATTATTAAATTATTAGTAAATTCTTATTAAATTATTTTTAAATTATATATCAGTTTCGACAGTCGAAAATAGTACCAAACCAGCTTCTAATAAATATAATTAATACTTTTACAAAACTTTTGTAAATTAATAATGTAATACGCTATTTAAAAATAATCATATATGTACGTATATTATTTACATATAAAAGTAAATTTCGAGCAACCACTCACCGTAAGCTCTGCTTGCTGCGCTGTCACCGCTTCATAGCTATTAATGGTTATCAGATTGAAGTTTATGCCACATTTATTGTTGTTATTGTTTTTGTAATGGCAAAAACATTCCCTGATGTGGTTGTGGGAACATTGCGGAGGTGATAGTACCCGACCGGATATAAGCCCAGTTCATTTCGGTTATTATATAGATCCGTAAATAATCAAAGTAAATGCTTTTCCATTTTCTTTTTTTTTTTTTGTAGTACAATATTTGATATATTTCTGTTTTGTAACTTAAATAATACAAAAACAACTGAATAAATGTATGTGTCTACGTAGTACTGTGGTATGTAAACATTGGAAAGTGTGGGTACAAAAGGTATTTTTAACCGTTAACTTTTTGAAAATACATACGTATGTATTCGCGTACATACATATGTATATAAATTTATTATTAATTTTTTTTTTGTAATTACAATTAAAGTGTGTCTCATTATGTATGAATTAAAAAAAACAAAAACAAGTAAAACAAAAGAATAATAAATCACAAACTAAATTGCATGTGTTTCTTATTTTATTTCTTGTTTAATTAAAAGTCTAGTTTTTTTCAATGCATACGCCGAATGTTTGCGTACGTGCATTTAAGATCGAATCTAAATTATTACACATAAATTGGGAAAATTCTCAATTACCCTGCTACATTTATAAATTTGTGTTTATTTACCTCATATTTGAGAGTAACGAAGCGGTTTCCCCCCTCTTGCTCTGATGACTTATAAATTATTATTATTATTATTATCATGTAATATAGTGTATATTCTTACATTTAGATAAGATAAAATTTTAATGAATTATGCTAAAAATTGATTTAACTCAAATAATGTTGTTTACCATATATAGTATATATATATATATATATATATATATATATGTGTATATGCAGTGATGTTCCCTTCCTTGAGGAAAAATCAAAAAAGAAAACTTACTAGTATTTATGTATACATGCTTTAAAAACAAAATTTCGACTAAAATCTAATTAGCTTTCACTGTTACAGTAAAAATCGCTTTGCTGCTGTATTCTCTGCGTTGCCCTTCCATTAATATACGCAGATTTTCATATAAATTTACGTTTTTTGTGTGATTTTCGTTTTTATCGTTCTTTATAAATAAAACAAAATTGTTACTTTCAAGAATTTCTAAAGATTGTACGCTAATACGTTCTACTAAATGTTTTGTTTGTTTGTGTGTGTGCATGTGTGCAGATGTATATGTAGGGGTGTGTGTGTTCATAATAATAAGGAGAACAGTCTGTTGCCATCCACACAT
This sequence comes from Bactrocera minax, assembly GCA_021498325.1. Classification (NCBI taxonomy): domain Eukaryota; kingdom Metazoa; phylum Arthropoda; class Insecta; order Diptera; family Tephritidae; genus Bactrocera; species Bactrocera minax. Next base: position 994,431 of record JAKEEE010000002.1, read on the forward strand.
TAAATGGCAAACCATTCCTATTAACTTACATAACTAGCCATACATATTAAATTATATATTCAAATGTATTGCAAGTATAGTTGTGTCTATCATAGTTAATAATGAAATAAGTTGATTGTTACTTACTAAATGTTATATACTATGGATAATATGTAGTTAATTCATACATATATTATGAAATAGTTTCGAGACATATTTTAATGTCTCCAAACTCAATCTTCCGTCTGCTGTCTAAATTAGCATTAATGACGTCGCCGAATTTGATATTCTTTTCTCTTAAATTCATCACGTATTCATCTACAGCGTTAAGTGGTGGGTGGTAGTAGTAATGCTGCAGCATTCGGGGGCAGAATGCTACATTAAACCTTCAACATTTATCTAGTTTATACGTCATACTTGCAGCCGAATTCGATGCGGTTCGCCACTGCCAACGTATAATGCGTTACTTTGTATTTAGAAGCGATAATTTTCATCAGCCATATGTATAGCCCACATGAATTTATTTCTTTGAGTTTTATTGAAGATTTTTTCAATTGGCACTCCATGCTTTTTGCACCTGTAAGCAAATATATATATATTGAATTTATGAAATTATAAACAATGTTATAAGTTATTTGTATGAAGTATCGTAACGTTACGTTACATTCTACCCACCATGCGACAGTAATACGTGGATCTAAATAGTTTAACTTGGAGGTTCCCAATGCAATGGTCTTATTCTCATCCCTATCAGTCTCTTGTAATTCTAATTTTTTTAACTGCTCTTTTAATCTTTCCAACGTCTTTCCCTTCTTGTCAGCCATAACACGTTCTTTTACTGATCCTCGCTTGGCAGCTTTTTTAAGATCCTACAATCAAAGGATATTATAGCTTTCAAATAGTTTCCACTAATAATTATTTTAAACAATGTATTTCAAGCCAACAATTAACTTACATGATAATCCGACTCGGCTTCCTCAATCATCTCGCGTTTCTGACGTATCTTCTCCTTCAAGTTCTCCATTGATTTCTCATGTCCCTTCGGTACTGAACGTTGATGGTTACATAATATGGCTACTGCACGATTAGCTCGGTTATAGGCAAGTAACTTTTCCGCAGGAGACATAGTTTCTTCGGTAAGTAAGTCCAACTGGTTTTGTAATGTAATTGAGGCGTTGTAGGTACGGAACACTTTGGCGGTGAGTCCTATAAAAAAAAAATTAAAAATAATACTCCAGTTTTTATATATATATATATGTGTGTTTTTATGTAAGCCTACCTTCCATAAGCTCCTTTAAATGCTCATTGAGCACTTGCGTGTTAAGACGGTCGAATAGATCGTCGCCTTCCTTTTTATTCTCCAAAAATAGTTCTAGATTTTTGAAAACACGTTTTTCAACCTCAACTTCGTTGTAGTAGCGAATTGAATCTTTACCCAAGAAATCAAACACGACGACATTCTCTTTTCCGTTTAATTGTTTTTCTAATTTAACGTGCTCAACACGAAGCGAACAACAACCTACTGTATCAGCCTGATCTTCATCTTTTTCATTACCAGCTCTTAGAGCCAATTTGTCAATGAAATACAAAGCGACGGCGCGTTGACGGACACGCATCTCTTTTGATTTCCATTCATCACGATATGTGGCACGTATTTTATCTATAGATTTAGCTAAACGACGGGCAATTTCATATTTCACATGATCTTTTTCTCCTTTTAACTTAGACGAGGGATTTAACATAATATACTTCACTTGCCCTTGCACATTCTCTGTCCAAGAGGCCAACCATGTTACTGTGTTATCATGGCGCACCTCCCTCCACCGGTGACCCGGTGGTGGTGATGGAATTTTCGATTCTTTACCACAGTTAATAGACACATCTTCAGCTTGAATTCGACGTTTAATCATACCCATTTTTGGGTGTTCGCCACGACCGCGAAACAGACCTGGTGGTTCTAATCTGAAATTTCCTATCTTTTCTTTGTGGCCATCAATGATGCATATTCCGTACTCCTTTATTAATGCTTCATTTTCCAACTTTTTAGACATTTTCTCATCTTTTGAAGCATTCTTACGTTTCTCGGATTCTGCAGTAAAATATCTGAACATTTCTTCAAAATTGCACTTGTTGAAGTCTTTTATTGTTTCACGTTCTTTCGACGTCATACTCTTTCGAAAATCTTTGAAGAAATTGTCATTAAATATTTGTTTTGTGCAATAATCATGGTTTAACATTTTTGCATAGAATGTTGCTGCCTCCTCAGTCTCTGAAGACAACTCCATGGATTTGCCGTCGTAATAGAAACGTACATTCTTCGGCACACGTTCATAGGGTGGCGCAAAAACGGGCCCTTTATGTTCTAGCGTATTCCACTTTACACCATCTTCACGCTTTTCTTCTTCCCACCTGAAATTTTTATTTACAACAGTGACTTTAGTTTTCAATTTCTTGGATTGAGATTTCAGCACAGTCTTAACAACTGATTGGATACTAGAAGATATTGTTGTTTTTGTTCTCAACTTCAAAGAACATTCAAACACATTCTGAGCATTAGAGACACGATTCCAATTAGCTGACTTTCCGCCACATATGGCGAAAACAACATGTTCTGCGAATATAAACAAATTTGTTGCCTTCGCCATAGAGATTCAGCGGAGATTTTAGCCATATTACGCAAACCGTACTCGAAAATACCATACTGAATTGAAATGACATGTAAACCTAACCTCAAATATTGTTGGACCAATATGACAATTACATAGGCTGCGAAACTGTTTCAATCATACAATGGCTCTGAAACTAATGTCAGCTGTTAACCTAACAAAAAATACAACAAAACCAGCTGACAACAGCACAATAAAATGTCCAGATTCAACTAATAGAATTAAATATATTCCAAAAAAAATTTTCTTACCATCTCCAGACTTCTTCTTCTTCTTCCTCCTTCTTCCTGCGTTTTGTTGGAGAAGCAGTCTCCTGCTTAATTTGTGTCTGCTGTTCGTTCTGTAAGAATTTTTTTTATACAAATGCATTAACTCCTTTTAAACTTTCTCATAAAAACCTTCTTGGCCTTTTTCTTCTTGGGTTTAGACTCTCCGTATTCTTCCTCTTCCTCTTCCTTGACCCGTTTCTTTTTATTCTTGGTCTTCCCTGTCGACGACTCTTTTTTAGCCTTCTTTCTTGCCAACAATGGCACATCCTCATCGTCTTCTACTTCCATCTCTACTTTTGCTTTGCGCTTAGCTAGTGGTATATCCTCTTCATCTTGCTCCTCCTGAGAAATTGGAGTAATTGTTTTAGCATTTGTCTTTCGCATAGCCAAAGGGACATCTTCTTCGTCGTCCTCGTACTCTTGATTTTCTTGTTCTTGTTTGAACATACTATCTTCGTCAGCACTGGCCTCCTCTTTTACGACAAATGAGGGCTCATCCTCTTTAAATTGTGACATCGAATAATCACATGAGCTCGCCTGCGAAATATTAATGTTTTGTTCTTCCATCTTAATGTCTGGCTTTTCTTCATAACCATCTTTGCCATGACTGTTTTCGAAACCAGTATTTGATTCGTCCATATAATCGTTACCAACTGGTTCTGGTCTAAGTGCAACAAAATCAGTATTATAACCATTTGACTGTGAATCGATTAGAGGTTGTGAAATCGGCTCTGGTTTAATGAATTCCCCATCTATTAATTTTGATTTGTCACCGGATGAAGATTTTGAAGAACTAGAACTGGAATGTTTGTGTTTCGAAGATGACGAACTCCGATGGCGATCCCTATCCTTATCACGCGAGCTAGATGAGGATGAAGTTGATTTGTGGTGGCGATCTCGTTCCTTGTCTTTATCTTTGCTCGAGGAGGAGCTACTGCTCTCCTTGCGTTCGCGATCTTTATCTTTCCGATCCTTATCTTTTGAAGAGCTTTTATGATGGCTAGAGCTCGATGACGATGATGATTTGTGTCTATCTTTGTCTTTATCACGATGGCTCGAACTTGAACTGGAGCTATGCTTGCCATCACGTTCTTTATCCCGATGTTTTTCCTTACTACTGGACGATAAACTACTATGATGTTTATCTTTATCGCTAAGTAATGAATTATGAAGAACCATTAAAATTTTTGAGGAATAATTTAATGCAGAAAAGGTTTCCTTACCGACTGCTACTCTTGTGATCCTTTGAACTTGAGCTTGAACTTTTATAGTCACGGTCGCGATCACGATGTTTATCCTTACTTGAAGATTTATGTTTACTGCTGCTACTACCACTGTGATGACCATTACTGACACCATTCACTTGCACCAGTTCAGATGACCCATTCTGAGTCTTGATGTCCTAAAAAATTCGAAATAAATATTCACATGTTACATTAGACTATAATTGTATATTTATAAACGTATCATAAAAATGTGTCAGTATCAATATGGTAATAAAAGGCTTTATATTACCGAATAATATACGATTATTTTCGTGCGAGTGCTTCGCCACTAGTTCACATACAAAATTATAATATATTTTCTAAGTTAAATCCAAGGCATCATAACAAATTACTAATACATAGTATTGTGAGGTTAGAGCAATTATCTTTCAGTTATTTACTTTCACTATATCAAAAAAATCTGTTGTAGACCCACAGCAACTGCCAAAAATGTGAGGGAATTAATTGGCCACGTGTTACATATTGCACCTGAATATAAGGCAAAACTGCCGGCTATAGTTTAGCTAATTTATACTCAAATATAGAAAATATAGAAAATATCTCGCGGAATCTCTTAAAAATAATAAAAATAAAAAAATCAAATAATATATTAAATTAGATAATAATATAATAAATAATATATTAATCCCGACTAGGTGGCTATTAATCAAAATATGAACGTACATAACAACAACTAAAGTTTACGTATGTTTCTGTTTGAATATGTTTCTTCAAGAAGAATCAATTATTAGCATCAGTCAACGAGCACACGTTGTCCACACCTCCGTTCACACGCGTTTCTCAATAACGTGAAGACTTTTACGCTCTTTTCAATATTATGCATAAATTAAACTCCAAAAAAAATAAAACTATTGTCGACAACTTAGCTGCCTTTGACATTGTTATTGCGCTATAAGTGGCAATACTGCTTTGTTCTAGTTAATATAGATCACTATTGTTTTATAATTATACAACACATTATTGTAATTCCTTCTACGGTTATATTATTATTATTATACAAATGTGTTAATATTTAGTTGTAGGCAGTACCCATACTAATTACAAATAAACAGCACAGTGTGACGTAGATGTTTCATGCATGCGTATATAAATTTAAATATCACACGTTTATATATATTATCGTTTGCAATGTATGCTTTAGTAAATATAGCTTTCGGTACTGATATTATTTATTGTTCAGTCGTAATAATCAAAAATTTACCTTTTCTTTTGGGATTTAGTCTATACAGTTCCCTTGGGGACATCACATGCAATGTTAATGAACAATTTTTAGTGCTATATATATACATAAATATGTGGGTACGTATGTATGAGGAATTTCCAACGTGTTGATCTACTTCCAAGTTTTGTATTCTTGCATTGATTGACGAATGAGATCTTCAAACGATTTAAGACATTTATCACAAAGTGTTCTCTTTATTGATAGTGCGTCACTTAGTTTCGTGATAAAAACAGACACATATGTACAAACACATATTATATATATGTACATATGATTGCAGCTTTTAGTTTATTAATTTGATATTTACTTCGAAACAAGACTTACAACACAATCGAATAAGACTGAGCAATAGTGAAAACAACATACATAAAAAAGTAGCATTATTTCCACATCACACTAATTTGTATTAGGTTCGTAATAATAATGCTGTCGATCAGCTCAGCAACAGATCACAATCTGGAACCCATTCAACTACGACTACGGCAGGTAACAAAGAGAAAAATATTAAAAATAACGAACTCTCACAGAAAAAAGAGGAGAGGCGAATAACCTACAAGATTTTTTAACTCTATGTAGATACAAATATGCATGTACATATATATATATTCACATGTGCGTACATATGAATGTTCATTGCATGTTTTTTATTTGATAAACTGCAGTGGTTTTAGCCACATTTGCTTGACCTTAAATAAAAGGAGCCCAAAGCAAATACATACTTTCATTGAAACACGCGTGGCGATCCAGTGTACGTTTTATCAGAAACTGGAATATGAAAATAATATCAGCAAAGCATTTAAAAATTATTAAGACAATCCAAAATCGAGTATGAATGCAAGTTTTAAGATAAGAGAGCCCAAAATGAAAACTAGTTAGTACACGTTTGTATGCGCAAAAGAATAAATAATATATATTATACTGAAATAAAGAAATGAAGCCACTTTTTGGAACAAAAGTACTTCACCTGTTCATATGCATTTGAGCGTATGTTTATATAGAGACACAGATGCAAAGGAAATAAATGTAAACAATATTTATAGAAACAAGTCAATAAATACGGCATGCGAATTTTCAAAGTGAGTGAAATGAAACGAAATTTGTGAAATGTACATCGGGAAAATTGGTACTTGGAAAATTTAATCGTGAAGCCACATCATAAATCAAGGGATGCAAAAGAAAAGGTGATTGTTGTTGTGGTGGTTAGTTCATAACACTTCTTATCTATAATATTAAAAAACAATGAAACTTTCTCTTGCACTTACTTGATACTCTAATAAGAAAATAATCTGTTATTTGTTATTAATATTATATTACGCACTTATTGCCAAAGTATATCTAATTTTGCAGTATACTGAAGGAATTCATTAAAGAAGTGATAAGTACCTAACTGAATACATCTTGCATTGCAAAAGAATAACCATACATACAACTTCTAACCATCATTAAAAATTTACCTAACAACTACCTATGACATAAATAAATAAATGATTTTTTAAATAACATACTTTTGCTCTCACTTGGAATGGCAGAAAGGATTCAAGCAAGCAAATGTGTTATGACAATTTAATTAAAAGTATTCGTTATTATCAGCCCATCGGTTGGTTGATCTGCCTGTCACTCTCACATCCAATACTCTGATGTTCCAGAAGACATTAAAAATTTTTACGCCACCACCGAGCAACCACGAAATTGGCTACGAAAACCTTACATGTCGTACGGCTCAGTCGCTCGCTCCACCGACTCGTATACACTATTACTTGTGCTTAGTGCTGCGTTTATTACGCTACTTCCATCTTTGACTTTCCCTGTTACAACCAGCCAGAAAGCTACATCACAGCAGCATATTAGTAAAACCGCATACTACAAGCTATGTACTGGAACTTACACATGGCAAACGCAATGTACCGCATGTAAATAATTAACATCGCACATTAAATCTAAACCTACCAAGGATGGGCAACTAAGATTTTTTGGTCTAAAATTTGCTATATCACAAATTTTACAGGATTTTTGGTTGTATTTTGCATTGTTACTACTTCGACACACAGGTAATACAAGCATTACTCTTTTGTTGTAATTTTGTTGGTATTTTGCCCGTTGTATTACATTTTGCCCATGTATGCTGTTGGGGACTTGTCGCCATTTTCATGAAAAACTTGACGTTTTCATTTCAAGGCGATCGCGTTGGGGCCGACAAATCGCATAGACAGACAATTACTACTTAAACAAAGGAAATCTGCATTCAGATATTGCTGACATGTTTACTATAATGGCACTGAAAAAGCATCTACATTTCCGTTTTAATGTACACTTGTTTTTTCAACATATTTTTTGTAAAAATCATTATTAGTAATTTTTAGAAATATCTGAAAAATTACATAAAATTTCACCGTTACCAGAATTACTACTTACATTCTCGGGTGCCACATCTACGCTCATTTTTAGTCTCGACAACGAAAATTCGCACGAAAATTCGGAAGATTCCACGCAAACACTTCTCTGCTTTGATTAGCAGCTAAAAGTTACTTATTTCAGCCACTTAAAACAAGATGAAATGTAAAAGCAAAGAGCCACACGGCAAAGGCAAAAGTGCTATGAAAAATTTTCAAAGTCTCGCCTCGCCACACAAAATGGAACTTAGAAAAATTCTGTGTGTGTTAAATAAATGTACTAGAGTAGATTGTGCGATTGCAAAATGCCTGCCTTTAAAATTTAGCACTTTTCGACTTTGACAGGCTTACCCGTCGCGACAATACAAAACGCAATAAACGGACGTGAGTTATATTCCATATTATTCTTCAACATTGCATGTTACGAAAATTAAAATAAGGAACAGTTATGATGGCATTTGAAAGATATATTGTATTTAATATATACAATTTGTTTAAATTTCAACCATAATTTAAATTAGGCTTTAAGCGCTCTAAATATGCAACACTGTGGCTGAAGTTTGTAATAGAATCAAATATATCTCTATTTCATTCACTATAAACCATTTCTCAAGCTTTTAAAACATACATAATTAATTCATTTTGTCTCGTTCATCTTGCAACAAGCCGGTTAAAAAAGGACATCCTAAGTGAGGACAAATGCTCAAAAATAGTGCGAACCCTTTCTAACTTTGTTATCAAAATTGATTACAGTGTTTTAGGAGCTGTAGAAATTTAGTTGATAAAATCAAAAAATATTTAAAAACACAGCTGTGATCAAATTCTTTTTCCTCCACCTTTTGTTAAACATTAAAATTATACAAATTTAAAAAAACTGTTAACTCTTATTTGGTTAAGTAAACGATTTAAGCGATTTATTGAATAATTTAAATATATTTGAACAGCACTCTGTGCAAATTATACGTCAAAATTACTACTGTTTATCGCCGTGAAACGAAACAAGTAATCAGCTGATTTATGATTCTTTTTTAATGCAGTGTTGTAAACAAATGGTTTACATTATTGTGGAATAATGCGAATATGGTAAAAACGGAATATGATATATTAAAACAAAGTGTATAATTTTTGTTTTTTTTTACAGTATGGTCACAGATTTCTTTTATCCAAGTATAGGCGGCGTAGAGGAACACGTTTTCAATTTATCTCAAATCTTATTAACCCACGGGCATAAAGTGAGTCATTACAAGCGATTCTTAATATGTATTATGAACTCAACCTTCACCTTTTAATATCCAGGTCATTGTGTTAACACATTCGTATGGTGATTGCAAAGGCATTCGTTACTTAACGAATGGCTTAAAAGTTTATTATTTACCAATTAAGCCATTTTACAATCAATGTATATTGCCAACAATACTTTGTCAAATACCTCTGATCCGATGTGTGCTATTAAGGGAATGCATAGAAGTTGTGCATGGGCACTCTGCGTTCAGCACTTTGGCACATGAAGCAATGATTATAGGCAACATGCTAGGTTTAAGGGTAAGTTAGAATAGCCAACCACCAATGTGAGTATAAAATTCTGTTATTGGTTGCAGACAGTTTTCACGGATCATAGCCTTTTTGGCTTTGCTGATTTATCAGCCGTTTTCACTAATAAAATGTTGCAGATTAATTTGGCAAATGTAAACCACTGCATCTGTGTTTCTCATATTGGTAAGTTTCCCTATATCGCTTGATTCGTCATAGTCTAATATTTCTCTAATATTTGAACAGGTAAAGAGAATACTGTGCTACGTGCACGCATACCGAAAGAAAATGTTTCAGTCATACCAAATGCTGTTGATACTGCCTTATTTACACCGGATCCAAGTAAACGGCCTACAGACGGTACAAGTAAGCACTTAATTGTTGTGTATTAAAAAATGTATACGTATCCAAAACAAATTATTATTTTTTTATTTAGTTAACATTGTCGTTGCCTCACGTCTTGTTTACCGTAAGGGAATCGATTTGTTAGCTGGTGTCATTCCACGTTTTAGACACACGCCTAATATAAATTTTATTATAATAGGCGATGGGCCAAAACGAGATTTACTCGAAGAGATACGAGAAAAGGCCAATATGCAAGATCGGGTGGAGTTAATAGGAGCAGTTGAACATTCTCAAGTTCGCGACATTCTCGTACGTGGGCACATTTTCGTAAATACATCGCTTACTGAGGCGTATTGCATGGCTATAGTAGAAGCAGCTTCATGTGGTCTACAAGTAGTGTCCACCCGTGTGGGAGGTATCCCCGAAGTATTACCATCGAATTTAATCATACTTACGGATCCTGAAATTGATTCCGTTTACCAAGGTGTGCTAAAAGCTCTTGCCCGCTACACACAGTTTTGTAAAAAACAGAAGCTATACCCAGTTGTACCAAGTATTGAAAAAATTTGCATGTTTTATAGTAATGGCGTTTCAATCGGAAATGGCGCAAATTCAGCTACAAAATCGCATAAGCGGCAGAGTAATAAAAAATATACAAATTCAAACGTAAATAAACAAAAAGAACCAAAAATTATTGGAGATTTCGAAAATTATGAAGATGAAGCAGTGCTTTGTCCATATAAATGTAACGAAATTGTGTCTACATTGTATAATTGGGAGAATGTTACGCAGCGCACAGAAAAAGTATATATGCGTATTTTAGCCGAACCTGAGAAATCACTTGGGGATCTACTTTACGGTTACTTGCGCAGTAAAGTCTGGCCATTCCTGCTGGTGATATCTATGGCTAATGTTATATTATTATTTTTGGAATATTTACGTCCACGTCGATATATGGAAAAAGCCAAAGAACTGACACTTTTGAGAAAACAGTCTTGAGAAAAACTACTTTTATTTTTGATTATGAACATATAAGGTTTAATATAAATTTAAATTATTATAAATGCAATATATTTTTATAAGTGTTAACAAGACATTTGATTTATGCATTTTAAATAATTTTACTTGTGACATATTTAAATATTTTACTTTTTACGAAACTAAATACACCAATATCAAAATCTTATTTTGAATCTATATTTTATGTTGGATTTCACAGAACTTGTGAAATATTCTGAAGTATGAATCCATGTTCCAAAACTTGTTTTACCAATATCGCGCGTTGGGCTGTTTACAATAGCGGTATGTTTTGTAATATCCCATTTTCTCATAATTAAATAATTCCTATACAGCATAAAATATATCCCCGATTGCTTGAAAATTTTTGTATAATTTTCTTCTATGTGCACCTATACTGAAATCATGCGAAGTGTACCCACTGCCTGATTATAACCGTTACCATATCCCTTGGTATGAAAGCAAATCGATAGAGCAATTAAAACAAACATTGCATAAATCGGAATCATTGGCATCCCTGTCGAACAGCTGTCAAAACCACACGCACTTGATAGAAGGAACAGAAAAAAACAACGAATAGGAAAAATTCATAGAAGCAGCTGGGCGAAGCTGGACAATAGAAAAAACAAATACAGAAAAACTATTAATACAGCTAAAATTGTGCATAGTACAGCACAAAATACCTTCAAATAGTTTTATTTATATTACTAAAATACTGTGCCGCAAAAACCCGCCATGGATTTGCTGAATTCAATACTCAATTCAATGGAAAAACCTCCCGCAGCTACAGAGCAACAGAAAAAAATGATAAAAAAACAGAAAGAGCTTGCTGAACGAATTAAAAACAAACAGAAAGAAGAACTAAATCGATTTCGCAAATATGTAGAGGATCGTATCGGACGATTTGCCAAGGACGATCGCCCTCATATTGAGTTTCAGCCGCTGGACAAAGTACACCGTGCCATTATTCATGAGGTAGCCGAATTCGGTGGCTTTATTGCAATGAGTTTTGGTCGCGAAGATATCGACCGTCACTCAGTTGTTTATAAAAAAGAAAATGCGCCATCGGAAGATGAAATAGCAGCTCGCCGCAACGGTGACGGCTGGAATGAAGAAATTGCCAAAGAATATGCTGAAAGGCGAAAACAGCAACGTGAATTGGAAAGTGAACAAAAAAGACTGGCTCGTGCTTCCACCCAACTACCACCTACCACAGAGTGTGACATTAAACCAACGACCAATTATAAAGATAAATACGCTCATCTCATCGGGCAAGAAGCAGCCTTAGAGGCTGCGCGCAAAACAGAAACTAACCTGAGTTATGGTTTTGTCCCCAGCAAAAACAAAAAAGATATGCGTTCAATTGAACAAACTTTAGCTGATATTCAAGCAAAGAAGAAACGAAAATTAGAGCAGCAACAACAGAGTGTATTACCTAATCTGCAGCAAGAACGACAGTCTACTGTCAATGAACAACAAAGTTCTCTGAGCACGCATCAAGACAAACAGGAGCCTACTGTTGTTGGAAGCAATGTGAGAGCAGATCAGTGATAACTCTAGCTAACCACTATTATCATACTAAAACACGCTTGAAAACCGAGTGATTGTGTCTTTGCATCAATTTGCAATAAGTTGCAATATTTTTACTATTTACGAGATCACAACTGAATTGTTAACTATTTGAAATGGTATCGCGTAAAAACACATAAATATATTATAATGAAAACGTACTAACGAGTTATGATTACAATGTTTTTAAGTATAAAAAATTAATTGATATATATGTATGTTTATGCAATCGTTAAATACATATAGACATACACATGTATGTACAAATATTCACAAAAAGGTAGTACAGAACTTTTTTTCACCTTTCTAGTAAAATGTAATAATTTTAGTAAAACCTTGTCAGCCTGGTTCCTTATTTAAATAGCAAATAAGACAGTGTTTTGGAAAACTAGGATACTTATTTTTCTTAAATTCAAATTCGAGAAGTTCTAGAAATTCAACTGTTTAAGCATAGTTAAATTTTTTTGTATAATTATTGTGCTAACAGAGATATATAGGCGTATTCATTTACGGAAGCACACGCGAAACTATATGTAGAAATATGGTGTACGTCGAAAACTAACATAGAATGCTTTTAAATCTATTTATAGAATATTTTTTGCTGCTCTGCCGGAAATAAACGGATGAATAAATAACGGTAACTGTGCATGATTTAAATTCGAAATAGAAAACAAACCGACATAAAAATGTTTTCTATAATCGTTTACTGAAAGAGTATTAACTAATTTTATGACATTCGTTAACTACTTATTTGGATATACATACATGAGACTAATACTTTATTGTATATACAATATATATACATCCGTATACAGGTGAATATTTAATTTTCAGGACTTCAAATATTAAAATTAGGTATAATAATTTTAGCTTGTTTAGGTAATGAACGAATTTTGGAATCTGAATATATATGGATATAATTTAGAATATTACTAATATAAATGGAAATGGACATTGCTATAGATGAGAAAGATTTTATATTTAAAGATTTATTATATAGAGAGTGAGGGTTTTAGAAGTATACAATTACTAAAATATAATTTGTTCAAAATCAAGTACTGGGAATATTGAAATTAACCGATGCTGATTATAAAAGTCTTATTTTAAATTTTAAAAATATTTTATTATTTTATTAAAACTAGAGGTGTAAATGTATAAAATTGTTAAAAGTGTAGATGCTTGTAGAATATCAGTTGGAAAAATATTTACTTCATAATAAAGCTTTTGTCAACAATTTTCTATATATTCTATATGTATATATATTTGAGAATGTACTTTAATACTTAAATATATTTGGAAATGCTCATTTACAACTTAAATTTTCAACCATTGGTATTTTTGTTTTTTGTTTTTACATTTGGATGATAATTTACGTAGTAAATGAGCATACAACAAATCCCAACATAGTAAAAGACAATAGCTAAAATACAAATTGCGTAGAAAAGGCTAGTAGATCCTCGAAGATTATTTGACGGATAATATATGAATAAGACTACACATATGATGTTTTCTACTGAACAAATTAGATAGTACAATGCATATTTGTATCTCGTTGGTGCCTCTTTAACAGGAATGTAAATGAATATGTAAACGAAACCTAATGCGATGCAAAAGAGAAAATTATGAAAAGAAATAATGCTAGAGAATTCCGGACGCTCCACTATGTACGTGACGAATCCCAATATGACGGCGTGCAGAATGCATGCAACTATTACCCAGAAGGGAAATAGCACAGCAACAAAAGCAATACAAAATATGCGCGAAACTAAAATAAAAATTTCAACATGAATTATTTCTTCAATTTTTTTTTTTCAATTTAATTAATATTAATTCATTTACTTACTTGAAATACAAAAGTGCCAGCAGAGATGAGGTGCCATATTCCAATAGCTTAACTTACTTTTATTTGGTTGCGCGGCACGTATGCAACGATTATAACTGAATAACGTCCACGGTACGCTCGAGAGATAAAGCAACACACTAAGTATTTGTGTAGCTGTTACAATAAATTAAAAAATGTTTTCTTCAAAACTTAAATTTGTTTGTTCTTAAAAAAAAAAACAAGGAGACAATGGTGAATGTTTCTCAGAACCCGATAACATAAAAGAAATGCTAAAAATATGACAAACCTTATGTAATATCGAAACATTTTCGAACTACTGAGGTCAGCTTTACTTGAAAATTAAATTTATTATTAATTAAAATTTGTAATTGTAAATTGTTCTACCTATGAATATATGTAAAACATCTTATCTTCATTTACAATAATATTCATTCAACACACTCACTAAATTGTTTGCAAAAAAAACATATTTTGTTTACTGCAGAAACTTCGAAAAGCGTATTTACAAAGCACTATAAATATCTAAAAACTAAAATGTATCTGCTACCACCAAAGCATCATTTTGAGCTTTATTAACTAATGGAAGCTAACTAAATTCGAAAACAATACTTAAACTTACAATTACAGCATTACAAAGTTATTTTGTTATAGTTTTAATGAATAAGTAATTAAACGTACCTGTGATTTGATTTTCTTGCATTAGTATTATTGATATTTGCAATATTTTTTGTGGAGCCGTTTCCATGAAACATTCAAATAAACGAATCAAAGCAATATCACTTTCTTCTTTCGCAGTACATTTGTAATATCTGTAAACAATAATACTCATACATATGTATTATAAAATAATTAATAATTGAGTTGGTTTGTTGCTTACTCTAATTGTTCGTCGCGATTTCCTTGCAGTTCTGCACGTTTGCATTTTAAGGAATATATAAGCGTGTTCCAGTATCTAAAAAAAAATCATTGGTAGATAGCAATTGAATAATATAATTATATATTCATTCATTAACCTGAGAAAAAGTGAAGAAACTATAACCAGTAGTGCCGTTTTCGATGCCTTCTTGAATCCGCCAAATTTTTTATCTTCATAACACCTAAAAATAAAATTCATAGCCAATTAGAATTTAAAATAATAATATCGATGTGAAAAATTATTCAACTTTTTTGAGACATACTACAGTGTGAAAAAATTTCGAATTTATTAGGAGGAAGGGCAAAATCCTGACAATTTTATTTATTATTAATTTTGAAATAAATTTTAGAAAATAAATTTGTTATGTTTAATCTTATGTTTAACCTTTAACGAGCTTTATAGAAAAATTCAAATTAATTTTGTAACCAAGCAAACATAGTATTATATACTGTAATATATATTTATATATACATACACACATTGCCATATGAACATTGATATCTACTTGTAGTTATTTAACGTACATTTTAGCATATATCAGCGCAGTGACACACATTGGCACCACCATGCATACCACTGTCCAAATGCAGTAATACTGTTCTCTTTGTTGATAATAGTCCATAGCCAATTTGATATTGAGTAACACTGTTATGATTCGCATTAATATCGAAATCAATGTCATTCCTATCTCTAAGTACGACACTGTTTTATTCTTCCATACATGTGCTTCAGTATCAACATCATCCCCGAATGTACCATCTGCCTCCGTTTCCATACATTGTGGTAACGTGCTTTTCAGTATGCATCGACTGTGAGTGAATTTTATCCATTCCAAAAGAGTAGAAATGTTATCCATTGACGCCATTACCGCTAATATATCAAAAACTAAACGTTCCAAACGTATTTCTGTTCTCAGGTAATCAAATTCATTTCTTGAACGCCTGCGCAGACTGATAATTATGCATTAATTTTTTTCGTTAAAGAAAGTTCTTGTATTTATACGTGAAAATGTTAAACTGAAGTTATTTATTTGTTCTCGGCAACTAATACCATAAAAACAACTTCACGAGTAACGTTTCAACGTAACAAAACTAGCAAAAAAAAAAAATTTCGTGGAAAAAACAAAAAGAATATTAAACGGGCCAAATGAACAGCTGATGGTGTAATGATCATGCACTGATCGATAAAAGTCGATCGACTACAACAGAGTTGCAATAACGAATGAATTATCGAAAGGAAGTAGGTCCCAAGTCCAATATTTAAATTTGCTATCTACACTGGCCAAAAAAAAATTAACTAAATAAATAAATAAAATTGCAGTGTCATCTTTCTTTGGTAACCAACTTAGTCATCCGGTGTGCTTGTTGTTATACCAAATATGCCAGCAACCATAATTTAAGTGTTTTTTAGTATTTGGCCATAGTGACAAATTTAGAAAACTACGACAAAACCTAATTACTTACTTAAAAAATTCAATTTAAAATGCATTTCTCTTGTTGTTTTTTATTATTTTTATTTTATCATTTGTATTATTATTGTTTATTATTATTGTTGTAATTTATAATTATTACGTGTTTACTCTCATTATTTCACATTACAGTGTAAGAATTAAACTAATTGTTTACACATATGCCTAAATTGTGTGTGTATGGGTGTCAGTGTGTACGTATGTATTATGTTTAGCTTACAAAGGGACAATAATCATTTCTGCCGTTATTAATAACATTCGACGCGTATCATGCGCTCTGCATGTTTCCTTTTTGTATAAGTTTTTTGTTTCTTTATTTTTATAAGTAGTTTAAACTTAGTTTCACTATTAACTTGTAATTTCTTTTCACTTCATAAAATTTTACGTTACTTTTTGAGTTTGTTTTGTTTTCTTTTATATAAATTACTTCTCAAAGTAAATACTAGAGAGGATTTATGAGTGTTAAAGCGTGTCTTTACGCTATACTTATTGTTTTTTTTTTGTTCTTTTCTATTACAATTTGTATGGGAAAGGGTCATTATGTATGTATATGCATGTATGTAAATGAAGTATCTGTATGCGGGGAAACTGTGATTAACTTTTCTTCCTTACAATTTTACTCATTACTATATATTTCATTTATTATTATTTTATCGATACTTAACTTAATCAATTAATTAATAATTTCCTTTTGTGTGTAGCAGTAAGTTTTAAAATTTGTTTCTTACACTTTTTATGTTTAATTTTGAAGTAAAATAAATGTTATTTGCTAATAAGTGAAAACTAAAGAAAAAATAATTATGCTCGTAACACAGTAACTAATTTGTATATTTTATATGTAACTCAACTTGCTACGAAGTTACATACATGAGTATGTACTTGTACATATGTAGTTATAAATGTAAGTTCTAATTTATTATATATACTGGTAAATTACATATTATTAAAAATCAACGAACAATGTAATTTATTATTTATCTTTTTTGTTGCTTGAATCTTAAGTCCACACATTCTTGCATAATTTGCAATTTTAAAAACTCTTTTAACCCGCATTCTTATACTTGCACAGGCTTTTAACTCATAAATAGTAATAAAGAGAAACTAAAATAATCAATATGTAATTCTATAAATTAAAAATTAAAAATTTAGTATTTTTTGTTTTTTTAATCTAACACAAGCGCACACTCACTGTTTTTTAATTAACAACTATAATTTTTATTTAAAGTTCAACTTATTATTATAATAAGAGCATTCATATACTTTTATATCTTTATAAAAAACACACTGCTCTTTGCCTGGAAGAAAAAAAAGCTAGAAATACAATCTTTTATTTGTTTTTTCCACGCTAAAAATTTTGTTTTTTTTCTTTCTGTGTACAATCTGGGTGTTACTACCTTTAATTTTTTATTGTTTTATTTATTTTTTCCTTTTATTAAATTAATTTATATATTGGTTGGTGTTATTCAATTAAGTATGCATGTATGTAAATATAGGCATTAGTGTCGGCTAAACTGCCGCAAACGATGCTACTGCTGCTCACTTGGCTCTACTACTTATCGTGACCCTCCCCGATTTCAGTCTGTCTTTACATAGCGCTATTGTAACTATTCATTTTATATCTGTGCAAGTCTCAATTTGGGAATTCGTTAAATTTTCGCTTTAGACATTGATTATATGTACGTATGTGTATATTGCTTTCTATTGTGGTGAAATTTTGGTGTTCATTATTTGCAAAGGATTTCGAGAGAGAGCAACAAATTTAGAGGCATCAAAAATATACATTTGTATGTGGATAAGCACGCACATATGTATATCCAATATTTTACTGTAAAAATACGTACATGCATATGCTTATGATAATGAGTTAGTAAAGAATTAATAAAAAGAAAATATCATCTAGTAATCTTTGATAGTAAAAGTGAGTTAAATGTAAAGCAGCCATGCACAGATTTCTCTTCTGCAGCAAAATTCAACTGTTTACTTAACTCTTGATGATAAAGAAAACCGAATTAACCATAAATATAATATAATGTACGACAAAAATTATGAAAATATAAAATAACTGACATCTCCATGTCTACAACAGTAATTGAATACATATGTATACACAGTCATATGTACATGAATACTCCCAAAACTTTGAGGTCGCCTGATTCTCAGTCGGTATGCATATGTATGTACACAAAATCATTGCTGGTTTCTGTTATTACTCTCAATTAAAGTTCCTGTTTTTATTATTAATATTACCTAAGATTATGTAGTAAGTTTACGTGAGTGTATATGTACGTATGACTTCTACTGCAATTCTTTGAGATTTGATTTTTATAATCGTTAAATTTAATAGGAATCTGTCGAGCCTGAAGTAGTTTGCATTTCATATTCATTTTTTTTTTTTTACATTTTTAATTTTATCCGTTATTTCTATAGATTGAAAAATGCATACATACATACGACGTATAATGCATTGTACAATTATATACATACATATATACAAATGGTCCGATATACGTGTAATAAGCATAAATGAGTAGTACGCGATCTTACTCAAGATGAAAGCTGTGGTATTGATAACGAAATTGAAAAATAAAAGAATATTTTCTATCGCGACATATGGTACATTAAAGTATTTGGACTTTAGTAAAATCAGAAACCAAAATTTTAAATGTGTGCCATAAAATAATTTCAAATGGGCAATATAAATACAAAATATTATAAAGAAGTCGAAAGCAATAAATGAATTATGCAACATAGTAGAGTAGAAGTTATCTATCAAATTGTGAAAATGTGTTGCGATTTAAAGCACTAACGGAAAACAGTTATCTGTAAATTTTAGTATTACAAATAAATGGTAAAAAGCAAATCCATTTCAATGGTTTTAAGCAATAAGGGCTTTCTTTCTCCAACCGTTAAACTTTGCTTTTTACTGTAATTAACAATTAAAAATAATAGCTGTTTTTAGTTAAAAATTGTGTTTAAGTTGAGTAAAGAAAATTGCATTTAAATACATGATAATAAAAAAGATGGTTAGTTTTAAATTTGCCCAGTTAATTAATCTAGTTGAATTTCGAGATTTTATATTTTATTGTTGATGACGACAAAAAAACGTAGTTGCTAAAAGTTACTGAAATTTATAGTATTCCACACAAAACATTACATCATCGCACATTCTGCACACATAAATGAATCAACATTCAACACCCAAAGTGTTGAATTCATATGTATTACTTTCAAAAATTTATAATTTAACTTCAAACTTATATGTTTTTGAATAACTGAATTAACTGAATTTCAAACAAACAACAATGAATGTGCAACAACAATGAATTTTTGGCATTCAGCCCTAAAATAAATTCAGAAATTTTTCCACTTCATTTTTTAGTAATGAAGTATTGGAATTAGCGATATAGAAAAAAATCTATAAAAATGTGTCACATTTTAATGAAAACACAAGGGGTTTTAAAAAAATCTTGCTCGTACATTTGTGAAATTCGTTTCCGTTTTCGCAAAACATTAATCAATGATTTTACCACCCGTTCTCTACAAATTAAAACTTTTATCTTCCTTCTATTTATTTTCGACTATTCCCTCAAATTTCATGCTAATATTAATTTTAGGTAATCTATTTACAATATTTTAATACCTGCAGATGTCCCTTTTTTATTTTCAAAGTGTTTGCTTATAAACTTACCAGTAAGAGACAAAGTATTTTGAACTAAATTTTTGAAAGTGTGTGTATACATTTAAAATTATCCTGAGTGAGGTTTAGTAATCATACAGCAAAGAAATCGGGCTAGTATTAATTTTAATTGTTTTTTGATTTTTTTAAATTTTTAAAATTTAGTAAAATTTTAAATATTAACCCTCACTTTACACAAAAACGGAAACAATTTAAGCTTCTGAAATAAAAAAGGTGACGTAAGCTAGAACTGTTTCGTATACCGGTTATGCAATATTTCGAACAACATGAAATAAGCGCTGTCGTTTTTATGTTTTCAAAAATATTACCAAAAGGCATATTTTGAAAGTACCTATCAAAAATTTTAAACTCCAATCGATTGCCAAAGGTAATTTGTGAAAAAAATTGCAGTTTTTTTTTTTTTTTTGGGTTTCCACCATACGTATATTCTAAATCTTATCGTACATTATATAAATTTATTATATTGTTTGTAATCTTGTTATTGTATGTTTTTGTTGCTGTATGAGTGTAGTATACAATTATATAACTGTTGCTTATTCTTATGTGTTTTCTGGCTAGCAGTTATACATAGTATGTAATATATGTAATAATCGCCTCAAAATATTCACATTCGAGATACTCGTACAT
The DNA here is from genome assembly GCA_021498325.1 of Bactrocera minax. Lineage (NCBI taxonomy): Eukaryota > Metazoa > Arthropoda > Insecta > Diptera > Tephritidae > Bactrocera > Bactrocera minax. The sequence goes on from JAKEEE010000002.1 coordinate 1,015,255, forward strand.
AGTTTTCATACAGAAATTCAACCGCACTTATGTATTTATAAAAATATTTCAAAATATTTTGTTTTCTGTTGTCCTTAAACTTTGTCTTAACATTTCTTTAAATGTTTTTGTTTTATGATTTTGAAATGGTAAATATATAAAGTATTTTTTACACACTAAACAAACGAAAAAATGTGATTTCTATTTTTTTTTTTTGTTTTCTTTTTGTAATTTTGTTTTATATCAACATTATTAAATGCTAGTTTTGAAAAATATTAATAATAACTGCCAATAATCGGAAGGATGATAAAATAATAAATTCTAATGCGTTTGCATTTAAAGTCAAGCGCATGCCACTTTAATATTGACTTTTTCATTATATTTTCTCTCTTTTTCTTCTTATTTGCCCCTAAACTATGAGTGTCTCTCTTTAATCCTAACATTTATTGCTAATATTACAATAAATCAAATTAATCGAAACAATATAATTATAAAATAATCGTATCTGAGTTGTTTGCCGTTATTATTCAAAGATGCCTTTATTTCTACTCTTTACGATGTCAACTAGCTATTGATGGTGAGTCATGATTTTTATAGTTTATTTTTTAAAAAATTGTTGTTATATTGATCGTTTGTGAGAAGTAATTTGTTTTGAGGAGTAGATGTGGAATCTTCAGTTTATAAAAACTCTATTCAGTTGGTTCTTGGTTTTATGAAAATTTAATAACAAATGAATGCATGATCTACGTACTTGTCCGTTGTATGCGCCGTCATGTCTTTAAAAGCAGTGTTGATTTAAAGTATTGATACTTTTAGTACAGTATAGTGTCTTTATTTCCATGATAGTGCTTGCTGGAACTACTACTACTTTTAGCTTTAATTTTGCATTTGCGGCATACATTTACTACGTTTTGTATTTTACATAAAGTTGTATGTACTTTCTCCCTGTTCAATTTCATTACTTTGTTTTTAATTCTCGTCTGTTTTATTGTTTTAATATTTGTTACTTTTTGTTTGGTTCTTATATCTCATTCAATATTTCTGCTTTTATTCACTTAAATATTACGTTATATAAGTTCCATTTTCTTTTTTGAGTGGAAAATTGTTAATGCTTTCTTTTTTTGTTTATTTTTTTTCTTTTGCTTTTTTATCTTATATGCTTGCTTCTCCTCTTCTTGTTTATTTTGTATTTGCTTAAATCTATTGATTTTCATCATCATCACCGTCGCCATCATCGTCTCCATGCTCCTCATGCTGCTGCGAACTTGCAGCGAGTAACGCGGCTTTCTGCGCTGCAGCCTGTTGTGCTTGCATTGAAGGCGCGGACATCGGAATTTTCCCGCTAGTTTTGTACTCGGTCATTTCCTGCAATTTATTAAGATTATTAATACAAATTAGTTACATTAAATCATTACATCAACGCTATTCACCATAAAAGCTAATTAATTAGTTGATTGCAAATTGGTAAACTTACCCGCTCGTAGCGCGCCTTGTCCTTCTCAGCCATTAACTCGTACTTTTGTTTAACCTCTGGATCCACGTCGGACCACTTACGGCCGAGCTCCTTGGCTATATCGCCAACACCGTACTCAGGATTCGCAGCTTTAACTTTATTACGTTCATCATTGCAAAACCAGAAAAATGCAGATCTAAAATGTACAATGAAATGTAATTTAGTTAGATTTTATGTTCCATGGTGAAAATTCTGTGAATTGCAAAAGTTTAATGAATGCATTGTTAGCTACGAACTCACAATGATCTTTTCGGCGCGTTCGGGTCTTTAATCATTTTCCTCTTCTTGCCACGTCCAACCACGGTGCCTTTGGGTGGTACATAATTTTGCATTTCCATCTCATATCGCGCCTTATCTTTTTCGGCCATCTCATGGAAGCGCTTCTTCTCTTTGTCCACCATTGTCTAAGAAAGATAGAATTAGCAAAATAATTAGTATGATATGTTATATAATAGTAATGGAATATTCAAAATATATTACTCTACATTACAGCGCATAGTATATAAAACTAACAATATTGAAATAACCAGTTGCTTTTTTTTTTTTGTAAATACAATCGAAATATTTGTATTTAAGAAAATCATTATGATTTCAAAACTGCAAACGAATCGAAATCCGGAATATTTAGAGCTGTTACCATGTTCCGAAGACTATGTAATTTGCATGATGCTACAACTACAAAGAGACTTAAGAAAATGTTCCACGATAGTAGATGTACTCCCAGTAATTGTCTAAACTTATAATGTTCTTATATTTAGTAAAAAAAAAAATATATATATAATTTTTTAAAACTTTTCAGAAGTGCAATTTACTTTTCCAGTTTCTCAACTAAAACATCGTTAAGTACATCGCTCTTTGTTGAAGATTTTTTTAAAAATCTATTTATGTATTTTGATCTAAACTAATATATATATGTATTTATGCATCTACAAGGCTTTATTGCACCCTTCAACTCAACGTCCTCTTTACTGACCAAACAAACAAGCAAACAAGCAACAATATGCCATCATTCAAGTTTTAATTTGCTTGGCAAACTTCATTTCTCACGATGCCGTTCCAACAGCCATGCCCTTTTATCGTCCGTTCCATCCAAATGTCGTTTGGAGTCAAACTTAAATTTTATAGCTTTTGCAATCAGCGCACGTTCTGAGTAACATCCGCTCTACCGCCTCATCAGCTTCATGAAAGAAAATGTGTTTTCTGCATTAAAAAGGACAAATTGCGTTCACCATCCTTTCAATTTATTTTGTTGGGCTATGTGGCTTGGAAAAGGTATTTCTAATGGTCAGCGACGTAAGTTTGTGGAGATTAATTGTGCAGAGCGCTACGAAACATAGCCATGCATGAAAGCTAGTGGTCATAGGAGTGATTACATGGCATTTGTGAGAAAGTCCTAAGTTTCAGTTTATCTGCAAGATACCTTTAATTTAAGTGCATTCAATACAAGCAAATAGAGAAGAATGTTAAATATAATTCAGTTTTATAAATCCATTCATTCATAATTTACGCTTTTTCCATTAATCACACATCTTCGCTTCTTAAAAAATGATTCATGAAAGTCACAATCAGTTTACATTTTTCTTTAATTTCATAATTTGCTGTAAAATTGCTTTTCTGTCAGTTTTAAAGCCAAAAGCTGTGTGCTTCACATTACAATATTTGCCCTTAAATTTCCTCTTTCGTCCCGACGCCAATAAAATAACACACATACGAACGAACAAACCAACAGAGCCAGCCAAAAACCCAACCCATAATTTCCACCACTAACAATAGCAGTCTCAGCTGACAGCACTCAACAGAGCGACCCCTGAAAATGCTATATGCAGTTTTATATCCATACATACCTATGTACAAAGCATCTTATATATGTACTTATAGAGTATATAGTGCTCTTAAGCAATCTACCCGGCACCCAATCCACCCACTTTTCACCTTAGACGTTTGAAGTTGACCGAACTATGAAGCAAAGTGGTGAAGTGAAAAAAGTATATACCACACGAACAAATATGTATATCTATATATATTCTTCTTGATATCAGGTTCCAGCAAAATTAACCTTCAAATGTATTAATATATTTTTTGTTTTTATGAAATGAGACACTGCCTGATGATGGCATTAACAACACCAAATTCAAGTGAATCCTTTCAACGAGTCATATCTGTCAGTGGAGTTGGTATATATAAATTTCATAAAAGTTTTGTTCCTAAAACAAGGCCTAATAAAAAATATTATTTGGAATTTTCAAAACATTATACACAGACATTATATAGAAATAATACATATATTTTATAACAGAGATTAAGTGTACTATATAAAACTTTAAAGCTTAAGCGTTTTTGTGGAACTCCATAAATTTTTCTAAAATAATTAAAAGGAAAACAAAATAAACTCGCTTATTTTTGATTCGATTGAAATCAGGACATAGAGATTTAAACTTTATTTTGTAAAGCAGAAAACGAAAAGCCGTTACTAGAAACCAAATTATTAAATATAACATTACTTTTTCTTTAATCTCAAAGGCGTTCGAAACCATAAGGATTAACAGGCTTGATCCATTGGACTACTTGCAATCTGAAAACGACGCAATTATTTTATATAGCATATAAACTTATACCTAATATAACTAAATCCAGCAAAAACCCCATGTATTTGTATATATCGCATATATAGATGTGGTACAAGGGCAGGACTTAGTTACGGCTGGATTTTTGAGTTGCAAAATTCCTCTCGCTGTCGCCTCGATGTCGGAGCTGGTGGACAGAGCATACGCCACTGCGCAGAATTTTAAAATAATAAGTGAGTACAGTAAAAAGAGAGAAAGACAAAACTAAGAGAAATATTTAATGTGGTGTAAGAATGGGTGGAAAAATAACGTTCAGGCATTGATTTTTGTGTAAGCCAGATTGTGATGACGACAGCGCGGTGAATACGTGTTGTTAAAGCCACCCTTAAAATGCAACATACGCGGACTCTTACAAAACAATATATATGGGTATGTGCATATAACCGTATGCATGTACTTATGTATGTTTGTATAAAATCCGGCTGGCAATGTGACACAAAAATTAATCTATATGGATGACACAACTTTCAGATTACTGATTGCTATTAGTAAAAGCGACGTTATCAGAATCCTGCACATTTGCCATTTTATATCTTATATACACGCTTATACATATTTATATGCTTACACAATTATATAATTTACAATAAAAAATGCAATTCCTAAATCCCTATTAATTCAATATTTTTGTAAATTGAAGAATAAGCATTTTTATCAAGTGAGTTATTGCTGCAACATCTAAATTTATATTATTAATATAATATTAATACCAATTACAACATCGTAAAAATAATCACAAAAAATCAATAAATTGAAATATATGGTGATGTACTCAAATAGACCTCAAATAGACTTGTAATTTTTGTGACCTTGGATGAAGAAATGTAAGCGCACTAAAAACAATAAATTTTTAGTATCTTCAATAATGTTAAACAATAAGACTTCCTAACACCTAGTAGTATATTCGTTTAAAAACTTCTTGATACTTGAAACTGTTTGATAATTATGGAATTAAGTTATTTGAAATTCAAAAAGCAAAACTAAAATATTGAATGTCTATATGAAATACATATATGTATATGAATATAATATAATATATAAATATGAAGGGATTAAAAATGTATGTATTCATATATAATATACAGATATCTAAGAGTATTTAGCTTTTAATTCATATATTCTATTAACCGTTTACTTTACGATTATTGCAAAATCAACAAATTGGTAAAAAAAAAAATTGCATTTCAATATAAATAATAAAATTGCACATATTAATCTTCAATGGCATGGACATTGATTGCTATTTGCTTTCAGTCAAGCCGGTAAAATGCATTTTGAGCAGATAATATACACTCACTCCAGTTAAGAGAAAATAAGTAAAAAGAAAATAGAAAAAAAAAAAGTATGGAGTTTCTTAAACTTCAATAAACTGGATTTATATACTAAGGGTCTCTAATATGGTACAGACATGGGTGTATTTGGGCAAAAATGCAACTCAAAATGTGATAAATTTAGGTTACTCAACAATAAACTCCTACTATATACTTTTTTACTTTCAATATCCATACTCTTACGTAACCTCCAACCTAACCACAAATTTATTTGAACATCTCACAAAAATTTATACTAATAGACATACCGGTTGGCAAACTACAGGCGAACCCGACACCTATCCTTCCCCTATTCCTCCTTTAGGCTTTATAAAACCTTCGTATCCATGTAAAATGTATGACCATTGTCACCTTTCTTTTTACATACCGACGAGTCTACACTTCAGTAGTTTTCAAATGCAGCAGGACGTTGATGGTGAATGGCAAATGGTTATGTTGCAGACGGTCAACTTACACTTACTTAAATATATATAGTGTGTGTGTGAACCATTTGGATAAAAAGAGCACAATAAAAGTGAGGGGGCATCTACAGAATTGCATTTCCGTCATTAAATGAATTCATGTTTTCCAAGCGTTGCCGCCTGCTTCCACACCAAATAACTTTACATGTACCAGCACACAAATGTAAGCGAGCAAACATGTATGTATGTAATTATGTATACATGAATATTTTTAAAAGCTCGTCTGCTGCCTCGAATGGTTATCGTCCTCGCCAGTCACCCTGTGCCCCTTCCTGCGCCTTTGACTTTCAGAGTCTAACCAACATTTTTGTATTATCCTTTCAGCAATTCTTCTTTCATGTTTTGTTTTTCTTTCACTTTATTTTATGCAGTCAACTTAAGTACCAATTCATCCTTTCTTTCTATATTCATTTTTGTTTGTGTTGTATTGCAGCCACTTAAATACATTTTTTAAAAACACTTCTTATGCCGTTTTCTTTCACCGGTCGTCTCTCAGCTAACGCACTATAATCGTTTTTGTTTATGAGAGGAAAATATATATAACACAATACACACACAATAATTGACACCCTTGATTCCTTTCCTTTCGTTCTTTCTATACCTTTTGCATTATTTTTTGCAGACTTTTCATACAAATATATATATACATATATACATATATACATATATACATATATGCATATACATATACAAATATACATACATATGTATAAAAACGGTAAACAATTTGAATAGAGTACAAAGCGGTGAGTGTGTGTATATAATGAAGAGTAAAATAATGTAAAACAATAATAAAAAAAAATATATATATAAAAGAATTCCGACAACATCGAATCATAAAAAGTGTTGGCAAGGACATCTTAAAGCAAAGTGGGTGCCGCCGTTGCTTTCGCTTTCAGCAATTGTTCGGCGTTTTTCATCATTTTTTTTATTTATTTTTATTGATGAAAGCGTAAGTACTTAAGTAACAAAGATAAGTGGCGACAGGCGCCCATATCTACAAGAGTTGACAAAAGAAAGCTCATTGTTGGAGTTGTGTGCCTCTTAATTGAATTATGGTGCTAATAGGTATGCACTTTAAAACTTTTGGCAAGTACTTCGTAGTCCTCCAACTTTTTGGAGGATTAATGTTTTCTGTTTAATCTAGTTCATCGCTCAAACTCAATCGAAACTATGCGCCAATCCTTTAATTACTGATCAATCAGCCCTTAGGTGAAATGGAAACATTGTACTCGGCTCTATGTATGTATAAATATTTGACGATCCCACCTTAACAAAATGCCCAAGCTTCTTCTCCTATTTGTGGGCTTTAATTTGATGTTAGTCGAAATATAAAGGTCCTCAAAGTTTTGAGCCGCCTTTGAACATCGAACTGAATTTATCAGAAACGTTTTCAAAGACAAATTACACCTGGAAGTCCGCTATTGCCTGCTGAAAACCGACCTAATATAAATATAAATCCCCTACAGCTATTTCTCCCAACACACCGCACTCCGAAAGTGACGTATTCCTTCGATCTCGACTCCTTTAGCCTTACCAATAGGAAAAAATGTACCTTGGTTTCATGCCATTGTCAAATGAATGTTCCATCGCAAGTTTTAAATTAACTAACATAACCGTTGAAAGATTATGACCAGTCGATAACACTGCATCCGATGTTAAACTATTTAGAAACTTGTCAAACTAAAAACCAGGTCGCCCGAGAAAATATGCTCCCTGTCCAAATATCGTTTATGGTATTTATGGTTTCTTTGGTGATTTAATTTACTAAACCTACACATTGTGACAAATTTTGGCGATTTCTTGAAGAAAATTTAAATGAACTTACCTTCCATCGTTCTGCGCACTTTCGGGAAAATTCGGCAAAGATGACTGTCTCATCGGGATGCTTCTTCTTGTGCTCCTCTCGGCATGTTTGTACAAAGTAAGCGTACGCTGTCATACGGCCTCGGGGCTTCGCATCAGCTTTAGCACCACGAATCATCGTGCTCTATATTTTTTAGAAATGGGAAAAAAAAATACAAAATTGGTAAATTTGTATTTACAAGTGGCTTTAATGATAAGTTTTTATAAACACATACATAATTGCCATATTTATACTGGCATATACTCTAAAACTCCACCCTATCATATGAAAATTCCAACTAGATCTATTATAATTATTATTAGAGTATTTAAAAAAAAAGGAATATAAATATTGATTTCAATGATTTGTTAGCTCTCCTGAATGAATGATTTCTCCGACATTTCGTGAAATAGTTCAAATTTAATATTCCTATAAATTGATTTATTGAGGACTGCTTTTAATTTTCAAACAGGTTCAATATATTTTGAATGTCTATTTCGTACATAAGTGGCAACTCCTTCCACTACATATACATATGTACATACATGTGCATGAATAGATAACAACGCTATTGTAGCAGAGTTGAGCCAGCAAAATGAAAAATGGCTTTGCAATGGAATCCTATATCTGCAATAGCAAAATTTATACACACATAACAAGAATGTAAGCACATGTATTCATGCATGTAAGATAAAATTTACTTATAGCATGCACAATAAAACAATAAATTCACATTTTACATGGGTTATACATTTTGTACATATACAAATACATATGCAAATATTATATATGTATATGTACATATAGATTCCAATGTAAGCAGAGCAATGTAATGCATATGTATAAATAGCATCTATGCACATACTTTTATTTGCATGTGTGTAGATATGTTCATATTTATAATTAAGGTGCCGGCATCGGTGCTAGTGTTGAAGTTGACAGTGATGAAGTGACGATAGGCAAACAACCAGCCAAACTCATAACATCCACAAGTGCATGTACATATTATATTGCAGCCACATAAGCGTGTGGGAGTTGTGCAAATAAGTAAGCGTATACATACGTATATCTGTGGGAGTTCAAATGGCACAGAAGAATTGAAAGATAGCAAAAATATATATATGTTTATAAACTATGTATAACATATACATACATTCAGATATATATATCTGTAATTGATGGCATCTAGTGTACACATATGTAAATAGTATGTAATGTTCATAGCTAAAATAACATGCAAGCTTTTTGCACCAACAGAAGAAGACAGTAAAGCAAAGGACGTTGTAGCAAAGTTGTCAGTTTCCAGGCAGACTAACTGTTGTTGCACTGTCATCAAGAACTCTGTTGCTGCAATGCCGTGGGTGAAGTGCAAGCACAACATGTATTTTGCATAATATGTGTAAAAAAAAAATATGGTAGATGAATGTAGCCTGTAGGGCAATTATTTATTATATCGTATTTAATTCCCTCTGGTGAACAATGTGATGCTGATGAGACGGCTAACGCTGTTGGCGATTATTCGTACATATGTATAAATGCATATGAAGTTGATGATGATGAAAATGTTGAGGTGATTATACTAAATGCGGTAGTTGGCCCTACTAAAACACGAATTTTTTATGGGAACACTGCCATAGTGTTCGAAAGAAAGTTGGCATTGGGAAATCGATAAATTTGCATATCGAGAAGATAATGCAGTGCAGTTTTTAAACCAAAGCGTAGTTGAAATAACAAAATATTTGTCAAATATTTGTTTTCAAAGAGAACATTAAAAATAAAATATTATCGATATTGTAGTGGAACCAATTTCATTTTATTTTATTTGATAGTTTACTGTATCTATTTCAATTGAAATTGACACGATTGACCACTATCTTGCATATTATATTTTCACTTTCCTGGGGAACTACAATTATAATAATATTGCATCATATTTCATTTGGTCTAACCACAACATTCACATATACGTAATAAAAGCGATTTACACAATTACAAGTAAAGACAGGACAAAGTATGTCTTTTAAAATGACCTAAGTCTAACATTTTAAAATTTATTTTAAGCCAGATATCGTTGAATTAATTATTAGAATTTTAAATGGTACGCTTTATTCTATACATATACATTTATGTGTGCATATTTATTAATAGCACGAAGCACCGCGAAATTTAAAATAGTAATTAATTTTTACCAATTTGTTAAATGAGCTAAGAAATGTGTTTTTTGTCTAACGGTGTACATTATATTCATATATTAGTGCTCACATAAAAAAAAATGGAAAAATGAATATTTGAGTATATATACAATTATTAAAAAATTAAATTACGTCATAATCATTTACAGGAAATCAATTTTAGTTTTAAGTAAGCCCTACGAATTCCATTGAAAAACGTAACTCATCAAAACAGGCTTTATTCATTTAAGCGGTTTACTGTACAGAACGTTATCAAAACTCATTCATATGAACACAGATGCACAAATTTGCATATCATAACACTTACTCATCAAATAATGTGAAGCGGAATTGCAATTAAAATTTATCTAATAGCTTACTCATAAAAAAAGTTTAAAATTTAAAAGTTATGTATATATTGTACTTTCTTATACTTATAATATATATGCACATAAAGAATGACAAACTGACTGACTGACTATTAATAGGATAGAACCGAGAAAAAATTTAGGCCTGTTATGCTTGCTTACTTGCCAAAAAAGAAAGCTTGTTATGTTATATAAAAAGTTAATGATGAAGAGCCATGAAGGACTACAGTACAAAATTTTAACGAGTAAAAGTTTTTCTGTTCATAAAAAAATTATCAAAACAAGTCCACTTCATTTTATGGTTTCATTTCAAGTTCACACATTCCACTTATCGCAACAAAAAAAATATCAAATGTACATATTTATTTAGTCATATGCTGCAAAGCTTAAAACCATTAAGTCAAAAAGTTCTCGATATCACATTCAACAATTACTGTATGCAAACAACACTCATATCCATGTATGTTCGATTTCAAAATACCGCCTAAACTGCGGTAGTGTAATCTAGATTTATAAACGTAATACTCTGACATAAGTCAATGACGTCATCAATTACACAAATCATATTAAACACATACATTATGTAATGCATACATATGTATGTACATATACACACCTACAATGCATGAGAATCCAACGGCCAATTGAAAACAAATAAATACAATTGATGTTACTCATACGCCATGTATGCCCTAACTTTCACAACACACAACACAAAAAACTTTGCACATACACACCTATGCACGGAGCAGCGGTGTGATTGTTATCATGAAGCCTAATCAGGGAACAAATCAGATCGGCAAAACGGATGAGAAATGAAAACAAAACCGATAATTGTCGTAGGTCAGGCGCAGCCGGCAAATTTCTAGTAAGTACGCCAAACCTTATTGACTAATCAAACACAGTACATACTCGTATTCCATTTAAAAATATGTATGTTTTTATGCGTGCGTCAATCGCTTATTTTGGTCTAAAATAAAAACTTGCATCCAAACAAGCTACACATAAATGCGAACTGCTGGCATTTTTAGCTGCTAGAAAATCATAAAGCAAACAAGAAATTAAATACAAATGACTCAGGTGTTTAGTAAGGCGCATCAGTATTTGTGTGTACACATGTGCAAAAAAAATTTCATCGCAGCATTCGGCAAAGTGACACAACACAAACGGTGAAAACCAATGTAGGTACATATGTATATAGTGCATGTATGTATATGTATGCATATATGTCGCACTGTGTGGCGCCTGTTATTGCGAGCAAAAATGGAATGACTAAAATGTTGGCGGCGCAGCGCCAAGAGTTGCTGACTATGGCAACATCAACAACAACAACAAAAACAAACAACTCAAAATGAAGCGACAGCACCAGAAAAGCAAAGCAGCAACTCGGGAAACAATAAAAAAAATCGAACTGAACACACAACCAACTGTTGCGCGTGTGAACAAAGGAATAAAAATTATACATACTTTTTTTGCTTTCGTTTATTTTCTCCCCTACAACCGCCATAACAAAAACAACAAAAACAACAAAAAGACGAGAATCTAGACTCTAAATGTAAGAGCAAAAAACAAAAACAAAAACAAAAACAAAAAACAAAAACAAAAACAAAAACAAAAAAACAGCGAAACGCAATCAAACACATACACAGAGAAAGACATACTCAATGAAAGACATATTCAATGAAAGCCAAGCCATGCTCATGTGCATATTTTTATACAGTGATGTGCATATTATAACAGATAGACATACATATGGATGTGTGAACAAATGTACATACAAATGAAATGTAGATAAAAAAAAAAGCGGCAAGTTAAAAGCTGTTAAGCAATTCTCACCTCGCAGAACAGTTGTTGGACAAACTGCTGGCAGACTGTTTGACGCCAGCGCTACATATCGGCAAACATATCTACGTACGTATGCATATACATAAACACATATATACAGATTTACTCATGTACGTAAGTATGTATATCTATCAGCACATACACGTGATAATAACAAAGCAAGAGCGAATGCACAAAAAGATTTCACAGCAATAAAATTTAGTGCAGAGAAAAAATCAGCTACAAAAATAACAACAAAAGCAACAACAACATCAAAGCCGGCATAGTACCATAGAAGCAATCACAAAATAATAACAAAACGTAGCAAACAACCAAATCAGACGAAACCAAAACCAATGTGGCTTAGTAAGCAGCCCACGGACTGACTGACTCACTGGACTGACTGACTGACTGGCTGTTTGCTTTTTTGGCTGTCTAGCTAGCTACTAAGTGGCTGTTGGGCTGCCCTGGACGACTCAGTCGCTCATTGACTCTATTACTGATTCCATTATTGTAGATGTTGTAGTTGTTGCTTTCACTGTCTGCCGCTGCCGGTTGTTTAGTGAATGAACACAGACACCGACTAGTCAACACCAATATATGAATGAGTGAATGAATGAAATTACGAGTGACTATATGTACAACAACAAAGCAAAAAAACATCACATTCATAATAGAATTTAAATATGAGCATTTAGTATAAAAACAAATTTACTGACAACTGCACACAAGGCACACAAGTACAGAGTGCACACGCACGCATATAGCAGGGTTGAAGAAATAAAAGAAATTTTGAGGCATACACAAGCATACGCGCGCCGGCAAAATAAAAACCAACTGGCAGACCGAATGACTGGATGACAAATATACAAACAAATGTACATTGCAAACATACATATGTGTGTATGTGTATACAAAAACAAGGGATCCCCACACGAATATGCATAAAAGAGGAGATATTAAAACAGCACTACATGTTAAATGGAAATATTGGCAGTGATATATATGTATGTATGTTCATTTGTACCTATACACTAACAACAGGGCAACAATTATTGCTGCAAGCTACTGTTGCTCATACAACGCACATTCATACACATGATTATATACTTGTGTATTTATGTGTATTTATTTAGGTACTATCGTCACAGTTGAGATATTCATTTTTACTTTGCATAAAATATATTTCGTGATTATTATATTTTATTTATTATGCGTTTTGTTGTTGCTTAAGGTCTTGTGTATGTTACCTTTTATTTGCCGGCTGGTGGTTGCAATCGCCGACAAAAAATTTCATATAATTTTCATTATATACCTTTACATATGTACATACTACACAAGGAAAAGAAAGTTAACATCAAAAAAAAAAAATATATGTAAGAAAAATCACGAAAGAAATACCGGGCAACGAAATAGGAAGGAAGAATAAGCAGAATAAGAAGTTGTTATTACATATACCAAATATTTTTATTGCTAAGAAAGTTTGAAGAAAGATGCAACAGTTATGTTCATATTAGTATCAGTGGGAGTTGGAATATGCTATAATGCGAAATACTGATCTATTTGCAATAGCAATTTCACCTAAAATAGTGTTTCATCAGCTTGACATAACGGCCTAGAACATGAATATTAATTCGGTTTTGGTTAAAATAACAGTAACCCAACCCTATTTACCCCTATTTTCACGTAGAACGGCCTTATTTAGTTATTCATAAAAATTGCAGTGCTGTCTTTTTAACTGTTTGTTGAGTGAAAAGTAATATATAACTCCAGCTTAAAGCGTATCATTACTATTAACGACAAATAATTAGAATTGTTTAAGACAAAAAATTTAAATTAAAGTTACATATTAATGGTGGTTCGGTGGTGGATCGAAAGATCCATAAATTTAGTAAAAAAAAAAAAAAACTTGAAAATTTTCCATTCAAGGATAAGATTTTTCATTCAATAAAACACTCAAGGATATTCAAAAAATTATTGGTGTTCCACGAAAGTGGCTAAAATTAGCGAAATTGCCTACAAATTAGAAATAAACTAAAAGCATATGGCCTAGAAGGATAGAAACTCGAATAAGCGAAACTGACCGGAAAATAATTGTATTATTTAGAAAGTATCTAAACTTTAGCTCTCAAAAAGTTGAAGAGGTCAATAACAATATGAGTATAAATACTAACAATGGACAGTTGAAACCCCAATTTAAAGACCAACAACCAACACAAATTTACCACTTTTAACTATGTGAAGAAACTAGAAAAACAGATTGTTGTTTGCGAAAAGTAAAATTTGAAATGTTGCCAGCAATATGCTCTAATCCTCAAAACTGCTCTAATATGCATCAGTATATTGTTATCACCGAGACGGATCCAAGACCTTAAATAATGGTTTAGCGCTGCTTCTCATACAAAGCTTATGGTCAATATAAATTATTCTAGGGGTTATAATTCGACAAAAATAAATCGAAATAATATAATAGAATAAGTTATGCTTGAGTATACAGGGGAAGATGATTATTATTTAGTATTATTATTTTAGTATTTAGTATATTAGTATATTTAGTATATATAGTATATTATTATTATAGTATTATTTTAGTTAACTATTGAAATTTTTGATGTTTTAGTGAATTCTACTAAGGCTTTTGTTGTTTCACTGCTATATTTATGAACACACTTTTCTAGCTACGTAAAAATAATATGCATTTTATATATGCAGTTATTCATCCGACTGGACCCTAGAATTTAAAAACAAGTTGATTAAAATTTTAATTGCAATTCTTTATGAAAACCTAACACTTTTTCTCATTCTTAAATGACCACTGATATTCTTGTAAACATAACTGTATATATTTGGCGCCAATTGAGGCACAACATAAATTTGTGAACTTATGAAACAAGTTTGAAGAGAATCAATCCAATTATGTGCAAAATATTATTAGTAATTTCTGCGTTTCCCATTTCATTGCACTTCTCAAGTGCTCAATTTTTAATTCAATTAAGCAGGGCATATAAATCAGCCGATACCGATGTCTTAAATTAAAGAGGTCTATTAAGTCCATTAATAGAAGTTGCATTCAATCTTTGCAGGTGAATATCGTGCGGGAATTCTTGTATTTTTCTATTGTTTTCCTAATTTTGATTTTTGAACCTTCACTATTAAAAACTTAATTAATTTTATTATAATTTTTTCGTGCACTCGAGATTAAAGTCATATTGCTTTCGTTAACTCTTATTTGTCATCAATATCAATAATGCAGAGAAATAAACAAACGGGAGGAGTTAATTAGATTAGGTTATTCGTAAATAATAATCATAACTAAATAATTATAAGTATAAACAACCATTAAACGGAAAATAATTAGGTTGATAAATTAAAGTTATTGGAATGCAACAAATAGCGCAAAAAGAATGCAAAAGCGTGAGTAATATTTTACTTCTTCTGGTCGAGGCATCCAATGACCCAGGATCGAATGCCTCTACTGTGTGTCAGTCAGTGGCTCGGCTAGGATGAACACGTGCTGTGTTCATCAAATATATCAAAACCGTTAGAAACTGCTAGAAAATGAGAGACTTTATTGACTCCGCATACATTAAGTTATGATGGGCAGAGAGCTGGAACATATGCAGATTAACAATGTTAAATAGTGAATTATAACAATTTCATTGTAAACGACCGTACCTAGAAACGCATCTCAACTTCTGCGCACTTGAATATTAAAATAATGACATGAAAATCGTTACAGGTTCTTATTTTCATTCATAAAAATCTGTTGCGTTTTTTATTTACCATATGTATGTATGTATATATGTATGTAAACCATATGTTTATATTTTTGTTTTTGTGCCATAAAATCAACAGACGATTAGCTCTTATTATTGCATAATGAAGCTGTTGCTGGACACTACTTGTGCTGTTGCTATTAGCCAATGTTATGATTGTCATAAAAACTGTTATTATTGTTTTGTGTGCTCTTTTCTTCTTTTGAATATTTTTGCTTTTTTGCTACCAAGTTAACGCCACATCGGCAACTCGCCAACGTACATCATTTTGTTGTGCAAATCAATGAATGGATGGATGAATGAACATAATATGTATGAATGCAAAATAAACTAGGTGAAAAATTAAAAAAAAAAAAATACAGTTATAAATGAGCAGGCATACAAAAAAGAGAGAAAGAAAAGTTACTTAAATGAAAATGAAAGCAGACAACGCAAAGAAAAGGTAAAGAAATAAATGTGCGAAGTAAGAGAGGAGTGGGTTTGAAGCCGCAAGCTATTAAAATGTAAATATATATATGATAATAATAAAAGCCGAAAGCTGACTAATAGAAACTGATTAGTATATGGTCCTGACCGCTTTTATAACTCATTCGAAGAGGTTCAGGGTGAATTTTTGCAGGCAAATGAGTGAGTACAATATTCATGGTTATGTTATGTGACACACCGATTATTCTAAGAAAAACTGAACTGATGTCTTGTAGTTAGACCTAATCTTTAAAACAGAAAAGATACCAAAACCACGTGTTGGACTTGATGTTTATAAATATCTTTAGATGCGAGAGTTCTATGGCAAGTGGATGCTCCGAAAGCGCACAATCGCGAAAAAACAACGATTTGATGATTCGTAGCGGTAAGTGGAGATGTTCAATTGTAAAAAAAAAAAAAAAACAAAACCACAACTTTTGTGTCGATATATGAAAATGGATGGAACATTCAATCGAAATTCACCCGAGTGGACACGATTAACCGAATCTAAAATGTGCAAAGATCGTATGCTACCAAAAATACTAATAGCTTGAGAAGTGGAAAGGTCAAACCATTAACTGCGATTATTGGAACGTTTGAAGGACGAAATTATGATAAAACCCATTCCCCCATTTAAAGTAGAAATTGCTGTTTCGACAAAACAATGCACCGTGTCACAAATTAAAGAAAACGATGACGAAAAACCCAACATATTTTTTATTCCTCGTTTTTAAACTGTTATAGTACATATATGTTAGGTACATATAGAATACACATATAGTATACACAACAAATTGATTAAATCTTGTCCTACTCCCGATTTCGTTATGGTGGACTGTTTGCATTTGAAAACAGCAAATAATCTACGTAATAAGGGTGACGGATGGTAATGTTGAAAAACATATGTTTACCTTTTCTTCTTCCTGAATACGGCTACATGCCAAAGTATTTTCGACCGACTTCAAAAATATGCCCAGTTATTTTGCATAAATGAATGGATGAGCACAATAAAGGATAAATTGTGGTGTTCTGCAAATTGCAATACTCTATAAGAAACATGTGTAAATCGAAAAAGGGTGAAGCTGAAACACAGATTCCATTCCAACATTGTAGATGATGTCTTATTGGTGGTTGTAATGTAGCAAATGTCAAGACTAAAAACCGAAAAATGCACAAAAACAATAGCTTTACAAAAACATCAACACAAAAGATGAAAAACAAAAATGTCAGCTGATGACCAACCAACAGCCATATCTAGTGAAGAAAATAACATGTGAACCACCCACCAGCCGCGCTAGCAACAACTCACACAACGATAAAGTATTATTAGTTAGGGGCGCACAAATGATTATCGCTTTCATTGTTGCTCTACATATGTAAATATATGTGTTTGCAGAAATTCTAACACTTGTGTGTAGCAATTGTGTTCAATAAAATTTAATGAGTAAACAAGCGAATAATTGAAAAAGTGACCCTTCATAATATACATTCAGTTCAGCTCATAACAGGAAGAGCAACGGAACGGCAGATTAAGTGCTCTAAGTGGCAATATTAGAGGGTGGTCAGTAATCTAAATAACATAACGTTGTAATGACTTGCTTAATAAAAAAAATATAGTGTTTTTTTTTTTTGATGAACGATAGAAAAGTTTTGTCCGGCAATACATACGATGGCACTAGGTCATGGTGTACGAAAGATCCCAAGCATTAAATATTGAAATAATATTAGCATTCAATCCATATCATAATAAGGCAAAGGTTGAAGTACATTTTTGCAAGGAAACTGTTTTCAATAATGTACACATAAAATGTATATGCTGGGCAATCTTTTTGCAAAGCTTGCTCTTAAATATTAAAAAAACTTAGTATTAACTGACGACTTTAAAAGCGTTTACCTATAAAAAAAAAACACTATAAAATCTTTCTGCAATTTAAAATTACCAGTTACATATCTACTTGAAATACTTTCCCTTCTTCCAATTGTCTTTAATATTTTCTTTTTTTTCAACAATTTAGCTAGTAATACCAGTTCTTTTTTACATTTCGCCATAAATCCATTTATTGCCATTATCGCGAAGAACAAAAGAAATCGTAACCTACAATCAAAGATTTTAGCCCCATAAACCAAAAGCGATGAACGAACGAACGAACGAACGAACGATTTATGACATTTATATCAAATTTATATCAGTACTTTAATTATAAAACCATTATTTCCACGTACATATACACAAACACACAAATATCGGGGTATATCCATGTGCTAAGAAACTTTCAACATTTTCGCAGCCATCCGTGGCGAAAGAAACGGCGACGACGACGGCGGCGGCGGCAACGGCAATCAGCCCACCAATCAAACCAGTCTTGAGGCAGCTGCACAAAGTTTTATTTCAAGCACGAACTTCGTCTTCAGACACGGCCGCCGTAGCTGCCATTCGATGCGTGTTGCAAAAAAAAACAACAAAAAAAAAAAAAAAAAACAACAGCAAGCTGAAGAAAAACGAAATAAAAATCTTGGTTATTTATTTCTACCACAATTTCGCTGCGAGCAACGAGTTGTTAGTATTTCTTCATCCCAGATTTCTTATTAAAACAAGCTGCGAGCCAGCCAGACCAGTTCTTAGTTCTTCTTGGCTGGTTATTGCCTCTTACCACGTTGTTGTTTGTGTAATTCTTACACTTGGTTAGCTTTTACCATTTTTTGTTGCTTCTGTTTTCAAATATATTTTTCTTACGTCCGCTTTGGCATTTGCTTCGCTTCGTTTTTAAATTGTATTATGACGATGACGATGGCTATGGCTATGGCTATGGCTAAATCGCGTTACAACCAACCAAGTATTCTTCTTGTTTTTGTTTGTATGTACACGTACGTATGTATGTTGATGTGAGTACGGATACGTGTGTATATTTTTACATAAATTTTCCTTCTTCGAAAATTCTTTGAAACACCACTTTGGCCAGAATTCGTGACGATTTACTTGTTTTGCCAGTTTCGCGTCACAAATTACACCGTCCTAACCTCTCTCTCCTACACCACAGAAGCATGATCTGGTCATCGTCATCTTTCAGCGCATTTTCCACTTTTATTGTGTTTTCTTTCAGTTTTATCAGAATAGACTTGGCTTATGTTGGCCAATTCACTGGCATTCCAAACGAGTAAAATCTTTGACTGTTGCCACTGCTTGCCGTCTGACTAGCCTGATATTTGCCCTTACCTCTGCGTAATCGCATACCCTTGGCATGCCGTGACTCTCCATCAACTGGCTGGTTAGTTAAATGTTGTATGGCGGCTTTTTGAGGTTATGTGTGGAATATACCCGTTTTTATTGTGGCACATACATATGTATGTATGTGTATTACTTCAATACACTCATTTTTGTTTGTAAACGAGTTTCCTTTTCATTTCTTATCTCTTCATGCAACAGTCCCTGTCCCTTCATGAGTTCTGCAAAAGGCTCTTGGTTGTTTATTTACTTTAGGTAGCGATCAAAAAACCTTAGCTTGTCAAGGAAATGTCAATTCATCAACATTTCATTTGTACATTCGTTACATTGTTTCTTTTCCGTTTCCTTCACCTTTCTCAAATCAGCATTTTTCTCACGTCTCTTAATAATGCAGCAGGCAGTCAGTTCGTCCACTAGCATGGTTAATCGTGTTAGTTTCGTCCTTTACGCAAATTAAATTTGATTACTGGGTAACTTTAAAACTCATTTCACTTCCCGAAAGTTTGAAGGCTGTTTGTTCGCTTGTCAAACGAGTTTTTACTTTAGTTTGAGAGAATTGCAATGTCAGTGGAAAATAATTAAGGGAAAATAGAGAAAATGTAAACAAAAAATTATAGTAAAGCAATAACACCTATTAAGAGATCATATTTCAGAGCGCTCTAAAAAGACAGTAAATTAGATCATGTGAAACAAATTTATGACTTATGAAAAAAGATGTCCACTATCTCAAACGACGGATCATTTAAGGTCAGTGAACATTTTTAGTAAACAGCGGCTGGCTTTTCTAAATCTATTGTTCTGCAGGAAAATTTATTATTCTAATTTAATAGGTATACAAATTTGCTTTATCTTTACAGCTAAACCGTAAATTTATTTTGTCTGTCATAAATGGCATCAAACTTTAAATTTCGAATATGAAATAAATGATTTCATACATTTATAAAATATTTTACTTTTACAATGGAATAATATTTTTAAGGCAATTACTTAGATCGAATCATTCACGAACTTATGTCAATAGAAAATTTTTAATAAATAGAAGAGAAGAAATTGAGTCAGTAATGCTCAGAGCTCGGAATTCAACTCCGAATACTATAGAATGAAAATAAAACTCAAAACTGATCAGTAATGGGTTCTCTACTCATCTTTAATAAAGCAATGTTGACCTCAGACAGAGAAGCGCTTGCCTTTCAAATGGGAGGGGAGCATGATAACGGCAATAAAATGAATCGCATAAATACGTGAACAGATGCAATGTAAACATTTGAATAATCTCAAAACCATTTAAATCAATTTAAAACCTTTTATATACCTATCGGGATTGATACACAAAAAGTATACTTATTTGCTTTTAAAGCTTTTAAGAAATTTAATTCCCTGTTTGTATGTGTTATATAGTTGCTACTGGCGCCATTGGCATGCTGCCTTATGCAGGTGGGTTTTACCAATAGTTTGGTGCAACTGGCAACGCGCGTCATACTCATATACACTAAAAATGCATACGTATATACACATATATATAAAATTGTGGCAGCTGCATGGCAAGTGTTTAGTTTTTCACATTAGAGTGATGTCAAGTACAACAGTAAAACATGTAGCGAATGGCGGCCGGCCGGCAAAACAACATTCACCTGCAACCTTTAACGCAAAAAACATTACATATATATATATATATATATATGTGCATGTATTATGTGTGTCTGTCTGCACACAGAGATACAAAACAAATTAATCGAAGGAAAATCTGCCTTTTTTGTTTCAGTGCAGTTTGTAAGGCTCGACAATTGGTTGGCAGGTGGAACTGCAACGATCACAATTCACACAATTCTTCGGCGCGTTTGCAGTTTCCTGTTGGTCTCCCCTTTTTGCATTTTTATTCTCTCGCAAATGTTGCAACAAAGTATAAGTTTTGTTCACCTAACGGTTGTTTATAACACCGTCTGTCCGTCTGTTCGCGCAGGCTATAACTTGAGTAAAAATTACTTGAGTAAACTTGGTACATGTGTTCCTAGGCGCTCTGAGGAGGTGGTTATTGCAGATGGGTGAAATAGGATTATTGCCACGCCCACAACATTCTGTTATCCGAAATCCTGTAGAGTACTATAACTAAGCCATAAATTACAGAACTGTAATTTGGTACAGGGCACCGAAGTAGGAAAGAGTGTCCGTGCTTACAGGTTTGTAAAAGGTGGACGTGCCACCCTACTAATAGGTTTAATGTACATATCTCACATATCAACCAACTTGTTGAGAACAAGTCTATCTAGCACCTCATCATTCAGTGTGAAAATGGGTGGAATCAGATAGTAACCACGCTCATGCCAACATAGGAGGGTGGCCCCAATATAATGGTTATGTTGAAAACTAACAAAAAATGCGATAACTCACTAAAGAAACACGTCAGTGCATAAGAATTAGAGAAAAAAAAATAGAAAATGGGTGTGGCACAGCCCATTCAAATATGTCTATATGTATATATGTATTATATATAACTCAGCAACCAAAAACCAACTATAAAGCAATTTGAACCAACCTAATATTTCAGTACATAAGTCAAGCAAGAATGAAGATATCGGAATAAAACTTATCTAAAATAATAAAAAAAAATCTAAAAAATTGAATAACATCGAAAAATTCGAAACAAAATCGAAGAAAAACGAAAAAATCGAAAAAACGAAACAAAACGAAAAAACGAAAAAACAAATCGAACAAAAAACGAAAAAACAAATCGAAAAAATCGAAAAAATTCAAAAAATCGAAAAAAATCTAAAAAAAAAAAAAAAAAAAAATCGACAACAGACAACCTCCAGACACCGAAAATGTGGACATCAGTTCCTATGACTGACTATGTACCGAAACTATCGGTCAGTCTATAAGACTATAAGTCTATCATTAAAATTCAGAAAATAATCTTTTGCTCATAAGAATGTGAAGTATAAAATGGGTGAAACCGGATCAATACTTCCCCTAGCCCCCTGCCCGTTATTCCTGATATAAAGAATTTCGAACTTCCGGTTGACTAAATACCGTATATATCGGTCAATCTTTAAGGTATCAGGTAATGAAATTCAGTGAGCTTATTTTCCTAATAATATTGAGTCCGTATGTGTAAAATGGGTAAAAAATTGAGGCAATACCCATAGGACCATAGCCCTAGGGATAGGTGAAGTATTATAATACTAGAGGACTTTGCAGCGAAAATGATACCCGAACTTAGCCCTTCCTTACATATTCCCATTAGCTGCCATCGTGCCAACGTGGGGCAAGCATGCACACACTTCTAATAGGAAGAAGAGGTGGAAGAACCACTCCATAAAGAACAGGCAAAACTTTAGAATCAAAAAAAAAAAAAAAACATTTACAACTTAACAATAACAATAACAAGCACTGCAGCACTGACACTAAGTCACACACAGTGATTGCACCAACATATATGCATACATAAGAACAAATATATGTATCTGTGTATGTACATATATGTATATGTACATGCATGCGGGCATATTAGTTTTGCCACTGAACAGTTTTTATTACCACTTCAGTTTACAGCTCAGTCAATGCTTTGCAAGTTAATAGCTACACTTTTTTTCGTACTCTAATCATGGTGGCTGTTGCTGTTATGCAGCGAGTTAGTTAACTTGGTCTCTAAGTCAGTTGGACAAATCGCCAGCAAATGGTTAACTGTTTGCTGACCAACAAACAAAAACTTCAGCCACACAGTCACAACCACAGCCAGCGGGGCAGGCAGCCATCTAGCCAAGCATTGATGGCTTATGCGAACGCAAAGCAGCAACTTGCTCAACATATGGGTGCGCATGCGCATTACTTGGAAGACACTTTAGCCGCCACAACTGTTGGTTGTTAATTTTGTTGTTGATGTTGTTTTTGATTTTTCTATTGTACATATTAATGTTGCTATTGCAACGCAATGTTGCTGCTGTTGAGGCAACAAAAAGTGAATGTGATTTTTTAACGCCTTTAGTCTCAGTTTCGATTTCTATGCTCAGTTTCACTTTTATTTTCCTCAGTCACACTTTCGGCCGCCAACCCAGCTAGTCAGCCAGTCAACCAGTCAGCCTGTTGCTAGTCATTCACTTCATAAGCTAATATTCAGTTGTTTGTATCGTTTGTATTGCTTTACTTGCACTTATACAACTACTAACCGGACACTAGCACTCAATAAGCTAATAAGCTATCAGCGAAACAAGTTGTCTCACAACAACAAATAATACAGAAAATAGTTAACTGGAATTGAGACTAGAGTTTGGGTGGCCACCTTGGGAAATTACAGCATATATACAACAACAGCATAGATAAATGAATATTTTTGTTTGGCGCTATTACGCTTCGACATATTTAAAATGTATATGTAAATGTAGCATGTATGTGCAATACATTGTTATTTTTTCATTTTGTTTTGATTAGTTAATTTTTACATCTTTTGGTAGCGTCTACATTTGGATTGTCTACATTGTGTGAACTTTAAATCGTCATATTGTGTAAAGATCTCGAAATTTAATTTAAATTAATGGTAATCAATGTAATTTGACCTATCTCATAACCTCAATCCTTTCGCTGCGTATGTATACATATGAAAATATTATTAAAAAAAAAAAAAATAACAACAAAAGCAATTGTATAAATTTGTTGTTAATACAGCGCATGGTTTCAATCAAATAAAATTAAGTAGTTAACCTTAGAAAATTAAAAAATAACAATTATTATAAAAGAGAAAGGAAAATACGTAATATTGTACATACGTACATATATGAGTAATATCGTACGTTATTTGAATGCGTTGACTCACCTATGTAGGAGAGCAACAACAAAACAACGATCAATTCAAACAGGTCTAAGTAATTAAATACTCTTGGAGTGAATACTAACTAATTATTGGAATTTCAATAAAACAAGTACATAATACTACACATTTGCGTAAATATAAAATACATATTTATTGTTATTTGCCCTTAATATAAATGTGTTATTTTAAAATTTTGGATTTTAAAGTCTAAAATTAAATTAAAGTTTAGTTTGGACACCTGAGTATGGAATCAATACCCAAAAATTCAATGATGGGAAACGAATACAAGTATTTGGGATATCTGAGTTCAAATAATACACTTTTTTTAAAGTCAGTGTCTATAGCCTAGTAAATTAATTGCCTCAAATTATGTCATTAAAAAATTAAAAAAAAAAAAAATAATAATAAGAAATTGTAATTGTGAAATAAAAAGGGTGTAGGTGCGCGCAAGTAGGCAAAAAAAAAAAAATCTTACCAAAAGTTGTTTGTAAGGTAAAGCAAGAAGTCAAACATTCGTTAACTGATTGAAAATCCATTAAAAATTCAACACGCATATTTTAAAAGAAGAAATATATACTTACAACCCAAACATACAACTACTTGTACACAATCGCATTCTCGAAAAAATATTTAATAAAAATATTAAAAACAAGAGAAAAAAAATCGTCACGCATATATTATATGTAAGTCGATAATAAAAAGCAATATAAATTCCTAAAGTGATTTCTATTTTATTTGCCTTTTCTGCCTTACTTTTTTCTGTTTTTGGTAATTGTTAGCGAGCGAACTTCGAATGTATGTAATAGCATTTCCTTTCAATAATACTTCAAGTTGACGAGCTTTTTTATATTGTTGTTGCAAATTGTAGTTTAGCGCGACCATTTGATTAGCCGGTTAGAGCGATGTTGCTGGGTGGTTTGGTTTGGTTTGGTTTGATTGGGTTGCCGCCACTAATGGTCAACGAACTTCTTTCGAATGCTTGGTTTGGCGCAAAAACAAAAAAAATATTAGCAGAGCACCCACTTGAGCGCCGCCATATCCAACATGCTTAAAATTTTTGCTTAGATTGGGTTTTCTTTTTTTCTTTCTTAATCTATAAAAATAATAAAGGTGTTGGTTGGTTAATGTTGTTGTTCAACGGAGTATCGAATAAAACGGCAAGACGAGCAACAGCGAGGATAAGGTTGATGGCTTGCTTTCCGCTCGACTGGGCTCGGCGCGCAGTCCATTCGTCAGCGTCAGCCGAATAGCACTCCCAAACGGCCAAATGTCGACAGCGCGAGGCAAATAAGCCAACAAGCAAGCAGCTGCTTGTTGGAACCAAATGCGGCTTAATTTAAGCGTTACATGCGGACTACCTTTTATTGTAGTATTGCAAACTTTTTATCTTCACACACCATACTTTCTGTATCATTATTCTTCGTTCATATATACGGTTTTTTATTTTGCTAATGGGCTTTTGTAGTCAAGCGTTTCGGAAATTAACAATGTGAAGCAACAGATGAGCTAACGCACATCGGCGGAAAATATTGTGTAAATGTTGGTGTCAATCCAAGGATACGAATGTGGTGTAAGTTTTTGTTCAGTTTATGTATTTGGATGTGTAAAAAAAAAATAAAAGTTGAACAACTTATCCATTAGTTTAGTTGAAGGACAAAAATGCCGTTATAAGTTAATCGACTATATGTAACTGCGACAAACATATTTTGTATTCTTTTAAACACAAGCTAACTGAGCTACTAAGCGTTATCTCGCGTAACCTTGGTAAAAGAAGGTCTATAAAGTTTTTTAGCTTTTCATGAAATTCACCATTGCGCTTTATGGAATTTGTTGTGAATAGCGCGACATATATTTTTACCAAAAATTAATGAAAAAATTGTTAACATTTGAATATTTATCACAGAATGAAAATAAAAAACAATGTGAGCAAATTTGACATTATTATATAAAAAAAAAATTACATTATAATACATGAAATTTAAAAAATCCAAACAGGAAAGTTGTTTTTAAAAACCACAAACTGTTGATTCATTAATAACTTTCACTTTGGCATAATTGAATTTCACCAGAAATGTAAAAATTTTATCTGTTCAAAATTAAAATTTTTGTTATTATTTGCCCTTTTTATTGTCTTTTAGCATTCTGGCCCCTTTTTTGGCTACCAATATTTGTACATGTGACATACACACGGAAATATGTACGTACATTTGCGGTTTAATACCCGTTTTGCAAAAGGCCCACCCAAACCAGTAATTCAATAATACAATATGAAATTCATATATTTTATATTATACATATAAAACATATATGTACAAGATTAGTGCGGATGCAAGTTTCTAAATAATTATCATAAATATGTACTTATAAATGAAATTGAGCAAAAATTATACCAAAAAAAATTTTTTACAAAATTATGCTTTTTGAAAATATTATTTATGAAGATAATTAAATGTGGAAGTTACATATTTTCGACATCTATATCTTTCAACTACAAAATATTATTCTGTATTCCGCTCAAATCAACACATCCTAATGTAAATACATGTACAAATTTACACGTTCATGACAATCAATAGGGGGAGCTGCCAGTATATCTGGTATTTAATTAGCACAGCAAAACTGGGACGCTATTAAATGCGAACAGAAATAATAACAACAATGAATATTTCGTACGAACTTGTACTGAGTTGCGTCTCATGAAGAAAAAGGTAAGTAAATACTTATAGAGAGCTGAATAAAAATGTAATATGCACCAATCTGGAAATTAAAATGATTATTCTTCAAATAAGAAATATTGGCCTTTTTATCAAGCAATAAATGCATTAAAACAAGTGTTGATTGAAGGTAGGAGGTTCAAAAAATTAACGGGAATTTGCGTTTTTTAAAAAACAATATTTGTTCATTCATCTACATTAATGTTATCGGCATTCAAAATAGTCTCCATTCGATATTATGCACTTATGCCAACGCTTCTTCCAATCGTCGAAACATTCAATCTTTCACCTCGATTTTCGGATAGCCTTTATTTAGCTCTTTCAGTGATGCGCATTTATTGTCATCTATACTTGTAAAACGACAGCTATTTAGGGTTCTCTTTATTTTTGGAAATAGAAAAAAGTTAAGCGGAGCCATGTCTGGTGAATATGGAGGCTGAAGCATCGTTACAGTACTGTTTTCGGCCAAGAATTCGCGAGCAAACAACGAAGTATGAGCAGAGAAGTAAGCTATGAATTGTTTTTCCACAAATCCAGGCGTTTTTTTTTTTGGTACTTGTAGGTAGTACTCCTTTGTTAACCGTTTGACCTTGAGGTAAGAATTCTGAAAACAAAATTTCCCCAAAAACTTTTTAACAAAATTAGAGCAGAAAAAAGATTTTTCAAAATCTATGACTAGACTAAAGCGGTTTTCATCAACATTTTCAATGGGTTTTATCGAATAGCTATTGAGTACAAAATTCGTATAGTTTATATCACCATCAATAAAAAATTCTTTGAATTACTCAGAATAAGTAATTAAATGACAAAATTTTTATCCAATCAAACGGCCAGAAAAATAACAAGCAATTAATGTGTGTACATATTTTATGCGTAATATAACCACACTAAGAAATTCAATTGCACAGTAAGCATGTGGTTATCAATATAAAGTGTAATATATGGCAAAGCAATTATTACTTTAAGTTCCCTATCAACTAAATTGCTCTTACTGAGCAGGAAAATTTGCATGAGCACTTTTGCACATGATCACATAAGTAAGTTTGCTGAAGAGACTATTGAAAAAGCGAATTGTGTGTTGGCTGAGCTGTCAAACTCGATTAATCCCACAATAAACTTATCGATAAATAATTCTAATTGATATTCAATCCTCTTTTATGAAGAATAAAACATGAATAAATACACAGATAATGCCGCAAAGTACGTTAATAATGCACCGATTTGAGCCATTTGAAAAATTACAACTAGTAGTCAATAAATAGTCAGAAATATAATTAATTCAATTAATTAAAATGTAATATAATATAATTTATATCAGAAATTGTGAAAAATATAAGTTGTGAAAAATTTTTAATTTGTAAAAAATTAAAATATTATAATTTATAACATAAAATGTCATAAATTTTCACAATTTTTAATTGATACATAATAAAAGAACTTTAAGATGACCACATCCACCTACAAGCAAGGAAGAAAACATAAAATTTAAAAGTACAAATACTTACAACTTAGACTACAAAAACAAACAAAAATTTTGAGAAATCCATACAGGAAACGAAAAATTTACATACACGCGTACATATCCATATGATTTTATCCACAGAACGAAAAAATTCGGTCAAGAGTTTCCGTTTTTATATTTGTTTATCGGCAGCTTTAGGAAACATGCAACAGCTTTCACTCTTGTTTACTTTAGAAAAATTATATTCTGTGCATATTTTTATTATTGCGTCTACTAAAAGTCTGGCACAAAGGCCCCTAATAACATACATACAACTGTGTTCAAAATAATAGGAGTGTTCATGGCATCTATATGCAATCGAAAAATTTTACCATGTAAGAACATGCAAACTTTGCAATCTGCTAGCGGTACTTCTAACGGGATTCAGCAAGTAAAACGCAAAACATTAACTTGAAGTTGCTGCTTTGTTTGCTGCGTTATTCATTCATTTCTTTGTGAGACTTGCGTTTGCGTTGTTCAAAAAAATAGGAGTGGGAGTTATTAATTGATAAATAAACTTTTTATATGATATTTTGTTAAAGAAATTGAAAAGTAAGTACAAATAAAACAAAATAAAACATCTTTGCCTAAAATTAAACTCATAAATTTTAAATAAAATTTGTTATTGGGTCGAGGAAAACACTGCAGCGAAGAAAGGCGTCAAATCATTAAAAAACTTCGAGAGAAAGGTAAAACATATAAGGAAATAAAGGAAATACTTGGCTGCTCAGATCAGATGATATCAAATGCCTTATCTTATAAAAATAAGCCCGAAACGCGTGGTCGCAAGCGTAAAACCACCAGAGTTGACGATCGACGCATCATTCAAACCTCTAAAAAACATCCTACTGCGTCATCTGCAGAAATAAAAAAACGTTCAGATCTTAGTGTGAGTGATGTTACCGTTCGTAGACGGCTTTTGGAAAACAAATTATACGCGCGAAGCCCAAGAAAAGTTCCATTGCTGACAAAGAAGCATGTTGCTGCACGCCTAAAGTTTGCCAAGGAACACATAAGGTGGCCAAAAGAGAAATGGAGGAACATTTTATGGACGGATGAGAGTAAGGTCGTTCTATTTGGTGGAACTGGATCCAGGCAGTTTGTCCGGCGTCCGCAAAATGCTGAATATAATCCCAAATACACGGTGAAGACCGTTAAACATGGCGGTGCAAAAGTGATGGTATGGGGCAGTTTCCCGTACAGTGGTGTTGGAGCAATCCATTGGATTAAAGAAACAATGGATCAGCGTGTGTACGTGGAAATATTGGAAACAGTAATGCTGCCATATGCCGATTGGAATATGCCATTGAAGTGGTTGTTCCAACAAGATAATGATCCGAAACACACAAGTAAATCTGCGAAGGAGTGGTTTCGGTTCAATGGAGTTGAGGTTATGTCGTGGCCTGCTCAGTCGCCGGACCTCAACCCCATAGAAAATCTATGGTCAGATATAAAAAGGTGTGTTGCCGAGCGTAGACCATCAAATACTAAAGAATTGTGGAGTACAGTGCAGGAGGCATGGCAGCAAATCCCACTGAAACGGTGCCATGATCTCATCGATTCTATGCCACGCAGATGTGCAGCTATTATACAAAATTGTGGTTATTCTACTAAATATTAGAAAACCCGATGTAAATATTAAATAATATTTAGCTTAATACTTATAATTCATTTAGTTTGTTGAATTTCGTGTTACACTCCTATTATTTTGAACAGTTAATTGTTGGAGGTTTTTCGAATAACAATTTTTTTTTTGTTTTACTTAATGTTAATAAAAAAAGTGAACATGTATATAAAGACTCTATGAAATGAACAATGTTTGGAAAGAAAATGACTGAATAAATTTCAAGTATTTTTTAGTAACTACAACTTTTGTTTTTATGTTGAGGTCACTCCTATTATTTTGAACACAACTGTACATACATACATATACACTTAACATATAGGGAAACAATGCTCTGATAGAACTAGGGTGTAGCAAAGATAGTTGCATGACTAAATATCATATTTAATACAAGTCAGAATTATCTGCCACTCAACACTAAAGGAATGAAAAGAAATAAAAACAAAATGAAAAAAGTAGATGACAATAGAAAAATAGTTAAAATTGAAATCTCTATATATACAAAAAAAAATTAATTAAATTCATGATATAAATATATTATAAGATAAGTATGAGCACCTTAAGGAGGGTTATATATTTAAATTCTTAATGCTAAAATATATGCTCAAATTATCTGACAAATTTTTATTTTACACAAATGTACGTATATAAGTATGCACGTATACATTTATGTTTTTACACGGGTGTATACACGATCGCACATGTCATAAACCAACAGCTGCTATTATTTGCTATAGATATTATTTTTGTTGTTTACACACAAATTTGCATTTGATTTTCCATACATGTTTTGTACGAATGGGGTGACAAACAGAAAGGTAAATGCGCGCGAAAGATAAAATAAAATAAAAAAGGTTGTACTGTATGAATTACAGCAGAAAAAATATCAACCACGGAGCCAAAAAATAAAAAATATCTAAAATATGCAAACTAGGTCGTTCATTGCCTTTTTGGTAGGCAGCTACTAGGAAACTTATGTATGGAATATATATATAGAGGCATTATATATCGTGTTTGCCTAACATTTATGTAAATTTGAATGTTTTAATTTTAATTATGCATCTGGTTTTAAAAAGAGAAATTAACGGCGTAAAAACACTTCCTCTGGTAGCAATAACCTTCTTGGTATTTGGATATTGTAGCTTGAGTTGTCATCGAGGATAGGAATCTCTAGCTTTTGCATAAGACTCGTCAACGATATGAGGTTTGATGGGAATATTAGCACCATTGCTGGTGCTAAATTCATTCAATACCCAAACGTTGAAATAGGTACGTATATATGTAATCAATATAGCATAAATGTATATATAGATATAGACATAATAGAAATCATGTGTCATTAATTAATTGACTTACCGCTGTGGCATTCTGTTGTTGCTGCTGTAGCTGTTGTTGCTGTTGCTGCTGCTGTTGTTGTTGCTGCTGTTGCTGCTGTTGTTGAGCCTGCTGTTGCTGTTGCTGAGCCGCTTGCTGTTGCTGCTGTTGCTGAGCCGCTTGCTGTTGTTGCTGTGCCTGTTGCTGCTGCTGTTGTTGTTGCTGCTGCAACTGTGCGGCGGTGTTGGCATCTATCTGTCCAGAATTCGCAGCCGAATACCACCATTGTGAACCGGGTACCGCTGCCGCTGCAGCTGCTTGTGCCATATTAAGACGATAATCGTAGCCGGTTGAACCGGCCGCATTTGAGGTAGCGACCACCTGTGCCATGGTCGTGGCTGGATTTGGGAAGCTACTGGCCATTTTATAGGTAAATAACTGTTGGGTGCCTACACCAGAAGTGGTGTTGGCATTATTTTGATGTGCTTGCTGTTGATTTTGTTGCACGACCACTTGATGGGCCTGCTGTTGCTGTAATTGCTGTTGTTGTACTGCCTGCTGCTGTTGCTGCGCAGCCAACTGCTGCTGATAGTGTTGAAGAGTTTGCTGATCAATGGTTTGTTGTTGTTGTTGCTGTTGTTGCTGTGTCGCGGCCGCCGCGAGCGCTCCGGGCCACCAAAGGGCTGCCTCGGCTGCGGTCGCTTGGCGGTTGCCCCACGCACCTTGCTCTGACATTCTGGTGGGCGTTTAGTTGTTCACGCGTATATTAACTTTTACCAATACCAATATATGTATATATATATAAAATTTTGGGATAAAATAACGTTACTTTATTTAAGTAACCAAAATAAGTGATTGATTTACGAGATCGCGGTCGATATTTCACGGAAGACAATGATGTGATTATAAGTAGTAGTAGTATGAATGTAAACCGGCTATATTGGATAATATGTGAATGCTTAATTAAAATTTATTACACGATTTTAACATTTCTTTAAACAGTGCTTTTAAAAGAAAGCATTAAATATTTGCGATTTTTTACACTCAAAATTAAATAATTTTTTTGTATATATTTTATTGCACCAAATTGAAGGCATATACACGGTTTGTGGAAGGATTAATTTTGTGATATTTATTTGGCTTTGCCTTTGGTTGTATACGACTCAACAGTTAACCTGCACTATGCAATTTACATACAGCTGAGTACGCTAACAAATCTGGTATTATGTTGCAGCTTGTAAACCTGGACAAAACAAAAAAGTCACTCAATTTTGATGCAATATTCGGAAGCGTCTTAATCGAACAAGCCAGCGCGTTTTGCACGCCTCCAAATTCACTGATCGTTGATATTTTGATATTTTTAAAAGTCCACATCAAATTTGTGCACAGCATTTGCATAGGTTTAATATTTCCTTTTTGATGCACACGTCAAAAATTATAACAAAAATAATAATCTCAATTATGAAACTATATATTTTTTTTAAACTCGAATAGGAGGCACACAAGTAATTTGTTCGTTTTCAATTTTAATTAAATTTATTTTTTATTGTACTATAACAGAGTTGCCATTTTCTAATAACCTATTCTATGAATAAACTAATTCATTGAATTACACACATGTATGTATACATGGATCTAGATTCGAATGTTACTACATTCACTCATTATTTTCGTGTGTATTTTATTAGTGCGAGGTTCTCTCGTTTTTGTTTAGTTTAAAAATGAGATTGCTTCACGTCAAAAAGAGTATAATAATTTTAAACTTTCAATTCAATTAAAATCACAACAATATATTACAAATCTGTACAAACTTGGCTTGTATTTTTAACACTGTATTTGTATTCGAGTTATTGAAATTTCCTGCGAAAGACTTATCATCAGATATTTTCACAAAATTTTACACGCGGCGCGCTAGACGTGAAATGTGTGGTGAACGAACCACGAACAAGCTAGTAAAGTGTATGTGCAGTAGAAACAGGCAAGAAAAAATTCATCAGATACGAGGAGGAGGAGGACGTTCACAATAGCAACAACAAAAAGAGGCTACAACGACGATCCGCCATTTAGCATGAAGCGAAGCGGTGTTCGCATTCACGGTCGTGTGGTTGGTTAGTCGGCGTCGTTTCTCGCGCTTTCATTGCGACCGACCGCCGTTGTTATTATTGCCTTTTGACTTGTCTTCGCAACGGCTGCAAACGAATGCGGCTATAAAATCTAGTGGGGTTTTCTTAGTGCTTCTACTTCTGCTAACGTACATGCATATACGTACATTTATATGAACGCGTACATGGCCTATGATGTGTTGATGCGCTCGAAACGTGTTTTGCGCGCTTTTTTCGTTAGCCGAGTTCTTTTGCGCATTTTTCTCTGTCAACCGCCTGAACTTGTGGGTTTTTAGTTTTCTGAGCAAAATATTTGTAGACATTATGCATTATCTTCTTATTTCTGAATAATTGCTTTCATTAATATTAAAAAATAAACTTTAGCTTTGAGTGTTCAATACAAAAAGCAGTCAGTGATAACAGTTGCCATTTGACAAAGTGCAATTATGTATGTACACAACTGCACCCAAAAATAATAATGTTAAATAGTTTTGATTTGTACTTCTACGTGCTATCGTTTCATTCACAATAAGTGAACAAAAAGAGGTATGTAAATGGAGCAAATACGACAAAAGTAAAGTATACATACGGAAAGAGGAAATTGTCGAATAATAAATAAATATCCTGATGAATTTAAAATAGATCTTAAAAACATTAATTTAGCAAAGCTGTTAAGTTTAATATGTATATATTAACAGTGTTAAATATTGAACCTATTTACAGGCAATATTATATTTTATATGTGTTTATGGAATGCACACATCAACTGCATAATATCATTGGATCAGTATGCACATTTTTCAACATGAAGAGGACTTGACACACAAATTTCTCCTGCACTATCCGGCAATCAAAAATTATAAACACAAAAACAAGGCACCCATTCTATAATTGTATACGGAACTTCCTTGATTTTGTCTTTTTAGTCGCACAATTCAATAATGCAAAAAGTCTTTTTCTTTAAGAGATGATTGCATGTGAGCAGTATGAGCTAAAATATACACGAAAGAAAGCGACAAACACCTTTGACAATGCTAGCATTAACGACGAAATCCGAACGGAGAACGACAGTCAAGCCAAACCAAACGACAAAAATAAGAATCGACTCGGTGCACGTTGGCTTGCAGCATTAAAAGTGACATAAAAGTGTACATATGCATAGATATTTTGTTAGCAGACGGAAGAAAACTTCTAAAGAATGTTGGCGATGTTTTTATTCACAATGTTTTTGTAATTTTTTAAAGCTATTTTACCGGCTTTGACACCCGCCACCTCCACCTCTACCTCTACCTATCTTTTCATTGTAGAAGCAAATATTGTATTCCTCCAAAAAGTATTTTCAAAACGTTTTTCTACTGTAAATACAACATACATACAGACACCAAAAAAAAAAAAAAAATATTTTTGCTTTAATTCACAACTGTAACTGCAGCAAGCGAACTCTCTTGACGTCCTTGTATCACTTCACAATTTAATGCTTTGTAGGGTATTGTCTTTCTTTGGCAAATTCAGCGTTGCTGCCTACTTACGTTCCAAGAATTGCTTTATGCTTATACATTTGTTCTCTACCACACTAGCCCTTGGCCACTAATACGTTTGGCTGCGTCGCTTACTACAATTGAATGGCAAAGGCAAAGCACAAGTAATCCGCTGCTGTTGCTGTTGCTGCCTTTGCTTTACCCATATCTACGACAGCCCGTCGCCCTTTGCCAACGATATACTATTCGTACATTCATACGTATGTACCAACGTACATATGCAGATACTACTTGCACATTTGCACAGTAATACCAGCGTGACTCTACCCAACATCGAGCAAGCGACAGCATTCATTCGTTAATTTTACAGTACCGAAGCCACGACGACAGCGGCGGCGGCGCTTATCATATGTAGATATGTATATATGTACGGCAATAGTACAGCGAGCAAAAGAACGAACGATGAACCAACGACCATCCGACCCTATCTTTCTGCAAACACATGTGTGTGCGGATGTACACATATACTTACTTATGTAAACGCCGGAATGTACATTAAGGTGGGACAATAATATACAAATGCGGAATATTAATTGAAGTTTATTTTAACCAAATATTTGATTACTGATATGTCCTAAATGTATGCGGCTGTTTAATAAAGTCGAGCGAATTGATCTTTAAGCCTAATTCAAGCGACAAAAGGCTTAAGTACCAAATTCATACCACAAAAATTTTAAATTAAATTTTAAAGATTCGGTCCATTACTACTTTCAACTTACAATCTCAGTTTTTAAATATTGTAAAACGATAATAAAAGAAGCACCCTAATATAAAGTATTTAGGTGCGGGAAAGCGAATAAATTTTATGTACGTATACAAACACATACCAGCACCAACGTGCCACCAAGGAGGCAAACAAACAGCAAACGGTTGAGCGAAACGCGCAGTGACTCAATTATAAGCAATGAAAATACTTATACCCCATACAAACCCATAGAGTTAGGTGGCCATACCTAAGTGAATGAACTAGTGAAATTTTAGTTCAATATTGACGGAAAAAGTAAAACAAAAGTAGCAAAAACTACTATTTGAAAAACCATCTTGCGAAATTAATCTTAAAACATAGATTCATACACATATATATATAAAGTATGTAAGAACATATGTACATGTATATATGTCTATTCAATATATAATATATAAGATATTTAACAAGAAAATGGTATAAGTGCATCCATATGTTTGTAAAAGTCATGTAGGGCAACACTAGCAACAAAATACTCGCAGAGCAGAAGACAAAATACAACGAACGACGAACAACAATCGACCATCCATCTACTAAACGAATTCATACGAAGAAGCGTTGTTGTCTGGATGCAACATGCCTTGTGGAATGCTGTCGTGTGCCACAGGGTGATCAAATATTTTCGTTAAACAGAGAAATCGCAGTAATACAGGATAAAAAAAGGGTATAAATCTATTGGGCTAAAAGTCATTTATGTTTGAAAATAGGTAAGCAGCAATATAATAAAAAAAAATCGCACTTTTTTTTTATAACATTTATGAAAAAATATATCTACAATATAAAAAGTTGTTATCGTTATCATAAGCCTTATCATTTTTATTGTCAATATATCAAAGTCAAAACTACAATTGATTGATTGTTTTCGTAGTACATACATGCATACATGCATGCAAATGCGTATGTGTGTACATGCGTACGTGCGTACATATGTATGTATGAACAGAAGAGAAAATGCGAGTTTTTATAAGCATTTTAGATTTGATAGATATGCGGGTTTATATGTACATATATAAAATTTGTCAGATTTAAAAATAATAATTATATACTTTTTAACCGTTCTTAACTTCTTCCACTAAACTGAGAAACATTGAGCGATAATTACAAGCAATACTTAAATTAAAAAGCAAATTATTTCCCAAAGATTAAAAAACATAAGTCCAATTGTTGTCATATAATCAGATAACAGCTGAGCTTGTCACTGTACAGTAATTGAACCCAAGTTTTGCACTTAACGTGTATTGAAAAGCTTAAATTTTTTACCCAAAAAAATTAATTGGGCACAACTATGTCAATTTTAAACTCTTTCCGGGGAGACAAGCAACTTTATAAGACTTAACATTTTTATATAGCTTTCTCAGAATTTTCAGGACGAAAATTAACTAAGTTTACTATAGACACGAAAGGATACTTTTAGTTTATAATTTTTAGAATTAGAATATTAAAATACTCTAATTAAGCAATTGTGTCGGTTGTAAAATATGTCAAAAATACCCATGTACATATATATCAGATATAGCCTTACACTGTGCGCGTGTGTCTTTTATGGTTTAAAAATAACAAAAGATCGAGACCAGGCAAAAACGAAAAACGCTTGTTAAATTCAAATTGGTCAGAAAATACCACAATACCTGGGCATCAATTCTCTTCAATATTCTCTTGAATATAAACATTCTCTTGTTTTCTAGTTGCGGAGGTACATTTTACATAACCTCTACTCTACCTATAAAACTATTCTCTTCATAACTCTTCGGAATCAGCCGAAAAATTATCATGTACTCTTACGCAGTGTTGTCAAACGTCGAATACAAATAAATCAGATCCAACAAAAACAAGTACAGTGCTACCACAGTGTTGCTTTTAGTTGCATTAACTTATTATTTGCTTGAAGTGCCATTTGAAAAACATACCGTCAGGCAATGTCTGCCTCAGAGCAAGAGAGGGACGAGCAGAACTTTTATATTAATGCTTGAGTGCATCTTGTTTTTATGATGGTAGCGTTAACAGAAACATTTAGCGAATACCTAAACAAAACACATTAGCATCGACTCGGAAACGGCGATTAGTGGGGCACAGCGGTTGTACTTTGCTATCTCCACCAAACCAATGATGGTACACATTTGTGCCGGTGTCAAACCGGCTGAATGTCTAGCGCTTGCTTTATCGGAACAGCAGTCTTGTATTTAAAATTTTCCCGCCAATTTTTTCAACAAAATAAACAACTTGGCGTCGACAACAACGTCGTCGTTGGCGAAGTAACGTTTACGGCGACGCCAGAGACAATTGAATTGAGTGAACTGATATGAGTAGGGCAGCGTATGCTAACCGATGTGACTTGACGACATGTGTGTACAAATGATTCAAACACGTGTTAATGCAAAGGAGGGGAGAGAAAATATAATAAAAAGAAATTGAAAAATTTGCTATTTTTGTCCGCTGTCGATGTCACCGATTACGTTCATTCACACTCTACTAATCAGTATTTTATTCTGCATCGATAAAATGATGCTGTTGTTAATTATCGGCTCATTTATATACATGGGTATGTACATATATGCATATGTATATAAATATATGAGGTGTGTTCAGAAAATAACGAGAATTACGGAAAATCTCGTGGGTTTGGAGAGTACAATTGTCATACATTTTTTTTTTATTATGTTGATATACATGCCCCTGAAGTTTGTCTGTAGCAGTCGGTAAGAGTAGACGCGTTTTTATGAGATTGGTGATTCTCGTTTGTTAAAAGAAATGGATCAAAGGAATTTGTTTTAAATTTTGCGTAAAAAATTAAATAAAGTGTACACATTTTAACAAAGGACTATTTTTACGAACCTTTACGAGTGGTATAAGCGTTTCCAGGCCGTAAAGACGTTGAAGATGACGACCACGACCACCCCGGACTCCCCAACACATCTACAACCGATGAAAACGCGGAAAAAGTGACAACAATGGTTATCAATGATCGCCGAATCTCAATCAGGGAAGTCGTTGATGACGTTGGCATATCGATCGGAAACGCGTGGCAGCAAAATCTGTTCCGAAATTGCTGAATTTTGAATAACAGCGGCAAAAGGAAGTTGCCCAGGAAACACTAAGTGAGGTTAACGATGATGCAGAATTACTGAAACGTGTTATAACAGGTGACGAAACATGGGTCTACGAATATGACGTTGAAACTATGGCTCAATCGTCTCAGTGAAAGTACCTTGGCTCACCAAGACCGAAAAAGGATCGACAATTGAGTTCGCACTTGAAGGTTATATTTACTATGTTCTTCGACTTTATGAATGAATTCTTGCCTCAAGGTCTAACGGTCAATGAGGAGTTCCATCTACAAGTTCAACGCCGTTTGCGTGAAGCAAACCGAAAAAAACGCCGGGATTTGTGGAAAAATAATTCATGGGTTTCTTCTCTGCTCATACTTCGTTGCTTGTTCCTGAATTTTTGGCCAAAAACATTACTGTAACGATGACCCAGCCTCCATATTCGCTAGACACATGGCTCCGTGTAACTTTTTCCTATTTCCAAAAATAAAGAGGACCCTAAAGGGCTGTCGTTTTACAAGTATAGATGACATTAAAAGCACATCACTGAAAGAGCTAAAGGCTATCCCAAAAATCGAGTTTGAGAAGTGTATCGCCGATTGGAGGAAGCGTTCGCATAAGTGGCAGAATATCGAATGCAGACTATTTTGAAGGCAACAACATTAATGAAGACGAACGAATAATACAAACAAAACATTCCCGTCATTTTTGAACACACCTCGTATATACATACCTAAATCCCGCCTAGAAAATAGGAATTTCCTTCCGAGAAAAATTAAACGTGAGTTATAACTTCGTTCAAGTGAAAGATCTTTCGAATCAAAAAGTTATAAGACTATTAGGATTTTTTAAACTATAGGAAATTAAGAAAAACATACAAAGAAAAGATCTTCACACAGCAAATTTTTGATAAAACTCGTTTTCAAAGTTTTAAGTAAAATAATCTTTAACGTTGTTCTCCACCATATGGTTTGAGTTCGATTTGCTTAATCAGCAAGTTCTTTCATGCTAGCAAAACATGGAACAATTCTTCCTCTTGTTTTGTTTAAACTCGCTTTCTATTGTTTATCATACTCAAAAAGCGCGCGAATGTTAAGCAACAACCAGCTAATTTTTTTTTTTCACAAAACCGCATCTGTGAATGCGCGCGTAAATTCATACGAATAACCTAAATCAAAAGGTGCTCTCTGTTTTCATTTTGAAACCCAATACAACCTATTGGCAACATTAAAGCTAGGCAGGAGCAAAAGATGTAACGGCAACACTATCTTTGCTGAGCGCAAGCAATTATTAATAGTTCTTCCACCATGAATGCTTCAATGTATCTTGAAACTCTTACCCATCGCTCTTAGCAATTGAGCAATGCAGAGAGTTATATATAGATATTAAATAGCAGAGAGGGGAACGTGAGAGAGCCTATCTATGTACTGAGAAATATAAGGAGTACAAAAATTAGCGCATTCAAATAAAATGGTGGCATAGTGCTAATCGAATAGAGTGAGATAGCATATTATGCGGAGAGCACAAGGTATAGCGATTAACGAAAGAAACGAGGCTAAAAAAAGGTAAAGTGAAACGAAACGAGTCGCAGGCAGTAAAAAAAATATACACACATTTTGTATGCATGAATACACACATGTATATATATATATATATATATAGGTATATATATGCATATATGACTGTATGCCAGTCATTGTAGCTTTTGCATTATACTGTACTTTGTTATATGGATGGAAAAATTCATATAAACTGCGAAAGTGGAGAAGACGGGGACAACGAAAGCGGGCAAATTGTTAATAAATTTGCTCATTGCAGTATTGCTTGATGTGCTAAAATTGCAAAATTCAGATAATGTGATACATATTAGAATGTATTTGCTAAGCTTGTGTATAAATATATATATATATAGCTTTAATGGATAGTATTTAGAAGACAAAAGGAAGGCAGGGAATACCGTATGCTAGACAAGTGAGTACCAG
This sequence comes from Bactrocera minax, assembly GCA_021498325.1. Lineage (NCBI taxonomy): Eukaryota > Metazoa > Arthropoda > Insecta > Diptera > Tephritidae > Bactrocera > Bactrocera minax. Next base: position 1,056,204 of record JAKEEE010000002.1, read on the forward strand.
TTTAGCTGGCTGCAAATAGAAATTAATGTCATAGAAAGTGCATTAATACAAATAAATTAATGCAATGCATAAATATATTGTAGGCTGCAGTGTGGAGGACAATGTGCGGAGAAATGTACGAATGATGAAGCAAAACGTTACGCAATTTAAATAAGTTTACTACATTTTGCGCGTCTCAATAATGATTAGCAATTTGATGAGTCACGGGCAACTATTTACAAACACAACAAAATAGAGTACTATTTATTAAATTTGCACTATTTGAATGAATAGAAAAACGAGTCTATTTTTTTATATTTGGAAGCGTATATACACATTTTTATAAGTTGTGTTTTTTTTAGGAGTTTGCAATATAGGCGGCACCGCTTTTACATTTCATTTACATTAGTTAATGCATTTTTTATACATATCAGGTAGTTGCACTCAATTGTTTATTGTTGATTTTGTAATTATGTTAGTAATTAACATACTTCACTGGTGATTTGTATTTAGAATATCACCAGCACAAAGTTAACTTCCAAACATTCACTATATTCACACCGCTAAATATCACTTTCTATGAAACAATTTCCAATTGATTTCAAGAATCGAAATTACCGAATGAATGAAACTATCGAATAACACCCAGCAAGAAAAATGTATAAATACTACTTCCCCAAAGACAATTTTAAACTCTTAAACATGACCTCAATCTATTATTATTAACTACATTTTACTAAATACAATGTAAATTTCGGACTCACTGAAATGATTGTCGAATTAGAATTCTCATTTGCCTTGAGAAAAAAACGCAAATTTTCCTTTAGATATGCACAAATACATATACATACATATACATGTATAAAATTAAGATTTCTATTTCCGAAAGAAAAATGCTACTCTTTTTCTGCACCATCATCTGCATCATATGCATCAAATCTACCCAAATAATTACTTTAAAAAAACGGCGTAAAGACAAACGTTTTCAGATTTGTAACGCTTGTGAAAACAAATTTCACATACTGATGCACTAAACACAAAACTTAAATTAAATATCAATAATTGGATAATAAAAATTGATTCAGATAGTCACTTATTTTATTTGAGTTACCTCCACTAAATTAATTAAATATGTAAGGAAAACATGGTTCACTATATGTAGTATATATCACGTTTCTTAAATTCACTCCCAATATAGCGGAAATTCATTAGGTTTTTTATTCACTTTATTGAAGACAGTATTTTATTTTCGGTTTTTCAAAACGCAACATCTGTATTGATTTTTAAACATCCACATTATATCCAATTAGCATTAATTATATTTTTCGTTGAGCTTGTTCAAACGGTTTGTTATATGGTTTTCTTGCACACCGAAATGTCAGAGCACAGCTACGTGGGGAAATATTGTATCGGTACATATTTATAATTTACATATGAACTACAACTAAAAAAACATAACCAAACAAAAAATACTACATAAAAACTAAAAAAAAAAAACTCTACATATAACTAAACTAAACTAACTAAAAAAAATATAAACAAAAGTAAAACTAGTGGCGAGTTAATTGTTGTCATTGCACTAGCGCGAAAAACACACACCTTTCTCATTAGCTAGTCGTACGGTTCCATAGATCGATTAATTTATATTTACATAGATACATGTATGTAAATATTTAACTAACAAACACGATATCGTATGCGGGATATCAAATTGATAACACACGGTATGATCTTCTACCGTCGCATTATTTTTCAAGTTTATCGATGTATGTCCCTATTTAATAAAGTGAAGATTAACGATTTTCGCGACGCGATTAAGAGATATGATATTATGCTACTTTCAATCACGCGAAACTTTGCGCGATTCCACAAGCCCACCACTACTGCCATCTGAGAGTGTCAGCTAAACCGAAACCGAAACCGAAAACCTGTCAATTCAATCAGCAAACCTCTAAAGTTTCTAATAAGTGCAAAACTCAGCAAGTAATACAAAATAAAAACACCTCAGCCCACAAAGTCAAATAATGCCAGCGTAAACAGCAAAACAACGTAAAAATCTGTACATGTACATATGCATGGGTATAGATGCATACACATGCACACGTATATTTTGTAATTTTTCACATGCGAATTTTACGATTTGTTCGGCGATGTGCGTGCGCCGCGGTCGCAGCGTCGTCACATCGCACCCCGGCTGATCGCAATATTGCAGTCACAGTCATAAATGCAGTCATAGAAAGTCAAGCAGACAGACAGACGCGTCTATTACAAATATGTATAATCATTTAACCGTCGTCTCGACGAAATGTAAACATTTTACCCCCAATGCCCCCTCCTTAACATACTTCTGTTATATGTTGTCATATTGGTATTGATTGATTTGTTATGGAGGTATTGTTTATTTTATATTTTCAATTAGATCTTGTAATTATGTATTTTCCTTTATTCATTATACTTCAATTCGGAAATGGCTTATCGAAAACTGAAGATAAAGTAATATGTATACTTCAATATTTTTGGTGCAGAGCTCTTGTTCCAATTGTTTTTTACAAAATGTACGTATACGGGACAAACTTTCTCATAAACAATGAATGAAGCTACATACATATGCCCGATTATTAATGGTTGCATAAATAGCTAAGATAGGTTATTATGTTGTAAACACTTCCATTTGAATACCCCCCTAAATAATCTAATTCCACCTAATGATAACCAATAACTTACAATTACTGAAATTTATATTTTGAAGTTTTGCGGTTTTAAGAACATTTTGAAATTAACAAACCAGGATGTTAGTTTTTCATATTAACACAAAATCAGTCGAAGTGTTTTCGACAAAACAATAATCGCAAATAAACTTTCGCAACTAACTCCCGCATATAAAAAAAAAACCTTTTACCGGCTGCACCATTCAAATTGTTTATATGATTAACAGTAATAAATACTAATGCACACTATCTACTTGTCTAAAGTTGAAGAACAACGAATAGAGGGCGGACAACGACGACCGGAAACATGGTTAATTCTCTGGAGGCATAGCGTTCATCGGTTCCGAACCGTATCAATCAATATGCGTATATGAATCCATATTGCTCACTTGCGCGCTTTCGATTTCTCCGATTGATATTCTCAATTTCGATTGACGTCGCGACGCGTACACTGATGACTGTTAATAGTCGCGTTGAATTCGGTGGAATAATAATGTTATTGCAAGCGTTAATGAAGCTTTCTCGGATAGCGTGAAGATTGTAGGCGTTGATTTGATAACGATAAGAGTCAGCCTTGCTTTAAAAGTAGGTGGGCTGTGAGGCAGCCAAGAACGTAACATATGTAAGCATTATTAATTCCATATTCATATACGGTCATATAATAAAACATATGAAAACCGAAACACGACATTGCGCCGCGATGCGCAACACAACAAAACGTCAGCGAGTTCGCCAACGACGACAACAAAATCATCGCACCAAATCAAATAAAAATCAAAACAAAACGAACAAAAAAAAAAAAAGACCCATACACCAAAAACTCGTATAAAATAAATAAAAATTTACCTGAATCTGATGAAAGTGCTCCATACTGCAACTATGTGTTGTGTTGTTGCTGCTGCTGCTTTACTGCGTCACTATAATTGTTGTTACTGCTGCTGCTGTAGTTGTTATTGTTGTTGCTTTCGTCGCTGTCGTCGTTGTTTCCTATGTTGCTGCTAGCTGTAATAAGGCTTTAGCTCTATACACAAATGCTATGCTATATTTTGTTTAGGCGTTTACGCTGCGTTGTTCAACAATGTGCCGCCGTTCGCCACTCCACGTATTATAAAATTATACAATACCAACAATGTATTCGAATGCTGCTGATGCCGCTTGCTTGCTTGCACAGCTCACGAAGAATAAAAATGTCTCTCCTCTCACTCCTTTGTACGCTCTCACACACTACTTTCGTTGTGCGTCTGCTACCAACACTCGTGATAGATATTATAAGGGGGGGCGCTTAGGGGAAATATTCGCGCGCGCGACGTCCCTCTTTTTTCACTCCTTCACAGTTCTTTTACAAACACTTTACCAATTCGCTTTGTGCAATCACACACAAAACAACTTATTTGTTTCTACGCATATAAAATATGTACGTCTCTGCTTTTAGTCTTCTCAACAATTTGTGCGACCAAAAAGGAAAAACCACAGGCACTCACTGTTCACTTGCTTTACTTTGTACACCCGTTCACCCCGTCGTTCAAAACTGATATATCAAAGTTTCCTCTACTACTTCTCTACTACTTCCCTTTATGAATGCTTCACGTAGTTACACTCTCACCCTCTCTCTCTCTTCGCTTTCAATACTCACAAATTCCAACAAGCGTTCATACATATAACGAATTGCGACGGCACTCAGTTGGTATGCGCCGACTTTTTTATGTTTGTTTTCGCTATAGGCTTGCTTCGTTTCGCCTATACTTTGTAGCTCAAGATGTAGAGCTCTATGCACCGATTTTGTACTAGCAATGCTCGTTACTATGACTCTATACTCTATACTGTGGGTACAGCTTTGCCCCTGGTCTATAGCATGTATTTTGTATAATGTCGTTTCGTATAACCAGCCGTTACGTTACTCCTCTATAGTTGCCTCTGCTGCTGCATTCGCTGCTGCTACTGTACACTTCAATTCTATCCGTATGCAATCGCTTATGGTCGTATTCCGCTGCGTCGTCGTATTTCTCACACGAGTATCGACGTCGTAGCCCCGTGGTCCGTATAGTCGCTGTATATTGTATTTTTATATTGTATAGTCGACGTCTATAGCTGACTGCTATGGCGTTGCTGCTTCTGCTGCTTTGCAATGCTATTCAGGCAATCGCCTATATTTTTGCTTGGCGTTGAATTGCTTGTTGTGAATTGTATAATCTCCAACAAATGCGCTGCCGCTTGCTTTGCTTTTACTGTGCCGTAGTCTTGTATACTGTGTATGGGCTGAGCTGATATTCCAACCGTTTACCGTGTGCTTGCTTGCTTACTATAGCTCTATAGTGGATTCAATGCTTGTCGCTTCAGCTATATTGGAAATATAACACAATACACACAGAGCGTCGTATAGCAACAACGAACGAACGTAAGAATGCTATGGCAATTGCCTTTGCAAAGGCTATTGAATTCAATTCGGAATAGTGGCTATATGCCCGCCGATGCCCGTTCGTCGTCGCTTCTACTCTTCTATCTGCATTGTTTACAAAAACAAAAAACAATGCTCTCACTCTCTCTGGGGCGCTCTTGTTTAAAAATCTTACTCTTGCCATACCTTATATGTGCTCTCACTAAGCAAGTAAATAAGTTAAACATTGGGTATATGACACATGGAGCGGTAGTATGTGTGTTATATGCATTAATAGCTTATATGTTTTGTACTAGTTTGTTGTTGGATGGTAAAATTTGTAATTGTTTTTTTTATTATATTCTGTTGCCTTTCGTAATTTCAACGCTGCTGTTGCACGTAACTTTCGCCATAAAGGAGATAAGAGCGCGCCAAATTTCAGTTTTTTCTATCCCAAACCCTAATATATGTTGGGTATAAAGTATATGGCTATATAACCGGACATCTCGCCGACCGCCTGCAATTTCAAATACTGTAGTGAATATACATATATCTTCAATATGCTGAATTCGTTCTTATTCATTCACACTCGTGTCAGATATTGACTGGTGGTACTTCTTCATACTACTACCTATCATTAAATTTGAAAAAGACTGGCCCTAGGTTGGTAGAACTTTAAACATTTGTTTAAAGTTTTAGTAAAATTTGAGAATTAGAATGTATTTAAAGAGTATTTGTTTACTTTAGAATTTAAGGAATTTAATCCAGAATTTTAATCCAATTTTTACCATATATACTCCTACTTGTTTCCGTCTTAACAGAGGAAACAGCCACTTCATAAATTTTTCTCTACTATAATGCACAATCATATAGTATGATTCTGTTCCCAAGAGTCAAATAACTGCCACATAGAAAGCAGTCTGAATAGATTGAGGCCCAAAAAATAAATTCCCTCAAGGAACTACATAAATGAAATTCTGGCCGAGACCTATAAAAAGTTTATAGAAAGACGTTAATAAGAAAAGGTATTAAATATATGAGTTTTATTAAGAGTTCACATCAATTTTGATCAGCTTAGTAATTTATTGTTGCAATATATATGTACATGTTCTTTTTTTCAAATTAAGGAGATGACGAGCGCGCCAAATTTCAGTATTTTTTCTTCACAAGCTCACTACACTTTTGTGATACATGCCTTCAATGTGCTAAATTCATTCCTATTCATTCGCACACGTTTTAGATATTTTAGTTTGCTTTCTGCTTCATACTATGTGCTAAATTGCTGAGTTCCATAAAAGATGAGGCGTACTACCGGGGGACACAGATATGTGGATAACATCATATTCAATATTGTAAATTCCCTTCAGAACTTTTAATATCGATACCACATTTTTTTTTATCCTGATTATTATATATATTTAAAATGTTTTTTGAACTACCATAATTTCTCTGAAGTTAACAAATGCTCCGCATTCGTTGTTTATATCATAGGGATTATATTTGCAGATCTGTACGAAAGGTTTCTAGAGCTTCAGTAGGAGGTTAATAAACATTGAAGAGGGCTAACCCTCATTTACGACACACCACTGTCTTATCAATTGTGGTTAAATATATACAGGGGTTTTCAATAATGGGGTTTACAAGCCGAAAGAGCATACTACACAGCTTATTACATTAGTATTTTCTTCTTAAAACGTATGTATATTCCCTAAGCTGCGTATATAATTCTAATATAAAGTTTTTCAGATACTTTCCCCGAGAAAAAATTGTGCTGTCTTCAAAGTCAGTCGATAAGTGTTTATTGTCAAATTTCGAAGTAAGGGAATATAGGGAAGATATTAATTCTTTGCCTGTTTTGTGGCAAACTTTCCTAGATCGTCATAGTCTTATCGACTTTTTATAAGAAAAAATTCGAATGTCGATTGGAAGTGACTAACATGCCAAACTTCAATTCGGTAAAAAGTTTTGTTATCTGAATACGATTTAAAAACGGCATAATCAAAATATACAGTTCCAAACTATATAACCCATTATTTATTTTTTTGTGAATATTAAATAGTATACGCGTGAGAATGCGTCATTGCATTCCCCTTTACAAATCTCCCCCACCATTCCTTTTGTTCTCTTTCAAAATATATGTTTGACGATGATGTTATACACCAAACGTTCATGTGTTTTGCTGAATCTTTTACGCTATATATTCCGATTATTCTCATGCTTTCTCGCTTACCCTTTACATATAAAAGTGCCTCGAAGTCGAGAGATGCTCTCTACATGTCGGTTGTAAGTTTGTAAATAGCCTTAGTGCTCTTAGTGCTTCTTCTACAATTTTGTAGTACTTATTTGGAGGGAGAGTGTTAAGAGAGCACACTTTATTCATTTAGTTTATTGAGAGCAGAGCAGAGCCGAGGCAAACCGAGCTATTTTATATGCGCCGTACACAATTCACATAATGGCCGCTCGTGTCGGCTTTGTTTAAATGGCGTTGACTGTGCTGCCAACCTTTGCCAGCCACCACTGCATACGGCGCTATTATTTTCGTCATAAAAATTCTCACGCAGCTGTGGTCTTATGAATGTTTGTTATTGTTGTTGGAATTTCTTGCATGAGTTTGGTTGTTGAGAACATTGGTTATTTGTAAAATAGTAGAAATACAAAATAAAGTATCTGTTTTGCCTGATTATTTCAGATTTCCGTACTTAATTTAAAATATACACTGCTGCGGTTAGGTTCGTCAGCGGCGCGAAATCAGTCATCGCTGTGAATGCGACAAATTAGCAAGGAAAAATCGCATGCACATGTGGACGCATTTTCATGCGTCGGCAGGTGTGTGTGTGTTTGGATACCGATCATATTGGAAATTTAAGGCAACCGAGTGCAAACTAGGTGGAAAATGTGCAGGAATTTTTAAAAACGATTCATATACAAATGTACAAAGTAAAATAAAATAATAGAGTTTTGGTATATAAGTCGCACTTAACATTGCAATAGTGGAAGAAAAAGTTATTCTGCGAAGACGTTAACATTTTTTAGCCTCGCAGACTGTACTTGAACATTGTTTGGCTTCAGTTTTATTATTTTTTTTTCTGCGATCTCATTTAGTTCTTGTCCGGCACCTCTAAAACATGCATATACAAAATCTACGCATATATGTAAATGTTCATATACTATGTATATATGTAAAGTGTGTACATATGGACGCTTGCATACTGCATATACATATGTGTATTCGCCTTGAAATGGCCAGAAACTATATTTAATTAGAGGTGGGCAATATGAGAATGCATAAAAATTGTCTTATAAATGTTCCGAATATTATCGATAAATATCTTTTTAAATAAATTGAAATAGCAATATGTATGATTACATATACGTATGGCTGTAAAATTGAATCGTTACAGGTAATCCATACTGACCAATTTTTATAGCGGATCCGCTATCAATTTAATTGGCACACATAAATCTTGCATATCAAAACAAACTTCGATATATTTCGAAAAAAATTACTAGCAATTTTTTAAGTATAATAACTATGTTTACAAATCAATGATGTTAACATCATACATTTCTCCTACATAAAAAATAATAGGTGTCAGAGTCGCAGATAACAGATATTGTGATATATATTACCATCATGGAGTAATAACTGTTTTCCATTGGAAATATAAGCTGTCTTAAATTCTCCAAACACCTTAAAGGATAGCAAATTGAGCATAGAAGTGATAGAAAGGATAATGGATTAGCATGGTCACCGTTAATGCGTCAGTACGGTTCCCGTAACCGAAAACGGCAACGGTTTATATCGTGTCAAGAAGTGTCCATTCTGCATCATTCTTCAAATTATTTGGGAATCTTCTGCCGCTACAACAACAAATGTAAGTGGAATAGGATTTGAATTAGAATCCACATATTCTCTGACTGGACGTAGCTGGACAAATTTGTTTACAAAAAAGGAAAGCTTGAACCTAGCGATGATCATATATATCACATAACACGATAGTATCATTCGATAGTAGTATCGATTCTTTATCATTTATCACAAACCATTGTATGGGTCATAACAGACAAGTTTATATAATTTAAAATTAAGGTTTAATTTCGAATAAATAATACTCCATAAATGAAGAGTTCTTTCGTGCCACGGATTTGTTGGAATTGTTTCACTTTTGTACGTATACATATTTCGTCTACTTTTTATATACATTTCTCATTTTAAATTGAATCTTTGAATCCGAAAAAGCTAGCAACTATAAAAATTTCGACTTTTTTACAATAACTCCTATGACAACATTAATGAATTTGCAATAAATGATCGCATATATGAATTGTCAATGATTGAGTATTAGGTTAAAACTGACGAATTATGATTTAAAAAGAGAGTATTGTTTTATTTAAATTGCTAATATATATAAATTTTGAAATTTGCATTATGCATCTATTGTCATGGCATTTTTAAAGATAATACAAAAGCTCCCACTATTTTGCTACTTGGCAATACCATTTTGGTTTTGACAGCGATGACGTTTTGGTATAAGAACACAAAATAAAGAAGAATCGCAAAAAATAGCAAACGAGATGTGCTGAGTTTACAAGAAAGTTGCTCTAATTGGTTTTCTGGATTACTTCGTTTGACTTCGTGTCTTCATTCGTAGTCTTTATAATTTTGTCCTTATTGCCTTCAATTGTGAAATCATAAAAAATAAATTTAATATCGTTAGAATTGTTAAAAATCTGTTGAAAATATGAATCGGTCGCGTCGAGTTGCTCAAAATAGACATTTTGTGTCTGGGGGAGGATACGTAAGTAAATCATTCCTATTTTTATAAAGGTGTAAAATTGTATAGTTTATGTGTATCTATCGGTCAATCGATTAAACAATTTATACAAAATATATTAGTGTAGGCTCAAAATTTGAAACTCTGAAAATGATAAGGACTCTTAAAAATATAGTCGCATATGAAATTAAGTATCTATTTGAGAATTTCCAATAGTTATGAAATATATATTTTTTTTGCACAAAAATTATATGCAGCGCACTTTAATAATAATTTATAATAATAAAAAAAATAATTAATAATTTATTAATAGTAATTTTTCCCTACAATTCTTGCTGGCGAAAAAGCTATTTTTATTATCGACTATTTATTAAAAAAAACTTCGTTCCGTTCACCTCGGAGAAAGTATTAACACTTTAATATTGTATAAGCACTATTTTTATATATAATAAAAAAAAACATATAAGTAGAGGTACTTATAAGCATACATACAATAACATTATGACAATAACATTATGTCATATTTATTTAAGAATTGCATATTTTTGAGTATACCAACATCAAAATAACAAAAAATTACATTGGTTTAACTTATTCATTATTTTATTTCTTTATAACTTGCAGTGGCAAAGGTTGGTAACTATATAGTGCCCTGTACAATAGGCTTGTTTGCAATAATTTTTAAAACGGTTCTAATCCGATTGCAGACTTGTCATAACCGCAATCGTATGCACAATTTTAGCTATCAATTTGACAAATTGAATGCATTAATTGCGCGTACGGTGCGTAAGAAAAAGCTATGACAAGCAAACATTCTTGCAATGGTAGACATTCAGGATTTTTACGCTTTACAAGCTGTTGGAAATGAGTCTATTTAATTTCTTAAATATTAGTTTTGTATATCATAGTTATGTACATTTACTTCGCTGTAAACTCAAACGAACAATATATAGGGTGTAGAGTAGATAAAACGCTACAACTGAATATATTTTTCATATTCGTCATAGTGACAAAAACACATTTTGTCCTATAAATGCAATGAAAATTCTATTTTACGTTGCAGCTACATATGTAAATTACACATTTGATTTAGAATTAATCATGTCTCCTTTCGCTGTGTACACATTCTTATTTTTTTTTTATAAGAATGATAAAAAATATATATATAAAGCAGTTTTATATCTTGTAAAAAATTTAAATGTCTATGCATTTAAGAGTATGGTTATTTCCTAAAAACTGATGTGTGTCTAAAGGTAAATTGCATATATATATATGGCTATATACTATATATTTATAGGCTGAGGCATATATCGCACACAATGATTAAATGCAATGATATCAATTCCGATTGATCTTTTGCATTCGTTTTTAGTTTGAACTACAGTTTGCAGTTGTTAACGCATTGAGTATCTTATGATCAAATTGTTGAATAAGGGAATCCATGCGTTTTAGCTGTAAAATTGGTTAGGTGCAATTGTAGTTGGAAATTTCGTTTGAGCAGTGGTTTTAGGAATGTTCATAGCTATTGCTAAACTAAGGTTTTTGAGTTTGCAATATCAATTGAATGCGATGTCAGCATGAATCCATTAACACCGAACTAAAAACGTGGTTGCTCTCCATTGGATTGATTTAATCAGCAATAAGAGACACGAAGTAATCAACCACAAATGGAATGTGAAAAGAAGAGCGCGTTATTGTGGTTTGGTTTGTAAAACGCATTTGGTATTTGCAATAATTGTGTAAGAAATTGATTTTTAGTTAAAAACAAAAACTTTGTTTAAGAAAAAATATATTTTTCTATTTAAATCAATAATTTAATTTTTAAAATTTATGAACAATGTTTAGGATCCGAGACAATCTTATGGTGGTCAACAAGGAAATAGCGGACAATATCAAAGTCGCCAAAATTATGACAATAAAGTAGTCCGGAATGAAAAAACGCACCAAGAGCAGCAAGAAAATATAAAACAAGAGCATCAGAATTACAAGAATTCACAACCGCCACCATTAGAGCCACCGCCACAACCACCACAAATGGAAGATGATACCGCAGAAGAAGATATCAAAATTGAGGAGTCTGGCCTATATGATGAAAGTGGAAAATTGCAGTATAAGAATATTTTCCGTACGCGCAAGAAGTCTTCCGGTATGCAAACAGAATTTATTCTCTTTTTTTTTATTAGTTTTATGTCTACTATTTTTTACTACTAACTATTTTCTTTTCCTAATTCGACAATAGTCCGTGCCAAGGAGAAGAAAATACGTCAAAATCGTCAACTCCGCAAAACACTAATCCCCAAGAATGCTTTGATGGCTCTGAATGAGGTCGTTGGCTTGACAATTAGCGAGTTTGCTATTACTAACGTTTTAGGTGGTGGATTTGCAGCCGTTGTTACTGTTAATGAGAAACAATATGAAGGCAAAGGTCATTCTAAGATAGCTGCTAAGAATAATGCCAGTGAAAAAGCATTACGTGATTATGTGTTGGAAAAAATGCGTGAAAAGCCACGACTGCGTAAGAACTCAGTTAATAATGGTGAATCTGTGGAAATGGGTGGTGATGCTCACAATGGTAGGAGTAAAAGTAATGCATATTAGAAAACTTGTTCATATTTCGTTTTACTTGCAGAATCGGTAAGCGAAAATGGTGAGGACGGGCAACAGGATAATGCTGGTTCATTATCGTTAATGGATGATGTACCTATGGTTAATTTGGCTTCATTCGCTATTTATAAACTGTTTACTGAATGGGAGAACGAGGGTTACATTGTACCTGAGTTGCGCGCTGCTCATCCGCCACAAACAAGCTCTGGCAACGACAACAGCAATGGAGATGGGTGCCCTCAATTTAAGCCGCCGAAGGCGCCACCAATCCGCTCTGAATTGCCAAACAACTGGGAGTCAATTCATCCTTCTACTTTGCTCTGTATGGTAAGTGAAAATTTTGTTTATTTCTGCTGTTTCTGCAATATTGCCATACGATTTCCAAATTCCAAGTACAACTTGACGTTCTTGAATTTCGAAAACCATTTTGAATTATAATATTTAAATGAAATTCTTTACATATTTTTTTATTATTCAGATGCGTCCAGGATTGCAGTATCGCGAAATTGGTACAGTAGGCGACCCACCAAATGTATTGCAACGCATGGGCGTTACCGTAGACGAAGTGGACTATGAGAGCTCTGGTCGATCTAAGAAAATTGCTCGCCGGAATGTTGCCGTTTGTGTGCTTAACCAGTTGTTTGGTACCAATTTCACCAAAGAGCCACCATTTGAAGAATAAATAAAATGAAAATGTAATGAAACTATGGATGAAAGTATTGAACATATTTAGTAGACTTCAAATCTTAACAAAATTTCAAATTCCAGAGTAGAAATTGAAAATTTACCACAGACACACAATTTTACAAATAATAAAAACTTATTGGAACAAAGATGATTCCTGATGATACATGAATATTGATGGAAGTGTTAAAAATAAATATGATAAAACTGAATCCGTATAGAATGCAAGGGACAAAAGTCCATTCAATCAAAGAAGAATGAATTTGAGTAAGACAATTTAGTAATAAAAAATATGAATAAAAAATACAGTGTGTTTGCCTAAGTGTGATTGACAGGGAAAAAATCCTTTTGTATTAGGATTCCGCAAAAATGGTGTTAAACCATAAAACATTAATGATCGTTCCGTTATCTCTGGTTAAGATTTCAAAGAACGTGTGAAATTTCCATTACATTTAGTGTGAAAAAATCACTAAAGTTGGGACACTATATTTGTTTTTGTATGCGGTATAACAGTTAATGGCGTCGTTGCTGTGTGATTCACCGGTGTGCTTATCTAATATGTATTTTATATGTACACTATTTGTGGTGTGTTACGGAAGACTGTCCCATACATTGATTCACAGCAGGTTGAGGTAATGTCATTAAAGAGACAGTATATACTAAGTAAAGAGTAAGTATTAAGTATTATATGGTGATTGATAACCAAGTCGGGGTATCTCCGGATAAGTAAAAGTTTACGCTGCTGGAGTGCACACATGAACAACCAGACTATTTATTGTGTATGTTATGTGCTTGTGACATTTACTAGGTATCCAGCCACAAGGGCGATTTTCCGTCTTCGTATGCATTTTGTTAGCACCTGGCACACACACCGATGTTGGGTAATTTATTACCGACCAACTCATTGCCTTGTGTGTTGCCAACAAAGTTTCTTACGCAATATGCTCCCAAGTACCGCCGTATAGTGATTTGAGGATATCATTACGAGTTGTGTGAGTTGTGGGAAAATATATAACATAAACTTTACAATCAGTTCGTTTCTAGTTCCGTTTTTTATGCTTAAAACACTTGCGAAAGGTTTGATTGAAACTGTTTTCTATAACTTCGAATGAAAGTAGGATTTAAACAAAAATAAAATGAAAAATAATAATGTTCTATAAATAAATAAAAGACATGTGTTTTTTTCTTTGATATATTATAATAGAAATGAAAATAAAAATGGTAATTTGACAAAAACAAAATTCAATAAAAGATTAGATTTGAATATCAATACAATATAATTCATATTTAAACAATTTTCACCCATATTTAGTCGCTGTAATTTAACAATAAAAATACATACAATGTTTTTATATGCCTGCTTTATTATTCTTATTTGAATGACAATAAAATATTACTTTCATATTTTGGCTTTACAGAAATCTTATATTTGACCCAGTTAATTGGTTGTTCTTAACTTTCTTTCGAATTGCTTTTACATATGTATGTATTATTTTGTCGTCGACGTCGCATAGGCTGTCTAATTTCAAATTTAGCTTGCTTTAAGTTTCAACGTACAGCATTTATGTTTATATGTATTACATTCAATTCAATTCAATTCAATTAGATAATTTGATTTCGTTTTGTTTGGTAACTTGATTGCAGCACTAAAAAGAAATGGTCGAGCAAAAAGTGTAACAATTTAATACGCTTTTCATTTTAAATACCAACTCATGTCATACCGCGATCGATCACCGATTATTGAAGAATCTACATCGAATCATTTCATCATTCACATTTCATATTTCGCTCTCTCACAAACATCTGCATGCAAATTTATTCACTATCTGAGTGTGTGTATATGTGTGGGTTGCATGGACATAAATACGCATGTGTGTTTGCGAGTTCTTTCATTATAATATTTGGAATGAATTTAAAAAATAAGAATCAAAATAGCAGTACTTGACATTTCTGACTTCAGCGCGTAACATTACAGTCTCACAGAAACATAATAAATATTTTTTTAATAGCATATAGTATATACCTCAAAAACATATTTGCATTTTCTGTGAGACAAAAAAAAAAAAAATCCAAAATCATATTAAAAAGCCACATGCAAAATTTTAACGTGATTTTCATTTTAAATTTCGTACATTTTCAATATAATTATATTTTTCAAATAGTGCTGCTCATACGAGCAACCGTATATACTACTCTTACTAAAAAAAAATGCGATAAACAATGAAATAAAGTGGTAATTTTTTTTTTGTAAAAATGGAATTTGTGCAGCAGAGCTCACCCACATTCAAATTTCATACTCAAAGAATGATTTGCGCTTATTTAAATATTAATAGTACACAATCGTTCACAATGACTCTGCCAATTATTTTATTTACTGATATATAAAAAAAAGTGAATTCCGAATATAAGTTATTTACGAAAATACATACATCCTCAAATTCTTATTATCTTGGGTATGTATGAATGTACCTATCTATATCTGCCTCTTTTTTAGTATACACTAATATCGTATGTAACGTAAAAGGCTAGTTCATGTACATACATAAACATATGTGGCACATATTTATGTACATATGTATATATATGACGAAAATTTACATATTATATAATAAATATTAAAGGTACAAATAATAAACACTTCACACACTTCAATTTCGTGTGGACAAATACATTCGCACGGCCATTTTTTGTTACTTGAACGAACCTTTTTTTCGTTTTTCAAGTTAATAAAAAAATAATAATAATAATTTTCAGTATTTTATTTATAAGAAAATTGAATTTTTCAGACTTTTGAAGCTGCATACTTGTATGCAAATATTTTTAATGCTATGCTCAAAAATATGTACGTTTACGTCTAGCATGGGAAAATATTTTTTTGTTGTTGGTTTGATTATTTTTTATGTTTTACATACGATATTTTTGTACTTGTAAACTTAAAATATTTTAACTTGCTTGGATTTATTTATGAATGTATGTTGTTTATTTAGGTGGGCACATCGACAATTTCTATTCCGATTTTTCAGAATATAAAATAAAATAAATTCTAATTTTTTGCTAAAAAAAAAAAAAAATTTAGCATTTTTAAAAACTGCTAATTTGAAATGAATAAAATTCGTTTACCTGAAGAAAAGAGAGATTCAGTGTGAGTAACGAGGAATAATGGCCAATAAAAAATTTACAACAGAAGAAATATATAAGTAAAAGCAGAGTGAAATTTTTTTATAATCAACATTTTTGAAAAATTAAACATGAAAAAGAAAAAATATTGCTTTCAGCATAATTCCTTATTTTAATAATTCAACAAAACATGTTCGGGGTAAACGGATTTTTCTTCATTTGCGCTTAGCAAAAACCATTTTTCTCCATAAATCATTCATTCGCTCGGCGAAAATTCACAAATTTCCATTTTTTACATTAACTATTTTGGTATGCATATTTTCAAAACAAAATTAATAAACTACTAGTTGTGTTCAAAACCAATTGGTATGGATTTAATAATCAGTTCTAACGCTAATGCTTTTCAAAAATTTCAAAGAGAACCCTACAGCTCAAAAAAAAAATATATATTTCTTTTATTTGTTTGCATGTGAAATATTTCATAAAAAAGTAACGTAGGGGATAACATTTAATGTGTTTAATGAGAAACATTTTTGTTTGTAAAATTAGCAACTTATTCAATGTTTCATTCAGTTTCAGCTACATTTTCGCACAGCTGCACTGGCGCAATACGAAAATTCTTTAAAATATGCAATATATATATCGTTTTGTACATATAAACGTTAGTTTCGTAGAGTTTGTGAGTTCATGTAATTTGTTATTTTTAACGTACATATGTACACATGTATATAATATATATATATTAAAAAAAAGAAAAGTATAGTATAGAATGTGCCTCATATCATCCATATAAATATAGTTTTATCATATGTTTCTTTTAAGTCTATCACATCACATTTTGTTGTTGGTTTTTGTATGCTAATTTTTATGTTGTCGCTCTGCAGTTGTTACATTCAATTTTTTTTTTGTTTTTACCATAATTGCATCATTTATACATAACGCGGCTTTTCTAAAACAAAAACAAACAAATGCATTTAATAAAAATTGTTTTTGAAACAATATTTTTGGTTCAAAATGTTTGTTTTTTCCTTATTTTATTTTCTTTGTTACGACCCGTATGACGGGCAATTCCTTCATAGTTACCCTGCAAAACAAAGCATTTTTTGTTCACTGCAAAAACAACAGCAAGAAATCTTTTATATGTATAAAAATAAGTATTTTGTTTTTTTTTTCGATAAACAATGTTAATTTTCCAATTATATATTCGAATTACAAGCTACATATGTATGTATAAAAAAGTGAAAAATAAAAAACGTTTATTTAATTCAACATTACTAGTCTGTTTTAACTAAGAGATCTTTAGGTTGGGTACAACAAAGTTGAACATCATTGAATACTGTTAATATCCAAATTAATGCGATTCGATGGAAAATTCTCTTTCGCTCGTCACAAATGAAAAATGCCATGAAAGCTTATGCGGTGAATGGCGATTTGGTCTTGGTACTAACTATATCTTTGCCCGTTTTTGTTTTTTTTTTGTTTTTCTTTGCTTTGGTAAGTTCCTGCCCAAAAACAACCTGGAACCTACATACATATAATGCAGTTATTTGCCACGAAAACGAGTTTATCGCTTTTTCATCTTTAATTAATGAAATTTATACATACATACAACATATTTGTGTATGTATAGTAGTTATACTCGTATGTTTTGGTAAGCCTTATAATTTTTTTTTACAAAACCATGTGATTGTGTGTATGGTTAGTACATAGTTATATTTGATACAACTTTTATATTTATAAAAAAAATAATTTATTGTGAAAAATGTCATTTTCAGTAGATTTTGTTTCTTAATTTTGCTTTCGTGTCAACAGCAAAGTTTTGGTAGAAACAATGTGTGAAATTGATTGTTTAACCAAATGTCCCAGTTAAATACTACATAAATTTCTCGTATGTTTTTTATTATAGAGAAATTACTTCACTGCGTTAGCAATTGCTTAAGTATATACATATGCATATGTAGGTATGTATGTGGGTTGGCATACATGCATAATGTATGACCGTAAATTGTACCGGGACTTTTTGGTTAGGAATATTCGAATAATTTCATTTTGTTTAAGTGAAATAGAAAATTATTTCTTATAAATTAACTTCACGTTTTACGTTTTCGCTTATTTCCTCACATTTACATATATATATATATATGCTAAATATATATACATATATATATATATATATATGGCATTTAAAAAAAATATTTATATTTGTTAACTTCTATCCTGCTTTGCACACTCAGTTTCTTTTGTTTGTATAATTTGACTTTGGCTTCGATACTAACAACTTTCAGCAGTTACATTTTTTAACATTTACTAAAAGCAATTTCAATATTCTATTTCTTCTCAATATTAAAATTCGAATACGAAGTCTCTTGCAGACTTTCGTGTTACTTCGGTAGGAATACGAGCAGCAGAATAAAGCACAAAGTGAATGAAAATCGCGACAAATTGTACACCTTTTTTTACTTAAATATTCGTTTTTAAATTTTATGGACAAATATTTAATTCGAAGTGCTTTCATGTAAATGTAGAGTAATAGCATCGTTTTGTTTAGAATACAATAAAACTCCAAACTTAATGCTCAAACTATTGCAATTTCTTAAATATATCTACTTGAAGTTTAAAGTAAACATATTTATATTTCTGCTGGGAAATGAAAGAGCATTACACACAGCTTTACACATTTTTACAGAGTTTACGTGTACTTTTTTGACGTATTCCATGTTAAGTGTGCCTTCGGAAAAGTGTATGTAATATAATGTAGCGAAGTTTTTTGAAATATTTGAATTATATAATGTACATATATGTATATCTATGTTGTGAAGGAATAGTAATTTTGTTGTATGTCAAAAACGACCTGCATAAATTCCATAAAATGTATGTATACATGTTATTTGTTGCATGCAGTGGCTTATCTAGGGTTTGTGTTTGGCAGTGCAAGTGGTAGATTGACTCATAAAATAATATATGCAGCAAAAGTTAACTACAGAAAAAAATAAATATTTGAAAAAATTCAAAATTTTAACCCCAATAATGTAAAAAACCGAAACACTTTGTTTTATCTTTTAATTTAAAATGTGAAAACGAATTTTATGTACATGTCAATAGGAGTTCTAAAACAGTTTATTATTTATTTGTTTTCGATACTACCACAAAAGAAATTGTACCCAATAATTAGTAAAAATAACATTTACTTCTTCTACACTGCATATGAATTAAAACGTCAATGAAATACTGCTGCACACTAAACCTCGACGATGTTAGAGTTAACAAAAGAAGCCTCGTCTTTTCTTCGTAGTTAGTCTACATATTTTCAACTGCCTTCCCTAAATCGTTTTCATAAAATAAAAAAAGATTTTCTGTAGCTCAACAGTTATTCTAACATTCGAATATTCTTTACTATTATTTTTGTTTGTCATAAACATACATATTTACATGATCGTCGTTTGTACAAATATGTTTGCAATTATTGATTCAAGTGTAAACTTGTTTTATGTTTGTATGGATGAATGCGGCGCATTTTATGTTTCCTTTTTATACTGTAAAATTTTTTTTATGAATATGTAACTGGCTAGATCTGGCTGTTGCAATTCAATGTTTTTTGAATAATTAAATTAAAATTATATTAGATATTATCTTGTTAATGCGTGAATTTCAATATTTGCAAGTATTGATAATTGGAAATTGTTTCTCATTAGTTAATGTTGTCTTTTGTTCGAGAGAGAAAGAGAAAAAAAAAAAGAGAAATCAATTTAATTATTTGTGGCAAGGGCAGAAGTAAAATGAAATTGCATCGTTAATTTCAATGACATTTGTGTCTGATTCATGCAAATACCATTTTTGTAATTCTGCAGAATTTTACTCCTTATCTCTTATATGTTTTAATGCAATCCTGATCTTCCACCATAATGAGCTGTACTTAAGAAATCTATTCTAAAGTTAGTATAATTCACTTCTAGAAAAACAGTTATAAGAAACTGTTGAAAAAATATATATAAAAAAAAGATAATAATATATGTACTTCAATCGATGCAACGCGATATTTTCTTGTTGTTCAATAAGATTTTATGAATCTAATAACTTA
Source organism: Bactrocera minax (assembly GCA_021498325.1). Classification (NCBI taxonomy): domain Eukaryota; kingdom Metazoa; phylum Arthropoda; class Insecta; order Diptera; family Tephritidae; genus Bactrocera; species Bactrocera minax. Next base: position 1,076,523 of record JAKEEE010000002.1, read on the forward strand.
AAAACGAACTGAATTGCATAGTAGATAATCTGCGAAATTTCTCTTTTTAAGAGATTTTAATGATTAAATCGAAAATGTGTTATAAAAAAGTTTTATAGGGTCACATATTTGCGTACGAAATTCAGCTAATATTTTTTTATTTAATTTCATTTTATGCCGTTTTAAAAAGTTCAGCGTTTAAATTGTTGTTTCATAGTTACTGACTACTTTCTTTTAGTTGCTCGCTATTTTTATGTCTTTCTTTAGAAACCGGAACTGGGAATTTCGTAGATACAAAATAATACAGATAATTTAAAAAATGCTCTTTGAATAATTTAGGTACATTTTAAATGCTTAAAATAATATTTATTACAGCTGCATCATAGCGCAGTGTATGAAAGCCAATTCATTTTTTTTTCCAAATGTTGATAACTAAGAATTCTCTAACACTATTATACGAAAACAAAAAATTCATATGCATTAAAATAATTCATATGGTAAATTTTATGGGAAATAAATTTTTACGGTTTCTATGTAAGATGATAATTATTCACTGCCTATAAGTCAGTCATACGTAATTATTCAAGATTAGCCAATTTTGTAGCGTAGCCGTTTACACCTGAAGGCTGATGACGGTGCTGCTGCGTATATAATAATTTATAATATAATTAATAACGGCTACTCCAATAATTTCTTACAATAGAATAATGTTAATGTTATGTTTCTTAAAGCAGATTTAAAATTATTTTGAAAAAGAAAAGTATGTTTCACCGGGAATACTTTTTTTTAATAAACGTATATATGCATGTAAGTACATACACAAACATATGTATTATTTTGCTACACATTTGTTACCATTTTCAATAGTTTCTTTCTTTGCAATGTGTTTTTTATAGTTTCAATTATCGTTTGATTGCCCTTAGGCTATGCCGGCTATATATATTTAATGTATACCTTGAACAGTTACCGTTTATCGATTGTTATTATTTATGAATGTTTTTTTTTTTTTTTTTATGTAGTATCAATAAGTAAATATTTGTAAGTAAGTCGATAAAATTGAAGAAATGTATGTATATGTTATATGCTCGCTAAGCGCACTGCAATAATTCATACGTCTGATGCACTTACGCTCTTTGTTGTTGTTGCTGTTGTTGCTGCTGCTGTTGTTGTTGCAATACGTCAGCAGTGGGGGCTGGTGCTACACCGGCGGCAAACTGATGTGGATGTGGATAGTATGCTGTTGGTGGCAAACCGCTATATGGATTGGCAGCAGCGGCAGCAGCAGCAGCAGCCAAAACACCACTAGTATCATACATATAAGCAGCCGCAGTATTGGCAGCTGCAGTAGGAGGCGATTGTGCTGGTGCAGCATACAAAGCTGCAGCCGGTGGTGTCGACACATTGCTGGGATACTCACCGCCCAATTGACCACCGGCAGCAGCCACTGCAGCTGCAATATTTGCAGCAACATTTACTTGCTGTTGGTGTTGCTGCTGTTGCTGTTGTTGAATTGTGGCACCGTTGATAACACCGTTATGGGGTTGATGCTCCACACCACCACCACCACCACCAGCGCCGCCATTAGCAACTACATTCTGCTGTTTGTCGTAGTGTTGTTGATTATATTCGCGTTTTTGATATTGCTGGAAACGTGGTACATTACCATTTTGCTGTGGAATGAATTGCTGACTACGTGGTCGATACTGCTGTTGTGGTACGTAACCATTATTTTGTTGCATATGTGGCGGCATGTAGCCCATCATAGGACGTGGACCGCCTGCATTAAATGGTGCACGTGGGCGATATGTGCGACCACCATTGGCATCGGGATTGTTGTATTGGCCACCAGCGCCACTACTAACCACACCGGAGCGATTGTTCCAGCTACCACCAGCACCACCACTGCCAACACCGTTATGTGGCTGATACATACTGTTATTTTGTTGCTGATAATGATTCTGCTTCGGAGCATATGCACCGTTAGCGTTGTTGCCAGCTTGATAATTCAAAGGATTGCTGCGCTGTTGATGAGTTGGCTGTTGTTGCCAGCGACGATTATTATTTCCACGGCCATTACCATTGCCACCAGATGAGCGTGCCAAATCTAACAGTTCCTGAGGTGGGACCTGACCGGCCTCCTCCAACACAGAAATCAAATCACGTGCCTGTTTGCCATTGTCCGGGGTAAAGAATGTATATGCAGTTCCCAATTGCTGACAACGACCAGTGCGTCCAATGCGATGAACATAATTTTCCGACGAATTCGGGTAATCATAATTGATAACATACTGTAAATCCTCGACATCTAGACCACGAGAAGCGACATCAGTGGCAATCAAAATATTTGATTTTCCATTGCGAAAATCTTTTAGCACTGAATCGCGTTCAGGTTGCGACTTGTCGCCATGTATAGAGGTGGCGGTGTAACCTTCGTTGCGAATAATTTGCAAGATTTCCTCGACCTAAAATATTTTTGAATTACTATTGTTGTATATTCTTTTATGGATTAAATGTTATTTTCAGATAAAAAAAAATCTTTTAGTTCGACAATAATATAAACGTGGCAGTTCTTGTTTTTATTGTATTCAGTACAACTTTAAAGTTTTAATTTAATTTAACCTTTTTCTTGTTCTTATTTTATTTAGAATACAAAAAATTTCTCATCACTTACCTTGATTTTAGTTTCGACAAAAATAATAATCTTGTTATTATTGTTTGCAGCATTGTTGGTTGTTGGTGCAATTTCTTGCAGTAATTTGACAATGCGTTGGGGTTTCTCTAATTCTTGACAAATTTCCACAATTTGACATATATTGTGATTAGCCGAGAGGTTCATTGAACCAATATTGATGGAAATGTAATCTTTTAAGAAATCTCCGGCAAGTGCCTGTACTTCTTTAGGCCAAGTTGCCGACCACATTACTACCTGACGATCAGGACGAATTTGTTCTATTATTTTACGAATTTGTGGTTCGAAACCCATATCCAGCATACGATCGGCTTCATCCAATACTAAGTAGGTGCAACGTTGCAAATTTGTGTTACGATTTTCCAAGAAATCTATCAGTCGTCCCGGAGTCGCAATAATGACTTCAACACCTCTTTCTAAATCACGCGCTTGGGGTATTTTTGATGAGCCTCCAAAAATACATGTATGACGGATCTCTGGTTTAGACAAGTGTCCGTAATCACGAACAACGGATTGAATTTGTTGGGCCAATTCACGGGTTGGTGCCAATACGAGAGCTATAGGTCCGTCTCCACGTTGCAGTGGTGGTTGATTTGCAATATGTACCATTGCAGGCAACATATATGCCAAAGTTTTTCCAGAGCCCGTTTGTGCGATGCCAACCAAGTCACGACCACTGAGTGCAATCGGCCATCCCTGTGCTTGAATTGCAGTAGGCTTTGCAAAGCCTTGACGCTTCATTTCTTCTATGGTGTATTCTGGTAGTGAGCTTTCCTCAAACGTAGACACTGGATGTGGAATACCATTACCGGATACAGTAATTTCTAATTTATTTCGCACATCGACGACTTGTTGTTCACTTCTATTCAGCGTGTTTTGGTGTGGTACATAGAAATTTTTCTTGAAAGGTTGTAGATTTTCCCAACGTGGTATCTGTAAATTACGTCCAGGATTTTTTGCCTTTTCGCGTTGTAATTCAGCTCTTTCTTCTTTGCTCAATAATCCTAAATTAATACCGCCATGATATCCGCCATTGTTTGGTTGATAACCACTGTTGGGTTTTTGATGGCGAGGTATGAAATTTGGATTTTTACCACGAGCTTGGAAACCACCAGGATTGGCAATGCCATTCCCATAAAAGCTGGGACCACCACTTGTCATCACTGAATTAGAATTGTTACCGCCACGGTAGGTACTTTGGGCACCACCATATAAACCTGAACCACCGCCATAGGGCATACCGGCGTTGTTGCCATTATTCATGGTGTTCCGCTGATAATGTGGACGTTCAGGACGTGGACCAGCCCCTGCACCACCACCACCTCCATAAAAACCATTCGAGTTGGCATGTGGGCTGCCGCCATTCACTGCATAACCACCTGCGTACATTTTATTTACTTTTTTGGCAAAGTTTAGTCGAAAAGTGGATTTATCTTTCACGACCTTTTTTCTTCAACTAATTGACTAAAAAGTCTGAATAAAAAATTGAATAAATGTCGCCTTTTCCACGTTGCTTCTATTATTTGAAAGAAACGAACGAAACGAAACATGAGAATTAGAATTTTTTAGTATATACATTTAGTGACGTTCAACTGACATTTCAATAAAGGTAGGCATGGTTAATTGTGTCAGTTTTTACTTTGAAGGATAGATCAGCAGACGGCAAAAACTTTTGACACATAAAAATAAAATCGGTACTTTTACAAATTATACAAACGTCATAAACTTGATGGATAAGATATATGTATATGTATATTTATGGATATAACCATTGTATGACCCTTAGATCTTTTTACTAATCTTGATGCAGTGATGTCGCAAAAACCGCATGCTTACCGTTCGTAAGATGGCAAGGGGGTCGACATTAAGTACATATGCAACTATGTGCATATATAATTTTTCTATACGTACCGACTTCGTAAAGGCACGCTAGCCGTCGTTGAGAAAATCAATAGTGCCTCGTTTATCGTGGCAAAAGGGAGAAAGCGCTTACTTAATATAATATAAAAAAAAAAAACAATATATAGGATACAATTTGAGTCCTACTTATATGTAAGACATTTGAATGGTTGACTTACCTAACTTTGTAGTTGAACACTATTTCACTGAAATAGTCCAATTTATATTTTCCGCTTCGATGCGAAGTTCTTTATTTCAGTTCTATTGCAATAAAACTATTCCAACTTTTTCGCAATCAATTAAGGCGGATGTAAAAATTATTCTGCTTTAGTTTTTTTGTCTGGTCGGATATCGCTACGGTCCTTACACCAGTAAATGTGTGTATGTTTCCTTTGAATACTTGAGAAGCCCGAAGAAAATTAAGATTTTCCAATTTTCCTTTCACTTTGGTGCTTTGTTCGTCTACTGCGTATTTCACTTATTGTTACGAAAAAAGTAAATACTTTACGTTTTTCGAAGCATTAGTTAAATTTTCTGTTATACAATAAAAGTAAAATACTATTATTTTATTGTATTTTATTTTAACTAATTTAAATGTGCAGGAATAAGCGAAAACGACGTGATGGCAATTGGACGAGCAATTACCAGACTGTGACAAACGAATGAAGAAAGCCCGAACGAAGCAGCGAATATGATGGCGGCTGTGCGGGAAATTTTGATGCTGCTTGCAAATGGCGTCTGAAACGGGGTAATTCAAGTGAAATAAGAAAATGTTGCAACAATTCTACTCTGCTTATTGAATACTCTCAAGAATTTGTCAAACAATTGTGTGTTACAAAACACATTTATGACATTTTTGGTTTTAATTTTTGGAGGAGTTGATTTTATTAAATAAAGAAGACATTCTTAGCACCAAAGAAAAGCTTACACTAAAAGAAGAAAGAAAAGGAAATTAGTTGTCACCTGAACTTACAAGTCTAGAAAATTTGTAATACCTTATGACAAATTACTAAAATTGTAATAAGCAAAAATTTCTTAGTAAAGGATAACTTAAACAAAAGTGTTCTTATTTTTCATTGTCTAATAAGCATCGCTGCGTTAGATAATTTTTAAAGGGATATTTGAATACAGAAGGTGTTCAATATAACCTATTTCTTCTCAAACTTTGCAATAATTAAAACAACGAAACTACTAAGATATTTCTATTTTCACCAAAATCTTAACACTTAAGCGGAGCACTCACAACATACCTGTTTGACAAATCAGCTTGAGTTTGAGGCGATTTTTGTCGTGAGTGGGTATGTTGGCAAACGGATTGCAGGTTTGCGACAATTTTCAAAAACCAACAACCGATTTGTAAATGCATTTGTGATGAGTGGCATCGTTTGCAGACATTTGCTCAGTTGGTAGACATTTTTATAGCGTAAAAATCAGCGGGTGATAGAAATGGCAAGCATGAGCAAAAAATTTCTTGAAGAGTCCATATAGTTATTTGAAAATGAACCGGCCTTATGGCAATGTAAAAGTGACACTTATAAAAATAAATGCAAAAAAAAATAAGTCATGGAACAATTTGGTTTTGAAATATAAGTAAATTGATAAGGATGTGGCAATTGACGCAATGAAAAAGAAAGTGAATTGTTTACGCACTGGATATAGACGTGAATTGGTGAAGGTGCGCAAGAGCAAAACGTCTGGAGCAGGTGCTGAGGAAATATATGCACCAAATCTATGGTACTTCAATAAGTTGGAATTTCTGGGTGACCAAGGGATCCAAACAGATGGATTTTGTTCATTCAACGAATCTATCGATATTGAAAAAGTAAGTACATACTCGTAAATTATGTGAAGCATATAAACAATTATATTGAGAAAAATTGGAGTTATTACAAAAATTGATGGAGCTTATACAAATTTATTCTGCTAAGGCACTGCACCAAGACTGCTAAAGTAATTATAAAATTTTTCCCGAATATGTTTGGCGTTTTTGGAAGAGTTTGTGCACTTTGTCGGCTGCAAATCTGTCAAATAGTCATTTGCAGTAATCCCAGTATCCACATTGTTGGAGTTTCTCAAATAAATTGACTAATTTTTTACTTTTAAATAATTGTGTAAATAGCAACAGGCAGTTGCAATTAATGTAGGTTTTTCTGGACTCAACATTATATTGGCGTGAAATATTCAAAAATGGCTGGCTAAAATGCCAAATTCTACAATGTGTCGAACTCTAGAAAGTCGATAGTTAAAGGTTTGGTGCTCGATCGATATATTAGAGCGACAGTACGGTTTCATTCGATTTTTCAAGAGAGGAAATGTATCATCCCCTACGAACACGAATGGAAATATATCTTTGGACAGATGCAGTTTTTCCGGCTCAGGTAAACCAAGAAGCCCTTCATCATAAAAATACTTCAACTTGGATTGCATCGAAAACACCTGCATGTGATGCTCTGACATTTGTTCCCATTTTCACTGACATGAATTCGTAGTTTGCATTGACCACCGCCATCATCACAATACCAAAACTTTATTAGTTAGCTTAATTAGCTTATAATTAAAATAGAAAGACCCAGATTTTGGCGGTTTCTTAATATCTACATGCTTGCCGCCAATGCAATTGTTAAAATTCCACTTTTTCTCAAAATCATCAGAAATTACTTTCCATTCTTCTGCATTGTTTGGAATCTGAAATATTAAAAGAAATTTATCATAATCTTTCAGCCTTCTCATTCAAAAAAACCAAAATATGATGACTCGGAATTTTTGGAAAAAGCTGTTGCATATTTGAAGAAAATGAATAAACCGTCGAAAAGGGATGAAGCAGACGCTTTTGCAGAAGGATGGTACATGTAATACCGTAAAATGAACGAACAAAAAATTTTTGCGAAGCGCAAAGTTGACGACGCTCTAATGCATGATCAGCTGAATCACCTTTCTTTTTCGAGCAGCCTTAACCTTGGAATACAGCAATTCAGGTATCCTGTTGTTCAAACATTTGCAAACTCAACCCCAACTAGCGATTTGAGCTTTTCGTCTTCACCAATTAGATAGCAAATGCTTCCATCCCAGGAACTTTTTCCAAAAGAACAATCTGTCAGAGTTTTTTCCCAGGAAAATAAAAGAAGAGAGAATAGGAAATTAGTTCTCACCTGAACTTACAGGTCTTGAAAATTTGTAATACCTTATGGCAAATTACTAAAATTGTAATAAGCAAAAATTTCTTAGTAAAGGATTACTCAAGCAAAAGTTTTCTTATTTTTCATTGTCTAATAAGCATCGCTGCAATATCACCTTTTTCTTCTCAAACTTTCCCAATAATTACAAGTTCTATAAAGTAAATAAAATTTATATAGTTAAAAATAAAATAAATAATAAGTCAGGACTAAGACTGTCATGAATAGACTATAATTGAATGGGTGTATTAATAGAAATATCAAGAGGCGACTACATAAACATTTCTATTTTCAACAAAATCTTAACACTCAACGGCAACTGATATTTGAAGTTCGTCAATTCGATTAAAATTATATTTCGCTTTTGCAGCTACCTGCAAATTTCTTTATATTGAGTAATAATGAAAATATATATGTTTAAAATATTAGATTATGCAGCAATATCAGCAAAGGAAGTCGAAACAAAACCAAAATTGTGACGGTATAGTGTTAATACATTTATATAAGTTTATATCATTTGTATTAATTCAAATAAACGTAGCATCTTATATATGCATGTACCTGCGTTATACACCACGTTATACAGAGCAGGATTTTGTATATTTATTAACATTAAATTAATAGTATGCAATAAACTAAGCTTGTGTTTCATTTGTCGATGAAGGTTCTTTCAACTTGATTTTACTTTCGAAATTTTCAAATTCTTTTTCTGCGATTTTATCCACTTGATCAAAAACTTGCTCAACAGACACTACTTCGGGTATGTAGAATTGCAACATATTTTGTACGCCATTTTTAAGTGTAACAATAGAGCTTGGACAGGAAGAACATGACCCTTGCATCTTCAACTTAACTACACCATCTTCATAACCCATATATATGATATCTCCTCCATCTTCTTGTACAGTGGGTCTGATGCGACTGTCAAGAAGTTCTTTAATCATCATAACCACATCGTCGTCGTCATCATCGATTTGTGTATCTGAATTTGGTTTAGCTTCGTTCAGGATTGGTAGACCGCTGGCGAAAAAGTCCATTATTACGGCAAAAACTTCTGGCTTAATAATGAGCCAATCCGTTTCTTCTTCTTTAGATATTGTTATGAAATCTGCACCGAAGAATACTGCACGTACCCCCTCGATACGAAAGAGAAGCTTCGCTAATATGCAAAACGAAGATTATTTAGTTAACGTGCTATTATAAAAAATAACAAAAATTACCTAAGGGACTATGATACGCTGCAGACACACTTGGAAAGTCGTATGTATTACCTTTTCCCAGTACGTCTGTCCCGGGGAGAAATTTTAGACTGTCAGGGTTAGGAGTGTCTTGTGTCTGTATAAACATATTGCGGCGGTATTGGTAAAGCGGAAGGGAAACTTTATTATCCAACAGCCTCTGATTTGTAGGAATTGCTCCACAATGTTGAAACGATGACAAATTATGCGATGGATGTAAGCAACTTAGAATTTATTATATTTAAAACATTTTGTCAGCATTGTAGTTTAATGATTTACTCACATGTTAAATAAACGATTGTTACTGCGTAAACACATCAATGTATTTCGAAAGGAGCGTAAAATTAAACGAGACATTTTTAATTTATTATTACGGATTCGCAAAACTTCTTATATCGACCACAATAGAATCAAAATAATGATCAGCTGATAATGTTATGATTTAAGCTATTGTGAATGATTGCCGTATACTAGCAAAGTTACCAACATCATTTGTCTTGTTTCTGTGTATATGGCATGTGTTGGTTGTTGCACAGACAAACTAGAGGTACAACTCTACAAGCCAACTATTTGTTATCCTACGTTAATTACCCGAGGGCGCTACTAGAGAGTTCTGTTAAGATTTTTATGAGTTTCTTGAAATCGAGTTGACAAAACTAATTAAAACTCTTGTGTACATGTGATACTTCATCCCTCTCTTACTCACAGCTTTGAGAATTTGGTAATGTTTCTATATATATCTTGCGCAATTTGGGTAGTGCTGATAGTGAATTCACCGGTGACATAACTGAGACAGTCTCAGTAGAAAGCGATTAGTCTTACCGTATAAATCTGGTAGTACTAAAACGTCATAATTTCATGAGATACATCAGATATGACGTAAACACTTTCCTGAAAATAAATGAACTAAAAATGAACTAAAACAATTTAATAATTTATTAGCAAATAATACTCACATTCCAACAAAAGCACTCCATTTGGGAAAAAGCAGGATCACAAAAGCTTAAATTACCTATCGGATACGTAGTGCACCAACATTAGTATAAACGGAACTTAAAAGAAAGTTAAAGCCTTCAAGACTGTTACCAAGATTCGTTTTGCTTTATAACACTTTGGACAGATTTAATATATTTTGACACGGAAGTAAATCACAAATTAGCAGCCAACAATCACTTTATAATATTTTCAAATACTCATTCACACTAAGAAATTATTTTATATTTTATTCTCAACTTTATTATTATCCATTGCTATTTTCAACAGAATAAACAGATAAATAACAGATTTTGATGTCGTCATCAAAATTCAAAATTTGGAAATAAGTTTACCGCATCGTCATTTTACCACAAATAGTCTTGTTTAGTTCAAACATGAAATTTTGTTGTGTCTTTCACATTTCATATCGCGCCATATTATTTTATCGCTTTCTCGACAAGGACTGAACGAAAGAGCGTAAATGTACGTGTGAAGTCAGCTCGCACAATTATGCTATGAAATGCCGACCAAAGTTTTAGATCAATTCCCGCAATAGCCGGTTCTACGGTACCGGAATTGACCCGGATTTTCACATCCGCCTAAGGGCTGCTATTTCGGGTATCCAACCCTGTTTATAGCATCCCTGTGCATGTCGATGCCCGGTAAGACCACGACCCCGATAGTATTAATTAGAGGAGGGAGAGCGGTTAATGTTCACGGAATTTGGGAGTTTGGTCGGACTGAAGGGTTTAGGGATCAGATTAGTGTTTTCAAATTACTGGGTGTCCAAGGCAATTCTGTCCGTTTGGATTGGGGCGAATGATGAACGTTAGCGAGAATTTTGTGGATTTTAGAAAGTATGCTCTGTTTCTTCCTATGATATTCTGTGAAGAGTCCGTATAATACGCACAGTTTCTGCGGACTACAATTTTAATTTCAACATATATAATTTTACCAATGTTGACGTTGCTGGTGAAGTATTTAATGATGGGTCTGATGTCATCTACGGCCGGAAATTAACTCCCAGTGGTAGTACACAAGCACCACCATCACCAGGTAATCTCACTTCAGCGCAGAGAAGGAAAACGGAAAATGCTAGCCAGAGAAGAATTGCACGGAATTGGAAGAAGCGAATGAAAAGAACGCAGACAGAAGACGTTAAAGTAGGAAGCAAAATCAGTCTATTAGACGATTAGCTAATTAGATTAGGGTTCTTTAAAATAAATGTATGTGTTTTTTTTTAATTCTTAATAAATTCCTAAATAAAAGAAGTTTAGGGCAGCTAAATGACTGCTGATAACACTTCTCTCTTATTGGTTTTAATGTAAGCAAATATTAGACATAACAGAACAATTTCATCACGTATAAAATAGTAAAACTACAGTCGCCTCATATTTAATTATACCAATGAAGTTTGTTAGTTTTTTTGTTTCACGGTAATTTTGCTAATCAGTAAATCACCAATGTTTTTTCTCACCAAAATACATATAACTTTGCTAAGATATATGTTCTCGCATTGGAAATGTCGTCCTTTCAAGGCTTATCGTGATAAGTACTATTACCTGTGGGAGGAACAAGTTATGAAGAGATTTTTCCGTTCCACATTTACATCTTTTTTACATATTCTAATGAATCTAAAATTAAGTAAAATAGTCTTATTGTACGTAATTACATTTATTAAAATTCATAAAATATTAGATTTCAAAATTGTGGCAACATTCTAAGAAAATTATATTTTGATCTGACGGATGACGACATAAGACAATAGACAAAAGCTTGCAAGAAAAAAAAAACACTCACGGAACATCAAAATTTTAAAGAAATTTAGTTCAAGAAGAAAAAATTATAGTGGCTGCTTTTGTTAACATAAATTTTGACTGAACAACCTAGAATCAGCAAAAATACGATAAACTTGACCTGGAGTTAGTTCGATTCTTAACATATAAGTGTGAGTTAGCACATTTCTGAAATTTCGCGTAAGTTTAAACGGTCAAGTGAGTATAATTCGTGTAATCGACAACGATAATATTAAAAGTCACGCTTTTAATAAATAGTTTGTCGAGCAAGTTAGCTGAAAATAAAAAATATGGTGAAACTATTTGCACTGAGCATTTTTTACAAAGGTTCTGCGGAAGCTCGCTTATTAAAGTCTACGTACGATTTACAGTCATTTTCATTCTTTCAACGCAGTACAGTTCAAGAGTTCATGACGTATGTATTTATTAATTTTCATATTTTATGTATACCATCTCAACACTGTACAAATACTTTACTTTCAGTTTTGCATCAAAAACCATTGTGGAGCGTACACAACTCGCCATGCGACAGTCAGTTAAGCAAGAGGCATATATGTGTCATGTGTACGTACGAGCCGACAATTTAGCTGGAGTATTGATTGCTGACCATGAATATCCACAGCGTGTTGCCCATACTCTCATCACAAAAATCTTAGACGAGTTTAGTGCGAAAATTGGTCCGGACTGTTGGGAAACGGGGTCTGATTCAACTATTGATTTCAGTACATTGCCTGCATATTTAGCAAAATATCAGGACCCAAAAGAGGCAGATGCGTTGACCAAAATGCAAAACGATTTAGATGAAACTAAGATTATACTAAAGAATACAATTGAAGCAGTGCTTGAGCGTGGCGAAAAATTAGATGACATGGTAATTAAATCAGAAAATCTTTCAATGCAAAGTAAAGCATTTTACAAAACAGCCAAAAAGACAAATTCTTGTTGCAATTTTAGTTAAGCGCTTTAGATTAGCTGAAATACATACATACAAATACGAATTTCGCGAGGAAAAGCTGATTTTTTTTATATATTCTCTTTGAAAACGTCTGTATACTCGTTATTATTTTATCTATAAATGCTTAGAACGTTGCTTTTTGTTGAAACTCTATAATAATTATAGAATGTATTAAGGATAAATTATTTAAAGAGGCATGAGCTAAAACGAAATTGCGTTTGCGAAATATAAGAGAAAAGCGCATTAAAGTAAAAACAAATCAGAAATTCAACCCATTCCAAATCATTGAGTTTGATTTTATCAATTAATTTTTTGTCATGAAATATGAGGAGAAAGAAAGCGGAGAAAGGCGAACACTCTTGTGGGGACTGGCAATGAAAATGTTTAGGAGATTGTATAAACACTACTTGTTTACCTGCATATGATTGTTTTTATATTGCATGTTTTTTTTTTATAAGATACTTGATGAGATTTTAGGTAACCACATAAAATATTGGCATGCATGTATATACCGTTGATTAAATAAAATAGGCGGTAGCAAGTTGAATCACTTGTACTGAAAATACATGATTTCTTACAAAGGTTTTGAAAATTCGCGAAAGTATTTTATGAAACAGATATAAGTAATGATCCAAAAAAATTAAGGCAAGATTGGCTCCGAATTGCACAATTGCTAAACAACTATATATGTGACTTTTAAGCATCAGTAACACGCTAGTAGATAAGATAAATTGAGGCTGAATTTCCAGTTCACCGTAGTTGAGTTAGGCACCTTTTTAAACTGCAGTTATTTAAGGAATGCAATAAATGAATTGGCACATCCGGAAGTACCCTGAAAAATATGTAGTATTATCAACAAGGAAGACCAAATGCAGCAAAACTGAACTGCCTACTATTGCATTAAAATTTTATACGAACAAATGTAAAATTTATAAAAATATATGTACTTGATTACATTTTTGTTGAACTAGTGTTGCACGTTTTCGGAGGAAACATTTTCCTTAATTATTTGTTTTATATCACTAAATGAAAGAATAATTAGGTATAGTAATTAAAAAAGTAACGAAATGGATTCTATCGAATTAAATTTAATTTTTGTAATTTTTGGAAAGTATTAAAAGCGAGTAAGTTATGCGGGTAAGCTAAAATTAAATTACTATATTCAATGAAATTGTAATATTCTTTGTGTCTCATGTACGTAATAAACGAAGATAATTGAAGAAGAGTATATAAGAGGGTCTATAAGTGATAATTATTTATCATTACAAATATATTTGCGATTTTATAAGCAATACTGTTTTTAAATCATTTGCCTTTAGACTTTAAAAAATATACTTGCATATACATATTTGTTGATTCGCAGATATTTTAGTCTAAAGTTTTGATAAGTAAATTTACAAATATCCGTTTGGAAAAATAAATTCTTACATATATGCATCTATGTATGTACATATATAAATATGTATACATCATGTACGATATATACTACATATATTCATATACGAATAACCCAACCGATGAAAATCCAATATGAAATTATTACTATTGTGGCTTGAACTTATTGTTGCAAGTGTCAGCTATAAACAATACGCAAATACTTGTGTTCCTCTAAATGTTTCTCGTAAAAATAAAAAAATTTAAAATAAAAGATGCATCACAATTTCAATCTCTACTATGGTATATGGCATAAAGTAAACAAAATTAGCCAAACAGAAATTTTGTTTGTTAATTCTCAACATTTTCAAAGCATTTTGTGTTAGTTTAATTTGCGTTGTAGTTAAAATACTTTTATTCCATATAATGCTTGTTTAAAGTATTATATAAATACATATATACAATACCACAAATAAATCGAGTTTTTAATATAATACAACTTCCCAATGGCTCGTAGGTATCGCCGTAGGTTAAGCTCTCAGTATTTAAAAATCGGTCCAAATGCTCTAAAGCAAAGCAAAAAGACCGTTTCAATTCCACTGCGTCGCAAAAACTCTACTAAGGTTCATTTTGACGTTCTCCACAGTAGTTTCAGCTGTTTATGTGGACACTGCTCCAACTACACACATTCACACATATATATGTACATATATAAATTGCTCCGTAGTTGTAAACAACAATTGACAGTAGTAGTTTGACTTTGTTATATTGTTGACATATTTTAATTCTGTGTAAATGTTTACATACAAATAGTTCAATTACGAGAGATAGTGAGAAAGTCAATTGGAACAAGTAAAAAATTTTAAAATTATAACTAAGTACTTTAACTGTAAATATGACTTGTTGAAAGTAATTTTACTCGAGTAAATTGGTGAATATATAACTGCAAGTTACGGTACCTTGTTACATTAATCAAACATTAGTTACTTTTTAATTGACCTCAATATTAGTTAGATGCGTTTAGGTGGTTTTCAACTTTGTTTTGAAAAATGTTTGCGTAAATTAATACAGTGTGCGTCAAATAAGAAAACCTGTTTGCTGTGGCAACTTTAGGCAACTCAATGTGTCTCGCGATTTTGGTGAGATACGAGGAACGAGATACAGTGGAATAGAGCTGGCAGAACAGATAGACGATTCGATATTTCGCAGAATGATTGACGAGACCCCTGACCAAAATTTTTATAAACCACTCCAGTGTGTTAAGTATCAAGAATGCCAGCTTTGGTCTCATAAATGGTATAAGCTAGCAGTTGACCTACTCTAACTATACCTTTCGGCTATCTTCCCAATTCTCAATTGTGTCGATTGTGTCACTTTCTCCGCTGGTCGCTACATGTCAGAATCGTCTTAATTTGCCAAGAAACTGCTTTAAGGCTCTCAATTCGGATAATCGACAACTGGTAAATCATAATAAATAAACAATATAAAGCATTAATACTCTCCTATACTGCGAGCAAGCATATAATCGACTGTAGATCAAATTCGGTGATCTCGCTTCGTCAGAACTCCCTGAGCTATTTCAGTTGAAAAGTGGAGGGGAAACGCAGCAGTATCATTATTTTATTGTAAAAATACCAAATTCTTCAAGAGGAAAATGTCTCACTAAAGATCTCAATTTTCCATGGATTATTCTTACAAAACCCGAAATATACTCCACTGGTCTCTCTTTCTGGTTGTACCGAAAAAAAAACATTCCCCAAATAATTTTGATTAAGGCCGGGTCCGTTCCGGTTACGCAGATCCATGTCGTTATTCAATATTCAACATGTCGAAAGCGTTCAGCACGGTTAGTTCTGCAAAGCTAAAGTGACATTCCATTTATCACTAACCAACAGCTTTTAGAGAAAAGGCAAAATGCTGCTGTCAAAACACCGCATCACTGATGCTGATAGGTTATTATCTGAATATCTACATACCCTCTGTCAAAGGTTATAAAAATACAAAGATTGTATCCTTTAACGAGATATTATCCTTTAATTAGAAATTACACTTAATCAGTATCCCTCCTATTAATGATGAGATTTGGGTCAGAATACCACCATTTATTGACAAAGAACTTTTATGGACTTATGAGAAACAAGTAGCTCTTGCACAATCGTCAACATGTCATTCTAGCAGATTAAACTCATACTGTACCAGAATCAATCCCAACACATACATTTAGTAATCTTAAAGCAGCGCATCTCAACACGACTCAAATAACTACCTCTTTACATGTCCCTAAAACGGCTAAACAGGATTAAAATTTTGCGTTTGAATGTGTTCGTGATTCGTGAATGCTTGTACGGTTAGAAACGGTATATAGTTTTCTAAGATCTTGTGTGGTATACAATGCATGTGTCATATGTATCTTTAATAATTTTTGTATAGATGATTTAGTTTATGTATACATATACTTAGATAAATAGGAGAAACCATGTCGCATTTTGTCGAATATACTGAGTCAATGTGGCGTGGCATGAATATGCGAGACCTGAAGGTTGACGAAGCCTATTTGGTGGTAAAATCTCATTACAATCAACCAGCTTATCTTTACAGTCGATCCGAAGAATGTTACACAGTAAGTAAAAATTACAAAAAAAAAAACGACAAATATAATGCATACATATGTACATGAACAAGTACATAAATACGTATGTACAAATGTAAAGTTGAAATTCATAAAGCTTCTTGTTTTACTTCCAGTGCCCCTTTACCTTTGTGAAATCAATGCAGAATTTTACATTCAAATTAAATGTGGCGCGTGGTTGGGAATTTAAAGTGTATGACAAAGGAATGGATGCCCTGACCGCTAATGAAGCGTAAATCGTTTATTTTTTTTATGAAAAAAGTGATATCACAACAGCTTTATTTCCCCAGGCAATGCAATGACACGATCTGTAACAGTATGTGCGAATTGTATGCGTCCGCAACAAAGTTGCAAGAATTTGGAGTTTACAATTTTACGCTGCATAGAAATCGTAGCTGCGAGCTGATAACAGACAAAGCGGGCGTTGATGTCTATTTGTGTACGTAATAATAGTTATTATTCATCATAACAAATAAGAATATTATAAAATCCATTCTTCGGCTTATTCTTTAGCGTTCGTTTCGGTGTTTCTCCTAGTCACCTTGGCTTTGGCAGCGATACGAATTGCTTGGTGCGGTTGGCGTTCGTATACATTTAGTCCGGAGGCGGCAACTGCAGCCGAAATCAATGATGCGGTTACGCCTGCGCAGCCGAGCAAACGAATGCGCAGTTTGGATGCTTTTAGGGGGTAAAATAAATCAAGAAGTAAAAAATTGGTGTTATTTTGTTAACCTTTTCGATTTCACCGTCTTAGCCTGGCAATTGTTTTGATGATCTTCGTTAATAGTGGTGGCGGTGGTTATTGGTGGATCGAACATGCACCTTGGAATGGTCTACATTTGGCGGATGTTGTCTTCCCCTCATTCTTGTGGATTATGGGTGTTTGTATACCGATTTCGGTGAAGTCACAAGTGGCACACGGCACGCCAAAAGCGAGAATATGCCGACGTATTGTTTGGGTAAGATTATACTGTAGTTTAATGATAATAACAAGTAACAGATAATATCTCTATCTATAAAATCTGTATCTATGTATAGATGAAAATAAATTTAACATATTATCACTATTAAAATGCCATCATTAAAAAAGAAATATTTCGATGACATCAACATGCGCACCTGTCCCAGTAAATTGAGTTTAAAACACATAATTTTTTTAGGTTATGTAACAAAAGTATATTTATTATATATTTTATATAATAAATATAGTATATATATATATATATATATATATATATATGTAATAGTATATTTTTTAATTAAACAATTTTCAGCGTTCATTTAAATTATTTGCTATTGGCGTATGTCTAAATTCCGTCAATGGTCCACAATTGTCCAATTTACGCATAATGGGTGTACTGCAACGTTTTGCTGTAGCGTATCTAGTCTGTGGTTTGGTTCACACGTTATGCATTCAGAGGGAGTTTGCGATGCCACAGGTGGGTAGTCTTTCCATCTATGTACATATTTTATTTGTTTTCTTGTATTTGAATTGTATTATTGAACTTAGATCGCTTGGAAGCGCGCTTTGTGCGACATCATTTTGTTGAGAACTGAATTTTTGGTAATGTTCTCGCTCATTGCTATTTACTTGGGTTTAATATTCGGACTTCCGGTGCCAAATTGTCCTACGTAAGTTTACTCGAATAATACACAAACATTTTATATGGTTTAATTCTCTCAAATATTCCATATCATAAGCGGTTATCTGGGTCCTGGCGGCAAGCATTCACACGCACAATATCCCAACTGTACAGGTGGCGCTAATGGTTATGTGGATCGTTTAATTTTAGGTGATACGCACATTTATCAGCATCCCACCGCGAAATATATATACGGCGCACAGGCTTTCGATCCCGAAGGCGTCTTTGGTAACATGAAATTTTTACAATAAAAGAATTTTTTATTCCTAAAATATTTATATGCATTCTCTCAGGCTGCCTTTTAACTGTGGTGCAGGCATTCTTAGGCGTGCTCGCCGGTGTTATTATATTGGTTCATACCGGTTGGAGCGCACGCATTAAACGTTGGCTCTATTGGTCTCTTGCTTTGGTTCTGCTGGGTGGTGTGCTATGCTTTTTCGCTGTGGAAGATGGTCCCATACCAATTAATAAAAATCTTTGGTGTGTTTGAGAACGGAATTTTACTCCTAGTAATAATAAACTTGATAATATTTTCTACTGTAGGTCTCTTTCTTTTGTCTTGGTCACATCTGCTTTGGCTTTCTTCATGCTCAGCGTACTCTACTTTGTTATTGACGTTCGTCGCTGGTGGATGGGTTTTCCCTTTGTGGAGTCTGGCCTGAATGCAATTATCATGTATGTGGGTCATACCGTTATGCACAAAATGTTGCCATGGCATTGGCGCATTGGACCGATGAACACCCATTTCGTGCTTTTGCTGGAATCCATTTGGAACACATTACTTTGGGTGGCGATCGCACTTTACTTAAATTCGATTAAGTTTTATTATAGTTTATAAAAATACAAAATCTGAAGAATTTGTGAAATATCAAATGATAAATGATACGAATTTTATAAAATTGTAAATATGTGTGTAAATATATACATTTTTATAGTACTTTATATATTCATGTTTGAAACCGAACCATATTGTTTGTTATTTTAATAAATGTAAATAAATATATGTAATAATTTTTACACAAAAATGTTTTTTGGAATTTTGTGAACTAGATATTTGATTTGTGAGGCGGAAACGGTTACAGAGGGTGTGAAATTGGCATTATGTTTGCAGGCGGGGAGTCTTTGAATGCATATGATACATGTATTTTTTCCGTATGGATCATTCTAGCAGCGATTTGATCTGTAATTTTTCAGATCCAAATGTAGCAGTGCTCTCTTTGATTATGCCTTAAAGTTTCAATGTATGTTAAAGCATCTATTTCGGTAGGCTCAGTTGCCTTTTTCCGAGGTGTTCTCTATTCACAAACTTCTTTGTATGAAATATGATTTTAGGCAGAGTGACTCTTTGCAATTTTTTTCGATCCCTGTCCCACTAATGTCAGCAAGTTTTTCTAATGGCGGTCGGTTTAAAAAATAAAAAACGAGACCTCATAGAATTTCATTATAAATATTCCGGGACCATTCATTTAATGGAAATCGAGGTATGTGACGCAAATAATATGATAAAGAATTTTGTATAACACGAATTATGGAATTCATTCATATTTAAATATAGTTTCAAATTGACAACAAGGACGCTGGCTTTCGAACTCCTGCTTCTCCTTAACCAATTTTTATAACCGCTACGCCGTAAGTTGTCTGCTGTGCAAATTTACTTACAGTTCATTTATATTCATTGCTTTCTTTCAGTTGATTTACCATTTTTACTGCTTAATATATCCTAGGGTTCGAGTTAAAAGGGCAGGCGACTGCCACGTATGCCTAGCATACTACATGGAATCTGATAGTTTGAATGTGTCCGGTTATTTGTTGGTCCTGATGATTTCAGTCAATTTGTATGCGCAACTTTCACTTCCGCCCTTTGGTTCTTTTGTTTGATTTTTTCATGCATGTGTATTTTAAGGTATGTCTATTCGAAAATGCTAGTTGTTTACTTCCTATACTATGCTATGACTGCTTGGGAAGAAGTAGGCTTATATCGTTTTTCAGCTGGTCTCCTTTTCTCGGTCATATATTCAATATATGTACATATGTATAGTCTGAGTTCTGTTATCTATAGTCTATCTATCTGTAGTCTATGGTTATTTCGAACATTACTCTGTGTAATGCCGTTCTCTGCCGAGAACTTTGTTATTGCATGTCGTTAGCAAGATCTCACTCAATGATCGATCATCAATAAATGATCAATCTAAAAGCTTTGTGAAAGTGGTTCTTATAACGCAGCGATTTTCAGACAGCAGCTGTGTTGAGCTTACTTCAGGTGCTTGATAAGGTACTCCTACTTTAGTACTGCATAAAATAATAATCAAAACGTTGGAATAGTGAAGCCGATTTTTTGGGGTGCTGGATCTCTTGCGTGTGTTCTGAAAAGTTTTGAATTCCCTGATTTCAATATCATAAGCTTGAATTCTTATCCAATTACCCAACATGCTTTTTCCACAAATAGTAAACATTACAGTTTAATTTTATCTATTGAAACTCTGCCATTGAGCTAATGGAAAATGTGCGGCATACAATATTGTTTGTGGCTTGCATGATTGATTACTTTGGTTGCCTGCAGCTGATTTTCCGAACTTTGCCAATACAACGTGACGGAAAATTTAAATCACTCATCATCCCCACGCAATGGTTTGGCGCAAAGTTTTTCCTTTGATTTTGGTCCCAAAGCTCGGTCTTACTTCATCTTGCCTTCAGCAATTTTATTTTAATGTACTGGAACGCGTAGCGAGTGGCGGATGCCGAGTGTGGATGGGTGGCCTCCTTTGAACGTGTTTGTATGCGCATGTGTTTGGTCTGTCTCGTCTTTTGGAGCACTGAAATCGCGAGGATGTTCCAAGTGTGAAAATTACTTTTACCATGAAAGTGAATTTGCTGTGCTGTTTGTGAATCCTGCCTTGAATATTGATGACAATGTGTCGCCGCCGTCGGCAGGTTGGATGGTGAGTATAATTGTAGATTGTAGTCTTTGATTGTCTACGGGTTGCAGAGAGGATTTTGTAATTTTTACGATATAGTTTGGCATAAGTAAAATATTTGTAGAGTTTACCTAGAAACTACCGAAGATATGCTTATAACGGCAGTGAATATCTTTAATTCTAAAGTAATCCAAAAACAACACAAAATAAAAAAAAATTGTGTTATAATACTAAACCAAATGACTCAATACTCTTTTGTACCGATTAGTTGGTATAGTCATAGTATGGTATTCGCTCAATTCAAGTCATATTCGTTTTGAGTATGGGATATATAAAGAGTTTCATGCGAAAAATGTTAGAGAGCGAATTCATGAACTAAAAGGGGAAGTCGCTACGAAAAATTAGTAGAACCACGAATCATATAGATGGAGCATTAATTTTCTAGGAGTTTTCCAAGAAAACTCGACCTCTATAGTTATACATCGGTGTTAAAAGCATCAAGGCAGCTGGATTTAAACTCGAAGCTACTTTGTTTAAGGTATCTTGATGGACCTCATTAAACAAATCGAATTCGAAAATTCCTTTCACCTTCTTAAGCCTTAAGTGGCCAAGAACGTAGTCACAAGGTATTGAATTTTAGTAAAACTTATTTAATTGCACTAATTTTTTCATACAATTGCCATATGCATTCATGCAAATTATTTCTCAAACATTTGTCTATTGTTGCTTTAATTGCATTTATTAAATTTTTATTTACAAACAAGTGCATTTGATCTGCACTTTCGAATGAATTTTAATCATTGGCATATCCTATAGTCGAAGGTTATCAATTAATTTGTGGTCATATCGTATTGCTGCGGCTGTAAATATTTTTCGTACTATATATAACGGCATAAATGTACAGACTTAAATATAAATGTTATTGGTTGCAATTCAGGGAAAGTTGAGAATATTTGAGATTGAGCACACATACACAAATTTACAAGGAAGTGAGCAATCCAAATAAGGGATTTAATTGTTAGGTATACGCACACATATGTATACAGGGTGGATTTTTTAGAGGTCTAACATTTCTTTGAGGTATAGCTGTCAAATCAGCTGTCAAAGAAAAAACATGTTTCTTTTTGGAAAATTACTATACATCGGAACAACATTTAAGAATTGTCAAATTATAATTTAGAAAGTCGGGTTCTATGCGGTAAACTTACATTTATATTTGAGCTGTTGAATAATTTTCACCGATGTGGAACATTTCTGGCTCAACGGGTGCGTGAATAAGCAAAATTGCCGTATTTGAAGTGCCAACAATTCTTGGCGCTAGTTCTGCCAAACAAAAGTGACTATTTGGTGATGTTTGCATACCAAATGCATTATTGGTTCATAGAATTTTTTCTTGTTTTACTTTAAATAAGACTACTTTACCTCTAAAAAATAGCCTATAGCTTGCGAGCTAGCAGTTTTAACTGCAAGTATTTGTATACATTATATCTTCATACATTCTTCTACTAACCTAGTGTGAATTCAATTTCATTTTGGTTGCTTCCAAGCTTTGGCCACCTTAGCTTTGCATTTATGAATTTTCGAGTATTGAAAATATAAGTCTAATTAATTTATAATTACTCCAATTGAATCACAAGAAAATTGAAGAGTGATTAAATTAGTAAGGCATGGCTTGAATATTGCAATGAGTTGGCATCTTCGAGTAATGCACGTTGGAAAGTATATTAAAGTTGTATGGAAGTAGTACAGTCCAATTGTAATTACTTTTAAATAAAATAATTTAGTTTCTGTATTTCACTAATAAAAAAAAAATCCAAAAATAGAAGCATTTTCAATGTTTCTTTTGTTCAATGTTCAGTTTCAATTCAATTCATTCAATTCAATTTCATTTTCAATGTTCAATTGTACAATGTTTATATCATAATTAATATGCAGAATTTAAAATACTATTAAATAGTGAATGGAATCCGTCACTATTTTTAAGCAAGTTTATATCAGAATATTAAGATCAAGAATATATATATTTTAGCATAAAAATTATTAATAATATAATGATACGAAATTATATCTCTAAAATTTTTGTAATGCCACGATGAACTTTTGTCGTTTCTAAAACCATACCACCACATAGGTGTACAACAATAAAGGTTCAAAATGCGAGCAAGTGGTATACAGCCGGAAGCGTTTCCTCTCTCTGGCTGATACGAAAGCTGTATGTTAGGGCTCCAAAACATATGGAAATTAGGCTATCGTACTGTTCGCTGCGAGGGTGACCTTATATGGCATGTGAAACAAGCTAAAACCTAAAAAGAGCTCGAAGAGTTGTTTCAGTTTGGAGCATAGATACATAAGACAGAACCCTTAATACAACTGAATTATTCGAAACTAAAAATCCGGTAATAGCTTTGAAGAATGCCGTTGGAAGAGAGTCTTTTGTTGGATATGATTTGCTAACCGATACAGATCCCGGGCCGGCTGCTTTGGGATTGTATAACCAAATAGCTCTTTTGTAATGTAGTGTATATTTCAAATTGAGTGAAACTTGTGGAGTCTTACAGGCAGTCAATATGAGATGTT
This sequence comes from Bactrocera minax, assembly GCA_021498325.1. Lineage (NCBI taxonomy): Eukaryota > Metazoa > Arthropoda > Insecta > Diptera > Tephritidae > Bactrocera > Bactrocera minax. Next base: position 1,100,365 of record JAKEEE010000002.1, read on the forward strand.
GGGTTTAAGAGTCATACGAGGTTACCACCTCACAGTGCCTGTTCATTGCAACAGAGGACTTGGCAAGTTTTGAAAAAAGTACAAAATGAAATTTAGTTTTTGTGATTATGAAATTAAAGTCTATAGCTGCAATAAATGAGTTTTTGTTGGTAAAGAACTCTGGACTCCATTCTCAAGAATTAACGCTTACACTGTCCATATTTTACCGCAACACGCAGCAAGCTCAGGTTTTATAATCATGAAGAACATATCAAATATGCCTTTATGTTGCCATATATGGTATAATTCCTTAACTTACAGGTTCACAAAAAAAAAAAATAAAGATGATTTACTTATAACTTATCGGTTTAAACGATATGTTTCACAATAAAAGGAAACTCGATTGGTGTTGTGATACGATATTTTTTATTATAAATAGCATATATAATTGTATTATATTATTCAACAGAAATATTCTGAAGACGACATATGAAAGTTAATCCCTTTACGACGGAGATCATCATACAGCTTTCATTAAATTAAAATTTTTCATTTTCTATTTTCGTATCTATTTATAACCAGCTGTGCTGTACTTAAGTACGTGAATGCATACATGAAACTTTCTATAAATCAGAATGCATCATTGCACTCAGCACCCTTACAAACATATCTGCATGCATACATAAGCAAGTACCCCAAGTTTCCCAAGTGCAGCGCTTCAATGTAGAACACTACTCTATGTTGCACATGTATCATCAATAATCTTTAACAGTGACAACCACTCACAAAACACTGTGCTCTGTGTTAGTGGTAACAACAACATAAGCGAATATTACTAAACCGCCACATGCAAAATAAAGATAATACTAATACGCCAAAAAGTATGCTATAAATTTCATTGTTTTCACACATTGCGCTGAAGTATTGCACTGACGGCGATGACAAGAAAATACAAAAGGAAAACGTGAACAAATGACAATAACGTGACAGTTACATACATACCTACATACATTTATTGGAAATATATATAGTGGCAACTTTCTGTGACATGCTTGTGTATGCTCTGAGTATATATATACATATATACATATGTATATATACATACATATATGTTTATGTGTTGGGAGATGTATTCATTTTAATGTGTTTAAGCGTATAGTAACGCATTTGTAGTGTCTGTTTGTGCTTTGCTAGTTGTTCGTACAACAACAACGCTAAAATTCTCGGAGTCACAATCGCTTCACGCCCATCACAATTCACTTTTTTTACGGTATTCTGTCGCTTCTCTTTGCATACTTTATACCAAAGGGATGAACAGTTTTTTTAACACATGCCCTCCTCAAAAAAACACTCCTAGAAACACACACGCATTTACGCACTTGCAACATATACACTTGTCACTTTACAATATATGTATGTGTTTGTTTGTGTTGGTTTATTGCTTACGTCTAAGTGTTGTGGTTGTGGTAAAATAAAGTACTGCAATAAAATATAACAACAATATACTCAGCACCAACACCAGTGGTAATAGCAGCGCTTGCAATGAAGACATGTGGCGTGAGGCAACATATACATACGGACATCAAGTCCTACACTTTTTATGCTCTTCCTTCCCAATAATGTTTTTTTTATTGCTGTCGCACATATACACACACATGCACATATTAGCGATATGGTCTATTTGATTAGATGCTCTCGATGTCTATGGCGTATACGCAACACACCCATTTCACTCAACTCCATTTACATAGGCAAAAACACAAACACACAAACACTAGTCACTTTGTTGGGGTTTTGATGTTGAAAGCGAGAGTAGCGAAATGCTGTTGACATTTCAAGTGCTGCGTGTACGAATTTTACTTGGTATTTTCGCCCCCTCCCCTGGATGTTTTTCACATTGTTTTTATTGTTATTGCATATGAAGTAGACAACCGCTGTTGGCAATAGCGAAGAATTGCGGAAGTCATTGACAGCGTCAAGTGTTTAATAATGAAGAGAGTAATTTACAAGATGTTGTTAAATTATCTCAAAAAGTGATGGGAATTTATCTATATCTAAGTAAATAATTGACTTTGTAATAATAACTTATTATTAATTACGATTCTTAAAACTTATGCTAGGTGGCAATGTGGTATATATATTTTCTTATTTTTTGTTGCTTTTCGTTTCGTTTTTTTTTTTTGTTGCTTATGATTTCAGCTAGATAGCTAGATGTCTAAGCTAAGATGTCACGCTTAAAGATAGCAAAAAAGCTTCGAGTTGTAGTAATTGATAACTCTTCAAAAATAGAGGATCTTCACCGAGATTTTTAGGCACACTCTGTGCTAATTTATGATTGCTGTGTAAAGATCTGGTAGATTTAAACCGATACATATATATTTATATATACTCGTTTATTAGGACGAGAAAAACTTCTGCTTTCTGGAAAAATTCTACTTTGTTTTTGGTTTTTGACGAACTAATGAAATTCTGAAAATTATTTAGAAATTTGAGTGAATATTTAAGAAAATTTCGGATAAAAATGAAAAGCGGCAAAAGCGATTCCCGTGCTGCTTAATTGAAAAATTCTTCGAAAATTTTATAGGTTTATACCCCATTGGTAATTGCGAACTCTGTAAATGATTGACGTGAAGGTATACAGCCATTTTGTGTTTATATATTTTCGTAACTGACTTTGACCAGTGCGAGGTCTAGCACATTAATTTTAAAAAGGAAAGGGGACCTTAAACTCTATATATAAGTTTGAAATTTATTTTCAGAATTTTGACAGCGCTGTTTGTGGAAAGAGATTTACCTGGAAAGAAAAGAAAATAATATGATTTAATATAATACTATATCATACAATAAAAATTATCATTGCTTATAAAAATCTTTGTCTCTCTGCGTTTGTTATTTACTTATAGTTATTGACTTTCTTACGTCCTTTATGTGCTCAGTTTTTTACGCCATAATTTTTCTATATCCTCTAGGTAAATCTATGTCTTTATGAATGTTAAGAAGTGGGACGAACTATAAATAAGTGCCAGTATTATTATGAAAATATCAGCATAATAGCAATACTCATTTTATTGCTTATGCTTTCCTGTTTCTCTTCTTTTTTGCAACTACATCTATTCGCCTTTCAGCGGTTTGTATTTTACTATTTTCTTTTGTAGCTTCTTACTTGTGCCTTTATGCGTCGATTGTTTCGAAAATTCCACTAAGTCATTCTAGTCATTGCTTATACCCATGGGAGTTGCAATATATGACTATATTGCTGTTATTGTTATTATTATTATATTACTGTCATTGCGGCAAAGTAATGTTATTCGTATTTTTTCATTATCATATATTTTTTTTAATACTCTTATTCTTCTTACCGCTTTGCTTGAGCCCAATATTGATCTTAATTTTTTTTGCCCAACTGATTGATTTTGCGAAAATATAGTTAAAGTGGCTGTTAAAATAGTACCAAAAGCGATGCATGGAAAGGTACTTAAAGGTATTGGTTTGAAATAAAGGATCGACAGAGCGACACTTTAAATTACATATACAATGTCAAAAATCGAGAAATATTAAAAAATTTCTGGAATTTTTCTAATCTAATTTTTATTTGAAAAACACATCGCAATGTTTGATGTTGTCTTAGTGATACAATTATTGGAAAATATTTTTCTAAATTTGTATTGAATAAATAATATAGAGAGTGGATTAAATGTGTACAGGAATAATTAAAAAAAAGCTCGCTCCTATTTGAAAATTGCGCTTTAACGAAATTTTTAAAATAATTGAATTGTTACAAGAAGAGTATTAAAGTAAATTGATTTAAGAAAGGCTTCTGTCGGAGATATTTTTGAGTGGATCGCCAACTATTCGAACATTTCAATTCGATGATGAGATAAATAACAGAATGTTTATTAAGGATATCAAACTGAAAAGTGGTGGAAAAGCTTAGAGTTGAAAACACTTTTTTAAGGATTGTATCATTAAAATGGATTGATTGATATGAATTAAAGAAAGTTCATTATAAAATATACTTATCCACCTTATTTTATAAAAAGCACCGCGGAGCTCCTTTTAAGAAAAAAAAAAAAAACTGTTTCCGCCCGGGATCGAACCGGGGGCCTTCCGCGTGTTAGGCGGATGTGATAACCACTACACCACGGAAACAGACAAACTCTGTTTGACGCAGTGAGTACCTGTGACGCTGCGAACCTGTCTGCCTATCGGCAATTGAAATTGAATTTATAGAGAGAAAGTGACATACATACATACACACATATGTATTTATATGCTGGCATACCTAAAAAAATCTAAGCGTGCAACATAAACAAAATGAGCAGATTATATAGAAGAATAGAGCAATATTTGTTGTTTATGGATTTTTTGTTTTTCCATTATGCGTTTATATTTATATAAGCTTCATATGTATGTTTGTATTTGTGTCTTTTCAAATTTGACATTGCGGTTGCGATACTTTGTCACCGCCGGAGTTTACCTAATGTCTACTTGGCTGAGCTATTTTAAAATTTATCTGCTAATAAACTGTCTATCATCACTAGACTGTGTGGAGCTGTGGATATGCTCCAACTGTTCATTTACATAGATACATACATACACACATATATGTGTATAATTGTAGAACAAATTAGTGTGGCGCAAGTGCTCGTTTCTTAATGTCGCCTGTATATCAAAATAAGTCTCAAGTTTTCCATTATAATTGTTGGAGATGCCGAATGCCTTGTAAAAATAAAATAAAATTTGTCTGCGAAATACGAAACTTTCTATTTATAAAGCAGTTTGCGGCTTTGTCGCGTGTATGGCATCATTTATTCAATTTCTTCACTTAGTTACCCCATTTGCCTTAGGTAAATATGTACATCTGCACGTATCAGGTCTAGTACAAACGGTATGTTGAATGTCTAAATTATAAATTATGGTATTCCCTTTATCATAGGCGTGACGCTGCCCGATGCCTTGTCTTGATGGAAATGCCGACACTTCTTTAGTCGCTTAGTTAGTTTCTAAGTTGAGAACATTTCAAGAATTTGCATGATAGATACATTTTTACTATACTGTACTATACATATGTATAGCAATTTCCATAAACTTTTTAAAGGCGAAATTACTGTTAGCGCATCAGTTTTAATTACAAAAAATTAGCATTTGTTTGTTTGTTTTTGTTTGTGGTTTTGTTTAACTGCATGTCTTTTTAATGGGGTTTTCGGGTGTGAAAACGTGATAATAAATTGATGGCGAATGGAATTTCTGAAACGGAAATCTAAATATGCATATGTACAAACACATAATATATATGTCTATAATATGCTAAACTAATTGGCTCTAGGTAAACTAAGTCGTGATGAGTTTGGACAGGTTTTAGTTATTTGAAAATATTAGGCTACAAAACGATATATTCCGTAGTTATATTTATTTTATTAAGCTATTATATAATTATAGGTGTTTAAATATTTTTTATTTAATTTTATTTAATACGGGATCCCCCTGTTGACACGGAACTGGCTCAAATTAACTAGTTGCACTTCGAATTACCGGATGTCATAGAGAAATCTTTGTTCTGGTGTTAAATTTTTGGCAAGATAACGTAATATTTCCAACCATCAAGTTAATAGTTAGTCAATTTGTAGGTTTTTTTTCCAGGTAACTTCAAGACAACTCAAAACGTAATTCATCATTTTAAATCACAATATTAGTCCTAACAAAATCTTACGAGGCGGGTTTTGCCGAGTTCGAGAAAAAGTTTCTAACAAAAAGAGAAACAATATTAACAAATATAATAGTAATAACTTCTTGGAGACTTAAAAATTTTATACTAATTTAAGATTTCTTCGGTGAATTTAAGAAATAAGAAACGTTCATCTCAAAGATGTCAGACTAAGAAAAAGTATTTTAATTACAAAGTTCGACATGAATTCTTTATACGATTTATATCTTCAAACATACAAATTAATAGTTGTTTTTGAGCAATTGCTTTGCATACTTTGCAGGAAATTATCGATGTAATTTCTTTTGATTTTTGCTACACTACTTGCTACTATCTAACTAGCAAAATTTGGGTGTATATGTTTGTCTACTCTTTCAACTTGATACCGAGACATGTTTTCAAACGCAAGTGTTGTACCGCACGTATCGCCGAAAAATACGCGAATACTAACAACAATTTGTCAATTGGCGGTACTTTGGAATTGAGCTTGCTACGATTCTCTAATTTCTAATGTACGTGATTTACGAAGATAAATTACAAAATTTGTTACAAGTCATGCCTCAAAGCAATAATTTATTGCACACTTTTCGTGGAAATATTTAAATTTTAAACATTTCATTCAATTAATACTACATGTAATGGCGTTTTTGTTCACTTATATATAAAATTCGAGGGATTTACAAGGTGTCATATAATATATTCGCTAAAAAATTTATTATTTACTAAATTATTTACTTATTATTTTACAGACTAAATTTGGAAAACACTGGATGTGTTTTCTGGTACTTCAAAAGTTCCAAATCAATATTCAGTTTGATTGAGATTTGGCAATTAGATTGTGGTTAAAAGTTGCATATTTGTTTACGACGCAAAAAAGATTTCTATTTCTGTCTAGCGATTTTAATACTGAAAAAATCGTTTTTTCGATAAGTAATAAAATTGTGCTTGAAAGTCATCATATTTCACTAATAAGCTATTAGAGGCTTCCGAATTCAGCTAAATGTGTAACAGATATCGTAAAACTGATACTTGCCCACAAAAAATTATCGCTCAGCTAATTTACTCGTCCGGTTTGATCCGAGGGTTTATTTTCTCGTTCCCAAAGCTCCAGAAGTGGACTGAGTATTATAAAACGAAATAAGGTGATGAGTTAGCTGAGAAAACTAGGATTAAACATTCGTAAGCTTATAATGACTAAAGATTTGTTTGTAAGCATTCAAAGATTATAGAGCTGAAGCATATGAGTTAGCCTCGAGGTTCAATTTCGTTAAGTGCAGAAAAAAGTGCAAAGCATGAGGTGGCCAAGTAAGGCAAACAAATGACTTGAAAAACGATGAAAGTGACAGAGCGTTGAAAAAAAATACAAATAAAATAGAATTTGCCTGAAAATATTCCAATAATCAAACAAATAAAGAAAACACGCACAAAATTTCGCTGACTTTTTAAGATAGCGGAGAAATTTCAGATGTTTTTACTGCGCAAAAAAATTGTCTTACAAGTGTCTGAGTATTTTTAATTGTCTATATGTAGATGTTGTTTTGTTTGGTGTGTTGTTTTTTTTTTCTTTTTGTTTTGCAAGTTTTTTTCCATATCTTCCTTATACTATTTTTTCAACGCAATGATGATTTCTTAAGTGCTCATGGTCCACTGGATAGATCTGCTCATCCTATTGCCATGGTATTCTCTTTTTCATTTTAACCAACTTTTTTCCCATAAAAAGTGTATGAAAGCGGCGTCATCAAGTAGACAACGAATTCATAAAGTTGCGTTAAATACTTCAATAAACAAATAAAATTCAATTAAAATCAGCAATTCGTGCAAAATCCGTGTATGACAAAAAAATTAGCGGATAAAAATACAATTGAATACTTAATAAAGTACATTTACTTTACACAATTCCATAGCATGTGACTTATACTGTATGCGATCGGAAAATACGTCAATATTTGTAAACAAATGATTTTTAAAGATGCCAATGATAATGATATGTCAGTATGCCAAGCTCCGATACAAAACTCAAAAACAAAATTAAAAGAAAAAAGTAGAAAAGACGATATCAAGATTTGTCTGACAAAACTTGTTTACAAAATTTCTCCACACGAAGCATTTCGAAGAAAATGGTCACATATTTTGTCGGAATTACGGTGGTCGCAGTTATACTATTCTATTATGCAAATGTGTGATGCTTAGTAATACATTCGAGTTTATATGGCAAAAATGTTCGGTATAATAAGAAAGTTATTCACGAAAGACTAATCAATCTCCATCTTGATTCATGATTATGCGCGCTTTCAAACTTCAGATTAAGGATTTTACATTCCATGTTTAGCACACAAAGAATTCGTCTTTTTTTTCTAAAACTAGAGTATATACAGAAATTGATCACATGCGACCATTTCTATGCAAGTTTAAAGAGTTTGTATTCTACTTTATAAATGACTTTAGTTTTATACATGGACTTAAATTATACAGCGTGAATATACTCTGGTGTTCTTGAACGTTAATGCTCTGAGTCTCTTGATCCAGTTTTTAGGTTTTCCCACAGCTTAAGTTCCGCGGGATGCAGATATATGAAAATATTTTTTCGCAAGTTGTCTTGTGGACTGTCAGCCGGCAAGACGGGTTTTGGAAAATCGATTTCTCCGTTAATTCTTATTTCGATGGTATACAATATATTTGTAGAAAATTCAAATAAACATTTCAAATAAATCTGCAAATAAATAATTGAACCAAGCAAATATAATACATGCCCAAAAAAACATAGTTTTTAAATGCCTCAATGACAGGCAATAGCTAATAAAAAAAAAATAGCTAAATTCAATAATTGTTTACAACTCCATTCCCAATATTCCAATGAATATTTAATTTATTTGCAAATGAATCGCATAAAAGTACGCTAATGCTTTTGACCTCAATATGAAAATTTCGTTCAACGATTTTTAAAATTCAATTGGTTTATGAGAGCTGCGAATGTATAAATTAATTTTGTAATCGACTTCGATGCGTTAAGTGAAAGTTGGTTGCAAAACAGTGATGAATTGCTAACGCCTTAAGGTTTATCACTTTGTTTTGGCTATTTTTGGTTTTTGGCTATTTGAGCTCCTCATCCAAGCATAGCTCAGAGGCATAACAATGGTTTTTATGCAGGGGTTTCAAGGGGATAGGGGGCATCTTTGTATATCGAGTTTATTATGTTGAATCTGTAAATCACCTGCAGTTGTTAGAGAAAGTTGTTGTTCGAACTATTTATTCCCTTATTACACCTATATTGATAGTATATATTTTTATGCTATATCTCTTTCAGATCAGTTTAGGAACTATGCACATGAATTTTTAGGGGAAAGAAGAATCCGAAAATGAAATGTTCAGAGTCTTTATAAAATATAAATGAGACATCCCGTATTCCAAAATTAACTCCAGAATTGATTAAAAAAATATATGTAAATGTTAGCTCTGGGTAATCAGCTATTGGTAATTTTATTGCAGCTGTACTCCCGAATTGAAGACAATAAATGAACTAACTTAGAGACAAGGCATGCTTTCATATAAAAATCGGAGAGTAAACAACTTTAAAATAACGGTTTGCATTAAGTATGTTGCGTAACCCATTCTATGGGTTCTCGGTTAGAGTTGAGGTCAGTGCAAGGTTTAAAACGATAATGGAGGTTTTTCCAACACCAGGTACTTCTCGCAGACAATTGATATATATGACATGATAACTCTGGCATAAAAAGTTTCTCATGACACTCCATCATGTTTCCGGAGGCGATCTATTTGTGGGACAACATGAAAACGGACTACACAAATAAGAAGTGAAGTATATAATGGGATGAGTGAAATATTTCCACATTATATAGAGATAACTCTAGGGTGAACTTGATGACGAATCCTCAAGTCAATAACGGATTACATTAACAAGCTTTCGCCGTAAAAACTGTCAAGATGAGAGAGAGGCTTAAACGTATTAGTATCATGAAAAAAGTGCTGTAAAATTTAAATGGATGTAACAGGTTTACGTTGTATCGCAGAATTGAGTTTAAGATTTTGTGTTTAATAAACTCTGTGCTTAATTTGACATTTTTTCCTTCCTACACTCAAACAGTTTTTTTTTTATATCTATCTTCAAAAACTGAAAAAAGTAGTGTTTACGGTGAGTATAACTTCCAATAAACTCAAACTAGACTATTTTTACTTGACAGTAATAGTTAACGCCGATGAACGGTATATATTGCACAGCAAGTGTGTTTAAATATATTTTGGTCCACTGCATATTGAACTTGATTACAGGTTAATGCACCTCAGATAATCTACTTCAAATGCAAGTTCAATAAATTCTCATGTGACAATATGATCATAACTCCTGACTATTGTCGCGGCTGTAGAACTATTGCTAGTTAGTTGTTTCTGCCGTGGAATAGTGAACGTTCATAAAAAGAGTGCAGGAGGATTCCACATCAATTAAATATAAATACGCACTTTTCTTTCGATTTTGTACCGCGAATCAGACTTATCAGCTGCAGGCGATAATAGCAGCAGTACTTAATTGTATGCTAAGTAGTCATTATATCGCTTCTGTATGCGTGCGTGTGTGTGTAGGTGTAACAAGTGTCATATCAATATTTATTATTTCGTACCCTTACATTGCTACATACTCGTATCAGCCGACACTCATCTTTCTTTTCCGCCAGCACCATTTAATCATGCTTTAATATTTTCCATCATTGTTATTGTATCAATTAGATAGTTAACGGGACTTGATATTGTGACAGAGCTATCAGTATTCTGCAACATTGTCACTCTGTGCGAAATATGAAAGTAATCAGCGGTACGTAATTCACCGAGAACGATTGCTGGTGTGTTGGTGGCGCATCACACCAAAAGCATCATTAACAGCCACACCATCGCCACAGCGCTCCACAATCGCCGCCAGCAGCCGCTCATCATTGTCATCGTCGGCGTGTGATAATCACTATTCACTTTGAGACGGCATTAAAGCTGCGACTGACAGTAACAATCTATCAATAAAATTGCTTATTTGCCGCTTAGCAGCCCAGAGCGTTCGCATTACTCTTTGGTTTAACTGGTTTACCGTTTAGCCGCGTAACAGTTCGTTGTTCGCAGTTACATTACGAGCGAGTGCGCAGCAAAAAAAGGAGTAAAAGCATAAACGGCAGAATCGGCGCTTCCAGCTTCTGGATGTCGGCGCTATCACTGAGCTTCTACCTTTTCTGGCGTAGCTGAGATTCGAATTTATTTTCATTTTGCAGTCTCATCAGCCTATTTATATCAGTCTAGTGTGCATAGGTCAGCGTTGGATTCCTTGCTTGACTGGTTGATCGGTAACTGGTGTTGGTATATGTTTATTCCATTGCGTTTTTATGATCCTTTGTCTTGAATTTATAGACTTTTCCTCAGTTTTGTTGTATTCTTGTGCGTATTTCCGTCGCTTATTATCAGAAATAAGTGTTTTTTTCATTTAACCTACTTAAATTGGGTAGGTAACTAATAAATGCTCAATTAAATTATAAGACATACATATATATCTTGCAGATTTAATAGTATTAAAGTTATCGAATAAATGATGTTTTGCAATAGAAAAAGACACTAACTATAATAACTTAGTTTAAACACCCTGCTGAGCTCTTACAAGATGATTGAAGCTTTCGAAGTTTAGGCTTGTATTTGTTAGATTGAGGATCGTTAAACATTTTTCTATATAACACTTACTTAGAACCTTTTCAGCTTCAGCTTCAGCCTCAGTCTATCCTCCGAAAAAGCGACAATAGGGAAAATTAACTTTGGACAACTAAATGTAAATATTATTAACAAGTAAGAGAGGTCTAAGTTCGGGTGTAGCCGAACATTTTATAACCTCGCAATGTGCTGGCAATACTTCATATTAAAAAATGTTGTATAAGAATTCAACATTTGTCATTCGACGAAACCGTGAATGGATTACAATCATATTTGGCATTATATTAACTTTTACCTTAGGTTATATACTCATAAAGCTAATCTGACTAAGACAAATCATCATCTAGTCGTGATATTAGTGCTGTGGGTAGGTACATCGATTTCACTAATTTTTACCACCAAACTACAGTATACTCAAGATCATACGTTTTTGCTAAGACATCTTACATATTGACCGTTATACACGGAATAATACGTTTATAATAATCTCATATTAGGTATATGGGGGTTAGGGGAAGTACTATCCGATCTCATAAATTTTTGTACCAGAAGACATTATTACCAGAAAAAGATGTTATCTGAATTTTATTAAGCTATCTCGCAGATTGACTAAAATATACGGTCTAAAATAAACCGGAAGTCCGAAAATTCTTATTTTAGGTATATGTAAGCTAAAGGAAGTATTGAGCCGATTTTACTCATTTTCGACACAAGGGCACTTCACTAATTCATTCGTGGTGGTCCGCACCTTTGTTTACCTTTAACCTTTATCAACCTTTATCAATGTCCGATTTCGCCCATCTATACCAATACCAACCTTCTTATGGTGACAAAGAACACGTGTACCAAGTTTCATCAAGATAGTTATATTTTTACTCAAGTTATCGCTTGCATGGACGGACGGATGGACAACCGTTAGGTGAACAAAACTAATATACTCTGTTGCAACATATTGCGAGAGTATAAATATGTTTTCAACTCGATATATACTAGGTATATTCCCAATATAATAATCGCTGACTATATCGGGAAACACCCACAAAGCGCCCGTAGGATATGAGACTATTATAGTTGTAAGAGCTTAAGTTCATCCAAACATAATGGATATCGGTGTTTATTTAAACTTCATGAGGTTTGCCCAAGATTAAGGTAAGTAGTGTTCGTTTAAGACAGCCCAATGCTAAAGTTTGCGATAAAGCGACAAGTAGGCGAAAAAAAGTTTGACGAAAATTACGTTGAATAGCTGAGGTTTCGATTAAAGTAGGAGACAATTACAAGTAGACGTTCTGAAATCGAAGTATATGTATACATAATGCAATTATATGGCGAAAAGTAGCTAAAGCCAAGAAAGTTTATAGGTTATGTGGGTGTGAGGTGCGAAAGAAAATTCAAGTCGTCGGTAAAGTCAAGTAGTTGTAAATTAATATGGATTACCTGATAAATAGTTTGCCCGCGTGAGCATAGTGGTCAAGCGGTCTGCTGATGTAATACTTAAAGGTATTACCAGGAGCATATTGGATATTATAAGCGCATAAGAAGTTTAGTTCTGGTTAATAACCCTCAATGAGGGATATTGTCTCTGAAAGTTCAAAATAGGCAAATTCGGACCACGACCTAATCTACTAACATTTCTAATTCGAGTATTAATAAAGATTTTGAAACAAAACTTATCACATGTTGTGCCGCTTATATGGGGTAACGTTCTTTCAAATATTTATGAATCGATCGATATCTGTCTCCGGTGCATATACCGAATATAAGGGTTCTTGGCTCTCCGTAAAAATTAAACACACCGTATATACCAGTGAAATCTGTAAGCATGTTACGTTGGTACAGAATATGGGTGAAATAGATCCTTCGAATTAAACTAGTTCAAAATAGACATAATATATAAAATAAATAAATATAGTTTAGTATACCAAACAAGAAAGATTGCACAAATTTTTAGTTGGAAATTGGCATATTTCCTGACTAGTTTGGTGCTTCACTGCAGATTTTTGTATCTGTTCCTGCATTTCCATGCCTGGTGGTGTACCACTAATTATGTATTTAGTCAGATGTGTATCTCTGCCTATATTAACTGCATCTGCAATGCCATCCACAACTGTACCGGCATCTAAAACTATATTTATATAAATCCATAACTGATTTTGTATCCATATCTGCAGCTAAATCACTATCTCCGAAGGTATCAGTATCAATATCTGACATTGTATGCAGGTACGATTATCCATATCTGTATCTATGCGCGTTCATGTGTATTTACCGAACCTGTATCTGTGCTTCAATCGCCACATTTACGTTTATCTGTATCTTCGCAGCGTTTTTTATGCAATCCACTTCACATTTCTAGCACAACGACTATCCATCAACTCGATGGGCCAGCAAAAAAGTGTGGATTTCTATTCATTTCATGCGTTTATTTGCGCACACTGTCAGCCCAAAGTGAGTTCAAAAGCTGTGCCCAAGGGCTTTTTGTATGCTTCAATGCATTTCATGCTTCACACACCATGACGTGGCTGCAAATTTTATTTAATTGCGTTTGCGGAAAATCAGGCAAACAAATGGTGGTTTCAATTTAACACTAAATAATAATAATAATTATAATAATAATGAAAATAAATAAATAAATAAAAAAAAACCTTGAAATAATAATTACGATTATTGATACTAAACACAAAGTTAACAAAAAGAAGACGGGCTCATTAGTATGCATAGCATATGGAAGATTCGGAAAACGAGAAACATAACATAAAATGATTGTTGCTCACGTTGCGCTCAATCAGCGCTTGCTAAACAGCTGTGCGGCTTAACTGCATTTTGCAGCGTCTTGTACACTTCAACACCCGCTTTGCCTTCCACAACATTTGTTGCAAAGTCATAAAGTGTGTTAATTGTATGTGTTTAACGAATAAAATGATAAGCTTATTAACGATATGTCATTACGGTAATTAACAAAGTGCATTTGGCGGTGTCGTATAAATTTGTATGCAGACAGGTGGATACCAATGTTGGATAAAAAGTCGGTCTTCTAACTAATGTTAGTTAGCATACGGGCGCACAGTAGTGCAGTAAAATTCATTGTTCATATACTTTTGTAAACCACTGTAGGTGCAGTAATTTTTACACCTCAGCAGGACCCTTCGCTAATCACAGCCATGACTTGTGGAATTTGTATAAATTGTTGCTCGCACAATTCGAAAAATTGGCAATTATTTTAATATCATGGAAACGTGAGTAATTTTATTGACTTTTGTGTCGTTAAAAATGCATTTTACCGCATCTGCTTCAACTCGCACATGCTTGAGCGTGTTTGGTGGCTTGGCGGCTTTGAACTGTTGGCTTGAAAATATATGTAGGTGCATATATTTATATATTTTTAGTATTTCTGTTTAAATTTTTTCAAAAATTTATGATTTGTTTTTGCTTTAAGTCACATTCACCTATATATGTATGTAGTGTATGACTTGATAATATATATATATATATATATAAGCAAACATTTCGACAAACGGTGCTGATAACTCGACTACAATACGACCGATCGTCGTTTCGTATATTTGCATTTAAATAAGTTCTTTGAACCATTGCGTTTTCAAAATAAATTTTTGATAATTTGATGATTTTGTTTTCGATGATTTTTTTTTTAAATAAATCGAAATTCAAATCGGATGTAAATAGACTGAAACAAACATTTATTTTTATTTTTTAAAAGCAGGAAGCTTTATTATCTGTATGTATTATTTAAAATCACTTATGCATAAAATTTCGATTTCCAAAACCGAAATGAATATTCAATAAGTTTACCGTTATATAAAAATAAACTCGTTTACATATGTAATTATATAATTTTAGTTTACGTAGCAATTAAAGCGTCTGGCTCTTACAAAATAAATGTCTTGAAAAGCCACGTGTAAATATGTATCTCCAGACTGCGAAGTTTTCGAAAAACTTAGTTTTGTTTCCACCTTTTTAAGCAAGCTATATATTATGGTTCAATATAATTTCCCACTTTGAAGCATCTACCAGTTACTTATGTAAATATCAGAAATTTAGTACAACCAGAGTGGATTGCCCCAATTTGAATTTATTATGAGAAGAGAGAGAGTAAGGGATAAGAGATTGAGTAGTAAGATACTATGGGTTAGAATAGTAATATTGGGATAGTTAGTACATACATATGCAATAGTGTAAAAGTTCTCGAGAACTTCACCTTTAGGTTTTTGGCTAGAGAGACCTCACACTCTTTCGGCTGAGAACTTTCGGGAGTAGTCGGGTTGTATAAACTTTATTTAAGAGGAGTTTTCGTAAGTATATACATTACAGTACATTAAATGAATTGCCATTGCAGTTCTTGTGAAATCATTAATGATCCTTGATCCTTTATACATCCTTACATTATTGAAATTAGGTAAATATGCCACGCTAGTATTTCGAATCTTTAGGTGTGCAACATTTATGAAATCCCTAGCCATAAATGGGAATCCCATATCCACGGTCTATTTAGAGCAGGACAAGATACATCGGGTTGTCGGAATTGAATTCTTAAAGGGTTGGATTTGATATTAAGAAATGATGCTGACGATGTCATCAGATTTGCATGGTTGAGTTTACACAACTAGATGTCCTTTTCTTAGACATATTTTTAGCATGGAATAAACCCGATTGAAAATAACGCTCCAATTTCGTTCTAAGGCGAAAAAGGACTCCTACTGCTTACTGGTTTTTCTGGGTTTTCTGGTTTAGTCAAAGCAGTTTGCAAGCGGTTTCCATATTTGTAACAGAGTTTGCAATCTCAACTTCATTTTTCACGTTTCTCTTTGAAGAGTCTCGGATAAGTTTCTTGTTATATAATAATGAATGTATGGCTTCACTCATTCGTATTCCATACTCAAATATTACCATTTATAATTCAGTTAAGTGATTGGCATTTGATAGTTTTTGTGCGATTTAAGCAATTATTGAACTTTACAACTCAAGAAGGTAACAATTAAATTGACCGTAATCTAATAACAACACCCGAAGCATATGAATATGTATCAGGTGTGGTAAGAGCTCGCACAGTGGAATATTCCAAAAGGTAAGCGAAGTTAATTGCACATTCTAGGATTAATTGGTCAGGTAACTATGCGCATAAATGCACATATATAACCGCTATTATTAGCCGAAGCATCTATGTGCTTATGTATGAATATATGCGCGTGTATGTGTCAGCGAAGAGAATTGCTCGCATATTAACCAAATTTGCTAACTAATATTTCTGCATGCTTACGAAGATCTTGTCGTGCAAATTATTCGAGAATCTGATGGAAAATTGTTTTAGCAATTTGATGCCGTTGCTGTTGTTGAGTGCAGCGTGCGAAACCAGAAATCAATTTGTACATGATATAATCTTTAGGAAAAATAATTGTCGAAACAAGCGATTACAACAACATTAAACAATAGCTTACAGACGCAGACAAGTGTTTGTGGTTAAAATTAAAACCACACAAATGCAATTGTTTTACGTGTGCGCGTGTGTGTGTATGTGTATTGAAAGGAGTCATTACAACAAAAGCACGCAATTAAACTATTAAGCAATTTACGATTTTTCTATTTTATATTATGATGTAAAACAAATATAAGGTGCTAATGCATAATCATACGGGTGGGCTGCGGTGCAACACATGAAGTTGCATGCTGTGAGTGACGTCTGAGGCATGGCTAAGCAGCGGTTTGCTAGCAGTAACAGATGTTCACTTTGTCATCTACGCTTAGCTTAATTAAAGCTGCTTATATGTTAGTTGAATATAAAATGTACACTATTGAAAAAAAATAATTAAATAAAAAAAAAAATTGCTTAGTCTATTGCTGTGCTGTCTACTCGATACAAAACTTCCTATGTATGTATGTATGTTATTTTTTTATATTTGCTGCTAAGCTTGTTTGTGTTATAGTTAGCACAGTTTCAACTTTTGTCACGCCAAGCCAACAGTTTAAGTAAATAAAGCAAGTATTTTTCGCACATTCTCCAAATCCAAATCGAATTGCAAGTTTCGTTTTTTGCATTTGCGATTTGCAGTTTATCACTTTGCTTTCTTACTGCTAGTATAGTGTTATTCTCCATGTTGACAAATATGAACATACAAACTGCCCATAACAAGTTGGTTAAGAATTGTGGCACAATAGGTCAAAAGTGTGTGTTATAAAAAAAGTTAGTTCATAAAACACGTTGTGGTTTCGATAGAAGTTACAATTGTGCTCTCTCTGAGATGAATGTATCAAACGAAAGATATAGAATATATAGAATAGATAAAAAATTCTTTTAACATACCCATGCTAACAAAAATATACATGCAATATATTTTTTCTCCGAGCATTAAAACCTATTTTGAATTACAGAGTGAACCAAAAGTATTTTTACTCTTCATTAGATAATAAAAAACTAGATAAAAGAGACGAAAACTGTTTATTTCTTAAGAAATACTGAAATATGAATTTCATTAAAAAAAAAACAAAATTTCAGCACTTATAAGTGATTATTCTTTATTATTTTGTTTTGTGAAATTTTCTCGGTTGTTTTTAGAACTTTACTTCATTGAGACATCGTCGCCAAAAAAATAAATATATGTGTCGACTGTGATGTGGTATCGACTGTAAGCACTTATTACTTAGAGACCATTTACGCGTGAGAGCTCGAAGGGATCTTCATTAAATCAGTGTTTAAGCTGTATCTTTGAATTCTCGTAAGAAGAAAGAAATATCAACGTACTTACTTGTACTTCAATAAATATTTTCCCATGGAGGAAAAATTTAAAAACTGAAAGACTCTTTATGGAGTCGTTGTATCAATAACTTAGCGACTACAGAGTAATTTCGATAGATTGTAGTTGGGATTTACAGATCATTCGCTCGAATTCGGAAGATCTGGCTATACATCTGGTTTATGTTAATAAGGCGTGAAAATTGAAAAGCGGTGAAATGAGAAATTGCTTGCATTCTGTATTCTGTATTCATGGCCGCCCATTTTGTGTGGTGATATAAAATCATTTGCCTCGATTGCGTTTAACTTAACTTATGAAACTTAACTTAACATAAGTTCACTATTTTGTAGAATTTACAATTTTAGTTGATCCCACCAACTTATCTTTGCCTTTTTCAGTAAATTATTGCAAATGGTGGTAGTCCTGCCCCTTCCAGTCCTCATATTAGGTATTTCAATCTTTTGAAAATTTATTTTGGTGCATGAAATTTTTGGTCTCTTCCAGAACTTCCAGATATAATATGAATAATGAGCAAGTAAGTCTTTACTTAGTTCAGCAAAATTTTTCTGGCTTTTTTTGCGCTTTCTGAAATAAGTCTGAAATATAGAAGTAATCTGATAAACTAAGTTGGAAAGGTGTATTCGTAAATATGGCAAATATGGCTTAATTTCATATTTGCAGGTGTTCTGAACTCATCTTAGAGCATTTAAATTAGGGAGAAACGGAACTATTTCAAAACGTCTTAAAATTGGCCCCGAACGACAGATGAAAGCTCTAAACTTGTCTGAGTAAGACCTAATGCACCTAGTAGCGAAGCTATTTGGGCAGTTGAGAAAGGGATAGAAAAAACAATTGTCAGCCCATTTTTTTCTGAAGATACCACCAACAATGGTTAGTTTTAAGCACGACGATTGCGATCTACATGGTACATACAAATGGTATTTCAATAACTGATTGAGGAATACTGATCGATATACATATGTGATGCTGTATTAATGAAAACATAGCTCTCTCGGCAACAGGTTTCAATTAATTTTGCTTTTTCTATATTTTGGTCTCAGCTCTTTTGTTCAAAATTGGGTTAGTAGTGTTTCAACACTTTTTTCATATTTGATTACTTCAACACTACTTGTTGTTTTCGTTTTTTATTTTTACGAATTCTTTTGCATTAATTGTTTATATTTTTCTTGAAATTATTTTTTATGTTTTGAAATTATTTTGCTTCTTTTGCCCTCAACTGGACAATTTGTGCAGCATCATCACTCAAACAGCAGCCGAACTGACTTGAGGGGCACATATAACTTCTCATAACCTTCCAAAGAACTTCAAGTAATGCTAGTCTTTAGTGGTTTCTAGTTGTTTTGTATGTGCATGTGTATGTTTATATTCTTGCGGTTGTCTCGAAACCTTATAACATATATTTATTTATGTACCGGTATTTCAAGTGTTTGTTTACCTTTTGTTTTATGGTATTATTTATCATTTTATATATTCATTACTCATTATTTTTGATTATTGCATATGTTTTTAGACACAAAAATAACAAAAATAGTTAAGATTCGTTCCACTTGCGCTAGATTTTCAGCTTCGTGCTTAATATTCACGGCGCATGCTTCTCGTTCACATGACGAATTGCTGATTGCGTTTAACTACAATGCTGCCATCGATTCCAAATGAGCGCGGCGACAAAAAAGTCAACATTAGCATAAAACATTTTATTAGTTGTTTGAGCGTTTACTACTTTTATTTTCTTCATTTGCATAATTTGTTTGTTAAATCTTTGGTGACTATTTGCTTTGTTTGTTTTTGTTTTTGCGAAATTAATTTGTTTCTATTTTTACTTATTTAAGTCGCTATTTCCGCCTTTGGATTCACAAATTGAGGTTTTTAAATAATAGAAATAACTAAAACAAATTAGTAGAAATTAGAGATCAAAACAAAATCATAGAGCATAAAAGTAAGTGTTCATCAAAGCGCAAAATCTGTCAGACAAAATGTATTTCAATTATTTAATTTACGCAGTAAAATAAAAACGAATTATACAAAATTGGCAAACGATTTTGCAATTTAGATCGTAATTTGGTAACTTCAAGATTTAGACAATTTTTTTTATTACAAATACGAGACTATTACATGCAAAAAGTCCAGACTGAATTTTTTAAGGTTTCCAGAGATTTCTAAATAGGACGGTTCGATAAGTACTTACCCAACAAAAGAAAATCGAAAGTTTTAGAAAAATGGCTTTTTATTCTTCAACATAGTCTCCTCTCTGCTTGATATATTTGCCATAGCGATGCACCAATTTCTTTAGCCGCCCTGAAAAATATGTTTTCCGGAGGTCTGCAAAGTAGGACTGATTTCTTTACGTTCGCAAACAAAGGGAAGTCAACGGGGCCAAATTTGGAGAACGCGTTGGATGGGGCAGCAGTTCGTGGCCTAATTCAACTAAACTCGTTTCGATATAAACTTAAACTTTACTTTAACGTCTCACTTTTGTTGTTCTTTTGAGAGCCTACTTCTTTTGAGTCTACTGTCTCAGCTATCTCGCGCAACTTTAATCGGCGGTCTGCCAATATGAGATCGTAGTTACGTTCTCTTCTATGGTAGCCGTTTTCGGGGCTTTAAAACTTGTTAAACCGATTTTTGACGGTGGTCATCGAAGAAGAAGAGTCAGCGCAAGACCAAGAGAGCTGCAAACAGCAACCAAGCACCCAAAAAAGAATCAAATCATCGCCTAATCGAGCTCTTTTTCCACTTTTCTAAAATCGGGTGCCTTCGCACGCGGTCAAAACCAAATTGCAGGTCCGATTCGGCTGGAATTTTGACAGCAGCTCTAGTAGAATGTATTACACGATCATAAATTCCTCTTGCGATACTAGCGATATCGGACGGAGAGCCGAAGCCCTTATAATAATAATCATATACAGAGTATAAAGTAACGGCTTGCTGTCGGGTACGAACATTTCTTATTTGGGGCGTAACTTTAAATCTCTTCTCTCTTTGGAAATACAGCTTTTCAAATGGTGGTTATTCAAAAGTGCTCAAAAGTGCTCATCGGTGGTCTTAGTGGTTTTTGGTTTCTTGACAGTATTCCTCAACCATCAAGAATACCTAGTGCATCCCTTGGACGCAATGATGTTATGAGAACACTTTCAAAACCTAAATATATATTTCTTATATTTTGGTTGCTGTAAGCTTGAACTTGAAAACTGCATCTCTCTGCATCACTGATTATCTTCAAGTTGTAATAAAAAATTAAAAGCAAACTAATTTTATGTAAATTAAATGTAATTTTTATATTTCTTCAGTTACAAAATGCACAACTTTTGGTCAATATGACCATACATCATTCACGTAGGGTTAAGGATGGCAGTATGGGTAATTTATTTGTAAAGTTAAACTTGTTAAACAACTAACAAGCACCGTTTGATGTTTAAAATCCATTTAATTAGCACAAAAAGTGATTGCCAATAGGTTAATTTACCTTATTAAATCGTAAAACTTTCAAATTTATATAATATGTATATATATACGTATATTATATATACGATCTAACGGCTGTTAATTATTGATCATATATATATGTATATAAACAAAAAATTGTTATAAATTATTTTAACAGAAAATGGTCTTTTAAACAATAATACTTATATTAAATATATGTATGTAGACCATAACTAATCGAATGTAATTTTCTATAAATAGCCTGAATTAAATTATGATTTTGTATATTTAAACTATGCTGTTTATGTTATATTAATTTGCTTCTTAAGAAAAAAAAAAATTATAAAAATAACAACTTGTTAATAAAACACAGTAAATCATGCATATATATATTTCTTCCTCGAAACTTGTTAGTTATCATTCACATTTTTGGTTAGCAAATTTATTGCTCACGAAACACTTAAAGTTGCTACAACTTCGGAATTTTAAAATTTCTAAATCTGTGCCTGGAATCTCCGTCGCTACGTTAAGCACATATTTAAATAGTTCCGACTTGTTTATGCTTTAATGGAATCATCGAGGTCATTGTGCTACACAGTTCCGGAATTTTTGCAATTTTCCTCTGCTATATTAAAAATTCCTGTTTTGCATGTCAATTATTTTATATTATCGTTTTATGAAATTTTTATTCCTCTAAAATATGGAATACTGCGCTTTGTTTGCGCGCTCCTCTCTTGCCAACGAATTTTCACAGCGAGGCAACAGCAATGTTAAGGAGTTGAATTCGATACAGGATAGCATGTGGATGTATATTACTCTAGCATGTCTATTTTCTGCAATATTGCCGGGATTTATTTTGTAGATTTTTGACAAATTTTTGTTGGCGGCTGTAATGTAAAAAATTACATTGCAAAATTTGTGGTCAAATAAAAAGTAAGATTTTAATTAAAATATACATTTTTATAGAAGAGGTAAGGAATGGGATTTGGTCGAAAGCAAGGCGTTACTAAAAATGTTATTTGGCGCGGAAAGAGACATTTCTACCCCAAAGACCTTTTCGCCTAATCGCTTTTCTCAAAATCGTCTAGTGTGTGTGGTGACAAACTGTAGAAAAAGCCTTTAACAGCTTTATCAAAACTGTTCGAGTTTTTAATTCTGCTTATACTCAAGAAAGCTATCTATATTACAAACTCGGTACTCATATTTTTTTCACCTTCGGACTAAATTTTTGCTATAGTAACTAAAAGTAATTGTAATTTATAGAAAAATACTTTCATGATTAAGGAAGTCGTGAAAAAATATTATGGTCCCTGATGAGAGTCCTTGATAAATGATCATGATTATCAAAAGCCCACGTTGAAGTTCGAATTTTAATTTTAATCTTAAGTTTCTACTAATAAGTATGTTCGCATATTATTGTGCGTAACTCTATAGCTAACGTTTGATACAAAGCATTTGGCATATTCTAAAAATG
This sequence comes from Bactrocera minax, assembly GCA_021498325.1. Classification (NCBI taxonomy): domain Eukaryota; kingdom Metazoa; phylum Arthropoda; class Insecta; order Diptera; family Tephritidae; genus Bactrocera; species Bactrocera minax. Next base: position 1,123,403 of record JAKEEE010000002.1, read on the forward strand.
TGATCTTTAAAGAAACTCGTGCTGGGAGTAACTTATGCCTATAGCATTCCTCACTAGTAGGTTTTCACCTTGAAAGAGAGTCAAAATGTACAAAAATTCCTTCTCATCTTGAATTCATGTCAAAACGTAAACAAGCACCGCTATCAAACTGATATTTAATGATGTGCACCCAACATGGGTTCATCACGCTCAATAAAGTCATTGCCAGCGATATTAGAAATTTCAATTTTCAATCATTTACTGCCATTAAAATGACAGTAATTAATTATCACTAGCCGATAAAATCAAATTGATTGACATCTATTTTGTGTAAATATGATTTAAGTATTTGCTAATTGTAAATTTATACATGTATATGAGTATATTAGTTGTTGCAACAAAAAACTGTTAGCAGCTTCTACTTGACAACAAAGTCAGGGCCACAACGCAGTTGCTTTCACCGCAACCGTATTTAATTTCACTGATAGTAATTTGTACATATTTACCCAGTTGGATATATATATTATATATTTACATATATATAATTATATATGTATATATTTACACAGAGCAAAATGCACGGCATGACATATTAATAACGGAATTTACAACAAACCACAATAGCGGTAGTAGTGAAAAGCTGCGAAATTGAAATGCAAATAATTAGGTAGTTAAACACTATATAATTTTATTGTGCAAACAAAAAAAAATATTGTGCATTTTTATATTCGCCACATAGCCATATAAATGGAACAAAAAAGAGGGCGCTTAAAGGCTTTTATTAAATTGTCAGTAGAATAAAGCGAAACGTAGTTATAGAACAACCGTTAATTATCACATTTTGACTTTTCCAATCTGTATTTGTGAAAATAATAATTTAACAAGCATACGCGCGATAAATCTCATGCAAAGCTTGACGCTTGTACGATAAATGAAATTGCAAAACATTTAAGAATTGTTTGTACTAATGATTTGACTGTCTACAGACATCATTTTTATTGTTTTGGCGATAAATTTCATTTCGGATCATTACTCTGGACAGTGAATCATTTTGAATAATTGTTTGGAAAGTCATTCAGAAATAAAAAAAAAAACGTTCTAGTTTCCTCTCTCAGCAATTACCGTTGGTAACGCAGGAAATATTTCATATATGTCTAATATTTCCTGCGTTACCAAATTACATTAGATTCACACCTTTCATAGAAATCTAACTGATATTCTTCTGCTATTTGTTGTCTGCTCATTGGAAGTCTTTTCACGTAAAAAATATAAGCGACGAGTAAAAACCTCGACCTGCCTCTATACCGAAGGAAAAATTAGGATCTAAATATTGGGTTGTTCGGAAAGTCATTTCGTTTTTTCCCGCCAGAGGACTTAATTACGTTTTTTCGAAACTAACTTCACACTTAAGCCCCATAACCATTATATGTCATGAGAGCTGATATTGCAAGGCTTGTGTGTGAAAAAGTTCTATTAATTCTACCCAGTAGTTTTTGGTTGGTGCCTTTTTAAATATGGAGAGCAATAAGCAGCATTTTCGTCATATTTTACTTTTTAACTTCAGAAAAGGTAAAAATGCTGTCCAAGCGAGAAAAAAATTGACGGATGTGGATGGAGAAGGCGTGTTAACAGTACGCCAGTGCCAGAACTGGTTTGCAAAATTTCGATCCGGCAATTTTGATGTCGAAGATGCACCACGGTCTGGAAGGCCGGTCGAAGCTGACAAAGATGCGATAAAGGCATTAGTTGATGCAAATCGGCGAATCACCACACGAGAGATCGGTGAGAGGTTAAATTTGTCGAATTCAACTGTTTATGGCCATTTGAAAGGCATGGACTTAACCTCGAAGCTCGATGTGTGGGGTGCCCCATGTCCTTACCGAGCGAAATTTGTGTCGTCGTGTTGACGTGTGTGATTCGCTCCTCAAACGTCTAGAAAATGATCCATTTTTGAAGCGGATTATTACTGGGGACGAAAAATGGGTTGTATACAACAATGTTAAACGCAAGAGGTCATGGAGCAGAAAAGATGAACCGGCTCAAAGCGTGTCAAAAGCCAACATTCACCAAAAAAAGGTGATGCTCTCCGTTTGGTGGGATGTCAAAGGAATCGTTTTTTTTTGAGCTTTTGCCGGACAATACAACGATTAATTCAGAAGTCTATTGTCATCAGCTGGACAAATTGAATGATTCACTTAAAGAGAAGAGGCCCGAATTAATCAACAGGAAGGGTGTAGTGTTCCACCAGGATAATGCGAGACCTCACACAAGTTTGGTCACTCGCCAAAAACTTTTACAGCTTGAATGGGACGTACTGCAACATCCACCATATTCTCCAGATCTGGCGCTTTCCGACTACTATTTGTTCCGGTCCCTGCAAAATTTTTTGGATGGCAAAACCTTTACCTCAAATGAAGATGTCAAAAACCACCTGGACGAGTTTTTTGCCAGCAAGGACCAAAACTTTTATGAGAGGGGAATTATGTTACTGCCAGAAAGATGGCAAAAGGTGTTGGACCAGAATGGCCAATATATAATTTAATAAAATATTTATTCATTATACGAAAACTGTCTTTCATGTTCCACAAAAAAAAATGACTTTCCGAACAACCCAATACATATACTTGGGTTTAGTTTCAAAGAACATTGATTGAAAATTTTTGGAGAATTTCTACAAACGCTAAAAAACCGACCTTGTTACATCAGAAGAAGCTATATAATAGTCGCCGTCTTTTCAAGGATACCTCACTAAAGTGGTACAGCCGCTATCTTCAATACTACTAACTATATACTTTTATATATATAATATTATATATTATTATATTATATATTATATTATATTATATTATATTATATATAATTATATAATATTATATATTATATATATATTTATATTATAAAGTCGCCCAACATATTGCGCATGCGCCAGAAGACATGTCAGCGCAAGGTTGCACCGCAAGTGCTGTCAGTCTTTTAGATCAGCGGGCATTGTTTGTTCGATTCATTACTTTATAACGCTTGGCACATCAAAGACAGCTAATATTAGTTTCCAATTATGATAGATGAAAATAAGGCCGGTGACTTCCGTGCTGCAATGGTTAGAGAAGCACCAGTATGCAGCATCTCATCGACTGACAATGGCAAACCTTCGAATATAGTTGTACCGTAGAGCTATCGTGCTCCACGAAGAATTTGGCATATTGGCAGAATTGCATATACATTAGGGTTGTTCATAAATTTGTGAACAAAATTTCTTAGGGCGTCTTCGGATTGTTAAACCTCAATTAACTATCAACCTGAAAACCTCATACTACTAGTCAAATACAGTACAAATAATTGTGAATCTAAATATATTAAATTTTTTAAGTGTTCATAGGTTAACCTCAACTTTGACCACCTTGCAATATGGTATAACCATCACCCCATTTTAACCCATTGAGAGCATCCTACTCAAGAAAATACATTTATTTGATTTTTTAAGGACTACCCTAATGTGCGAAGTTTTAATGTTCAAACAAAAATATTTTTAATAAACTTATATTTTAATATCTACAAAAATATCTACAGAAATGTCAACGTCGAGTATCGACGTTCGAGTATTTTCTTTAAGCAAATGTCGAGAAACCTTGGCGGTTCTATTCACGCCAATAAATGCTTGTGCTGAAAAAAAAATACTCCACTAAAAATCATTTTACACATGCAAACAAGGTAAGCTGCTGTAAGTACGAGCATCGAAGCACTGCGCAGAATGCAGAAGATCAACCAACAATAATCTGTTAGCACATAGCAGTTAAGTTTATAAATAGCAAATACAACAAGACATTAAAACCATAACTGCCATGTACTATAAGAATTATAAGATTTAATGCGGTGACAAACAATTGAAAGCCTTCGACGTCAACTAAAGTGCAGCTTCGTAGTTTAAATGCACGCTTGTTGTTTCCTTTTTGTTTTTGTTGTAGTTTTCTTTGTGACTTATTCTGTTTTATTTACTCTTTTGGTTAGTAAGTCTATTTAGTATGTGGTGCAGTAGGGTAGACGGCAGCGCGGCGCAGTCACTTACCTACAATGAGCCGTGGAAAGGCGAGCCAAACAGACGAGCAGACAATCAGCGTATTGGACAATCAGTCATTTAGTCGGTGGGCACTTACTGCTATATAGATGAGAATATGTATACAGTAATGTATATGTGTATTAGCAGGCGCTTCTTCGTTTTATGCGCCCGTTTCAAAATTTTCTTAATTCTTTTTTGTGCGCAACGCTTCGTTTACCTAGCCAACGACGACGAAGACGTTGACATACATACATATTTAGCTCTTTGTGGGCACACTTTGGTATGTATGTAGAGTATGCAGTGAAATATACGCAAATTTTGTTGTTTTTCTAGCCTAAGTGCTAGACAACAAAGTGCCAACAACTACACACACACACACATATATATATATATATATATATATATATATATAACATTATATATATATATATGAAATACATGTATATACAAATGTAAATATGTGTGTGTATGTAAATGTGTGTTGCTATTGCGTTGCCGCCGCTGTAACCGTGGCTGCGCCGCCGTTGTTGTCACCGTTGCCGTTGAACTTGGTTTAGCTTTGACTTCGCTGGGCTTGATTCGCCTCAAAGCGTCGCGCCGCGATTCGACGCGACGCGCAGCGACTGGGCATGTGTGCGCGCGCGACTTCATCAACTCAAAACGCAAAATTCAAATTTCAGTCGCTGCGCTCAAGTCGCCGCCGCTGGTTCGTTACTTTCGAAATAAGCTGCCGAATGTGAACTGAAGTGCGAACTTGTCAAAAAAGTTGAAAGAAAACAAGAGTAATTCCAAAAAAGTTGGTAAAAGTAAACATTAATAAACAGAAAATAAGCAAACTAGTGGAGTAGTGTTGTGCGCGGTGATAACAAGCAATAGGTGAGAGCACCAACGGCAAATTTCTATAATATCCAAATAAGCGAAAAGTCGAAAAGCATGCGTATAATTGGAAAAGTAACAGTAACTGTAATAAATAAAGCAATCAGCGTAAAGATAAATAATTTGTCCGCGTATTGAAGGTGAAACAAGTAGAAATTGTTTTTGTGCTTTTCCGCTGCATGCGCAGTTGCATTTGGTGCGACTTCTGTTTGCAGAAAAAGCTTGCAATTGAAAATTTAATCAGAAAGTAATATTGAAACCATAAAAAAGTTGCTAGCTAAGCGTGTAATTTCAAAATTTTGCAGATTTCTGCCCTAAACTGGTACGCGCCTGCGTATGAGTGCTCTCCTGTCGGTTGGCGGGACACGGGAGCGTATGAGTGTTGTAGAATATTTTGAGTTGACATTTTGTGTTTGCATGGATTCTAAGGTGTTATGAACTAAAAAAATAAATATTATTAAAACTTCAACCGAATAAAAATATTTTGAACATTAATAAAAAATTTCTTTCTAAAAATATAAATTAGCTAAACAAATTTAAGTAAATTTAAGGCTTATTGTAAAAAAACTGATTTTTGATTAATTATTAAATAAACAGAAATATTAAAAAATAAAAATTTTAGAAAAACATAAAAAATTTATAAACAAAATACTGAAAAACCTATAATATGATTAATTCCGTGCCTTTAATGATCGAAAAACGAAGCTTTTTATCATATGCGCAAAATATTGAAATTAAATGGAATAAAACAAAAAATTTTAACATTTTTGTCACAAAATATTGTAAAAAGTTAAAAAACAAATATTAAATTTTAACAAAAGTATTGAAAATGTTGCATATAAATCAATTGTATTGGTCCAATTTAATATTTAAGCTAATTAAAAAATTTATAAAATTGGAATATCCTTTTTATATAAATATATACATTTTTTTTTGAACTATTCTTAATAAAAATGCCATGTTTTTATAGTTTTGAAACTATTTATAACAAATTCGTACAAACGAACTGGCAAAAAATGTATCTTCAAAAATATAATAAAATAAATTTATGCCATAATTAAATTTACATAGAAGTGTGCAAAACAGAGAAAATGTAAAAACTTAAAATTAAAATTTGATTCGAATTAAAATAAAACATTTTATTGTTAAATATGAAATAAAAAAATTATGAAAACTTGCAAAATTATAAAAATTTAAAAAATACTAAAAAATAATTTAATAGATTACCACATATTTTTTAATATTATTTTTAACACAACAAAAACACAATTCCTTCGATTTCGCCATTTTATTTGCTACTAATGCTTTATAAACCTTTGGATGAACATTTCACATATAATATATTATACAATAAAAGCAAATGAAATAAACGAAATTGTTTTGTCACAATTGTTTAAAGCAATTGAACAAAATCAAAAATAGAAACTACCAGAAAACAATGAATAATAACATATCTCTCAAATAATTTTGCATTCCAGATGTGCCAATAAAAATTAACAAAAATAAATAAAATATCCACTTTAAAAAAGAACCGTTTACTTTAACTATGTGCCGGCGAAACAAAAATAACTGCGAATAACTAAAGATCACAGTTAATTGTGGTAAACTTTCAACAACAACAACAACAAAAAAAAACAACAAACAACGAAAACTTTTATTTGCCGCATAAGGAAAATTATAGCACAAACATTTGCATTTACAGTTACGATTATACACCGCTAATTGCAAGAGACTAAATCCGTGCAATTATTTCATTTTGAGTGCAAACATTTTGTTCGAAGTTTTTCGCCTGGCGTGTTTGCAAATTGTGTGAATTTCCTGCAATCAACCATAAAAGGTAATCCGTTTTTTATTAGCTCACAATTCTTACTTATTTGAAATGCCAACAGCAATTAACTGAAAATAAACTAAACCATTCCGCCGCACCGCAACAACAAAACCAAATACTATATACAGCATTTTATTTTATTTCATTGCATTTGTTGTTGTTGTTTATACTCTTATTTGATGTGCGCTTGGAAATTTGAAATTCTATTGTACTATAATAAAATCTTTAATCGGATTTTATTTACTGGTTCGTGTGTGTTTCGGTTGTTTTTGTTGATTTTTGCTCCTTTTTCTTTTAGATCACGCTTTGTACTGTATTTATTGTTGTTGTTGCTAATGCTATGAGCGGTCATTGTAAAACGCTCAGTAGCAGCGGCAGAATTGTGTTGTGCTTTTATTGCTGGTGTTGTTGTTGTTGTTGTTGTTGTTGGCTACTTAAAAATAATTTGCACTAATTCACCAATACTCTTGCACGTTTCTGTCGGTGTGTATTTCTGCGTGTACATATGTATGCTTGTTTGTGCGTAGTACTGGGAGGTTGCATAAAAATTTGTTTGTTGTGATCTCGCTGAAAAGGAAACTGACCGGAAAGCTTAGTGCACAGCCACCTGTTGGATTTTCTTTACAATTATTTATGTGACAAATTGTATTCTTGAAATATGCAGTTAGGAGGAGTGAGCTTTAATTAAATAGTAATTATTGAAAGCAAAGGCAAAGTGCTTTATATAATATAAAACTCACACGAAATATATAAACATAAATAAAAAAGAATTAATAGAATAAATAAAATAATTTATAAAAAACTTAAATAAAAATTAGCACATATATGTGAAATAAAGAGAATAGTCTAAGATAAAATAATAATAATAAAATAAATCAAAATTAAATTAAATTAAATTGAATAAATAAATGAAAACTAAATAAATGTAAAATGAATATAAATTATTATAAAATAAAATAAATGTAAAATGAAAATAAATTATTATAAAATAAAATAAATTAAAATAAAATAAATAAAAAAAATGAAATGAGGTGAATAAAAAGTACAGAAAAAGTAAATAAAAAAATAGTCAAATGAAATAACTCAAGTTAAGTAAATTAAAATAATAAGTAATTAAGAACAAAACCTCATTGAAACAAAATAAAATTATATAAGATAAAAACATTATATTGAATATAAAATAATTAAAAGAATAAGAAACAACAAAATATAAGTAAATTAAACTTTAAAAGATCTCAATAAAATTAGATCAAAGAAAATTAAGCGAATGAGTATATATTAAAAATAATAAAAAAATTTATATAATTAAAAACTAAAATAAAGAAGGTAAAATAAAGAAAAAAAAATATATTTATAAAAAAAAACTCAAAAAAGTAATATTAATTTCAAATAAACAATAATAAAAGCCAGAGTTTTCGCAAACAAAACCAAATTTCAAAAGACAAGAAAATATATTTTTTAATTTAAATTGAACTGTGTTGCAATTTTTTAATGTTACGTAAGCAAAAACCATGTGCTGTGTAGAAAACAGCAAAAGTCAATGCACTTGCGTTATGCATACAGGAATGTAAACATGCTTGTAGCAACACAGAGGTGTGTTATAAAAATCCAAAAATCGAGAAAAAATATAAAACCAAAATAGCTGCAATTTTCAAGTTTGATGCCTAAAAGCTAACCTTTAACGGCTGCTCATAACTCACTAATTGTTTATGATTTTCCACAAACGATCACGATCGCATGTGGCATGTAAACGTATGAAGCGTGCTTGCTGCAAGTTGTACACTAAAAATGCACACACACACACACACACACACACAGGCACAGGTATGAGAGCACTCGCAGTTGGCTGTTAAAGCCTAAAAAGAGTTTTTTTTTTTAGATTTAAGCATGAAGGATAGTTTTCGGTTGAAGTGTGTATTTGGTGAATTTGCATGCGCATATACGGTATGTATGTGAGAATAATGAATGTGTTGTATATGCACAAACGAGTAGCGTTGCATATATTTATTTACAGTTGTTTGACTACATTTATATTTGTTTTTGGGCTGCTAAAAAGTTCAAGGCAATAAAATGGTTATAAAAAAAATTAGTAAATAAAAAATTTTATGCTAACTCGGCGAAGTCATGTGTACGATATTAAACTAACAGGTATTTGTAGTTGTTATATTTACATATATGCAAAAATCATGTATATATAATAGCTGTCTTCCATTCGCCAGACCTTGAAGGGTAACGAATCGAGCGAACAACTGGTATAAAAGCAATAGACTGGCATAATCGGATGTAGATAGAATAGCAAGCGGTTATACCACTTTAATGAGTTATCATTATCCACATACTATACTCTCTCTCTTTCATTGACTACAATTGGATAACTTTGTTGTTGCTTTCGCATGTAGCCCTTTTAACAAGAGAGCAGAGCGTAAACGTAGCGAACAGAGCAGTGGCGCATCGAGTACAGCAAATATTTTGTAATATTATATTTAATCGATCGAAACCTTGAAGTGTTACTAGCTACTATTATACTCTCTACTATTTATAATAAAGATGTGTGTGGCCATTGCTCAAGCTGTTGACTTTATTTTTCACTTAACTACTGGATCGTTGTTAGTATTAATTTTAACTAGCTTCTATAAACTATGAGTTCCAATAACATTAAGATGCCTCTTTTACTTCCATTAAAACGAGCACAGAGCTCATTGATTAACTTGTAAAACTTATGATTTTTTTAATTCTTTTATTATTGGTTTCGTTTCAATCAGGAGTCAACAACTTCTAGAAAACTTTCCTACTAACTTTCCTACGCTAGGAGTAATTTATAATCTGTTCAAATTCCCTTCTACTCCCGTACGTTGGCTTGACTTGATTTATAAATCTGTGATAATTTCAAAGTACGCTCAAGCCCAAGAGAAGTTTGGTGGCAGATATGTTTAATAGAAGACCAAGGTATACCCTCCAAAATTCTTTTCGATCACATCAAGAAATAATTTAATACTTCTTTAAGCCCTTCAAAATGGCAAATTGCTCAATTCTTTACCTATTAGCTTGATGTTTAGTTGAAGTCAGTTTTCGTCTACTCGTCTTTCGTCTTCCATGCACTTTGGATTTATTAAAAAGAAGGCCTTAGAAGCCTTCGAACTGGCATCAACTGAATTTTCTGTTAGCCTAAATTTTCATCGGACGGAAAAATCGTGGTACACAACAAAAGAATGGCCGCTGAACTTTCAGCTTCTCAGAAATCTTTTTTGTTGGCGCTTTGATTCCTTTGACTTAGGAATCTCCGTATTCAAGCTTAGAATTCGTAAAGAGGTTGAATTGGCGGAAAAGAGTAATATTCTAAATAATTGTTTTTCACCCTTTTTTGGGTCCGCAGGATAGAATTCTTCTGCTTCACTTGCTGTGAAATTGTAAAAATCGCACGAACCTGTTCATTGATTACTCATCGGCGAAAGTGTCATCTTCCGGTTAAGCTTAACTAAACTCATCACAAATCGCAAATCGCAAATCGCAAATCACAAAATCCAGCTAATGAATACAAATTCTAAATATACACATTGCTTTTTGTAGCAAAAATTAACTAAATCACAACAAAAATTAGTTCCATTAGTGGGTGTATGTATTGTTCAAATGCGCCGTCGCATAGCGGAATTTGTTGCACGCGCCAGCTGTTGGGCTTTTTTGATGAAACATTTGCAAATTTAGCATTTTCCTTAAATTTCCCCGCCGCTTTTATTATATACAAACACACAAGCTTTTATTTCAATTACTTTTAATGATTACCGCTATATTTTTTTGTTTATTTAAAAAAAAAAAAATTATCGCATTTGCACATTACTACAACTTGAGTTCCTTCCCTGGCTCGTTATAAACTACCTAGTATTTATTTCAAGCATTCGAGCGGCGCTTATTATTCAACAGCGAATTCTATTATTACAAATTTAGATGTGTTCCTATGTTTGTATGTGTGTGTTTGTATATATTACGGTTAGTTAGTCTTTGTTGGAGATTTTTAATTTACGAACTGCACTTAGTGGCAATTAATTTGGTGACGAAAATGCCGTAATTGAACAAGCGACAGCGTTGTGTGTGTATGAGTGTGTGTGTGTGTGTGTTGGCATTTATATAAGGTTTTACTGCAGATATGAGTAATTGGAAGTGATTAAAGGCTGTTATGTGCACTGTTTTATTTCATAATTCTCTTTTATGTTACTTTAGACACATTGAAAGTATGAAAGTTTAGAAAGATGTAGTCCATATCCTAAGGCCTACTTCACTTAAGGGCTGCCGAATACAACTAACAATTTTATAGATTTGTTACGGACTCATGGTGTTTCAGATGTTGATCTTTCGCTGTCGGGTTTCGAAATGTGCTAAATCGATCCATAACAGGTGTTGATAGAGGGCATTATCTCTCCAGCAACGATTTTTTAGTCCATATCTTAAGGCCGGGTTTCGAAATGTGCTAAATCGATCCATAACAGGTGTTGATAGAGGGCATTATCTCTCCAGCAACGATTTTTTAGTACGACTCTCCTCACAATTTCAATGTGGATGACCAACTTGTTTGAGGCAAATGCTTAATGTTCACTTCATCAAATCAATGAAGAATTTGTGGTACTCAAATACCTGTGTCCTTGGCAACGTATACTCTCCAAAATACAACATCTTTTACAATATTTTCAAGTGATCAGTTTCAAACACACCCTAATAGTCTCGTCCAAATACCAAGTCTACCAAGGCATACCAGGACATAGCAAGACTAATATTAAAAGGATGTAACACCATTTCCATGGTATTGATATGTTAAAAGGAATCCATAAAAATATTGCCTACATTTTGGCGCAATGGTATAAAGCTAAATGAGCAGAATATCATGCTAGTAGAACACATTTAACATGAGAACGATCACGACAATTCTGCAGAAATTGTATATTTAAGAAAAAATTCTCTCATAATTCTATATATACGAGTGTTTAGTTAGAGGTTTTGGAAATCTAAATATTAATTAAAAAAGAATGTGGGTCTTACAAAAATGTGTAGGTGCTCAGCTTGTTTAAGAATCTCGAGACCACTCTTAAAAATTCTTAATTCTTAATTTTCTAATATTTCTAATATAATTCTAATATTCTTAAAATGTTATAAAACAAGATCACATTAATTGAAACTGGTTTTCAATGTCGGGGGATTGAGAAAATCCCCTCCTCTTAAGATTCTTCTTAAAGTAAATACTTTTTCCTTGACTCCCCGAACTCATTTGACACCCCCTCGTAAGTTGTTTACCGCACTATGAATCTTCATTTCGGAAAATTATACACGAAACTCGCTCAGTAACTTATGATTTTCTTAGGGAAACTGTAAATTAAACGTGTTAATATTTACTTAAAACTCGTACAGACATATAAATAAAGAAATGGTATGCATGCTTGAGTAAATCGTGTGCTGACAATTGAACGTTTATTGAACTGGCATAGGACACGAACGGTTGTACACTTTCTGTATTTCGTTTTATGTCATCTATACATACCTATATAATACGTCGCAATTGTCATTAAAAGCATGAAAAAATATTTTTACCAATATAACAATTTCAATTTCAAGCAAATCGCATTTATTGGGTTCTTCTTGCCAATCCACGTTTTGCGGATAACTGAACAATTGAGACAGAGCTATAGGCCATAAAGAGAATTTATATAATAGGTGCTACCGAAGCTAATTACTATATACACCCCTCCCTTCCAACTATTAAAATTTATTTTGAAGTTATTTACAAACACTAATACATATATACATACAGATATCAACTTCAGTCTAAATGTAGCTTAAGTTGTAAACTAGCTTTGATCTTCGCGTAAGTACTCGCAAGTTTCTTTAATTGAGTGTATATATGTATATCTATGTATTCTTAAGGTGGCGTATGGCGTATGTAATTAATTACTTATGTACTATGTATTACGTATTTTATTTAGCTGACCTTGACATTTGAAATGCTGAAAAGTACAAAAACATGAACTTTTTCTGAATTAGCGCTATTAGACAGCCTAAAAGTAGGCAAACGAATAATTGTTGGGATTCTTATTACTTCAAATGCGCTTCACAGTCTAAAATTGTGCAAAAAATATATTATTAATATATGTATATAATTATATATATATATCATAATTATTATATAATTATTAAAAAACTAGTCCAGCCAAAAGTAAGCACAATATATTATTTTTCAAGTATAATAACCCTAAATGTAGCAACATGTAAATATTAAACATTTATTAACTTAGAAATAGCAAAGGTTAGTTTTATAATTAACCGCTTCATCATATTCGCCACTTTGGTAATGATTCCCAAAATACCGGAAGATAATTAAAACATCAATTACTCTGGACGTATCATTCCATGGTTTTACAAATCTTCTTTTGAGCGTCTTTTTGGTAAAGTAATGAGAGCAAGTCTTAAATATGAACTGCATCCAATCTGCTAGCTCGTATAATGTCGAGAATCGAACAAACAACTGGTATAATCTAAAAAAAAACTGGCCATATCACTTTAACAATGTATCCAAATCCATATTTAACTGGATTCAACTGAATAACTTTAGCGTTCCTCTTACCTGTAAATTCTTTTAACAAGATTGTAGATATAGCAAAACTTGTCACAGAGAAGTAACGAATCGAAATTGCATAAAAGTATTAAAGTAAAAAAAAAACAACAAATTGTAGGCCAACGGGGTTATTTACATTATATGAATTATACTAAAATGTTCCACTTGAGTGATAAGTTAATTTAAGAAATTTTAATGATTTATGTGTTTCACGCACTATATAATTTACTTATTGTCACTAATTGTATATTGTTGTAATTAATTGACTTTTGAAAAAAATATGTAAAAAGCGCGGCAATTAAGGTAGGAAAAAATTGTTTAGCTTTTTTGACGATTGTTTAACAAAATACGAAAGTTAATTATAGTGAAAATATATTTTTACTGTCCGACTATTCTCAATTGTAGTCACACGCAAGAATTTGTTTTAAAGTGGATAATTTGACTATTTTGTTAAAATAGTTATTACAGAGAAAAAAAGCCTGAGCTGTTTAAATATCATATGTTGATGACGAACTAAGTAGGAAAATGAACTAGTTGGCAACTAGTAAGGTGTCTGATAATTTAGAAACAATTTCTCATTATATTCTAAAAAATCTGCAAAATATTATGTGGAGTAATATTGAGGGGAGTAGTAAAATGTTCATCAAACCAATTAGCTTTTTCACTATTTCGAATTAATGAAATCGGATCACTTCTGTGAAATAACCTACCTTCAAAAGATTATGTTTCTTAAATACATATATTTGTTATTTTTTGTGTTATTTGTTATACATATTTGTTATTTTGCTGATTATTTTGCATAGATTTTCCTTCATAGAACCCTTCGCAGGACAAATTTTCTTAGTCTTTCCCATACTATTGCCGATGGCGTTATTTAAGTTCTAAACTCCAAAATTTTTTTTAACACGATTCCAAATTCTTAGTATTTACTACGAAACGGCCTTGGATGAACTATTTCTAGCAACTATTCATCGTAACAGTTCGACAGCACTCTTTCCGGTAAATGTGGAATATTTTGTGATCGTATTTAGTCGTTTGTGATCCATGATGAAATCCTGATTGCAACAAGATAATTGGAAGCAAGTTAGAGTATTCTTTTGCAACAGTTAAGTAGTCTAGAATTATCATTAATATAAAGCTGTGAGTATGGTCTCATTCTTCTAAAGTCCAAAGCGGGTAGTTCACAAACTTTCTCTAAGACGATGTTGAAACACATCACTTGTGTCTTCTTATTGAACGATTAGTTATTATCCTACTTTTTACAAAGTCAAGAACCGTAAAAGAGTTAAAGGGAAAGCCTAAGGGCGGCATATTTTAATTTATGTTTTTAAAATAGATTCTTTGATAATATTATCGATGGTTTTCTTGACTTTTTGTTGTTGGATTTGTGAAATTATATGTCTATGAAGAAGGCTTTTCTGTGTATTTACACCACTGCTTAAAGCATTTTTTCCAACTGCATACAAGCATACATACATACGGACATATTTATCTGTGTTGAAAAGATGTAATCGTGTAAGAAATCCCATATCTCAAGAATGGTTTAACCGATTTGAAAATGGAATGAAAATTTGGCATATGACATTATATTTGCATTCTTATGCGACGCTGTGAAAATGGACGAAATCGGATAAGAATCACGCCTACTTCTCATATGACACAATTTTAAGTTTCACCCGATCCTTTCACTTTAAAGTAGATAAATCGAGCATGAATTAAGATATGATAATCGAACTTTATACAAATAGTGCCTTTAGGATATGTCATATTATGCGTAAAAATAGACGAAATCGGATTATAACTTTTGAAGCCACCAGATACTCAATATTAGGACCCTAGCGTCTCTATCTGACTTTTTATCGAAAATATCGGGAAATCTGTAAGATTTGTAATGAAATTGGAGGATTATCCTTCCATGATAATAGCGTGTTCTGCTATTAAAAATGGAGAAAATCGGATAAATACTTCCGCTAGCCCCCATATACCTAATATATGGGTTTTCAACCGCCGGGTAGACTTTATACCATATATTTCGGTCAATATGTAAGAAATTTTAGCAAAATTAAGACAACGTGTAATATTGGATACACCATAGTTTAACGGAATTATGGCATTGTAAGAATTCCCGACTTTCAATCTGACTTTAAACCGTTTATGTTGGTCAATATGTGTGATATTTTATTGAAATTAAGTGTATATGTTTTCTTAAACACATTGTGATTCCGTGTTAAATGTGAAAGAAATCGGTCTGGATCATGGTCTAAGCCGCTTTTTCCTAATAAAATGATTTTCTTTTCTCTGGTTGACTTTCTCCTCATGTATCTAATATATTCAATTGAGCCACTTTGGTTGAGTTTATATCGCATATATCACTTTTGAGTTAATTTGGTAGATTTTAATATAAATATCTTGGACACGACACAATATATAGCAACGAAAGTACATGAGTCTATGGCCTGTAATATAAGTTAATAAGATACCAAATATGATTGCAATCCATTGACAATTTCGTCGGATATCGTCGCCAGCACCTGAAAACATTTCCCAGCCTTTGATCCTTGCACATTGCGAGAGTATAAATGCTCGGATACACCCGAACTTAGCCCTTTCTTACTTGTTTATGTTGAATTGTTTGTTTGTCATTTTGCTCAAAGCTTTGGCTGACATAATATGTATATAAACATATATAATTTTATACAAATACATATGTGGATTATATGTCGAAGAATTCTAAACTTGAAATAATTAAATTTATCCATATATGTATGTATGTTATGCTAGTTACATAATACCAATGGCTTCAATGTTATTTTAAGAATTTATGCATTGCATACATTTTACCTTGATACTTACTATTTATTTTGATTTTTTTATGCTTGCGAATTGAAGTGATGTTTACCTAAGCATTGGCTGTTTTGTGAATTTCTTATATTCTTTTTCTTCACACAAGCTTTATTTTGTCTAAAACATCTGCTTATCCATTGACACAATTGTTTACCGATTATCAAGCACAATAAATAATAATGACAAGAAAATGTTTGTTGTTTGCCCTTGTAAATAAAAAAATTAAAGTGCTGATACAATAGATTTGAAAACACTTGATTAACTCTAGGCTTGCTTCCACTTACATTTCGTGCTCATGGCTCAATGGTGGGTTTTTGGACAGACGCTGAAGTATATGAAAGTGGAAGTAAGAGTTGGTACCATATTTCTCTTGAAAAGTTCTATTTCTAAAAATCGTAGTTGCCTTTACATGGTATCTCTTAGCATCGTGATTTCCTTCAGCAAATTTTACAGAGAGGCAGTTTGTAGTAGATGAGTAGTAGTTTTGAAATGGCTGGTTTGGTTTTCAGTCCATTTTTTTAAAATAATAAATATAGCTCCTTAAAAACGATTTTTGATCGGCTATCGCGACATCTAGCGCAATTTTCTTATGTCTCCAACCTTTTACTAAGTGAGAACAATAAGTTGAGAGAAATGGATCGAATGAAAAACAAACACTTTTTTGATCTCATATATATACATTATATATTTTTGACTGATGTACTCACTCAAATATATGGTTAATCAATTAACTGACTGTCAAATGTGTTTTTGAATTTACTGAGATTAGAGTATAGGCTAATTTGTAGTGGTTTTTAGAAGAAGAAGATTCTGATAAATTTTTCTGTTTCTAGTTTGATTTTAAGTCAATAATGTTTTTCCAATATTTTTCTTATGCCACAATCGATTACTTAAAGAGTTACATTCAAATAGCTCGTTTTACCACAATTTCGTAAAAAATAAAGGAAAACTCATGCTAATCAAGATTTAAAAAAGTCACCTTTATTGAAACAGAAACGTGAAGATCAGCTGTCACCGGTTTATTACCAACACTAGGTGACACTCGAGCAATTTGCAAAGAAAATTACAAAAGCTGTCAAGCTAAAACACAAACACACACACATGCACATAGCACAGATAAATTTACAAACAATTGCAATAACAAGTTGTGTTTGGGTGACAAAAAAAAAAACCAAAAAAAGTAAAAAAAAAAGAATAAAAAAATAAAACAAACTCAACGCACAAAGCTTTGCAGACGTTTTGAGTTACTGTCGCTGAAATCTTTAAGCTTAAGCGTTAGCGTTGACGCCGACGGTGACGTTGATGGCTACGCAAAATAGACAGAAAGCAATTTAGGTGATTTATGTCAACGCCAGATAATAGATGATACAAACATATGTTTTCATATAAAAATAAATAAATATAGATGTTTATTATATAAACATAAGTAAATAAGCAGGTATGTATATAGGTATGCATTTATGCATGAATGGTCGATTGTAGTAGAAATTGTGTTGGGTGTGTTGGTGAACCGCCTTAATCTTATTTATCATTTATTCGAATTTATTTGTTTTGTTAATCGCTTCTACACATGCCAACACAATGAAGAAGAGCTTTGTCGGTATATAAATATGTTTTGAGATATGTATGTATGTATGTATGTATGTACACACGAAATAGAACAGCGCGCTATAATCAGTTATTGCCGGTAACAATGCCGTAGCAATAACAATAACAACAACAATACGAATATCTTGCAATGGTTTGAAAAGAGAAGATGCGAGCGACAATGAAAACACAACAAAGGCGGATCGACTGGCTAAAGATATATAGCTGTTGTTGTTGTTGTTTTTTTTTTTCTTTTTTTTTTTTAATATTGATACATATGCATACGTACGCAGCTAGCATACACCTTCCTATTTCTATATTTAAATTCCAGGCAAACTGGCATGTTCACACAGCAATAAGCTCATTAGGCGGTATATATGTACATATGTATGTGTTGCACCGACGTCATAATCAAGCCCAAGCACAAATGTATGTATGTAGGGCTTGCCGACAAGTATTTAACATGGCCGAGCGTTTTCATGATGGAAAAGTATTGTCTCGTGTCTAGTAGTAAACTCTGAGAGTTTTCTGATCTCACTCGCTTCAATTTGATGAGTTGTTGTCGGTAGCGTTCCCCATTAATTGTTTCTTCCCATTTTTCTGCCCAGGATGTTCTTCGCCTTCCAAGCCACTACTCCAAAATCCAAAAAATTATTGCTGTTTACGTTTCAAATGAATGACAAACATATATTGGAAAAGGAATATACGCACAAGGACAGTAGCTCTCCAAACCATGTTCGGAATATTGGAACAATGGAATAGTTATTAAGTTACGCCACCTCTTGGCAAACCGGAAATATAGTTATGGAACAAATAATAAAGCTTTCCTTGAATAATGACAGACAATTTAAGACAATTTAAGACAATTTAAGACAATCATATTGCTTACTAATCGGCTTAACTGGGTTTCAAACCCAGTCTCCAACTAGTACCAGACAAGTTGCTTCTGATTAATAGCGCTCGCTTCTCGGAAAGCAATGTCAAACCTCCAAAAGTTTCTGCAATGAAAATGTTTCTCACAAAATACAACAGTGGTTGGGAGGTGTCTCAAACCAGCTTTTCTTTGCCGGAAAACAACAAGAAGATTTCCATTGTTACTCTTAATATTAAACTATTGTAATGTGTCAAAGCTAACAACAGTGCAGACGTTAGGTGGCGCTGGTGTAAAAATTATTCTTGAAATTATTATTAACGGCCGATCTATGTTTATATGGAGTTTAATATGATATTTTTTAGAGGAACATAAATATTTACAAGAAAGTAACGCCATAAGTTTCCGTAATTCCATTTCGTTCCTTTGATTAGGTCTCAGTAGGTATTAGGGCAGTAATTTGGTCCTATGACAATGACTAGAAATCAAATTGATAAAAACGTTCGAATAATCAAAAATGTGTGGTATGAGAATTTCGTTCCATAGATCGGTATAACTGTCATTGTTATTCAATGGTTTAGTAAAAGTCCAACAAATTAGAGTTATTTTCATATCACTTAGATAAACAATTCGAACGGAACGTAGCGTTACGGCAGGTCAAGGACAGCACCTTAGATATATTCCTCAAAATTATCTGATGAGAGTTCGTATGGCACAAGTATATTTCTATGTTACATTTTTCCCACCAAATATTATTTAAGAACACTGTCGCCGCAGTTTTAAGATTGACCTTTAGATATTTGTAACTTTAATTACTTGTATAAAACTTTGTATTAATAAATCCTTCATACTTTTACTCGTTCCAGCCTACATCTGTCAAAATGGGTCACAGTGCGGCCGACACAACCATCACCAGCCCGGCGGGTACAAATATGGCCATTGCCACTATAGCGCCCATCACAGCGAAAAGCGTGGAAGCCAGCGAAAAGTCGCCGAAGAAACCGACGCTAACATGGCGCGAAAAGCTGCAAAAGGTCTTCAATAACATCACTGTGGAGCCTATCCTAGCCGCATACATTATGCCTAGTGTGCTGTCGGGTCTGGCGACGCAAAATTTGAATTTGGAAAAGGCATGCCGCGTAAACATGAACTATGGCGAGGTGGTGTGTGATGCGCTCACCCGAAGAGATACCGCCAATTATACGCTGTAAGTGAAGGCATTGCAATAATAATTAGCTTTACAAAACTCTCATCTGTATTCTTTACACAATTGCAGCGAGGAGGAGACTGTGCAACAGATGGTCGCACGCATGGCCGCCTGGAAAACTGTGATACAATCGATGTTTCCCTGTCTGCTCATTCTATTTTGGGGCTCGTGGAGCGATCGGCATCATCGACGAAAACCTTGCATTCTCATACCAATTATTGGCGAGTTTCTGGGCACTGTAGGTCTCATACTCTGTGTGTACTTCGAACGTAGTCCGATGGAGGTGGCCGCTTTGACCGAAGCCATCTTTCCATCGCTTAGTGGCGGTTGGTTTACGATGTTAATGGGTGTCTTCAGTTATATAGCAGATATTACTACGGAAGAGGAGCGCACGTTACGTATTGGCATATTGAATGTATGCTTCTCGGTGGGCGTACCAATCGGTATGGCGTTCAGTGGAGTGCTGCTGAAGTGAGTACATTTTCCACAATAGTAAAATGAATGGTAAAATTTTAAGAAATGCTTTAGACGACCTGGAATGTTTGGGTCGAAATTTATTTATATATAAAAATTTTGTTAAAGAAAAATTAAGCAGCTATTATAGTTAAAATATCTTATTAATCGGACAGGAATGAAAAATTAAAAGAAATGCCTTCAACCCACATGTTCTTTATTTCTTGGGATTATTTCCTAAATCATCTTGAAAATGCACGACTGGCCCGAACTTTGTTTCGACGTTCTGATTATAACCTCTAGTTATAACTATTATATATATAATAGGAGAAACTCCCAAGAGTTGCTATTATATATCTGTCCAGGTCTAAAAATGCCCTCGTCATAAATAACTATTCTTATTTGCTAATATTACTCACAAAAGCATCCCATGTGTCTAGATGTATTCTTCTTAGACTACACCACATCTACCCACTTTGCTTACTATTAAACTAACTAATGTATCTATTTAATGAAATTTTTGATTTCCAGAAAAATTGGTTTCTACGGCGTTTTCTCCATCTCAGCAAGCCTCTATTTGTTCTCATTTCTATATGGTTTATTCTTTTTGGCTGAACCACGTGCCAAACCAGAGAAGAGTGTGCCGAAAGGAGAGCGTAAAAGTTTGCTTGCTGACTTCTTCGACAAGGATCATGTGGTGGAGACCTTCCGTGTGGCCTTTAAGCGAGGCGAAAACCAGCGTCGTCAGCGCGTCATAATGCTTATGGTTGTTGTGATGGTTGTGATTGGTCCAATGCATGGTGAGAAAATGTTTATTGTTTAAAAGCCTAGAGTGGTTATTAATTCTTTTCGTTTTTACTAACCAGGTGAAATGGCTGTGACATATCTCTTTACACGTTTCCGTTTCAATTGGAGTGAGGTTGAGTTCAGCGTATTTTCAACCTATGCGATGATTACGGGCCTAGTTGGTACGTATTTTGAGGTTATAATAAAGTCATTTCAAATTTCATTTCAATTTTCCCACTGTTATATTCGTTAAGGTGTACTTTTCTGCGTTGGCATACTTTCGCACAAATTGAAGATCGATGATGCGTTGGTCGGCGTCATTTCGAGTATGTCTAAGATACTTTCGGGTTTCGTCTACGCTTTTGCTACCGTGCCCTGGCACATGTATGTTGGTGCGATTGTGGAGATCTTTAATGGTACTGCCTTCATAGCTATGCGTTCGATTGCCACCAAGCTGGTGCGCAAAGATGAATTGGGCAAAGTGAACTCGTTGTTCGGTGTGGCCGAAGCGCTGATGCCTATGGTTTTTGCACCCATGTACACCACTTTGTATGCGGCTACACTAAAAGTATTACCCGGCGCTTTCTATTTGTTAGGAGGCGCACTTACCGCACCCGCAGTGCTTATTTTCTTGTAAGTCCCGACTTAGCGGACTAAACTGTAATATTTATTAATGAGAAATCTACCCACAGCTGGATGTACAACTTCCAATGCAAGCAACGGCGCAAGGCAATTGCCCAAGCCGCCGATAGTGAAGGTGGCGCTACCAAAGCAGACTGTCTGGACGCCAAAGACGCAAATGGTAATATTAATGCGATTGAAGCGATAGCGTTGGCGAGCGAGGCGAAGGGCCAACTAAACGGCATCGTAACGAATGTTATACATGAAAATCTCGAACAGGCCGAACATGCGGCTGAATGTGTGCAACGGGATAGGGAGGCGCGTGCAGCGGTTGTGGCGCAGGCGCAAACGTTAGCAACCGGCATGGAGAATCAGGCGTTCGAAGACGATGAAGCTGAGTTGCGTCAGCGTCAACAAACGAGAGTGTAATCGATGGGTTTTAGTTGAGCTGCATATGAGAGTATTTTTTGCAATTAATGTTGTAAAGACCAACAGTAGTAGAAAGTTATGGGGGTGTACCCCATCTATACTGGTAGTGTGTGATGTATTATTTTTTTTATTTGGAAACTTGTAAAGTTATAATTATGTAATTTTAAATAAGTATACTTATTATGATATTTTTTTCTTAGCTTTTAAGTAATCTAAGTTGAACACTATGTATTCTACTATTAAAATAAAAGACACTAAGTAGTTTTCGAATATAAAAACTTCAGTTGTATTCAGTGTTCTGAGTTGAACGGTCAACATCTCCCAAGTTCGCGCCCCAAGCTGACAAATTTTTTAAAGACCTTTGGTTTGGTAGACATTTACTGTGGGTTTTAAATAAGTTTTATATAGATTGCTTGAAAGGTCCTAAATTCTTGTTGATAAAATATCAATGGAATGAGAGTGTAAGGGATTGATTACAATATGTAATGTAGAGCTTGGCATGCCGGCTTGCTAAAACAAAAGATTGTGCAATATTGTTTCTGCTTTGAGAATCTGCTATGGCTAGTATAGTTGGGGTAATGCAGATCATAAATAGATGAAGGAGTTAAGATAAGATTAAAAAAACCTATAAAGGTTATATAGTTAAACATTAGCTTCGAAAGTTAAGGCTGAGTTACGTAACATGAGAGGTTAGGTGAATTCCGAAAATTTATATATAATTTTATTATCATCATCTCTAACACAAAGTGAACAGGGGCTTTAATAAATCTTTTATTAACATGAAATTGAATAAATCACAGAAGGAATCTTGAATATGGCAGCTATTAAGCTCAGTTTTTATGTTGTATTTTTTATTATTTAGTCGTTTTATAAAGGAAGAGAGTCACATGGGCTCTCTTAGGACTAGTCACTTTTAAGTAGCATCAAGAAACACTATACTTTGTAGCCTTAAACTACAATCTTCAGGAAATTAAATGTCACTTGAATAGTAACTTAATAATATCTTAGTTTCAACTATTAATTCATTCATTCATACTTGCGATTGCTTAGCTAAACGACTATATGATGCAGTTCACAAATTTTGATGACTATATTGATAAAAATAATGACTTTATTTCACCGGCTTTTGCAACACTTACAACGTAACCATCATCTTTTTGTCAAACATGCTTGCTAATTGCTTAATTTCGAGCCAAACCATGCATAAGCAATATGATTAAAATCGCAGTTGTTGCGCGAAATCACAAAATTCGCCATCAACTGGTGCAAACTGGCGTATAAATGGCATTTCGCTGGCAAGTTGCAACGCCGTCCACAGCACGCCACACTTACTCATAACCGCATGGCACATTGCTATCAGCGACTTAATGAAAATTGCTCAATTGTTGCATGGCCAAATGTATGAAAACTGTGTGTGCGCCGGTGTGTTTGTGCGCGGTCTTATCTATCGGGGGTATGAACGTTTGACTTAGCCCCTATTAAGCGTTCGGCGATTCATCGAAGTTGCTGTCGCAGCTGCTGCTCTTCTCTAGTATTTACATTACTTGTTGTTGTTGTTGTCATGACAGCGCAAGTGTTGTTGGAGGCGGCGTTGGGGGTTTGCGGGAATGCATTGCAAACTCTCGTTGTAATTTTCCCCAAATATGCTACGGCTGCCAACAACCGAGGGCATGTATATACACATGTATGTGTGTGTGTGTGTGTGTGTGCCCCACAACACGGTAGGCTCAGTACAACAGTACAGCCCACACATTGTGGCCACGTTCGACAAATGCATCGATAGCAAGCGATTGCAACGGAATCTCTAACTAACGTGAGCCGCCAACCAGCGGCCTACGGACAGAGCGTATCGCTTGTGGGAGGGGAATGAAGTGGGGTAGCACAGTATTGCGTTGCGCTGAAGGATGTACGTGTGCACAGGTTGAGTGGGCATGTTAGGCGCGTAACCTGTATTTAACTCGTCGATTGAGTTGCTCATGTTGCCGATAATTGGCGTTCATGGCAGGCGGTCGAAATGGTGAGGCAAATGTTTTTGTTTTTGTTTGTGCTGTTGTTGCTGCTGGTGTTATTGGCGGTATTTTGGCCGCACTTGATTACCAGTTATCGTTGCAGGCGTACATGGATCGACAAAGAGGCAAGCCCACACAAACCTACAGATAAGTATCGAATATGAGCGCCTATGAGGAATAATAACAAAAACAAGCAGCATTTATAATTTTCTACCTGACTTTACCGCCACAGTTTCGACTTTTCAACTGATGGACCCCAACGCGTGCAGCTGAGGCAGTGGCTGAGAGCTTTTTGTAGCGTTCGACATTTTTTATTGTCGATTAAAAACGTAAACTGTGTTACGCCTGCAACAACTAAGCAACAACAAAGGCGGCACGAGGCACAGGTCCACAATGCATCAATGCAACAATAAGAACGACAGCTAAAGTAATAAAACGCGGCATCGAAAACGTGCACCGATACTTTAATTAGTTTTCCTTTTGATATTTGCTGGCTTGTTGCAACGCATCGAGCTTACTGACTGCACGTTACGCCGGCCGCTTACCTGTCTGGCGTCGGTGTCGCACAAATATTGACTGACGTGCGCTGAGGCTGGAGGAGGCAACTTCTGCCCGCTGGCGGGGAATTTTAATTGAGATTTTATACTAAAGGTCGAAAATGCATCATTAAGCTTGTCGTAAATTAATTTTGGCTGTAATTTCTTTTAAAAGATTTTCGGTAAGTGATAAAATAGCGGTTATAAGGTGGAACTGGAAGGTGGCTAACTCATGTTGTGGAGTTTGCTGCTTTTATGGCGCTTGATATGTGGAACACAAATAAGTAAAGAAGACATTAAGAAGATGAAAGCATTCAAATATTCGATAAGCAACCAAATTATTGGCATAATTTTGAAATTTTTGCTGATAAATGGCGGGAGATTTTAATTATTGGCGCATGAAAGTGTTTCGTGGTGAACTTGGCCCTCTTATAGCAGTTACTGTGAGTTCATTGACTTTAAAACCAAACCAAAATAAAAAACCAAAAACCGATTTCCCATATCGTATACACATAAACTTTTATATTGTCAAACTATATAATTTCGTAAAATATACTTTTTTAATATACGCTATGCAATTTAATAATAAAACCACATATTTCTGCATTTTAAATAATAGAGATTTAAATTAATGGAGAATTACATATTTAAGGTAAGTGGCTTTAAGATTAGTTTGAGAAGAACTAAGCATGTTATATTAGAGAACATGCAGCATAGAGAAGGTGTAAATTGGATTTTGTACAGTGGCTGAAAAACACTGAGTATGGAATTCACCACTTTCTAACATATTCGCTACCTTATGACGAAATATGCAAAACATTCAGTTTGAGCCAGTCAAAATAATTACGTTACGTAAGCACATTATTTGAAAATAATTATAAAATAATAATAATAAGATAAATAAAAATTAAAATATTATTGAGCTCCTGAAATGCATAGAGTTATATAATAATAATATATATATAATTTGTTGACGGCTTATTGTCAGTATAATGATTAAGAAATTGTTGTTTTTTTTCTATTGTTTTTAACCACTCCGGCCCTTCTATGAAAGAAATGTGCTCACACATATAAAAATTAACATATCAAACTTGGTTTAATTATATAAGGTTGCCAATATTCCAGCCAATAAAAATATGTTTTGAGTGATAACTGGAAACGAATAGAAAGTAAATGACTTAAAATAACCATAATGTAAACAAGAACACACAAGTAAGGAAGGGCTAAGTTCGGGTGTAACCCAATATTTTATACTCTCACAATGTGCAAGGATCAAAGGAGGGAAACACGTTCAGGTGTTGGCAGAACTTTATATTAAAAAATGTTGGATAAGAATTCAGCACTCATTATTCGAAGAAACCGTGAATGGATTGCAATATCATATTTGGTATCTTATTAACTTATATTACAGGTCATAGACTCACGTGCCTTAACTACTTTTATTTTGATATTATAGTAACTAAATTTAAATTTAATATTTACAATCCCAAATCTCCCAAATATACAATCTCCCAAATTAACTCAAATGAGATATATGCGATATAAAATCAACCAAAGGGGCTTAATTAAATATATTAAGTATATGAGGAAAAAGTCAACCAGAGAAACGGAAATTATTATATTACGAATACGGGGCTTAGACTACTGTCTATACCAATTTCATTCATATTTAGCGCTAACCCACATTATGTTTAAAAAAACATGTCTTTTTAATTTCATTTAGTTGTTATATATATTGACCAAAATAAATGGTTTAAATTCAGGTGAAAATCATTACATTGTGTATATTTGGGTTTGTTTACCTTTCATTTGTTTACTTTTAACGAAGTGCGCCACACTTTTTTAACTTTTTGTTTGTTTACATTTAGCAAGGTCCACCACCTTTGTTTACCTTTTTGTTTGTTTACATTTAGCAGGGTCCACCACCTTTGTTTACCTTTTTGTTTGTTTACATTTAGCAGGGTCCACCACCTTTGTTTACCTTTTGTTTGTTTACATTTAGCAGGGTCCACCACCTTTGTTTACCTTTTCTTTGTTTACTTTTAGCACGGTCCACCACTTTTGTTTGTTTACATTTAGCAAGGTCCACCACTTTTGTTTGTTTACATTTAGCAGGGTCCACCACCTTTGTTTACCTTTTCATTGTTTACATTTAGCAAGGTCCACCACCTTTGTTTACATTTTGTTTGTTTACGTTTAGCAAGGTCCACCACCTTTGTTTACCTTTTTGTTTGTTTACATTTAGCAGGGTCCACCACCTTTGTTTACTTTTTGTTTGTTTACGTTTAGCAAGATCCACCACCTTTGTTTACCTTTTCTTTGTTTACATTTAGCAAGGTCCACCACCTTTGTTTACCTTTTTGTTTGTTTACATTTAGCAAGGTCCACCACCTTTGTTTACTTTTTGTTTGTTTACATTTAGCAAGGTCCACCACCTTTGTTTACATTTTGTTTGTTTACATTTAGCAAGGTCCACCACCTTTGTTTACCTTTTGTTTGTTTACATTTAGCAAGGTTCACCACCTTTGTTTACCTTGTCGGTTGTTTACGTTTAGCAAGGTCCACCACCTTTGTTTACCTTTTTGTTTGTTTACATTTAGCAGGGTCCACCACCTTTGTTTACATTTTGTTTGTTTACATTCCACCTGCAAGGTCCACCTCGCAAGGATAAAAAATAAAAATAAATAAAAAAGAGGTATTTATATTTTATTTAAATAAGCCACTTTGGTTGAGTTTATATCGCTTATATCTCATTTGAGTTAATTTGGGAGATGTTACTGTAAATATTAAATTTAAATTTAGTTACTATAATATCAAAATAAAAGTAGTTAAGGCACGTGAGTCTATGACCTGTAATATAAGTTAATAAGATACCAAATATGATTGTAATCCATTCACGGTTTCTTCGAATAATGAGTGCTGAATTCTTATCCAACATTTTTTAATATAAAGTTCTGCCAACACCTGAACGTGTTTCCCTCCTTTGATCCTTGCACATTGCGAGAGTATAAATGTTCGGTTACACCCGAACTTAGCCCTTCCTTACTTGTGTTTTCTTGTTTACATTATGGTTATTTTAAGTCCTTTACTTTCTATTCGTTTCTATTGAACCAAGTTTGATATGTTAACTTTTATATGTGTAAGCAAATTTCTTTCATAAAAGGGCCGGAGTGGTTAAAACCAAAAGAAAAACAACAATTTTTTAATCATTATACTGATAATAAGCGGTCAACAAATTATATATATATTATTATTATATAACTCTATGCATTTCAGGAGCTCACTTCCATGCCTGCGCGTACATTTTTTAATAATATTTTTATTTTTCTTTTATCTTATTATTATTACTTTATAATTATTTTCAAATAATGTGCTTACGTAACGTAATTATTTTGACTGGCTCAAACTGAATGTTTTGAATATTTCGTCATAAGGTAGCGAATATGTTAGAAAGTGGTGAATTCCATACTCAGTGTTTTTCAGCCACTGTACAAAAGCCAATCGAACATCATACAAAATTCAATTTGCACCTTCTCAATGCTGTATGTTCTGAGAAGTCCAAAGGAAAGCGGCGAACATTTTGTTCGAAATTGCGAAAGTTGCAATGCACCCGTATTAGCTTGATTTCATTGCTTATAAGTTTGCTATATAATTTCCACTTTCATTATTTTTCGTATAATATATTGTTTTTGCTGTTGCACGCTAAAATGTTAGCAACATTTGTTTTTAAGCAAAGGCTGTTAAATGCAATCCATGCCAATGTTAATTAATAGTTGGTATCCCATTCGTTTCTTTCGCACGAATGTTGTTAACACAATTTTTATGAGTGAGTACCTGTGGAAGAGAGCGAGAGAGAATGAGTGAGAGTTAGTGAGAGTGATACACATGTTGGGGAACATTCATATTTATTGAAACATTCCGCGTGTTTAGCAACAAAATGAAATGTTGCAATGTAGTCAGAGTAAATGAGAGGAAATTGTATGAAAATTATTTTCAACTATGTTAACTGATTATGGAGAATTCTGTTGATAAAAATTGCTATAAATAATTTATTTTTTTATGAATAAATATATGTATTATAGCTATTATTTGTATGTAAAAATGTTGAAACTATAGTATATGTATGATTTATGTATACTATATATTATTTGCATATAAATCATATTTTCCATATAGAATTAGTTTTTAGTAAAAAGAGTTTCGAAAGAAAGAGAAAGAGTTTGCTGCTTCATGTTTTTATTTGGAATTATTAAATTTTTGAGCGCGAAAAGCAGATTGTTTTAACCATTTCCTATCTTTGACTCTCCACTTCAACAGTATAAGCTTTTATGATATCTTAAACGGCAAATTATAGCCTAATTATGCAATCGTTTTAAAATGAAGATAAATGATACTGTAGCTTTGCATTTCTGTACACACTCAATCATAATCAAGCTAATCACAGGATGGAAAAGAAATTAATTTTTCTATCAAACTATTTACATTTGCCATATTTCAAGAGTGAAAAGCGGCAAAGCGGCAAATCCTTTGCGAGTTGGGGTAAAGAGATTAAACACTAAGTGACCAAAATACGCATTTACATACAAACATACACGCGTGCTACACTTGCGTAATCCTACACATATCGGATATATTGGCCACTCGTGTTCGTATTCATGATAAAAGTATACCGTCAACGGTTGCTGTGTCAAAATCATGCAACTACAACAATTAATTACAATTTATTACAGTCTATTGAACTTGAAAAGACTAACAGAGAAAAGTGGTCAGAAGCAGTGAGGTTTAAGTGGCTGAAGCTAAACCATAAATTATAACAAAGACTCAGCCGATTGAAAAGCGAAGTGGCCAATTTGTCTGAGCCTGAACCGCAGCCTTGCACGAGGAATAACCAAATAAGTATGGGCATTAATATACTTATGAGCATCAATGTGTATGTATGTATGTTTGTCTACATGCTTGACATATTTATTTGCCGAGATGATTGTTGGATTATTTTTCATTTACAACTGCCTGTCATTGAAATGAGCCACATCTGTTCATACTTTTTGTTGTTGTTATTTTATTGTAAGATTGACTGGCGGTCAATAACTGTGCGCAAATACCAGCCAAAAATTGTCAATACAATAAATTTATAAATAAATTGAGACCAAAGTCAGCGTGCACACGCACACACAGATACACACCCATACACATGTACGAAGGTATAAAATACCTTTTTAGCTTAGAAAAGCTCATAGAAGCGTCTAGTAACCACAGCCTCTATACCCAAAACGATTTGTCCATTACATTGGCATAGTGCTATTGTTGCCACGCAAGCGATAAGCAAAGAAAGCAAGCGTGAAATGACAGGGTAGATAGAGGAAAGGCCAAAGTGTTTGTGTGTATGTATAGTGTCTCGGTAAAAGTACAAAAGGGGGGGGAGTGAAAGTGTTCAACTAGAGGTGCAGCACCCCAAATGGCCATGTCTAGTGAATTAAGTTTGAAGTGCTCAGTGGGTGGGTGGGCCACCGCTTTTATTGTTAGAACGAAGTGTGTTATTATTATTAGTAATATACGAGTGTTTTTGTTGTTTTTAGCAAAAAAAAAAAAAAGAAAAGAAAATTGTACCAACATTTGTGACAACATTCCTTTTTATAGTGCTCAGGGGCTGGAAGAGCTTTTCCAATATATACAAGTTTATACCTTAAACCTCTATATACTCATACATATATACATATATTGAAATGCCCTTCCCAGCATTTATATGTATGTTGTTATTGCCAACAACCACTTACCAGCGTGTTTATTTCCGTTTCCGCTGCATTCGATTTTCATTCGTCTACTCACCCGACCACAACGGAAATTTGTTTTCGCTTCATTTTCCTTTCAACTTCGCTTTGGTGCTTTTAGTATAAGCAACATAAGTAAGTACGGTTACAAGTTGATAACAGCGGAATCACTTAGATTTGTTCGCAGCACCAACTGCACTTTTAGGATCTACTAGGTAGAAGCCACAGTGGTTTCCGTTTACTATTACCCTTGGGTCAGCAGCAATAAAGGAAGGATCGAAACAAGTAAAGAAAACAAAATATGTGAAAACTGTTGTCGGTTATGGTTGTTTAGTCTGTAGTATCAATATAAGTTTTCTCGGCTGGTTGTTCATTATTGTTTAATATTGTTCATAATAAATGCTTATTAATCTATAGCAGCAGATCTTTGCTGTGCTATAATGTCAATAGTTTTCCATAATTAAAAAATCGTATTTCTAAGCTTGAGAATTATGGGGTTTCCGGGTCACAAAAGCTCAGAAGGTATTGGAAGGTCGTTATAGATGTAAAATCTTAAGTCTTCTCATTCCCTTAGAGACAAAATATTACTTTGAGATATTGTTGACAGGGCCAGACCAAAAATTAACAACAATTTACGATGGTGAACTTCGTAATATGGTACGAGTTTACACTGGATGCTTGCTTCCACAATTTCCACCTCCAACAGCTAGATTCTGCAGAATATCCATGTGACGAATCTTCAAATTTCAAATAAATTAGTTTCTTCAAAACTTTTGAAGAGCCAATGAGGAATTTTTGGAAGAATCGTACGATTTCTAATGGCTTAGATCCGGTGGTTGAATAAGTCGCATTAACCCTGTATTTTAGAAGCTCTACGTTATTAAGGAAAACTCTTTAACTCGACAATATATTAGGAGAATTTAAAATAGTGAGAAAACTTTAACCAACACAAAATTGTGATACCCTAGATCTTGTTTCCACTATTATCTTCATTTCTCCATTTTGCCTCGCTCTGCGTGTCTCCTGCCTTTTATCTTCTGCTGTTTTTTTTAAACTTATTTTCTTTGAAGTCAAGCGTTAGCAGCACCCGCATTTGCAAAGTTGAGGCCCACATTCATAGCGCACTATTTATTTTCGTTCTTATTCTTTTATACGTCTTTTATTTTGCCCCAACTTAAACTTTCTCATTCAAACCTTCACCGTGACCTTAATTTACACTGAAAATAAACATTATTGCCTTTATGTTGCGCTCCTACCAACTCCCACATTATATGCTTCATTCTTTCCAGCATTCACTTTGTATGTCCTTCGTTTCCCTTTCTAAGCATCTCCATTCTTATTTCTAAATCCCATCTGACGACTTCTTAGCCCATTAGCCTTCTTTTACCGGTCATTTTAATTTCCTTGCATGCCATCCTTATTACTTTTTGTGTCATAATTCCTATGATTGTAGTTTCTTCGGGTAGCGCCTAGGCGTTTGCCAACGGTTGCCCTTTATAGCATGTTCTCACTCCCACGTCTATTACTTTCTTTGTACTTTACCCTCATGTTTGCTTTTGCTTTTGCGAATTTATTGCTGTAATTTTATTAAACAAACTTCGTTTTTCAACTTACTCTCAATTTTGTTCCCACTTCATTTCATCTTGGCTAAGCGCTTATTTTATATTTTTGCTTTCTTGCTTTATTCGTTTCACCGAAAAATGTGGCTGTTTACCTTTTTTATGCAAACAAGGTTTATAAAAGAATATCTATGTAGTTATGTATTTGTGTTTGAGACATTTTAATATTTTTAGTTTCAACCTCCTGAGTTGGACAGCTTAAAGTTAGCTCTCCTACCGAGCATTTCAGTTGAACTTTTACGAGTAGAACTCGGTTGAACACTAAATTCCATATTCCTGATGAGTTTCTGTCCGCGTATAGTTGTGATCAAGTGCTCCCAAGTGATTTCCAATTAAGCACCATTCAATAACTTGCTCGACTTGATAAAATTCCTATTTTTTTAGATTGAAACATTGGGAGGCACGGAAAATATCCCATTTCAACTAGCTGAAGGAAGCAAGTTTCTGATGACCTCTACCATATTACTTAAATCCCTCTTTTCTTGAAGTAGCTGCGTTATGGTATGTCCATACCATCCAAACTACCCCGAAGCAATTTTGTTGTACGCCCTGTATTGGTCGTATTTCAAAACTTGAGGTGTTCCCCCCGAATCCAGCATTTGTTGTAGTTGAACGGTCTTGGGCAGTAAATCATCTAGTTCTTTTGAGAATTTTAGATGCGGATCCAAGGTTTTGGTATTCTGTTATTCTGCCCTTAGTTATACTAAATCAGAATATATTTCAGTTAGTCTGTTATTACGAGTATATATAATCCTGTTAATATTCCACTTGTTTGCACATCTTTCTTGTAAAAGACTAGATCAGTGAACCGTTTCTTTTGCTGTCAAAATTCATTGACATATCAGGCCTTTAGGATAGCTTATCAATTCCACGTTTTTGCTCATCTTTTTTGGTAGAAGAAGATTAATTCTTTTTTGATTTTCCTTGAAGACTTGTGTCAAGTGAGATTCTATAATTCTCTGCTCACGCTCAAGATTTTGATCACGTACCACGAATCGATTGATTTTCGAAAACCAAAATTCCATTTATATTTAAATAACGGGTATTCGAGCACTATTCAATTTGTCTGTTAATAATAGTTGCTTAAAAGGATTGACAACTCCGTCGGGTAAAAATACGTGCAACATTTTCGAACTTAGATTTAGTCTTAGATTAGTTTTTAATTAGTTTTTGTTCATTCCTCTCCTCAGAGCTTTGTGAAATTATGTGTGCGTTAGAAATGTCAGCCGTTTAATCATGTCGAAACTTTTTATGCTGCCTTCCGTTTCTTGCACTCACCCCAGTCCCTAACTTGTCGGCTACTAAGTATGACAACAACAACACACATCGGGGTGAAGATTTATTTATAAGTTTACTTCTTTGTTTAAGTATTTGTTTGCATGTTGAATGTGTTTTGTGTCATAATGACCCAAATACTTTTGCCTGCAGCTCGATTACTAAATCCCCTGTGCTCTAAGCCTAATGTCTGCTACTACTTGCTATGTTTCTATCATATATACAAACCAATGTATAGAAGTGAATGAGTGCCACCACCCAGTAGACACCACTACAAAGATACAAAGATGTTTGCAATATTGTGTGTGACAACCGCAACAAATGAGGTCCAGTCAATGCAATGACCGTCATTATACAGATAGTCCTTTTTTACAAATTCTCCGTTGGACGATAATGGCAGTGACTTCAACTAACAACAAACCATAATCGAAATCGCCTTTTCAACGGCATCTATGTAGATATGTGCATGTATGTCTCAATGTTAATTTTTTATTGTAATTGCATTGTTTGCTGTCAACGGACTTCTATACACTAATAAATATGTTTGCACATAGGACATTACACATAAGCAATTACCCAGTAGTGGAATTAATTCATTGTAAACTACCTTATAACTAGTATAAAGTTCACGTGTGAAGGCCAAAAAAGCATAACCACTTAAAATAAAATTAAAATATCGCAATTATTTAACGATGTAAAGGCAAACCGGAAGGTTTTAAATCCCTACATTCATTAAATTGCGATTAAGTGAAGTTCTGGATAGGTTTTACTTAATTTCTGCCATTATACTGTACTAAAGTAAACGCTCGAGAAAATGTTTTCACCCAAGATAACTTCCGCACAAATTAACGAAATATTCGGCATTTAGTTAACTAGAAATATGAAAATCATTATTGCTACTACGTTCACCCAAATTTATATAGAATATATATCTATATATATATAGTATATCTTATATATATTATATTCTATATAATAAATTACATATATTCTTATATATATTATAAATATCTTATATATTTTCAGATATATACAGTATAAGGCCAACCGTAAGTTTGAAAATATTTATACTAAATATTTGGGGGCTAGGTGAAGTATTATCTACATTGTTAATATGAAAAGATTCCCTGGGAAATTTACTAAAATATCTCACAGATTGGCCGATATTTTCGGTAAAATTGTACCATATGTTCGGAGCTTCTTACATTCGGTATTTGGTTAGGTGTAGTCCGATTTCGACCATTTTTAGACAGCTACCAACTCTTTGAATTCCGACATCTTTATTGGTTATTTATTTTTGTTTTGCAAAGTGAAGGAATCTTGGAATGGAATTTAGTATTGTATTATATGGGAAGTAGCAGGATTTATGACTTAGTTATAGCACATAAAATAATTTCGATTAACGATCGATTGACAGACAGATGGTCAGACGGACGTAGGAACAGACATCCGGAAATCAATTCGTCTTGTCACTCTAATCATTTTGATACATATATATAACAGGTGTACAAAATTATAATACTCTCTTGTAACATGTTGCGAGAGTATAAATGTGGAATAGGTGTTACTAAGGTTCCCCCTTATTTTATCTGCACCGATTATTGTTTCTCCTAGGGGTTGAACACCATGAACCGTTTGCAATTTTTTCACTTGATAGTTTATACTAACGTCATTGACACTTTTTAGAAAATTTGTGTAAATCCTCTTATTAAATTCAACTACCAGTCCATTGATTATTAAAGACAATTTCTCTTTAAAAATAGCTTATGCTATGAACCTTATTACCTTGTCACTAGTTAAAAACTAGTTCTCACATACAAAGACAGAATTGACTAAATATAAATATAGGCCACCATATACACACATACTAACAAAAGATTCACATGTAAAGAGCCTTCATAGGCATTTAATATGTTGTTGGTCAATAAAACACAATCGCACGCCTTTATACACACACACATATATATGTGTGCAAACATGGCTTTTTGTCCATATGTATGTGTGAACTCGTCGGCTTTTCATTGCCATTGTCTCGCCATTTTCTCCAGCTCTTTATCCTTTTGTTTGTTTTGTTCTATTTGTTTGTTTGTTGTTATTGCCCTTTCACTTCATTCATTACCATTTATTTGCCATTTAACGAAATTTCGAAATTAATGATTTTCGTGTAATTGTCAGCGCCTCTTGGACTACCGTTACGCCCAGTTAAATTCGTAATGAAGCATTAAATGTATTGCCTTTTGTTTATGCTAATGTTTTTTACACTTTGTACTCTTCGCATTAATGCATATTTCTTGTCATTATTTGTGTATGGATTTGTGTATGGATTTGTGTATGGGTAGGTAAAACGTGTGTCTGTCGCATGTTATTGGCTTTGTGAATTTGTTGTTAGCTTTTGTTATATGTTTATTATGATTACTTGTTTATTATTATTAGCTTGCTTTTCTGTGTGTTGTGGTATAAAATATGGAATTGAGTATGCATATCGTAGGTATGTATTTGGTGGTTTCCGGTGTAACTTTTATTCATTTGAATGTTTAATTAAATGTGATTATAGCTAATTTCTCTAAGAGGGAGTATTCGGACAAATAATTTAATTTTGGTAATTACTTTTCTCTTCTTTGCAATTCTAGACCTTTGAATTCAATTAAAACGTAATATTGTCTATCGTAACTGTATCAATACTTACTTTCTAAACTTCTTGTCCTGAGTGGAGATTTCGATCTGCGAATGAATCAGTTGAAGTACTTGAAGTAGTAGTGGAAGTTGTCCTTTAATTTCTTAGTGGTGCCATAATAGGATATGGATAAATCGGTGCAGGGAATGACTTAGATATTCCAGCTAAGAAATTTCTTCGATACCTTCGACAAGGTAATTGAGTTTCTAGTGCACTTAAATTTCAGTCTATAGTATTTGGTTGCTCTTTAAGATTACGTATGATTTCGATCATCGGTTGCTTCCTAGTACATCACTTAGAGTCATCTTAAGTATCCTTGTTCTGAAATATTCCAATAAATGAAATTGTTCGATACGTTTTAGAATTACCTTTGACTCAGCTTCTAAATATTGATTTTGAGGTTTAGAATTCCGAGTCCCTATCCATCCTCGTATCCTAATTGAAGTCGTATACAGAGTATTTTTGGACATATGCAATATAACTGCCTGTCTGGATCATTCTGGGTCATATAATTTACGACTGTGAGAATTGTCATTAGTACGAATTAAAGTACTAAACTACGTGTTATTTTCTTCAGAAGGTTAGCTTATAGCAGTACATTCTTTACACACCCTAAAGACTGACCTGAAGTAAGGTCTAAGATCGGCACCAGGCTTATGTTGAGAAATCTAAATATTATGGTTTCTCAGCAACAAGAATGATTTTTGTTACGTTGAAATATGGATAATAATGCAATAGCACTATGCAAGTAGCCATTTTCTACTTTTCGAACACTTTATAAATCTAAAAAAATTTACTTTTAGTCATCATGTCACCTTTAGGGCCTCTAAAGACTCTGGTAGCAGTGGTTTAAATGTGAGGTGTCTTTAACAAGCCCAGCGAACCCGCGTCTATGTGATTGATGTGTGCGATTAGAAGTCGATTGTGCGAAAGGGCCGGTTGAGAAGACAACTGACATATATAAAGAAGACACTGATCATATTCTGTGTTCTCACATGTCACGAATGACAATGTGTTTACACAAGTGTTTGAAAAGATCCATATGTGGATTATTCAAATATGATTCATGGAAATAAACAATGGATTTGAACTTATGTGTGTGTAAAAATAAATCCAGTAAGTTTCATTCCGTGATTTCATTTAAACTAGATTGGCTTCTATTTAAGCTGGAATTACCTTTTTCGAGCTGTCCAGCTTGAGAATCTCTAGAATTACCCTTAGAGCTAAAACATAAATTGGGGCGTTGCCGATGTTGGGAATTCAAGAAAAAGACGATGGGATAGGTCTTCGTGTTCCATAAATCGGTTCTTCGTCATAGTCTAAGCGAAGTCTTTGGAACCCATGCCATCATATATAAGAGCAGGTTCTAGGACTCATATTCTCTGTGTGTGGTGAGCCCTAGTCAATATCACAAATTTAAGATTTCTACTGGAAAATTATGTGGCGTCAATAGTTATAGTAACAGTAGTCATATTTGTTTGTTTTTGTAGGTGTTTACTAACTAATTTAAATCTCTATTGTCACCACCATTCTTCTAGGTGTCTCATTTGTCCAACAGCTGCAAGTGTTTGTTTATCTTGCAACACCAAAAACTGAATCAACAAGTAACGTTAAACAAACACACGGCATACCCAAAATGCACTTGTATTTGTGTTTGTATGTATGTATGTAAAATATGTAAAAATCCATTAACAGCTCTAATAAATGCACAAAGCCGAAATGTGAGATCAACAAATATTGGCTAGATGTTATTGAAAATTTAAATATTTAAAAACGTATTTGGTATTTCCTTTTCCTAAAATAGTTACAGAAATAAATAAAAGAATTTAAATTTGAAAATTGATATTGTAAATAAACAAGCTTACCTATGATATTGGATAATATTATTGTATGTATATGGCAGCAATTATTTGTGCGGCAGTAATATTCAAAGTAAAATCTTAAATTGTCGGAGTTGTAACTGAGCTTATGTACATAAGGGTGGATCGTTTACCTGCCGGCTGGCTGAACTCAACTCAATTGAAGTCAACTTTTGAGTGTCCCATAGGATAGTCTTCGCCCTCTTCGGAGCAGGATCGTCGGTTGACGTCGACTGTTACGACTATTCTTTGGTCTCTGGTGTTAGTAAATTCCCCTAGCGGCAGTGACGCCATCTGGCGGTAAAGCTAAATGTTTTTTAGACCATCCTTATAATGTGACCATATTGCTCAAGTTGTAAGTAACTTATGTGTTTGGAGTTACTGCGGAATCATTTAAGGCTTCTCTGCACCGCCTAAAAAATTAACCCGTAACCATCGTTTTCATTCCAAAGATTAGCTTCGGCATTAGTTTGTTGTCCACGAGTTATTTTATGCACGAATTGAATTTAATAAAATTATGCTTTTGTTGCATGACTTTCGGAAGATTTTGGGAATAATTTTGTATGTGGCAACAGCTGCAGGTAAACGAAAAAGTATATACATTGCAACATGCAATTCTCCTGCGCTCACATTTATTTGCTGGAGATATTTGTTGAATTTGTGAAGTTTGTGGATGAAATGCATTTTAATTAAATGTAATTTTGGGAAGACACGTACACGTCCGTATAAAAACATTCAAACACAAATATCAAACACGATGATGGCAAGTGCAAACTCGTACATTAAATAAATAAAGGAAGAAATTCAGATGAGTTTCGTAAGAAAAAGTATTATCAAACAAAAACAACAACGAATCAAACCCCAAAGCGAAGTCGAACTTCCACTGCCAACTTTCGATAGCAGCATTTAGAGTTGTTGTAAAGAGTTGTGAAGAGTTTCCGAGAGAAATGAAGCTACTATACAAATGCATATGTACATATGTATGTGTGTTTATACATAAATAAATACACACATAAAAAGTAAAGAGAATGTGCACGGAATGCATCGGAAAAGCTATTTTACAAATGCTTAGACACAAATGTAAACAAAGCAAAAGTAATCAATAAAAGAAAGCAAATATGTATTTAGTTTAGTGTTGTTGTTGCTATTGATCAAATAAAGTAAATATAAATATTTTAAAATAAAACTTTTGGTTATTTCATTAGTCTCATTAAAATGATTTATTTGCCGGATTAAAGACTATTTGAAAAAGTATATATTTTGATTTATGTCAAGAATGGCTTATCGGACTGCATTTCTAGTTTTTCTGTTTTTTCACATAATTTTTTTTTTATCAATTTCCTTGAGAAAAATGAGAAAAATTAAGAGCTCCTCGGATGGTGTTTTAGCAGAAATGTTTGACATATTTTTTCGTTAGTTAGTTAAGAAGGAATGCTGAATTGTATGCAATTCCCAAAACCTTATTTAATAACTGAAGAACTGAAGATACTGAAGCGAAGTTGACTGCAGTTGTTTGAAAACGCTCGAAATATTCATTTTTAAAATTAATTTTTCAATCGAAATATTTAGGTTTGCTCCAAGATTCAAGTGTCTCATTATTTTGGCGAGAAATCTTTTGTCAGTCGTTTGAAAAGATAAAATGTAAGATCTACGTCGTAATTCATAACATTAAGTGATTGTTCTTATTCTTCTTCATTGGCGGTGTACCGGCAATTCGATGATATATCCTAGTCAGCCCAGCGGTGACTTTTAATTCACTTAATCATGTCGATGTTGTATTAGGACTCATGCATAACTTATGCAGTTAAATTATAATTTTTGTTTGCTAAACAGTTCGAAGTAAAATTTATGAAGCAATGTAAAACGTAGACAAATTGGAACTAGTAGCATAACAAGCATGCTTCGATTCGGTTCGGTTGCTAGCTCTCTCATATTAGATTAAAGAAAAAACGTCACCAAGAGTTGAATCTTTTGAAAGCTTGTTGATATCAAATGGCTAGGAGATATCCTTCCAAATGCGGATGGCAATGAAGTTTTAAGAACGACAAGTTTGATAAATTTTTTTCATGACTCAAGCTGGCTAATCATCAGCCAACTTCTTTGAATACTAATTGTCCAGTATAAAATTAGTATTGGTCAGTTCCAAAGTTTCCTTTCCCTTTCTGCGAGAACATCGCAAATGCATGAAAAATTTTTGGTGGTTTGCAATACAGAGATAGAGGGAGCTTCTTAGAGTCTTGGCGTTCAAGTAATTTACTCTCTCTTTCCTCGTTCGAAAAACACACCTCTCTTTCGTTTTGCCTTTCGATAGTTCTACCTAAGTACTCGCGCTGCAGCCGACCGTGGACCCTTTGTTGCATCATACCCCAAGAAGAAGAATATAAAGTAATATTTTCTGGCATTTTTATAGAATCTTGCTGTACTAGTGGAAACTAATGGCACTATCAGTAGTATTTGGTTTTCGATAATGTTATCAATTGGAAGAGTAAAGGTTGTGCTATGGAAGATGTGGTTGATGCTATATCAACATTGATCCATGCATTGATTGATTTGTAGGTCAATTCTAGAAAGATATTAATTCGACCTACCGGAACGCAGTGATTGCAGTTTCTGCAAGTTCCTTACTATGTGTTATGTGAATCTATTTGAAAAACTAACCAACATATAGTTGGATTGAGGGCTTTTCTAAATATTTATCCACTTATATAAATCTGAAAATCATATCAAACTAAGTTTCTTGTACGAAATTGTATACAAAGCAAAGCAAAAATGCATTCTATGATAAACATCAGGAACATTTAAAAAATGACGTAAAAAACTTAAGAATAATATGAGTATATTCACACACACCCATAGGTACTTAAATGCTTCGAAGTGAATAGCGAGTCATTAAAATTTTTCACCAACACAGAAAACGGCTAATTCTTCTGAAAGTAGTATATATATGAACGAGTATAGTAGATGTGCCACAATCACTGCTGCTGCTCGGTCATCTGCTTTTGCTCCAAGCACCACGCTTCGATAATTTTAGCACCTGAAAACAGTCTCGAATGCAGTAAAATCTGAGTGGCGCCTGCGGTTAACATTAAATGCACCAAACCCATTTAGCAAAAGCCACGGACTTACCACCAATACGTAAGTCTTGTGCATATGCAGCTCAGTGCAACAGCCTTACACATCTGAGAGCCAATTGAAGCGTATGCGAGTGCAAAGATTGCAACTTACAAAGCAACGCCACGAACGAGCGTCTGCAAAACTCGCAAGTGTTTAGAATTCAAGCCCAAATTGTTAGTGAGGCATTATGTAAAGAAGCGGAAGAAGAAGAACAACATTTTTAGTTTACGTAGTAAAAGCAAGTAGTTGGTGCTTAAATGCTGGTATGCTTCTATGGACATTCATTTAAGTGTGTGTGGAAAAGGCTGAAAGTAACAAGCTTCTATTTTTGGCGAACTTAATAGTTTAGTAGCTTGTAAAGCGATTGTTCGACAGCTTGTAACGGGTATCTGCTGTTCTGTACATAAGTATACGCCTATCTGCGCATGTGAGTGGTAAAATCACTGGAGTGGAACTCGGTAGAGAGAAAGTTTCGAAATTTCGACCAAAGTAGGGTCTATAAGTGTTTTATGAGGGTCTGTGAGTTCTCAAATTGGATTTTGTCGCCCATCGAAGCGCTATATTGGAGCTTTCAGAAAACTGGGGCTACTTGTAAAGTTCAATGAAGAGAGAAATTAGTATTTTTCATATGAGGTTAAGCTTCCTTTCTACATTTAGGAAATAAAATGTTTTTAGTTGAATCTGACTAGAGTATAGAAATCTATGTATTTTATATAATTTTTCTTGTTTTTATGTATTTTATATAATTTACCTTAATTTTTGAACATGAAAGTTTGAAAAGTAAACAGTTTTGGTCTACACTTATGAGGAAAAGGTTCCCCCTTTTCACTTTTAAAGTTTGTCATTTTTTACGGTTTTTTTTTCTTAAGGCGCGGTAGTTTGAAACGACAAGCAGTCTCGCACGAACTGTCTGAACAAATAAAACGAAGTTGAGTTCCTGAGTGAAGAGTGTAAAAAAATATCCCAAAATGATTGTAGACATTTTATAACAGCGCGAAAACAATAACACCAGCAGCTATTGCTGCAATAACAACAACACGGGCGTGTAAAGAGCGTAAAATTCTTGCATGGTGTGTACTTACACGGCTGCACTATTTAATGACGCGACGAGCAGACAAATAAATAAAAAGTAAATATTTTCTTTACGTGCCTATTTGTGGTTTCATATATTTGGCAGTCGCCTGCTAAATGCTATACATCAGCTGCTACCGCTTCTGTGGCATTATTGCTGTTGTTGTTGCATGCGTTTGCTCCCTAAAGTCACACGCTAGTGCCGTGGCAGACAAAATGCACAGACTCAGCCGAATTTCTATTTTATTTTCATATTAATTTTTGTTGTTTTCTCACTCGTCTCAGCCCGATGGCAGCGCTGCATGCTCAAGTGGCAAGGCCTTCCGGTCTTGTTTGCTGCATTACCCCAATGGATGATTTCTTTAATTGTTGTACTACCACATATGCCATTGTTGTTGTAGCTATTGTGTTTTTTTAAATTTGTTCTTGTTTTCGCTGCACTTGAATTTGTGCCTTCGGCTGTCTGTCAATATTTGTGCATGTGTGTATGTGTGTATGATATGTGCAATTTACTTTTGCCTTGGCAGCGCGACTCAAGTGCAACGCTGAAGAGCGTCGGTGCGCGGGAGGGGTGAGCGCACAAAATCGCTAAATCACTCTCATTTAAAATGTTTTGCTTTTGGAACCCCCAGCGACGCAAAGTGGTTTATATATTATGCATTTATCATTTCGATTATATTCATTAATTCATTCATTTTGATACCGACGCAACACTGGGTCCATTGATCTCCTGCTGTATATTCAATTAGCATTTGAATGCCAGAGCACTTTTCGGATATTTCGTATGACTTTTCTTTCATCGTTTCGAGCAATGTTGTTCGCTCGAGAGGTGTTGATTAGAGAGAATTATGAGCGCTCGTAAAAGCGAAAGCATTTCAACAGTATTTTTCGTAACATTTTCTGCTCACACTATGAGGGTGGTTTAATTGAGTTTTCCCATAAGCAATAAAGATTCTTCGAATTGATTAAATATTTTTACAGTTCCATATATTTTAATTGCGCTTTTCATTCTGGACTCTTTTGCTGAACTAATCGAGTTAGTTTCTCTTCTCTGGTTGCGGTCGTAAATTTATTTAATTGTTATGCTGCAGTAGGCTGATTTTTAATGTTTGCCCCTTATCATGACAGACATCTTCTTAATACAAAATAATGCATTAAATCCGTTATCGATAAAAAATCAATGTTGTAAACCAAATAAAAGTCACAACAAATGAAAAAAAAAATTCAATTATGGTAAAAGTAAACCGCTGTAAAACCTATGACTGAGTACTGCATTCACTTTTATAGCTATTATTTGGGAGATCTATATTCCTGTTCTAAGGCCACATGATACTCAGCGCCTTTTCCACAACTACCTTTCCAA
Organism: Bactrocera minax; assembly: GCA_021498325.1. Lineage (NCBI taxonomy): Eukaryota > Metazoa > Arthropoda > Insecta > Diptera > Tephritidae > Bactrocera > Bactrocera minax. The sequence goes on from JAKEEE010000002.1 coordinate 1,166,821, forward strand.
TTCTCACTAAATTTCTTTTCAGCGAGCATTCTCTTGGGATCTTAGAACCGGAAAAAGTCGCTGGGCCCAAATCCGCAAATTATTGTTGATATGGAAGTGATTCGAAGACCACTTCCCAATTAATTTGTAACGGGGTGCCTTATCTCGATGAAACGGTACTATCTTCTTCTTCAAGTAAATCCTTCTTTCTGTTCTTCAACCAACTGTCCAACAGCTGTGAATTTTATACTCGTGTCTTCTGAAGTTTACCTAACTACGAAACACAAGGATTCAAGTGGCCTCGTCTTATAAAACGATACGAATTTGTCGGCATGCGTTCTTCAATGGCCCTAGTCTTCCTTCCTTCCTTCCTTCCTTCCTTCTTTCTGTTCTTCAACCAACTGTCCAACAGCTGTGAATTTTATACTCGTGTCTTCTGAAGTTTACCTAACTACGAAACACAAGGATTCAAGTGGCCTCGTCTTATAAAACGATACGAATTTGTCGGCATGTGTTCTTCAATTTCCCTAGTCTTCCATATTTTATAAAATGCTAACAGCAGCAAAATATCCTTTCATCATTGGAAATCAAATTTCATTACCGGAAGTTCACAAATAAGTAATATAAACATATTATAATTGGCGCTTGTAGTTCTGCTCAATGTTTAGCCTAGATACTTATATTACCATATACATATGTATGTGCGGATATTATACGTCAAAGTGAGTTTCAAGTCACCTCCGAACCGATGAAGAATTTCATAAGAAGATTTTTCTTCGTAGAAATACTTTCGGAGCTTGTCATTGTCTGCCGGTGAATGCTTTTCTATTATCCTTCGGATATATTGGGTTGTTCGGAAAGTCATTTCGTTTTTTCCCGCCAGAGGACTTAATTACGTTTTTTCGAAACTAACTTCACACTTAAGCCCCATAACCATTATATGTCATGAGAGCTGATATTGCAAGGCTTGTGTGTGAAAAAGTTCTATTAATTCTACCCAGTAGTTTTTGGTTGGTGCCTTTTTAAATATGGAGAGCAATAAGCAGCATTTTCGTCATATTTTACTTTTTAACTTCAGAAAAGGTAAAAATGCTGTCCAAGCGAGAAAAAAATTGACGGATGTGTATGGAGAAGGCGTGTTAACAGTACGCCAGTGCCAGAACTGGTTTGCAAAATTTCGATCCGGCAATTTTGATGTCGAAGATGCACCACGGTCTGGAAGGCCGGTCGAAGCTGACAAAGATGCGATAAAGGCATTAGTTGATGCAAATCGGCGAATCACCACACGAGAGATCGGTGAGAGGTTAAATTTGTCGAATTCAACTGTTTATGGCCATTTGAAAGGCATTATACGAAAACTGTCTTTCATGTTCCCCAAAAAAAACGAAATGACTTTCCGAACAACCCAATACTATGCTAGTTACACTCAAAAAAATTAGCGTGACTTGTGTCACTCCATCGAACTCAAGATAAAGCGGGTGTTTGTAATATATGGTAATAAGCGATAAGTAAAGGTGAAGAGAAGTCGATAAAAATTTTCGATGAAGGAAATTTTCCAAGGAGACCAATTCCGATACCGTATAATTCTGCCAAACGTACGAAGAAGTGAGAGCTTACACGCTTTAATTTAATCTCACAATAGCAGTATAAGCAAGAATGAAGTGATGACGTTGCCACTAATGATCGAAAAAAAAATTTTCGGAGCAAGAAGCTTCTTAATTTTCTATGATTCATTTCAGCTTTGAAGGACCTTGCGGGCATGCAAGTACCGTTGGTTGTCAAGCGCTCGCTGAACTCACGTGTGGACTAGCTGTCCAAAAGTTGTCCGTTAGAGTAAACGATATATATATTCCAATTCCATATTCCACATATTCCCAATGTGGTTATATGATGATACGAGACTGTAGTAAAGAAAATTTTTCAAAGTGAACATGGCTCCGAGATTATCTTAAATAGGTTTAAGACCACAGATGTTAAGGCATTACAAACTTTTATATAAAAAACCAGGTTTGATGTCTTGGAGGTTTGCAGTCAGATTCTCGTATAAAGCAAAAATGTGGTATAAACCAAATGTAATTTGCATAAATATCCTTAATATATAACTCCGCAATATTTTCTTTCAATAAATGAAGTGAGAATTATTTTTCTCATATGAACATATATACAAACATACAAGTAGTGAGGTAAAGTAGAATAAATCAATATTCTCAATATCTTTTGTAATCTGACTGCTTCACGCAAAGTAATCAATACAATACGCCCCGTTTATCCTCGTTAAGATGACTGTGACTTTTGCCAATGTTATTATCCCCATTACATGTATACACACAAACAGATGTACATAAGACACTATGTGTGTAGGACGCCCACAGACAAGCACCGCAGCGCAGTAAATTACAAATAATCAAAATATCTTTATCAAAGAATGTCGGACAACACAACTCAACACCTCCACATAATGTGGCACGAATGTTTATTATATACCCCGAACCATATAAATAAATCAATTCCGACTAATGCTCGCAAACTAACCAACTAAAACGTAAAGAAAGACATGAAACAAAGCGCAAAGGAGCAATCAGACAAAACTCGTACACAAAAAGATATATGTATACAAAGAGTGGGATTACACACGCACACTCGCACACATGCAAGCAAGCAAGAGCACGAAAAAAAATTAAGACTGAGGATTTCGGCTACCAAAGTCGGGTTGAGGATATCGAAAATTAAAGCATCATTTGCACTAAAAGTGACGGCCGCTTCAGCTACCGTGCAACGCATACACGTAACACGCACACACACACACACACACACATACACACATTCCCATTCAAACATACATAGTTGCCTACAAAAAAAAAAAAAACGTGAAACTCTCGGACAGCCGACAAAGGTGAATGGCTGAAATGGGCGAGCTGGTTGCATGAGTCCATGTGGCATGTGGCAAGTTGCCGCAGTTACGTGCGCCACAGTCGAAAAACCGAAACCGAAAAATCGCCACCTTCAATTTATCGCCAACATCAAATCACTGCCAAAGGCTTATTACCAACGCGCCAACAACAACAACACGTCAGCACAAAACGCAACAACATAATCAGCCGCTGAGTGAGTTGTGGCAATAGTGGCGGCTAGCCGGTTTAGCAGTCGATTCGTTCGTCGGTTTGTTGCCTGTCTGATTGCTGCCAGTGGCATAAACAGCAGTTGAGAATTCCACAGTGATTGTGCTCCTCTGTTTGTGGTGTGCGATGCGGATGATTGGTGCCGCGTGGAGTAGGGGATATGGGGAGTTTTTGAGTAAACTTCAATGTTGCGAAAGTGCGGCGCATACATTTTTATTTTGAAATTTCGTGTGTATTCTTAAGTAAAGGAAGTGTTTCGAAATACGAAAACTAAAAAATATTCCCAAGATAGCTAGATTAGACAAATGGATCGCTCTTCAATAACCGAATCTATATTACCACCTTTGTCAGCTTACACAGGTTCTGGAGGAAATAATGAAATATTATGTTAAGAATATCTATTTTGGTGTATTTGTAGTGATTATAGATTGTATCTTCGGTCGTCAGATCATGCCTTTTTGGAACTTTTTCCAGACCTCATTTTATCTAAAATACAATTCGAAAATCATATGGAACAATGCTAGGATACCTGGTATTGCCTGCCTCTAGAAACTTATTAGATATCTCAAACAGTAAATGGCCAAGACGTAAAGAAGGAAACAGTCCCGAAAACTCCTACTAATCAAGCCGTCTATTAAAACAATTTGAAACCTAGACATTTCTTTTATTTTGTCGAACTACGATCTTTATGACATTTCCGTCGACATATATATATATATGTATCTGAGAAATAGGAAATATATCAAGAATTAATAATACAGGTTTACAGCCAATGTTAGATCTGCTGTTAAACTAAGAAGGATCAAGGAACTTTTTGAGTGGAACCTTTCCTTTAGATAGGAGCTTATGAGAGTTGGGTCTAACGGCTCTGAATTGGTGAATTCCTTATGAAGTACACCTCACTGTCTGAGCATCCTTTTCGTTGAAGTTGTTAGCGACCAGTTTAACTATCTGTTTAACTACTGGAGCAACCGTTTATGATTTTCTGAAAATCCTACAAAAAGGGTGCCAGAATTTTGCAACTTCCTATAATCAAGGCGTCTGGCTGCATCTAAGTGCTAGATCAAATATTCAGTTATTTAGGTTATATAGGTCTGGAGTTTTTAATAGAAATCTATGAGAAGGACATGCATATACTTCGGATTTCGTATTCTTTGCTCTGGTCGGTTTCTTTAAATAGTGAGTCGGTTCTCTACGCGGAAATTGTGCGCCGTGTGGACAGCTAAATTTATTTGCAAAGCCAGCGAGTAAAGTTTAGAAAAAAGTTGGATAGAAAAAAGGCGTGAGACTTAGAGAGGTATGAGCGAAGTCCAAAGCACCAAAAACTTTACACAGTAAATAAGACGACTTAATTTTCGCTGAATCTGATAAAAGCAAAGCGGAAAGGCCGCACCAAGTGGTGCAAGGAGACCAGTGGTCGCTGAAAATGGACACCCATATACATTCTGAGCTACTTACATTCTCGTAAATATGTGTGTGTTAGTAAGGATGATAGTGTGCTCCAACTCGTTAGCTGTCGAATTCATTTCTATCCAACAACACTGTTCCGTTGCCTTGCCACATTAGCCTGAGTTGCAAGGTGAGCTATTGTCGCAAAGCGCTGACATTGCATGATTGAACTTGCACACGCACACCCGTTAACACACACATGTGCATGTACAACGCTTACTCGTTTGTATATATTTATTGGTGTGATATTGTGAACTCCCGTTTTTCAACTTGAATGCCTTCATAAAGCCGTTGGCATCGCTGTGGCATGGCAAAGTAAGCAACGAGTCCACGCTTGCCACACGCTGTGACTAACGTTCTCTGCTCCATTTGTCTTTTGTTGCAGAACTATCAACTAAATAAATCATCATCAGCAGCAGCAGCAGCAACTCAGGTGACCTGTCCGTCAGCCTCGGTGGTTTTTAACCACCTGCCTGATTCGCTGGCGTTTATAGTTGAAAAGAACCGAGATGCAACAGAAAGTGATAAAAAGCAACGGCAGCAATTTTGGTCAAAACATATTTGTCTTGTTGTCGCTACGAATGGAGGAAGTGTTGCATCTAATTGTTTTGGCCCAAAGGCATCTAGCGGCTTATTCAGCGACCCTGTAGAGAAATGTGAACAAATAACGACAAATAAGTCTTAACTTATTGTTGTGAACAAATATGGAAGAAGGTGAAGAAAACTGCTTTCCTGAATATAAAATAAGTGATCGATGGTGGCATTGGATATTCCAGTGTATAGGTAAAGGATCCAAGCAAAGTAAGATACAATATTTCTGTACCTGAAACATTCCTAGTCCATTATTATTCATATAAGAGACTTGAATCACTTCTTGCTGGGTATGAAAATCACCATAAGCCCTTTTTAACACTGAAAAAATCATTTGTTTCACTTATTTTCGTGACGCACTGTGTTCGGGCTTCACCTCAAATATCCCATAGCACATTTGTTCTCATAAACGCATATTTATGCAACGAGCTCCTGCTGTGCTTTGTGTCCAATACACGTACACACACACACACACACACACACGCACCCACAAAACCAAAATCTATCACACGGAACAGCGCCTTGCCACATGCTTTCATAAAATTTCAATCATTAATGCGGTTATTACTGCGAAAGAACAACTGGACGGTTAGTTGGACTGCTGCTGCGTAGCTTCTGGTTGCATAGCTATGCAAATGAATCTACTACAGCACATGCCACATACATATATACAAGTGTAGGTTGCATGTATACAAATCATAATCCTGGTGTCTAGTTAGCAGCACAGTTCAAAGCACACATCAATCTCACCGAAACGCTCGTTTGTTGGCCGCCACCGCTGCTGTTGCCACCTTGTCGTGTGTTGTGGCATGGCAAGTTGTGCGTTCAAAAGGCCTAACGCGTTATATTGTGCCAACACACAGGCACAGCGTGGCGGAGTTTGAGTACTTTTAATGAGCTGGAAAAATTGTGATGGAACTTTCAGCACCAAATATTGCCGCCAATGATGCGTCGCTGTTGTTGCTGCGGCAACCTGAGTTTTTACCTTTTTGCAGCGAACTCTTGCGGCCTTTTACACATTCGACGAGCATTGTAGGCAGTCTGCTGCTTGGGGCATTTTCATTTGCTCCCATCCTTTTGTGGCAAATAGTGTATATAACGCGCTGCGGCCGGCTGATTGATGTGTGAATTGCTACCGCGAGCACTATTGCTGGGCAATTTTAAATTTCAATTACCATCAGGTGTCGATTTGTAGCATGTTGCTCCGCGTAAGCAAGTCGCATGCAATTTTTTCAATTTACAACTTGCCTGTAGCATGCCACACAAACATTTCAGCGCTTTATGTTTCAAAAATACTTCGCGTTGCGTATTTTCGGTATTTTCGCTTTGGCATTTTACCGTTGTTGTATGCTGTATGCATTTTACGCGCATATTTGTGGTGTTTATAGCATTTCTTTCTGATTTAATGATCGACAAAGCAAATATCAGCGCTTCATTTGCGGCCATAACCACGCCATACACTGCCGCGTTAAGCAGCAGGCCACCGCAACAAGCTTCACATTTCACAGCTCATTATTGTGAAGCAGCGTCCAGCTGGCTTAGATCGCCGGCGGCGCTTAAAGCCAAATAATCCGCTGTATATTAAATCAGTTAATTAAATATTTTCCGTTCAACTTCAGCGTTAAAATTGCCCACGCGTGTAATTATTTCTTTCTCGCGCATCTCCTGTCATTATATGTGTGCAATCAATATTTTTCGTGCTTAATCATAACCTCACTTTTTATGCAGATATATTTTTTGTAAACATATTCACTCGCTGTCACAATTTACACTTCGTTTTCCTCACTCTTTGCTGCTTCGTTCGCCTGGTCCTTCTCCTCCGGCTGTTTACATAAATTTTCATCATTTCAATCACTCCGCTTGGTATTTAATCACGTTAGTTACTTTTGATTTACCTGTAAATTATATTTAATTGCCCAGTTCAAGGTCACCGTCACCTGCTGTACGCTGTTTACTGCTTTACATTTAATCTGCGCAATTTGTTGCATAATTATAGGCTATGTGCCTTAAGCTGGCGCATCATGTGCGCAAGCACGCACGAACTTACGCCTGTCGTCCAGCGGTCGCTTGCCTTCGTGCTACAGCAACAAAGTGTTATTTCGTCATTATATGGCTGATTGAAATTCGTAATCGGCTGGCTTTTGAAGATTAACTTTGCTTGCGGGTCAGCTTTCGAAAACGGAAGCTGTCAAATAATTCAGATATAAGTTTTTTAGACATCAATCACAGCTTTGCATGAGTTGCTTGAATTCAAATTGAATTAAATGAGCGAGAAAATTGAAAGTGATATATGTATGAGCGTCTAAATAATTATAGAAATTAAATTCGCATTAATTTCTGATTTTATTTTTGGTAGCTGTTAGTCATACCTTTAAGTAAATCTTCGAAGTTGTAGTTAATATTTGATTTAGTTTTCTCGACCTGTACCAAAATGTTATCTGGAGGATTTGTTGTGAACACATCTTCTCATTTTCTCCCATATTTACTTCCGAAAAGCCAAATTAGGAAAACATCTGCATGGAAATTCCAGTAAGGCTCACTGAAGTTGATTATTCTCTAGAAAAAGAGAGCAATATACTCATTCATGTATCTATGAATTACATACAAAAAATAAGTCCATATATTACCAAAAAAAAAAAAATCCTGAAATCGGTACCATTAAAATAACTAACGAAGTGACATACATGACATACATACACATGTGAATAGCCTGATAGGTATTATTAGAGCATTAACTGGGAAATCTGGAAATTTGAGACACTACACTAGTTTTCTTTAGCGACTCATTTGTGTAAGATAAACACAACAATTTATTAATTAAAATCAGAAATTTAATGATGACACATTTAATATTTCTATTTTACGAAAAATCCGACATAATTTAGATCAATCTTCTTAAAAATAATTTATTTAACGATATTGCTGCAATAAGCAAAGTGGCACACCTATTTAGTATTATAATTCCTTAACTTTCTCGCAGTTAAAAATATTCTCCTTACTCACGTATATTATTAGGGTTGTGCTGAAACTTATAAGGCACATTTTAGTAGACTTTTTTTCATATACCTCTATACGATACCTCGATACGATACTACCTCTATACGATTCGCAAGTCCTTGTAGCGTAGCCGAGCGATCAAACATGTGATATAAATAAATAAAATATGTTAGCATAATCAAATAGAAAATTGTTATTCTATCACTTTTATGAAGTACTCTCTTGTATTGAAGGAAGAAAGAGCGGAGAACTGGTTATTACTTATTATTGAAAAAAATGTAGATTTTTGCTGCCTGTAGGGAATTTCAATGTGTGGGGCACGCCTTAAACGCTCCTTATCAGAACCAAAATTTATATGCGGTACACAATATAATATACATTATATACATACATAATATATTTGACTAAAATAGTATCGTTTTGCACACTAGATATAAAAGGAATCAGTTTTTTCAACCCTCCATGAAGAATACAAACTTCGGCGCCTGCATTATAGGTCTGAGCAGCCTTCAATCGGGACAATAATTTATAAATATGTTACACTTTTCTCCGTGAGGTGATTGAGTAAAGGATGTGAAACTGTCTAAAATCCGTTCATTCGAATTTTTAAGCATCACCCTAATGAAGACATGTATGTAAAATCATATTTACCACTAAAGTAATGATTTCTTAGAGAAAGATATCATATTAATTAAAAGTATATGTATGTATGTATGTAAATTTGTCTGGCAGTGCCAATCTACGTCTGTCATCAAAAACAACTTGATTTCGTGGAAAGCATAGTTCCACATATGAAAACCAAAAAGTGAAAGGCCGAAAAGTGAGTGACAATGAAACCGAAACCAATTGTAAATTAACAAAATCAAGTAATTTTGATTAAAATGTACTGATAAAAGATCTTTAAGCTAAAGAAATTAAACCGTTGCTGCACAAACAAGCAAAACCTTTATGAGAAAAACATACAGATACATACATACATATGTACAAACACTAAATGGAGGTAAAAAAGCAATGTGCAAGAGAGATACAGATGAAAAATGGGCCATATTAGTTTCGAACTGCGCAGCGCTCACTTGGCGAATATTGTTGATGTAAACATAAAGAGATTAAATTAAAATTCCATTACTTGCAGCAACAAAAAATTAATATATACATACATACATACGAATATCTATGTATATTTGTATATTTTCGTAAAGCAAGGAGCAGTTGGTGCGTCTCGAGCCAAACTCAATTTCATGCTTAGTGAAATAAACAAACATACATATATACGAACTTTGTGTGCATGTATGTATGTCTGCAAAGAGACAAGGGCAGCAAAATCATACAAAAACAGCTATAAGGAGAATACGCCGGAGCCATGCCACAAATATGCGAGAAAAACCGTTGCGGCAAAATTATGTGTATGTGTGTGTGTGTTTGTGAAGGCAGGGGACAAACCTTGGCTAGTTATTAATATTTATAAACAAAGATTATAAATAAAACATAATTCACTTCAAGTGTACACAGGCAGACAGACGGACGTACAGTTAGGTCGCCACAAATACCAGCAAACAATTATACAAACAAGTTTCGCAGTATGAAATATCGGTGAACATATTGCAATATGTATGTGAATTTCTATCGTAAGAAGTTTGAAGATTCAAAAAAAAAAAAAAAAATAAAAATTTTAAATAAAAAAATTCTCAAATACAAACAAATCGCTTTGAACACCCACACAAGTGGCGTGGGGCAATATTTTAAATCTTCACCTTAAGTCGAAAGGCAGCGCAGAGTACAAACATTTATGAAGCAGCGCTACACAGAGCGACCTACAAAGCAATAGCAAGAACAATAACAACAACAACAATACGATAGTTTTTAATATCGACCGCAGCGAACACAAATTGTAATGGCAGAAGCAATAAATCACCAGGCTAAATATGTCCCTTAGTCGGCCGGACAGACGGCGTTGGAATCAAGAAAAGACACACGTCCACATATACATATGCACATATACTTCGAAAGGAGTTGGGCTTACTGCATGCGGTGACTGGGTCACTTTTGTCGTACGAGAGTGGATATGTCCCACATGAACTACGTACATATGTATGTGTAAAAGTCCGATTCGGTTGACCGCCGAAGCATAGCGAATTCCAGGAGTCATAGGAACAGAGAAGAGTCTTTTACTGATCATTACCTCTACTTGAGAACAGTTGAGACCCCATTATTTCCGTCTTTTTAAAATAATCTTATTCCAATGGAAAGGTTTCAATTTATAGTATACCTTTGGTTTAAAATCAGTAGGGATTCTCCAACGACAAACTCCTTGACAAAGGAAAATAAAACAAGAGGTTTCGCAGGGTCGTATTCAATAATCAATTTCATATTTTGGAACTTTTCTAATCACTATAATCTTATTTTTTAACCCGACGACTATACTAGAGCATTGGAATTTATGACATGTGGGTACAAATAAACGTTTATGTCTTTGACTTTGCTCGATTCTTCGCTTCTCAATCCTCTCCCTTATGAAAGCTATTGTGAACCATTTTATCCAGTCTTCAATGAAAGAAGAATAGAAGAATCGCGTTCCTTACAAAGATATATGTTAAACATGTACACTAAATCCACCAAGGCCCTGTCTGCTCTCTGTACGGAAGCAAAGCGAACTATTCTGAAAGTAGTAGTTGTGGGGTAGTTTTCGTGGATATCGTACTACCCGACCTTGCTTGAAGCAGAATTGCTTCTCAGGAATGTCAAAAAGTACAGCCCGTTACCCTGATGATTTGTGAATTGGGGCATAATATAGTACCGATATCTTTATGAGAGAAAGCCAACGAACATCTTCATTCACTTTCTTCTTGTAACTGATGTCGTTGGAGTCAAATCCCTTTCGATTCCATAATCGCATAATTGTTTTCTGTAAATACTGTAATGTGTTAAACCTATGCTCATACAGCCTTAATCCCGATCTAAAATACCAAGCAGCTTTTGTGTAAGGTCTTTTTAAACACGGGCCAATTAGCGGAAGTGACGGATGTTTCAAAGATTGCAGCTTTCATCGCTAGTGGAAATAATTAAGGGACTTAGACTTATTGGAATTGAAACGGTGAGTTTTTACAAACCCAGCTCCGGTAATCATATCATATCAGTTTTTAATCAATTCGGAATTGACAGATATTTCGCCGAGCCTCTGCTCCTAGTTGTGCCTTGGGGTTATTTGATTATCTTCCTGGCTCTGATTAAATCCAAATCTACTAACCAAATCACTTTCATGAGAATAACTTAAAATCACATTCATCAATGTAATTATTTATTTTTCCGCTTCACTAGTATTTCCAAAGCGAACACAAAAGAGCGACTCTAATAAATATTAGCTAACGCAAGTAGCTTGTGTGTGTGTGCGAAGTAAACCTGGGAGTGTATTAAAAAACACTACAAATTGCTGTACAACCACAGAGTTCACTGTAAATTGGATCCTCATTCACTTGAAATATCAATGTACATATGTATGTACTCGTGTGGCCGATGAGCAGTTTCGCCTGCACCGTTAGTCAGCCAACCTTGGCATTTCCTTTAACGACAAAATATTTAACGATGAATTGCTGTCCGTTTCAGCGAAAAGTCAACAGAAAAACGAAGAAAAATGTGCGTTCTGCCGCGTTCCACCTACACGCAACAACAGACATTCCTACAAACACGAGTTTGCGGCGCGCCAAAGCGAGCGTATCCAAAAGCAATTGCGCGGCCTCGCCTGCAAGGCTTAGTGAGCGCGGCACCAGCCGACAGCGAAATGCGGTCAAACAGCGAAATTCTATACGGCAGCGCTCGGCGACTTCCACGGCTATTACTAACCGTACGACGAACAATGCTTATTAATATTGGTGGCATACATATGTATATATATCTTCCGGAGATAAGCGGCGCGATAAGCGGCACAACAAATCGCCAAGGTGTGAAGCTGCGTCAGCGTGTGATGCGTCAGTGGCCGGCGGCTGGTGTGTACGCCATCCGCCAGGTCTTGGTTCGTTGGTTGGGGTCGCGTGTGCGCTGCCGCTTGGCGTGAAATTATTAACTGCCCGCTTAAATTTCGAAAAAATAAAAAATGCAATAATTCAACGGAATAAAGAAATGGAAATTTGTACTTATAAATGTGTGCGCGTGTTGGTAGGTGTGCTTAAGCTCCTCTTGGCTGCTGTTTGTTTAATTTTTGCTCTCGCCCAAAACGAATTTGAATAATTTCTTTTTCTTTCTTGTTTGTTTTGCATTGCGTGATGCGGCCGAAAATCCGACTGTGCCGCTGTTGATGCTACCTGATGCGTAACATTTAATTTTCGGCTCTTCCATGTTACTTGAGGGCGCCGTTGCACGTTTTTTAAACTCAGCTTTGGCATATTGCTGCTTTGATTATATTCGCCTATTGAGCTAAAATGACATCGCCCCTGAACGTGCTAAGATTATAAAAGGTCTGATTTTGCTTTTGGAGAAAAAATTTTATTATGAACTTCAATCTGATTATCTGGTAATAAATGCACCGTAAAATATTAAATTCGAATTTTTTGTTTTGCTCTGAAGTTTCAAGATGTTAGTCAAAACCACAATAGGTCAACATCTTTCGGTTTTTGGTTTTAATATCTTACTCTGTGGTGCAAATTTGGCGTGACGGGAGGGGGTCTCCGGCTCGCTCTATTTTGAATTAAAGCCATTTTTTTTAATTACATGGATTTAAATCCACTACACCACAATAAAACTTCGCTAAATGTAGCTAAGAGTATATATACATACATGTATATTGGTTAGATAAGAACATTAACAGAGGAATTAAAGGGTTAGTAGATGTATTTGCTGTCTGGTTCTTTTTGAGATCGATGCAGGCGGTACTTTGAATCTGCAACAATTTTATAATGTCCTTGCTCCGTTGGGAATAGGTCAAGCACTCATAGTCTTTCCACGTTTCCAACAATTTTGTTCATTTTGTATTGAATTATTTTTCGATTTCGATAATTTCCTTTATTAAAAAAATTAAATTTCTATTAAAATATATATATTTAATTGGTTTGAACTTTCTCAACAATCTTGCTTCAAAAATGTTGCAATCCACTTGTTTATAAACAATTTGCTGGCCTCCCCATAACAACAAATCGAGCACCTGATGCTGTGCATCACATCTTCTGAAGCACTTAATTTGACTATCTCACCTACCGTTTACGGAGTAATGCGTTCCACATGAATGAAAATCGGCCGGTTGTTGAGTTGAAGATGTTAATGCCAATGTTGCTGAGCACACACACCGCTGAGCGCCGGCAACATAAAAAAAAATGCTCTCTACGTACACAGCAGAAAGACGAAAACAAATTAGCCGAATATATACTACTACGAGCATTAAGTACGTCAAGCGAGAGCAGCAGTCAACAACCACCGCAATCAGCACATTTCCCACCATCAATGTGCTCGCTGCTTGAATTTTGTTATTTTCGGCTAAGCCACTGAGCGCGAACTAAACGATTCGCCCAACTGTTGGGAAGGAAAACAAAACATTCGCGTGGCTCAGTACAAAATCTACTCTCGTCACGTACAGAATGAAAATTGTGTGCCAAGTGGAGTCATAACGGTTCGTGGTCGTCGTTGTCGTCGTTTGAGAGTATGTTTATGCATTTATGGTGAATGTGATTTTACGTCGCCGGTAAAACGAAGCACAGTTCGTGGTGTATTAGAAGGAAGTGTAACGAAACGAAATGAAACGAGTAATAGACGACGCGTTGAAGCGAGCGCCGGAATCGGAAGTAAAGTGTAGTGTAAAGTGAATTGTAGGGGCTATAAAGAATAATCAAAGTAACAACCGTCCACCGCCGAGAGAGGGTGAGTCCTTATGTGTGTGTTCCATTCATTTGTGGTGCCAAAGGAAGGAAGTGTGGTGAATTTTGAAATATATCAAAGCTATACAATACACAGGCAACGCATATCACCTCGCGTGATAGTTAATAGTGGCGTGTCGTGTCGTGTAAGTGATTCGGCAACCGATTGCGTTTACTAAGCCGAAAAATAGTTGGTTAGCTGCTGCCTAGGCTGATAGCAAACTGGTCCATGCGTGCAGATAATTAGTAAACGCTTGCACGTTCGCAACGTCAGAAGAACGTCAGCAGCTGACCGTGTTGGACCACTGACACGGCAGCTCCAACGACCCCATTGTGGGCAGTCAAACTCAAAGTCGCTAACTTAATAAAGTGTTAAGTGTGAACAAAACAATTTTTTTTTTTCGAATAAAAGTATCGACAAATGTTGTTATTATTGTGCGCAGCTATAGACTGACTGACCTGTCAGTTAATTTTTCGTCGCCTTTTTGGAACGTACTTAGCTACTTAGCACACCACTCGCACGTTCGTCACCGCCACATAACAGACAGCTGTTGCGCGTGTTCGTGTGCGGCTCTTTAGTATTCAGCGTCGTCAACGCCAGATGGCCGTCTGGTCGCGAGGCTACACCAGCGACACGGTAGACATTGTGACGCCGAGACCCAGTTAGTGCTTGCAGTGTCATTACGAACGTTGTTTGGAGTTGAGCGTGTGTCTCGGCAGGCAGCGAATAATTTAGAAAAAGAAACACACATATCAAGGTACATACTTTAAGTGCGCGAAAGGAAGAGTGTGTCGTGGCGTGTCTCGAAAAATTAATCACCAAACAATGCGCGTGGGCTACGACTGATAAGCAGCGTGTGTTAAGTCAATCACAAAAGTGATATTTCACAGCGAAACGAAAAGTAGGAGGGCAAATACGACACGCTCGCTGTTGCGAAAAATTGCACCGAGCTCACTACCTGCAGTCTAGCTAAACGCACGCCACACTTAGGCTTCTACAAGCGGCCACGTCTATGCAAATTGGTTAAGGTGCGCGTTGTGAACGCGAAAATTTTGCGTTTATTTTCAGCGCGCATTAAGTGCAACTCTGTGTTAAGCGAACGGCTTTTAGTGCATTCCAGCGTTTGTACTTTTTTTCGTGTCACGATTTTTGCTTTACTATATTTTCTGCGGTAGACGAGGTAGATGAGGTCCGCACACCGCAAAACCCCAATGGGCAATTAACGTGCATACGTGTTGTCATTTAATTAAAAATTAAAAATTCTACTAGAATACAAATTAGCCGGAGGATCGGTCCGTCGCCGGTACGTACGGGTACGTCCGTAGTTGCATGCAGCACGTGCTGTGGTTGAAGAGTGGACGCGCACTTGCAGCAAAGTGTCGAAGGAAAATAGAAAAAAAGCAAGAAAATAATAAAAAATACAACAAAGACAACAAAGACAACACGGCATCGTAGAATATTGCTAATAGGAAGTATTGCAAGTGTTAATCGGTCGCGTGTGACTTGAATACGTGAAACGCGCACAACACGTACGTTTGCATGCCACGCAACTAGGCAGCTAAATTGCTAAAAATTATAACCAGAAAACATTGAGTTATGTGTAAGCGCGTAAACATGACCACGACAAAGGCCGCAGCCCCACATAACAACAACAAAGATAACAATAAAGTACGGCATATATGTTTTAGCGTCTTGCACAATATGCCAGCTGTCATCTGCTTTTGCATTTGTATGCTCAGCTATGCGCTGCAACCCAATAGCGGTGTTGCTCTCGCCGCGTCCTCCTCCTCCGCACATTCCGACAACGACCCTTGCTACTTCGAGGACAAGCCACGCAAGTGTTTGCCCAGTTTTGTGAATGCAGCCTACGGTAATCCCGTGCAGGCGTCCAGTGTTTGTGGTGCGCGTCGGCCGGAGCACTTCTGCGAAATCAATCGCGATGGCACGTTCAGCGAGTGTAACGTGTGCGACAATAGCCGGCCCGAAACGCGTTTTCCCGCTGGCGCCTTAACTGATTTGAATAATCCCAACAATGTGACTTGTTGGCGTTCGGCGAGCGTGCCAGTGCCAGCCGATGTGGATATTGCGCCACCGGATAATGTTACGCTCACACTGTCGTTGGGCAAGAAATACGAATTGACCTATGTAACTTTGTCGTTCTGTCCCAAATCGCCACGACCCGATTCATTGGCCATATATAAGAGTTCTGATTTCGGTCAGACCTGGCAACCCTTTCAGTTCTATAGTTCGCAATGTCTGAAATTCTATGGACGTCCGGATCGCGCTAAAATCAGCAAGTTCAATGAGCAGGAAGCGCGTTGCATAGATTCACATCGTGATGGCAGCACCAACCGGTTCGCATTCAACACACTCGAAGGTCGTCCCTCGGCCAATGACTTGGATGCATCGCTTGTGCTACAGGATTGGGTAACCGCCACCGATATACGCGTTGTCTTCCATCGGCTCGAGCTGCCACGTGAGCTGGCGGCGGCGCAGGCAAAGGATGCCGCTAAACCAGATGCGAATAGTTTTAGCGATGAGATGGGTAGCAGTCAGGAGGACGAAGACGACGAAGATGAAGAGTATGACTACAATCTACAAGGCAATGATAGCACATATGAAGATGAAGAATATGCTGCCGAACCAAAGAAGCATTTGGAGTTGGACGATGATAATTTAGATTTGGACTATCCAAACGATGGCGGCATCAGCATTGTGCCAGAGGTCAAGCGTTACAGCACTAAACCAAAGCTGTCCGCATATGAGAAACATTATCAAGGTAAAACTGCGCTTGCTGCAGCGGCTGCCGCTGCGGTCGCGAGCACCACAAAAGCGGACACCGCAACGTTGGACAAACATGCGGTCGGCAGTGATGGCAAAGTAGCTACTAAGCCTACCACCAAGGACCTAACCTCCATTTCACAACATTACGCCGTCTCGGATTTTGCAGTTGGTGGGCGCTGCAAGTGCAACGGACATGCCTCCGAGTGTGCAGCCACAGTGGGACCCAATGATGCGCTACCACGTATGTATAATGGTGGCGATGACGTCGATGGCACTGGTGTTGCGCACACCAATACCAACCACAACAGCAACAATAATAACAATGCCAATATGAATGTCAAGTTGACAATGACGTGCGCTTGTAAGCACAATACAGCCGGACCGGAATGTGAACGTTGTAAACCATTCTACTTCGATCGTCCATGGGGACGTGCAACGGACACCGACGCCAATGAATGCAAAAGTAAGTGGAATCGCTTTTTGTTTGCTACTTCCTTTTTTCTGTATTCTCATTCCGTGCGGCGCATGTATGTCCATGAATATATTCTTCGATAGCACGACCACTGGATGCCGATAGTTAGATGAATGCGCTCACAAGTAGCTCAGGGCTGTGTGTGTGCCTCTCGTAGTGCTTGTACGTTGCGCAGTTTAGTCGAGTTCAAGTGTTTCGGATAGTGTGTCGGTATGTGTTTTAATTGAATTCAGTCGAGAGTTTGTTAGGCATGAATGGCAAAGCGTTCGGTAATAGTGGCGATGGCGGCAGTTTGGCCATGAAGCCAGATTGTTGTTCGACAGTCAAGGCACAGCGAGCTGCTAAATCATTGCACAGCAGGGCGGGTGTGGCATAAAGGACTGTATTGGCACATTGTTGGTGATTTAGAGGCATATATGTTGGATTCCAAGTGGTAGATGTAGGAAGCAATGCTGAGTGGAACCTTTGACATATGATATATGTATGTACGTGAAGTTAGCTGTGAATTCTCCCAAAATTTATGAAGTGAAAATGTTCGTTGTCTCCTCTTTGCGGGCATTTGTGGTGAGCCGATTGACGCTGATGGAGTTTTAGTTAGTTCTGTGGGTCGCAGTTAATGGCTCTGTCGATACAAATGGGCGAAAAACTGATTAGCAGGTTTCGGCAATTCACACACACATACACTCCCAAGCACACATACAGCTCATGTTGCAAGTTGTTCCGCTATATTCGTATAAGCTGTGCAAAAATAGCTGGCGCGAGTGTGTAGGTAGCGGTTTATTGCTTGGAACTTGTCAACCGAGAAGCAGTGGGAGACCTGCTGATGACACTGAGACTCGCCGGTATCGGCTGGTCCATGCTTATGGAGTGTTCACAGCTTGTTGCTTGCCGGTACACACCGTGTGGTTGAAATATGCCAAATTCATGTCCATATGTATGCCCGAGTGTTCCACGTTTTTGCTCTTGTTGTTGTTTTATGCTGGCTCTTCGTTGTTTTTGTACTAGCTGGTACAACGACAACAGCTTGCTAGTCTTATCAGTACATGCAGCTATTTACATATGCACATATGCTTATATGTATGTGTGTGTTCATGCATGTATGAATGAAATTTTAAAAGCACTTTTGTGCGCTTATTTGGGCTTAACATTGGAAATGTAAATCAACTTGTTGACTCAGCAGATTAATGTGAATTTTGGCAGATTAAATGTTAATTTTTGGTTAGTTTTCATATACCATACATACATATCTACCATACATATCTATGCAGAGCAATCTTTTTGGTGAGGTGTGTCGGAAAGTTTTTCAATATTTGGTTTGGTTTAATTTCAAAAAATCAAAAAATGGCAATAGCAAAACGGAGTTTATGTGGGAGAGCTTAAAAACTATAATCTCCAAATATTGTTAATAAAATAATTCCCGAAATTCCCGATACACAAAATAAAATACTGCTAAAAATAAGTAGATGCTTTTGATTTCTTTAAAATTTTGAAATTTTACTCTTTCTCCAATTGAAAAACCCTTTAAAATTGGTGAAAATTTAAATAAATTATTTATTGTCATTTTAAAATCTAGATTATAGTAATTATTGCATTATCACATCAACTGTCCCAATGGAGTAATTATATTCAAAAGAAAGAATTACAATTTCTCTGCAAATAAATCGCTTTTCTCTATGTAAATATACAAATTAATATTTGTAAATGGAATTCCCAAGCTGGATTGGTAGCCATGTTGAAGTCCTTTAAATAAATTAGTACAATTTTTTGTAACAAAAGTTAAATGACATGTCTTTAATTAAGGCGTTGAAATATTGTAAAAATCTTTGTTTGTATTTGTTGCTTCTTTTGAGGTCGTTTTTGCCTTCGAAATGAACACTCGCCTTTGTGAAATGATTTAAATTGTGTTTTGTCATGCAAATATGATTATTCTGAACAGTTGCTAGGAAGCAAATGATGCACTTAAGTGCATTTTCGAGCACACATGAAATAATAACATTTTCCTTGAATAGCAAAGAGTATTTGTCTTCGGAATCTTTATTGAATACTTATTTCAATTATATTATGGTTTCAGAACTTCCCATGCTTATATGTTACCTTCTTTAATTATCTTTTTAATAAGCATATTTGGCCTTTAGTCCTGTCATATTTGATCCTTATGATTATTCGAATTTACCTTTCGAGATTTGATTTTCCATACTAGTCACTTAAATATTGGAAATCGATTTTGAATTTCGATTTGAAAAAAGAAGTACTATTAGTTAGTACTAGTAACTAACTAATGGTACTAGTTAGCAGTTAGCAGCGGTGATTTTTCGGTTAAATCTTTCGTAAATTAGTTGGAAGCTTGAAGATAAATTCTACTTTTTTGTCAATCCTTTACTTAATACAAGAAACACCACCAGATTTTGAAAACCTTTTGTCATCTTTTATTCTTTTATGAGTATATTAATACTATTAAAGCTTATTTTTACT
Organism: Bactrocera minax; assembly: GCA_021498325.1. NCBI lineage: Eukaryota > Metazoa > Arthropoda > Insecta > Diptera > Tephritidae > Bactrocera > Bactrocera minax. The sequence continues at coordinate 1,186,522 of JAKEEE010000002.1, forward strand.
ATGCCGTTAGCTCTGAGAATATTTTTGGTTTTCCAAAAAATACTTTTTATGTTATTTTTGTTAGATTCTGAGGTTTCGTGATACTGAGATACTAATATTTTCTGTTTGAAATATATAGTTAAGTTAGGTGCACGAATATTCAAAAGTTAAACGAATATTCAAAACGCTTACTAGTTCAAATAACTGACTCGAAAAGTATATAGCAGTTTTCACCAAACACTTTTATTTGTTTATTCATATGTTTATATGAATGATAAAGTGAAATCTTTTGTTATCATATACAATATTCACATTCATATTAGATAATATATTATGTCAACGCAATTATCCTCAAAGCACTGCTTGGTATAGGCTGAATTTCGTCTAGCAACCCTAAGCATTTTGAGCTTTCTCATACGAGCCAACGGACTTTTTTTTTCAATGTTATGACCACTTAATTGTGATCGGTCAGATTAATTACTCTTTTCATAAAATTATAGTCATTATTAACATCATTCAATAACTCCTGCGCGACGGATCTGATCAATGGTTCGTTTCATCGAATTCGTTTTCTTGAACTAATGGCAGGAATTTACTTGCCATTTATTAAGCCTGTCAGTCAGTTTTTACTCAAAATCTTTAAATACAAGTATAAATTAAAAGCCAACTTTCAATTAAAAAGCAAAGCAAACTTTAACACCTTCATTTTGCTGCCTACCTGCCCCCTTTGAGGGTAAAACGATTGACTGCAAGCCTTGATTACAAAGAAGAAACTGAAAACAACAACAAATGATGCAGTTAACAAAGGCACGCACTGAGGCCAACACGGTGGATGGTGGATGACTTGCCGTCGCGCACAATTGCGTGGATTAAGTTACGGCGGAGGCCAAAGGATAGAGGATGAAGGATGCGCAACGATATAAACGACGAGATAAATGTGAAAAAGCCGACCGACAGGCGCCGGTTGATTACAACAAACGCAATAAATGTTGATAATGAAACCCTCAATGAATCCACAATACACCAACAGCTTCGAATTGGGTTGTGAGCAGCGGAAGGGCAGAGTTGTAAGAAACACAACAATAACAAGTACGAGAACAAGTAAGGGAGGAGAATATTTTGTAAAAGCAGCAAAAACAAAAATATACGCCACTAAATATGCGCAAATATATATAAATAAATGTGTGAAGAGAGAGACATATATATTTACAGATATTCACATGTGGTGTGTGTGTGTTTACTTTCACCTTAAAATTCGGTAAGTAGCTGAAATCTCCCATTAAAACACATCACACCCACCCGCAAAGGTGGCACCAACAACAAAACCAACAATAAAAAACAACAACAACAACAACAACAGATATGTACATGTGCATACATAAGGATTATCTGGTAACTAGGATAACTGACTCGTTTTCATGAGAAAATGACGGCCAGCTGTTCGCCTGGCAGGCCGTAAATCTTTACGTGTTGCAGCCGGCATCCCTTAGCGCCAAGCCGACAGTTAATAGCTACATTCAGCTATGCATATCGTCTTCAGCCGCTGTTAGCGTTGTTTTTATTGCAATTTTTTCTGCTTTCGCCACAACATGCACATCCTTCCTTCCTTCCTTCCTGCCGTTCCGCCATCGGCGCTAGGTGTATGCCATTCACCCCTTATACAAAAACACATAAATATTTTCACCACCTTTCCGCACTATTCATTTTGTGCGCGCACACACACACACACACACATACGTCTATAAGAACTCATACATTTGCACGTGTCATTGGAGCGAGAGTGCAAAAATGCGACGAATTTCCCAATAGACTCTTCGCCAAACATATCTGTCTGTCCATTCTGTCCGCCAGTCGCCGCGGTGGCAGGCCATAAAACTGACAATGTACACCTCGTATATGGTAGTGGCTGAGAAAGCTGAGCGCAGCAGCTGGACCTTGTTGGCATGTGACGTTTGTTTGTTTTATTGCGGAATTTTCGGAAAGGTTTAAACAAAAAAAAAAAAAAGAAAAAAAAAGCACCAAAAAAACACTTTACACGAATTTGTTTTTCAAAAGAAATAAAGCGAAAATGGCACTCAAACCACCGAGCCGGACATTATTATCTTTCGACGCCTGCTCAAGCTCGGATTCGCGCGTCTCTTTAGTCCACGGATGAGTTTATTTTTCGGTTGTACCGCAGGACAGCTTGCAATGACAATGCAAGACATTGCGAGCGGCTCGCAGGCTCAGGGCCTCACGGCCTCACTTCGTTAGCCAGCGTCGGTCACGTGCTTTTGTTATTTTCGCTTGTCGCAACAATGCAGCTGAGTTTTTTAATCATTTATTCTTCAAGTTGTTGTTGTTCCGAGGCAATTTTTTTACAACCCCACTTACGTTTATTGTTTGCATTTTTTCGCACTCGGTAAATTGCGGTTGCTATTCTTCACTTAGGCAACACTTGGTTCTTTTTCGAGAGCATAACTGTAATATGTAACCTAGGGTTTAGAGAAAAAGTGAAAAAGAAAAATGCAAAATAGGTAAGCGCGGAGAACTGTCTTTTAAAAAATAGTTAATGTTAGTTAGAAGGCTCTAGGCGACCATAATTTAAGCTCAATGTATGCATTGTTATTAACCAATTTGAAAAGGTCTAAAAAATCGACTAAAAATCGCGTTGCTGCTCTTATTGTAGCTCCATAAAACATTCCCCGGAAATTTTGCGAAATTCTGTCAAGTCCTTGAGATAATATCTTTAAATTTATGTTCAGAAAATATAAGAAAATAACTCTCTACGTTTATCCAAGTGCGGTTCTCATAATTTTTATAGCGGGAATCAGCCTCAATACCTTACCTAACCGCGTAAATTCCGGCTAGGTAGACCCAATTGGCGTGGTGTCGGTCTTATTTGAGATCGGTTGAACGAAAACACTTATCAGTTTAAGAAATTTATATCTTAGCCTTGTTCTAATAAGAGAACACCCGAACAAACTTTTTGTCGTTGGTTTCCTTCAAGAGTAGGAATAGCGAGGTTTATGCTCTCTTTGTGCACTGATGGTCTTCTGTTGTGCTACCAGAGGTTCGGAATAATTTCAATATTTGAGTGGCTGTTATATATTTCTGCTTTCCTTTTGCTCCAATAAAAGCATACATAGTATAAGAGCATCTTAGAATAAGCACACCAAAGTTGCATAATTTTTGATGGGGGTTCTGAAAGGAATCTGTTGGTCTAATACTAACCGTAAATGATGAATGTACGATATTGTTCAGATTTTAACCTCGTTCTTCTGCTTCCCACACCTGACGGAAAAATTTAAAACAGATTTCAAATGTAAGACTCCCTAGTAAGACGTAGTTGTTCGTATGTACCATAGAGAAGAAACGTTATACAAATATTATCTAAAACTCCTAACTAAAATTGTAACTCTCAGAGTACACTTTGTGTTTAAGGACTCACTTAAAATCATTGAGATAACAAACGAATTACACGCAGCAAGCAAATCCACTGAGAATCTACAGGAAAAGTAATTGGAATAACACTTCAATGACATTTAAGAAAAATCTGTTTCTAACAATTGTTTGCCTTCTAGTTCAATAAGTAATAACAATTTTGTATCTACTTACAATAAATCAGTTGTATACTTCAAACAATATCACGTTGCATGCCTCATCTGCCCCCACCACCACCACCACCATCACCAAGCATTGTTGAAACCAATCTACACCTCTGATGCACAACACTATATTACCGGTGTGCCGTAGACGGGACAACCCTCAATGTTTTCATTTCCAATTCATTGGCTCGCACATTAATATTTATGTAGATCTGCCAGAGCAGAGCGAGTCTGCGGCAAAAGCGGATTTGGTATTCGCAAACGATTTGTTGCCAGCTCAATTTTCCATTGCCATTGCGGAGGCTAGTGAATCTCTTCACCCTCGCATGCCAAATGGTGATCCGCACTTACACCAACAACAACAAACACACGTACCGTGCAGTCTAGTGGGCTGGGAAGCGGCAGCGCGCCGTGGCAGGGGCAGGGACAGAGATGAATGTGCCGCGCGACACCAACTTCAAGTGTAATTTGTGGCATCTGTTTGTCTTTTGAATTGAATTTCGAGTTGGTTGCACGCCAGCGCGCCCTCGCAGTAAGCACACACGTATACCGATACACATACATAGAGACGCGCACAATAGTTGCAGCGGGCGTCCAGCTGTTGCTGTTGCCATTGCTCTTGAGTCGCTTATTCGCGCCACAATGACACTGGCACTTTTGCTGCTTTTATTGGCACGTCGGTTGTTCGGCTTGTAATTGCTGTTGTTGGTGTTGTTGTTGTTGTTGCTGCTGCTGCTGTTGCGAACTGCGCCACTGGATTCCATGCATATTCCAAAGTCGCCGAATGGAGTTAAATTCAATTGAGTCCAGTTTGGTGCTGGAGCGTTGAATGTACATATGAATATGTGTGTGTATGTGTGTGTGTGTGTCACAAATGGCATTTTTGCCCCTTCCAAAACTGCTAATACAGTCCAAGCAGCGAGCAGCAGTCTCGCGGACAATACCCAACGGACTATTTGGCAAATAGTTGACTTTCCGTATTACCAGCTTACTCCTTCACTTATTTGCATGACTAGACGACGACGACGACGATGACGATGACGATGACGATGATGCTCATTCGTTTGTCCCGTCGCTTGTCGCTTGCTAGCGTGGCTCGCGCTGGCTCTAGCGTTCATATCGCGTCGATTGCAATTGTTCGGATTGTCTAAAATGTTGGCAGCTGCAGTTAATTTTCATTGGCATTTCACTAATGTCACTTACTTCACTTAACCTACACACACACACACACATACACACACCCACTCACAAACACACATATATGTCAAGATGTGAAATACAGTTTTAGATTAAATGCGGATTGAGTGACTTTACTTTGCCAGCGCTGCAAATTGTGGGTACATGTGGGTACAAACACTCTGTAACTAGCATTCAAATGCCTCAAGCGTACACACACACACACACAGACGCACACCCAAACATATATAGTCACACATATACATTCACTCACACACACATGCATGCATGAGGCGCTCTAATCTGTGCAGGCAATGCAAAGCAGCAATTATTGTAAATAGTAATTGACGTGATTGCTATAAATATGTTGGAAAGTAAATGCAACGGCAAATGACTCGCTAGCATTAGTCGGCTCAGCGGCAAAGGAAACGACGCAAAAGCGGTTAGGGGAAGGCAGTGTAATCAGTGTAAGCGGTTTGAGGCACGTTTGGCATTAGGCATTACTTGAAAAATACACATACACACACATGCTCATGCCTGCTAGTGGTGTTAATTTAATTAAAATGAGAAGTTTTTCACACACAAATTTACATTGATTTCCTCGAGTAGTCCGAAATTCTTAAGTGACCCGATGATTAATGGAAATATTATTGGCGTGGTGATTTTTTAGGCTAGAGCAAGCGAGTTGAAGAAAGCTAAAGAACTTTCTGTCACTCTGAGATTTTAATACATTAAAGTTTTACTCCGGTTACTCTTACTCTTATAGATTTTCCTTAAGAACTATTTAAACTTTTCTTCTTCTTAAGTGGAAATGTAACCCACTAAACGAGCACCGAAGTAGTGAAGACTGCATACATTCCAACAATATAGTTTTTCGAAACGCTCGTCTTTTGTAAATGTCCACACATTTTTAAATCGTAAAAACCTTCCCCAGAACAATAGCAGAACCACCGTACATATACCTCGACATTTGAAAACTACTCCACGAATTGTTTTCTCCAGAAATATGTTGAAGAACCATTGTGAAACTGATCAATCCAGAAACTCATTTCACCTAAATCATTTCAATCGGAGCCGCACATTAATCAATCGTTTGCAGAATTTGTTTTTCGAACGCTTTTTAAGATATTGTTACCTGGTATATTGTCTAAATTTCTGTTTCGAATTTTTGAAAAGTATTGAGTTCTCGAGTTCATTTATCAAATTTTGTATGTGTGGCATGTGAGCCTGACTTTCGATGAAACTTTCGATATCCCTCTGATAGTCCCGCGGTCATTAGGACTGTCTGCTATATTGTATATATTAATATTGTATATATCGAGGCCGCAAACGAATTGGACAGGAAGGAGCAGAACTTTTTCGGTTTCAATTAGCACTATACACGACAAAAGAGTACTTAACAGTTAAATTAGAAAAGTAATGGTATATGAGAACATTAGAATATCAAAAGGGTTTAGTTGAACCAGATATTAGTTTGCTCACTGAATTTCTAGCTGGCAATAACTGTTTTTGGTTTCATCTGGATCTTATTTTTCTTTACAAAATTTTCCAGTTGGCAACGCAGAGACTGATCTTGTTAATAGTAGTGCCAAGCTTTTTCAGTTCTGAATATCGAAATATTTTTTTGCCATGTATATATATAGATCTGCGTTAGTGATTTGCTCTTAGACAGAACTATGTAATTACTTAATCCCTGAATTAATAGCTGATTAATGGTGGCAAGTACTCAATGTCCAAGACTTGGTTAAGGTAATCTGCATCGAAATATTTCATATTATAGCAATTTGATCTAGTCTACGACCACCCTAATGTTTGCATAGTGGAATTCTGGAATCGGTGCCCCATCAGACCGGTTTACTTCTACAAATCGATAGCAACATATTTAATTGCTTAGATTATTTGATTAGCCAAGATGCTCATGCCTCGTGCATCTGCATCTAAACTGTATGTGTGTGTCTGTTTATGCGAAGTGAAGGAAGCCATATATCTTCGGTGAACTCTTCAACAAATCGCATTTTAATGACACTTAAATGGGTGACAAATCGTTGGAAGCGGCAGAAGTGCGAGTAATAAAACTTCTTTAAGCTGTTAAGTATACACATACATATTTTGTTTAGATTAGAAGCACTAATTTAAGGAATTAAAAATGCGGAATTTTTTCGATTTGTCTTCTCAAATGTGTCTAGAAAGTGTTAAAAATCTTCGAAAGGCCTTAAAAATAAGTTGGCTTTTTCGCCAGCATTTTTTGAGAACTGCCTGAGAAAAAAGATGAATTCCGGTTCATTCTGATTTCGAAATACCGATTCTTTTTTTTTTGCGGAGCAGAGGGTAAACTTCACTCTTTTTAGAAGATCTTGCGGAATTGCGTATTTCTAGTCTTTACTGCGATTCCTTTTCCCTTATTAATACTAAATATTTTTTAGCGACTTCAAGAATTAAAGAAGAATTAAAGAGACAGAAAAAACAACTGTTGAAATCCCGTTAATTTTTAAATCTATTTATAGAAATGTATTTATATATCTATATTAAAATATTTGTTAAAAGATAGACCAAAAACTGTAATGAGAGCAGTGAACTTCTACTTTCTAGGGCATTATTACCAGACTCTATAAAATTTGAGCTATTTAGATAACTTAGACCTAATACTGGTTACTGGAACAGGTTTATCTAGTCTTATGGCAAAAATTACCATATGTGGCCTAATAGGATCTGTTCTTTATACTCGATTTATTGGCATAATCAGTTAACAATTTGTGGGAACTGTCCAGGAGTGCCTTTTCATCATTAAAAATATCCTCATAAAACTTATTCCCTTTAGTTTGGAGAAAACTTCAATCGAAAATTTTGGGAACGTACACAATAGCTTGGAATTAGAATTCTGGTGCATAAACAAAGAGTTAAATTCAATACAAGAGAATACCTGGACCCCTCTTTAAAGTGATATAACTGTTTTCCACTGATATAATTGTCAGTGATTTAACTGAGGATATAACTGAGTAACTGCGTGATATAAATGTTTTTTATTTTCTCTGTTTTATTTATTATACCAGTTTATGCGACTTGTGCCATATGTTTGTTCGATTCGCTACTTCTCAGGTTAAGGTGAATCGTATAAAACAATTTTGTATTTAGTCGGAGCTACAGAAGGAGACTAGTAGTAGCACCAAGCTCCTACGCAAAAATGGACTAGTTTACAGCTAGTATATTCCAAATATTACTGCTTTAATTACTTGAAAAAAAATGACACTTAAGGAATTAAATTCAATACAATAATGTTCCAAATTGGTGGCTCTCTTGACAGTGCCGCTTAAAACTCAAACAGTTTTAATATTTGTGGCAACAATGAATACTTTAAAAGCCAACTAATGCTTTTAGTTGGCAAGTGTTGAAATTGTATACATATTACTTTTAATTTTACAGCACTTTAATGACGAAATGAATCGTGTTAAAAATATGCCAAGTAAATGAGTGAGTGTGAGCTAAAAATGGAGGCGACTAATTAAAAGTGAGTGCTCCAAATGAGCGCAAGGTTGGGGTTGCAACGGATTTTTAAGCACGTGCATAGAGTGTTGTGCATTGAATTCATGTATGTTTGTATGTATGTGTGAGTGTGTGCATATAAGGTGTTCTGTGTGCATTTTTATTTACGCAACGCCAAGTGTATTCGCCGCCAGCTGAGGTACAAACTACGCAATTTGACGCACGAGCAACAGCAATGGCAATAATAATAAAAAACGCACACACCTCATTTGCAGCTCGTCGTCGCACATTTGCCGCACAATTAGTGACAGACGGCATAAGGGAAATGTGCTTGGCTGCAAAGATGTTGCGGCGCACGCACATACCTGCACATATACAAGTACAGTAAGCTATATTCACATGCATATATTAAGCGATAAGTCTATGCTGCATGCAGCTAATGTTGCAGTGTGCCGGCAATCAGTCGGCGGCTGCCAGCGGGCCATGAATCGAGTGTAAAAGGTAAATGTGGAGCTTTGAGTGGCAGCAGTGTCGTCTTACCGAGACGCACAGCGGTGCAGCGCATAAATTGCCAGAAATGACGATGACAATGGCAAGAACAAGCACAAGAAAAAAAAAAAAAAATAAAAAATAATACAAATAAATTTTAGTGACAACAAAATGCTGCAAGTAAGCGAAATAAAAGGCCTTCGCTTGTTGCATGTTGGCAACAAGAAAGAGGCAATCAACGGAAGGAGTGCCTTAAGCGGCTGCAGATTTAGTGAAGATTTGTTGAAATTGGAATTTTTTCATTCCACTTTTTTTCATTTGGTGTGTGTGTGTGTGTGAAATGCTTTTTAATAGTTTTGTGCTTGATTTATGAAAATTTGCTCTGCGTTTTTTTCTTTCAATTCTTTTCTTCGTGCTTATCACGTTGTGTTTGCCTTAATGAAGTGTTGCCAACAAAGTAGCAGCATGCCGTTAAATTTTACTATCACTTAGCTGCCACATAGGTTTTGTTTTTTTTTTGATTTCCATGCAGCTCGGTTTCGATGTTAATTAAAAGGAAATGCCATGCCATGCAACGCAGAGAAAGCTTATGTGGCATGCAACCACTTAATTGGACAGCGTTGAGCTACTAATTCGAGTAGTCGGTAGCAATTGCTTGGATATGAAGAAAAAGAAATGCTTGTAGATGATATTAAAACCGACTTACTGACTAAATCTCAGCCTCACAGACATGGTTACACAAACACAAACACATATATGCCACCGCACCTTCATCGGGACATTCGTAGGTAATTTATGTTGGTAAGTAAATCTACCCATCTCGCCTGTGAGCTTGTGGCGAGTAGTATTTAGTATGTGAGTGGTGGCTCTAGCAGTGAATGTGGCAGTGCCGATAAGCTCAGCTTGCATCCTTTACTTAAGCACTGGCTGCCGTCTCTTCTGTTATTTCTGCTTCACCCACAGCTTCGTGCATTGCTAAATGTCAGAACATAAGTCAACACTAATTGCAATTTACAGCAATCTACAACAACACAAACATACGCCGATGCATCTATGATCGGGAGAGTAATCGGTGTACTCTATGTGTTATGTGTACAAGAAGACTTTGGTGAATATTGAGTCGGAAGATTTAATAAAAGAGTAATGTCAAAATTTTTAAAATAATATTTTGCGAAAATACCCTTATGATCTTGATATTTCTTTGCCAAGTTTAGGTAAAAGGTTGTATATAAGTGTTCAGCACATTTTGTAAATCTGTTGAAACTTTTAAAGCAATACATTTTTCTTTATGCTTCTTTAAATATTTTAAGAAATTAAAATTGATATTAAATGATCCACAAGTGACAAAACTTAGATTCGCATTACTTACGATTAGGTGTGTGACTTGGATGAAATTTGATTTTTAATTGAAGAAAGCCCCTAAATGTAGGCAATGTTTAGTTTTAGTTTTATTTTTCAATCTCTTTAATAAGTTCAGTAGATACAATTATATTCGTGTTTTGGTACACTTTATAAATTGACTGAAGTATTCGAAGACTAATTTGTTGATTTATGCTTTTTTAAAATCCACAATAAGTAGTTCCGCAAACCCTTTATGTCTCCCAATAAAATTTAGTTATAATTTGACGAGCTTGAAACATCTTTTTAGTCCTTTTGAGAAGCCGGCAGAGCATTAGTCGATCACGGAGCAAAATAGTGATTTCTTTTCTCTCTTAATAATGGGATTCTTTGGAAAGTAGCCACGTTTACTGTATATCTTTTTGTAGTACGTAATTAGTAAAGCATATTTGCGAATTATTTGTTATTAATTTAATGTACCGTAGCTAATTCCCGTTATTGGTTCAGCACACAAAGCAATTTAATTCCTTAAATTGTTCTTTCTCTTACAAACAGCAAATTAAATAAGCTTTCTGGCGGAATGATGCAAGCTTTTTTAATTTTTGTTCTCTTTCTCGGTTATTGAAAGCTTCTGAGCACTTTTTTAAGGAATTAAGGAAAAATGTCCTGACTATTTTTACACAAGTAGTTAACTCTGTATTGGTGCACATATACACACATAAAAACTAACAAACCTATAAGTATTTGTTTTCATTGTTGCTTTACAAGGACGACGACAGCGGCAATTTGTTTATGTACATATTCACTTATATTACTAAAATAAGCGCTCACATGTCCTTTTTCCACTGCAAAGCTCACTCACACCAGCAAACGTGTTTATTTTAGCATACTTAAAGTCGTCTATAAATAAATAAGCAGCAAAAGAGTATATGTTTTTTCATTGAATTTTTCGACTATCTGCTTATTTGTGTTTGTGTTTGGGTTTACACGGATGTTGCTTGTTAAGTAAGAGAGTTAACGGTGACTGTTGTTCATACACACACAAACATACATAAAAAAGGGAAAAGAATACCGAGTAGTTGCTATGCAACCCAAAGATACACAAATATCTGTCAGTTTGTGTAGGAATATGTATGTGTGTATACGAGTATTACTGCAATTTGCTGTGAGGTTCAGTTGCAGCTTTGTTTATCCTTGCTGCCAGGTAAGCAAGTGGCGACGAGGGGCATAAATAAAGTAATAGAGACAATTTTTATAAAAAATTTAAAGTACGAGTACGTTTTTTGTGTAACATATAGTGAATAAAAATTAGTTGATAAATTTTTCTATCTAAAATACTTGCATATGCGCCTAATGGTAATGGAATCTAATTTTTTCTCCGAAAAGAAAAATTGAAGTTGCCTACTTTTAGGATGACACTAACGTGGTATTGCAATTTAGAACGGTTTTCATCACATTGCAATAATTGTAAATAAATCTAATAAATACATGAATATTTATAAAACATATTCTATATTATGCGTATATAATACGTACATATAAATTTATAATCAAATGTATATTAACATATTTTGAAATTTAATATATATTGTTTATAAATAATGCGTCTTATAATGTCTATAAAAAAGTTTTTTCGAGTTCCACTTATATTCAATATAAATATATACATTTTCTCACAAATTACTTAAGCGCCCAAATGTAGGCTTCTTTTAATTTTTCTCACAACTAAATTATAACGTTGCCTACCGGCATTTAGGCATTTTATTTAGGATGAAAATAACCTGTTATTACAAATTAGAGTGTGAAATTTAGTTTCTACAATATTTCCATAACTTTAAGTAAAATAAATTAATTAAAGAATGCTAAAAAATAAATTTCAATTATTAATTTTTCAAAGTAATGGATGTCTAGAATTTTTCTTTTTAATTTTCGAATTTGAAATTAAAAGTATTCATGCCTTAAACAGCACTGTTTGCTTGCTGGGTTTAACCACCCTTCAACTTTTTTTCTCTCGTTTCGTGGTGCCTCATACAAATGTATGCGTATTAGCATTACTTAGGCCAAAGTAAGTGTACTTGTTTGTATGTACATGCATATGTGTGTGTATGCAATTCGGTGCCGAGCTCAGCGGTGTTGAGCTTTAATTAATGGCGTCTGTTTTGTTGACGTTTTTCGTCGTTGTTACTCGGTTTGACTCAAACTGCTGCACAGTTTTGTTTTGTTGTTGTTGTCGATTGCGCCACAATCTTGCGTACAACTGTGCATGTGTATTTGTTTTGTTTATTGCGCTCTAACAGCATCCTTTCCTTTCGGTTTTTTCTTGTATTTGCTTTTTTTTGTTAATTTTTTTTATAAAGGTATGTCTGTTGTTGTTTTTGCTGCCAGTACGAAACGTCATCGCCCTCTGGGAGTTAGTGCATGCCACAAAGTATGGTAAATTTAATAGCTGTAGTGGTGACGATTGCCGGCTGCGTCGTTCGCCGTTCGGCTTGTGCGCCCATTTGTATGCAAGAGGAAATGCAGAAAAATTGTTGCTGCCTTAATCCGTTTACATGGAAAAACAATAGTTAAGCAAATGCTATATATGAAGAGGAGGTTGTATGAGGATGGTTGGTGCTGCTGTAGTAGAGAGATGTATGCAAGAAAATAAATGTCGTTTTAAATAACTTTAATTAATGCAAGAGCACAGATTTTGAAAACGATATGTTAGTCTGAAATGAAAGGTATTTTGTTTTCCATGAGAGTGAAAGAAATAAGTAACTATGAACTATGAGGAGATCTGGGGTAAATTTTCTAAGGAGGGATGTATTGTCCGCAGAATTGAAATGGAATTTGAAAATTTCTATGAAAATTTAATATTGAAATATCGAGCATTTCTTACTGTATTTCAAATCAATTAGCCTTGCGAGACTATAGAAAATATTTTTGATATTATGTTTGTTCGTCTCCTATAAGTCCTTTTTCCTCAATTAAAAACTACGCACAAGAATCAATTAGTCTCCCAGAAGTAGCTCGGACCTATCTTGTATAGATCTCTGAGGATAACAATGGACTAAACACTCATTAAGTACATCATACATTAAAGTAGAAGTTCTTTTAATATTCTGGCTACACTACATAACTACATAAGCAATATTACTTCTTATACTTTTTTATTTTAAATATGTATATATAGTATAATAAAATTATACTTCTAAGGTATCGATTGAACTCAAAGATTTTTTAATAGTAGTAAATATCTTCACAACTTGGACAGCGAAATTAAATTGTTTGCTTAAAGACGCTTTTGCACTTCCAAGTCATCATCTACATTAAGGGAGAATTCATAACGGATATACTACTGAAATAATCTTAAAAGTTATTAATACAAAATATTGAATATAAACCAGTCAAAAATTATATATGCATTTATTCGAATTAAATTCAGTCAGACAGATAGCATCCAGCTCCCCAACTTTGCTCATAAGAAATTAGTCAGACTCAAAAGAAAGCATTTTAGTAGAAAATAATAAAAAATAGAAATGAAATTTTAAGGTTAAAGAAGTACTTACTCATACCAAAAATTATACAAAACCATTTAAAAGATTCAATATTTACAGTTCTTTGCTAAGTAAAAATAAAACTTCACTGGGCACAATTGCCCAACTACTGTTTGCCACAGGAAAAAAAGGAGGCGAATGAAATTAAATCGCCACTTTGCCGGCAAATGCAATAAAATGTCTGCGAAAGTGTGCAAATATGCAAGCATATTTCCAGGCGCCAAAGCCACACATGCGCATACTTTGCAGCGGCGCATAGCAAAGACGATTGCCTGTAATAATGTAGTTTTTTCACGGCGCCAACTTCGCCTCCTCGCTGATTATTGCGGAAATCACATTTGCGCGCGCAAATGAGTTGCAATTTAAATGGCGGCGGTAGCAGCCAACTGACATAATGCCACATGTGGCATACCCCGACATGCCCGGCTGCTACTGACTGTTGCTGGTGTGGCAGTCCGCACAAACAGCATAACGGTACTACGTGCGTACACGCGCTTAAATTAAGTGCGCACAGATGAGTTCATTTTATTTATTTCGTTTGCGCTGTTGTTTTTGCTGCCACAGTTGCAACAGTTGCAAAAAATAATATCATCATTCACAACAACAACAACAGTGATGCGTTGCCATTTAAGGCATGTGCGTGGATTAAGTTGAGTGATTTTCGCTTGGTGCGCCAGCGGTTGCATGGCTGCTGTGGATTTTATCGCCGCCGCCATCGTTTTCACTCCTAATGAACGCAATTTGCCGCCGTTGCTGATTTGTTTTCGCTTTGCTGCCGGCCGCATTTCCATCTCATTTGTAATTTACGCGGCGTTTGCAATTAGCAGAAACATGCAGCAGGCGGCCCAGCTAACTGCGCCACAGAAATGCGGACGAAAGTTCGAAGCGATGTGTTGCATGTGTAAATATGCCAGTGCTTTGCTGTAATGAAGTCATAAAAGAAATTACGGGGAAAAGCGTCGTTTTAATAAAATCTGTAACGCCAGCTGAGTATTAATCATTGCCTGACGAAGCGTGTGACACAGCAGAAAGGAGGTGTGTGCCTGGACAATGGCTGGTTTTCCAAAGCGGAAGCCCTAACGACAATGTTCAATCAGTTATTTCGCGGTGGGATTCAATCTTTTTGCACGGAAGCTCCTTAGGAACCCTTAAGACGGCAGTTCCTATGGTAATTAGTGTGCCTTCCTTGTGTCGCATAAAGATAATAAAAAAACAGGCATTCTTTCATCAAATCATATTCACTTCTACCTTTGTTTTCTATATTCTAGCTCTATTTTGCAGTTTTAGAAATAATTCCTTACAAAATTACCCTTATCTAAAATTTCTTTCCACACATTTTGAAATCTTATTTCAAGGATTTGGAGGACTTGGCTCTCACTTCCTTTAATTAGTTTATTGACGGATGACTCCAATCTTTTGCACAGTAATCTATTTAAAACACCTTAAGGAGCAGTTGCAGTGGTGAATAGAATGCATTAGGAGATTCCTTGGGGATTTGTAAGATTATACCAGAAGGCAGGCTTGATTTCATTACCTTTTCATTTTCGCTCGTCAAATATGTCTCGTCTTCGTTTTAGACTCTTAAGAACGTTCCATTTTTACTGGAGTTAATTCAGAACATGGATTTTAGTAAGACCACTGCTTTTCGGGCTCGACGATATCCAAATGTTTTGCATCGAGAAACCGGATTATACCAAACCACGACTTTCCTAGACCAAATTTAGTTTATTGTAATGTATCAAACTAGTATTAGAAAATTAGTACTAGAAAGAAAACCGTATCTCTGGTACGTTAGCCAAAAAGTTGCTATAGAAGCTGAATGTGTAGACGGGTTGGAGCATGGCTATACCCCTGCAAAGTTTGTCTCTATCAATTTAGTTTACTTTTGTAACATCATGCTTTAAAAATGATCAATTTCCGTTGAACTAGCACTCTATCTGCAATGATTACGATTATCTTTCCCAAATTGCTTCAAGCACTTTAAATAAAGAAATTGACAGTTGTTGTTGTCTTGTCCACTCACCCACACCTTGAAATAACGGCTCTATTCAAATACTCGTAAATGCCGGCACTTAAACGAAATGCGAGACTCGCCGCAGTCGCCTACTCACACAAAACGGTTTACAGCTCATTGGTGCGCTGTCGCATAGGTAACCCTGAAAGGCGGGAATACTTAAATAAAATAAGCAATTGTTATTATACCCCTCTCCTCCGCTCCCACTTCGACAAGAACGCATTGCTTACTTCCTTCAGTGCATTCAAGTTGTTTGCTGTTTGCCGCGGATGTTCGATTATGTTGCCATGACAACGGAGATTTGCATCGCAACAATCGATAGACGACAATGCGTCGCCGAAAAGCTGCAACAACAACACTAAAACTCAGCAGAATTGCAAGAAAAGGTATTACAATGGGCTAACAATGCAATAGCAAGCACTACAATGCCTCGCCAAAGCGCTTGACTGCCTGCAACAAATTGTTGCAAGCACAGCGAACTGTGAAATCGAAAAGGTAAACTATATACTTATTTACCAGTGAGACCTAAGAAGCGCGCCATTGTCGTGTAAGGCTGAAGTGGCCTTCCACAACGGTTGAGTAGACTTGCAACACAGCATTGCCACATACTTGACACTCTTCGCTACCCTGCAGCACTTCCGCCGCCGCGAGGTCACAAGAGCTAAGCTCTAGCCGCGCATGTTTGAAGCCTTCTCTTGTCAAGTTCCAACCGTCGCATGCGAGTGCCTCTTTTACAAGCGCACCGCTTTCCACGCCCCCCGGGGGCTTTCTGCTTCTAGAAACTAATCTATAAGCTTTAACAATATTATTTCTATCAGTCTCAGTCTCGGCAGCAACAACAACCGGCTTGCACCATCCTTCACCTTTCCATACTTGCACTTTGATTTCGCGCACTTTCGATCAAAGTATTTGCATATCTTTTACATTTGCTGTAATTGTACCGTTCCATGGTTGCAGATACTACGCTGGCTGGCTTGCTTGCTTGCCGCTGAATGTGGCACAATGAAAACTTTCAACTGATTTGTATTTTATTCGCCGCCTCACACTGCCCGCTCCCGGTTGGCTGTTGTTGCTGTTTTTTTTTTGTCTTGTGGTATGTTGCATGTTGGTGTGTGCGCGTACTCTACAATCAAAAGGTAATCGAATCCGTTCATTCGTATACTGGCTTGTTTGCGCA
This sequence comes from Bactrocera minax, assembly GCA_021498325.1. Classification (NCBI taxonomy): domain Eukaryota; kingdom Metazoa; phylum Arthropoda; class Insecta; order Diptera; family Tephritidae; genus Bactrocera; species Bactrocera minax. The sequence goes on from JAKEEE010000002.1 coordinate 1,203,301, forward strand.
GTCAATCTGCTTTGCACCCGCACATGCCTTCCCGCCACACACCCCGTCCACCGTTCTTCCACTTCGTTTTCTCACCTTTTTTTTCGTACCGGTTCTTGTGGCATGCAACACGCTTAAGCAACGTTTTAACTTTTTGCCGCAGTCACAGAAACAATCTTTGTGGAATTGCTGTTTGTTGTTTGTTGTTGCTGTTGTTGGCGGTATGGCATGTATTTTTTTGCAGCATTTACTTGACATATCGTGCTTTCAGTGCAAATATTTTCCTCCTGCTCGACGCAACGTTTTTTCTTCTTCTTCTTCTTCGCCGTTTACACTCTTTGTGGGTATTGTTGGCCCTGCGTTTGACTGCTTTCAATTTGTTAAGTTAACCTTTTTATGTGCTGCCTAAATCCCACACCTGCCTTCCCTCGCACCCCTCTAACATTGTTCTCTCAAGCCTTTCCGGTTTTTCTTGTTGACTTTGCCGCATATATTTGCAGTGTGTTTTGCTCTTTTTCACCACTTCTTGTGGTATTTGTTTCTCTTTTTCGTCTTTGTTCGCATTCGCTTTGATTTCTTTGTCTTTCGACTTGCAAATACTAAATGTGATTTAATTGAACAATTAGTAGCGGCCGTCGACAGTTTAGATTTGACTTGCTTAGTCGCTTATGTTGTTGTTAATTTAAAAACAGTTATTTAAATGACACTCGAAGACAAACAAGAGATCAAGACTATGCAAAGCTAAGTGGATAAGGGAGGTGTGTTGTATATAGACATATCTATTTGCATTTTTTGAGATTTGTTCAAGCCCTATGATCTTATTAAAAATGGAACTAATTTGTCTGCGTTTTGTCTGCTATTTTTCTATGTTAGAAAATTTTTTCTACCTTTAAATTCTATATGTATTTCCAAACTAATAGATGATCTAACTCATGCAATTTAGCTAACTATGAAAACTTCAGTACTTACTGTTGAGATACTAACAAAAAGTCTCGGAAATTCTTCAGTAGGAACTTTATCAAATCAGCAAAACTTTCCCGAATACAATTTATCCGTCGATTGAATCCAAATGATTAAAAATATTTTTTTAAATTATGGACATGCTTGAGTAGCTTCTTTTATTTTTTCTACCTTTAAAATATTTCGGTCAGAATTATTGATTTTTCAATGCGTTTAAATTTAAATCTATATTTGATTTTTGGTATGCGACTCCGCTACGCTCGAAGTGGGTCTTTGATGGAGATAACTAAATATTACCTAATCATTTGCAATTTTTAACAATTTGGCATGATCTTGAGTACGCCGTAATACTAAAGTAGATAAGCGAACATTAAAAGGGCTCCCTTCCATTTTAACTTTCCCTTCCTTTCTTTATGTTTTAGAAATACAATAATTTTGCATGTATAATTTTGTTTAGAAAACTGCAGTGCTCAAACAGGTCTATTTGCTTCATTATTTTACTGTGTTTTTTAAAAATATGTTGAGACAATGTAGCTGCTATAATGTTTAAAGGTAATTAAGTTTCGGTATATGACTTCGCTATATGTGGTGTGAGACTTTGATAAAGCTAAATAAAGTAAGCATTTAGAAAGAAAGAGGAAGAGGTAGCTAAATCTTTGGGAAAATAATGAATATAATATATATATCGTAGAAAGAAAAAAACAACAAAAATTAAATAAAACATATTTCTAAAAAGTGGTTAATATTTCAATTTTCACAGTATATCACATGCGAACTTAACACATTAAATTATTAAAATATAAATTTTTTTTAACCCGTATGGGCAATTTATTTGGAATTAAAGCCGGTATTTCACTATTTTATTATATTTTGTACACTTGCTTGTATGATTTTTGGAATTTAATATTAAATTTAGTGTGTACATGTAATAAAATCTTTGCGCTGAAAAACTTTAATACACACTCAGCACTCATAAATTTTAATGAATTATAAACAACCACAATTAGAATATTAGAATAGTTGCCATGCAGTTTGCGGAGCGCTGTCAAAATTCTAAAACATTAATTTGCAAACCGAAATTAACGCAAAAAATATTTACATTTATGCGTTTGTACATATGTACTTATATTTGTGCATACGCCCAATCAACGCCTATATAATAAATAACTAAATAACTAAGCACTTGATTAGCGACGCAAATTTGCCGCTTCATTAATTGCGCATAATTTGCAATAATTTGCATTTTCGGTCACACAACAATTTGCAACGCTACAAATTTAACGCCGCCAAAAATGCATGCGTTATTAAAACGTTAAATTTTATAAATGACAAATTTTCATGGCAATCGCTACATATATATATATAATAATATGTTATATAACAGATGAATGGCGAAATAAATTTGTGAGTGAGTGAGTTTACAAACAATATACACACATATATTAGTGTGTATGTGTATTAGTGTGTATATACATATTTACAAGTGTGTCACCATAGGCGCCATCAAATCCTCATTGAATAGTTAAGCTAATATTGTTGTTGTTGTTGCTGTTGGTGCAGGGATTCGAAAAAAAAAAATATCGCCACAAATATTTGCGCGACCATCAATTGGCGCATTGAAATGTTAATCCACTATTTATTGTGACAGTTTAGAGCTAACCAACAAAAGTCGGTTTGTATGTGTTGGTGTGTGTGAGAACCGCCTGATTTGAAAGGTCATTAATTTGCCGGGTGACAGATGTATAAGCAGCAGCGGCCACAACAACAAGCAGCCAACGTCCAGCGAAAGCTTTGTGCAAAAATTCCAAACATAGTACAAACACATACACACCCATATCAACACACAATGGCATATAATTTCAGCTATTCCTGCTGTTCAACCAGTTTAAATGGCAACAACAACGACAACGTCATTGAATTATTTCACCCAAATGAATGAATACTCTGCCTTACAATAATATTGACAATAACAATAACTCATTTTGGCCGTGAGTGATCCTGACTGCTAGGTGTGTGTGTGTGTGTTTGTGCTAATTCACCGCGCTTTCGCATAAAATGCAAATTTTGTTATTATTATTGCTTGTTTAGCGATATCATTGTCATATTGTTGTCGTTTTTATTGTTGTTGTTGTTATTGCGTTGATGATTTATGTTTTATTGTACACAAACAGCTATCTGAGGTGTGTCAAATAAAGGTTCTGTCGAATTTGTCAGTTCAGTTGACAGCGAAAATTTTGCGTGCTTAATCGGGCGGCAAATGCTAAATAGCTGCGATACAATGAAAATCAATTTGCTCCAGGTGCTTCATCAAATACAACTGCAAAAAACTGCGCTTTAGTGTTCGTGTTGTCAATAGGGGTAGGCTTTACTTTTCGAAATAGTTTTAAAGGTATTTTAAACCAAGTGCTCCAGGACACTTTACAATAAACTCTTTTCAAAAATTTACTGACGCAATTAGTTCAAACTTTAAAATTTGGTTTTCTAAAAGTTTTCTCACAAATAATTTTTTTTTTTTAAATTAGCATGTATGGCATAGTAGAGATGTGGGCTGGTGCGTTCTCTTGCTGGAAGAGCCTTTTTTTCTTCCTAAAATGGTTTAACTCGGCATATTAAAGTCATGTGATCATTTTGACCTTGTTCAGGAAGTCGAGTAGATCACACGTTGTGAATTCCAGAAAATTTTGTGAAACCCTTTCGGCATAATGAAGGCCACAGTTTCGACGGTTGCTTGGTCTCTGGTATCTACCATAGGATCCATCTTTTGCCGACCCTTGCGAAACGACGCAGAAACTCCCTCAGATTGTAGATTGCTCTGCTTAAACAGCGTCAGACTGTGCTGCTGTGAAGTGGACTCAAGGTCGCCCTTGTTGTTCTCCTATTTCATTATTATTGTTAGTATTGTTTCAGCTAATTGGGTTTTTTAGCATAACATTCTTATGCATGAAGCTTGGACTGGCCGAAAAGCATAAATTTTTGTTTCTTTAAGCCGAATAGCCATATATTTCTAGATTATTTAGCCATTTGGAGGCTTCTGTATTAACATAAGCGTAGTTTTTTGGTCTTACTTGTAAGTCGGTGCGGATATCACTGCCACTGCTTACTTACAGATATATCTTTAGTTATCATTGGTTAATTCTGAGAACCATTCAACCATCGTACCTAATTATTTTGAACGTGAAAATCCGGGATATAGATAACATATATACAGGGACCTGTTATTCAAATAATCTTTTATTGTTCTTTTCCTCAAATTTCTGTTAATGAATTGTGATGCTAACAAAAATGATTGTATCTACCTCATACGAACCACTGAAGTCGGCTACTAGGCGCCCGCTTCTGGTTCCAAGTGCATTGGCTCAGTAAATGCGCCTATCAATCGCTTGCTCATTTGCTTATTGTTTTACGAACTACTGTTTAACTCATTTGATTCAAAAATATATTTCCATAAAAGAATCCCAAAGATTATTTGTACTCATTAACAGAGAGGGGCTTAAGCTCCAACGCAAGCCACAGGCGGATTATGGCACTGAATCTTTCCGCTTCCACATCATCTTTTTCGCTTCTCCAATATTTTATATTTTTTTTCTCGTAATTTTAATACCGTATTATTTATGTATGTCAACAGCCAGCAAGTGTTTCTGTTCACGAAAACCAAACCAAAAAAAAAAACGACTCGAAAATATACAACAGACGCTGCAAGCGCAACCAAAGTGACTGTGCCACTGTGTTGTCGGAGAAGGGCAACATCAACGACAACAATAACAACAACTTTGTATGTTTGTATCTGCATAATTGCAACTGCAGCTGTAAATGAATAATGAATATACATAAATGGCGACAACAAAAACCAGAGAACACCAGCAAGAAAAAAAGTAACAAAACAACAACAACAGCAAACACAGCGCATAAATAATGACGAAAAATGCAGCTAATTAAAAATACAGCAACTTAAATGAATGGGGAATTTATAACGCTACGAGAAGATACATTTCAAAAAACAACAAAAAATAAATAAAAATCAAGAAGAAGAAACAAAATGAATGCATAAATAACGGAAACCCGAAAAATTAACCGCCAACAAAATGAGCTGCTGCCGTCGTGGGATGGGTGGCGAAAACCGGAGGGACGACTTATTGGCTTATGTTTTTTGTTGTTGTTGTGCGAACTACTTGCATGTTGTTGTTGTGTTGCAACCGAACCGGGCAATTCTGCAGAGATAAAGCGCATATATTGCGGGCTCAAAAGCCATTTTGTGCCGTTGCGACAGAGCGTTGTGGGTGCCGGCGCGATTTAGTTAGGCGAATAGAAAATTATTTGAGTTTTGAGAATATTTCAAATATGTGGGTAATGCGATATTGTATTGAACGAAATAGTTCTTTTTTATAAATTTTATTGATTATTACAAAACGCTATATTGAGAAAATATAAAAAATAGAGCAATAAAAATGAAGTAGAGTTGCCACATAATTAAAATTTTATAATTAAATTATTAAGGTATACTTGTTTAATTTTAATTTTGTACCACTGAATTAACTCATCAGCGATTGTATTACACAATATGTTTGCTAGGGTTGCCACAATTTCAAATTTTTTTTCTAAATTAAATTAACTGAAATAAGGAATTACTTTGCAGGGTCAATGTTTGCCATTTTTGCATTTCGCAGATAGTTATAAAATTAATGGTGTCCAAAGCTTTTGATTTTTAAAAAAATTACCTCAAATTTTTCCATGCTATGGCCATATTATATTTATTCAGAATTAGGTATGTACGCCATTGGCGTAAAAAATTAAAATAATTAAGTTAAAAATTACTCAAATAGTATATGAGGCTTAAATGAGTTATTAGAGAGTGGACTAACAGGTTTGCCATTCACCTTATAATTAATATTCATTTAATAAAATCACAATAAATTTAATAAAATAATATATGTTTTCTTAGGTTTTTTTAGTCTGTAATTTTGACTAATAATTAGTAGCTTTCTCTCTTGGTTAAACAAATTGTTATAAAACTAAATTTCATTTAAATATAATTACTTACAAAAATACTTCATTTAAGGTATATTTTTTATGAACAAAAATTCAGAAATGTAGGATGTATATCGTTAAAATTAGTTGTGTAATTAGTCGTAACTTCAAAGTACAAGATATATGAATATTAAGATGTATGCATATAAGTTTCGAAAAAGCTCCTAGATATATAAAAGTGAGGTTACTGCCTACAATTGCGATTCCAGGAATATTGTTAGCCCTGTTTTAAAAATTTAGTGACTATGCCATTGCTATTTTAAGAGAAATGTATTTAAAATATATATTTTTATATGTTCAATTTTTATTTTTAAATTTTATTTAAAAAAATCGATCCTAAATATTTTGTTTGCAATTTAAAAGGCTCATAATTACTTAATATGTGCTTATTTTAAAATATTCGTGAAAAACCACATCATTATTATATCAAAAATCTGGCAACCCTACCACTGCTACACCTAAAAACCTTCCCGTCGTATTTATCAGCACTATTTAGCTGTTTTTGTTTTTTTTGTGCTAATGCGGAAAACGTTTGCCTCAAAGTGAATGATACTGCTGATAGCGACGACGCCGCAACAACTATTTTGTTGATAGCGAAATCGGCAAGTGCAAAGCAATCAAAGCAATAATAGCAACAAAGCAATTTTCGCGAACCGCCAGCGCAGTATGCAGCCAAATGTGTGTGTGTGTGCATGTGTGTGGACTAATGACGAGCGTTCACAACAGCTTTCACACATACACCTTCAATAAAGTGCAAACGAGCATTGGCAACATTAATGGCGTTGCCGTTGTCGTTGCCGTTGCTGCCTCATAAAATCGAAACCGTTTAAAAATGTGCAAGCTATAAATTAAACAGTTTTTCTCGCTGGCACAGTCGCACACACATGCAAAGGTATTCACACGTACATACATCCCTGCATAGACTTCGCGTGTTGCACTCCACCGTTCGTTGCAACAAAATTTACATCGCCTGTCGCTGTGCCGCACTTTGTTATTGAGCACTTTGGCACTTTGGCACTTTGGCACTTCCTAATCCAAACAAATAAACATTTTCAATATTCGTTGCCGCAAACTTTCCTTGCCACTTGCACGTCGCGCCCAACGGTGTCACCCACCTAAAATTGTTGCATTACTGTGAAACTGCTGTTTTATGCTTTAGATGGCACTGATCACTAAATTATGCACACACATATACACATATGTACAGAATGCTGCATGCAACGGTGTGTGGCAGCGGCTTGTGTGGCACACCCGCTGTGTGTTTGTTGCCCGTCACGACCGTGCAGTCTTGCCAATTATGCAATATTGTTATAGTGGAATTGTTAAGTAGCGAAAGATGAGGTATTGTTGTTTTTAAGATTTCAGAGACAAAAAGATACTAAGTATTTCTCTCTTAAATCTCTTAAGTAAGTGACATGGCAGATAACTCGCCGTGGGTACATTAATCACGATCTCTTGCTTTACGGTCTACATCACCAAATGTTTCTTGGTAACAATCAAGTCTCTCCAGCGATTCTTCCGTCGCTCTCTTTCCATCTCTCTCTCTCGATACAAAACTGAGAAGCGTAGTGAGCACATGGGACTCGAAAGGTCTAACAGTGGGCACTATCACTGAGAATATGTCTAAGCTAAATGAAAGTGTTTAAAATAATAATAACAGTCTCTCTCAACCGAGGCACACTTGAGGCGTAACAAGTTAGCTTAGAGAATTTCTCTTTATGCTAATGCAGAGTCTGTTCAATCTAAGATGAGAGAACGCAAAAAGAGAAAGAGAGATATTCTCTATAATGAAGTCGTAAATTATATTAGGCATTTATTAGAGAGTCAAACAGTAACAAAATCATGAAGGAACATTTGGTGGAAGATATTATTAAACAACAACAACGAAAACAAATTTATGTACGTTTCTAAAGAACAACTAGAATCTAGATTCTAGGTCACCACTATCAGTGTTTTTGAACTGCGCATAAATAGTCGTCAAGTTGTAGACTTTCGTAAAGGAACCAACCTACATAGGTTTGGAGAAAAAATCGAAGGTTTTGATCGGTTTCCTTCCTAAAAGAAGGAGATATACTCTTTCAGCCTGCTTATACTTATCAAAGATACTAAAACAAGTAGATACTTCTCTAGTCGTAATCGATAAGTGTGTCAAGAAAAGTTTGTCAAGAAAAGTTTGTCTAAGACCATAGTTTATAGGCTTTATGGTCGTTACTTACTGAGCGTAAAATAAAATTTTCAGCAGCAGCCACTATTGAGATGAAACAGCCAGACCTCTAGTAATGTTTTAGATGGGTAAATGGCTTATTCGTAGATGCGAAGGATATGCTAAAAAGATTTCAGATGTGTATTGGAAAACTGCTTCTAAAAACCACTCAGCCATCGCTTTCTTTTTATGAGAGAATCTCGGTCAAATAAAGTTTTAGTGTAGTCTAGACAAACCTGTTTTTCATATCATTTATTTATAAATATGCGATTGTCAATTACATTATGCAACGTCGCTGACAAGAAGACAGCTGTCGACTACCGTAGCCTAGGTTAAGGTGAGGTCTCACTTAAGCCAGCTGCATAAAATATGAATGCTTGCTAGTAGGTGAGCTGAGCAAGGTTGTAAGCTATGTATGCATTTAGAAACAATTAAGTTTTATCTACCATGTCATTACATATTTACACACACACACACATATATACGAGATTGCTTTAAATGTCCGCGGTAAAGTCATTCTGTGTGTGTGTAGGAATGCAATTAATCGCTAAGTATTTTAATCGCTGATTTGCATTAATTACCGCATGTATATTATATTTAATGATTGCCAGCGCTTAATTTACTAGTTAATTGATATGTACATATGAAAATTAGTGCGCGCAATTTATAAGCAAAAAATTTAATTTATTCTAATTTTTCGAAAAATATGAATTTTAAATGAAATATTAGCGAGAAATGTGTGTGTTTAAAGTGCTTCGTGTTGGTGATAAATAAATTGTAATTTATGCACAAATAGTTAGCAGCGAAATCAGTTTGCACGCTATAGACAAGTGCTTATTAATGATAATCATATAGATTATAATATCAATTAACACGCTTATCGGCACTTACAAACAGCGCGAACAAGTTGACGATTATGACTTAAAAGCGAATTAATTTAATGCATTACAGCGCAAGGCATAACAACATTATTGCAACAACAACATTATTGCGCAGGGCATAAGTGTTGTGACTTTCCTGTAAGGTTTTGTAACAAAATTGATTTTTAATGCATTTGATGACTTAATGAGTACATTAATATTTAAATTTTCTAAAAATTTTATAAATTTACTGAGCTTTTTTGCTTCAGAAGAGCTTCTACGTATGAAATATGTTCGAAAAATGCATTAAGATGTTGCGCATTAAATGCCCTTTGCATTATTGTGAGCTCTTACATCATAAGCCACTGTCGAGGCTTGTAATTAACTGTGTATAAAATCTAAATGAGCGGTGTTAAAATTTAGACAGCCTTGGCCTGACAGCTGGCTTTACAGTGGAAAAGACTATGTGTATATATTATATAATATTTAAAATACTATATATAAAATCTTAAACTTGTTGCCACTGATGCCACTAGATGCAACTTCTAGACCACGTGTCAGTGAGCAGAACTGGTTCTAGCACAGCCGCTAAATTTTTCGGCTTAAAAGTTCAAATGCCAACGAATATTGAAAAACCTATCAGTAGATAGCTTTGAGCGATTTGGGCAAACGTGGTAAGGCGATCCCACAAATTATGACTTAATCTTTCAAGCCAATGTTTATCTATAGAGAACTTAAAAAACTTGAACACTTAAAAATATAAAAAATAGGCATTTTCCAGAAACCTTCTCAGCGATTACTATTATAGGAAGATATCTATATGACAAAAAATATTTCTGCTGAAATCTAACAGTTATAATTATTTTTTTTTAAGTCTAAGAACACAACTCTATAACCGATGTTTTACGCAACGATAAAGAAATACCAAAATACAAACATTTTAAAACTTTTTTATTTGTGCAACTTATCTATTTTTCCGTTACTTTTCGTTATTCATTATGCATTTTTATCTGGCATAAAACATATTTTCTAGGCCTTTCTTTAAAAAAAAAGAACCAATGTGTAATAGTTATATAGAAATTAAGCAGAGCAGAAAATTGGATTTCGCAAAAAAATTAGAAATTGAAAGAACTTATGCAAAATAAATTTTTTTTTTAAATAAATAAAAAAATATATAATTTTAATAATTTAAATTTTTAAAAAATGTAAGTAGAAAATTTTCATATTTTGCGCTCCCAAGGTTCACAAAATTAAACGAATCATATTTTGAATAATCCAGATCCAGAATACATTTATGCCAAATTTTGTGTAAACAATTTATTAATTTTAAGTTAAATATTCGCTTTAAAAGTTTAAATGTATGCAGCATGTCTGCCAGTGTCTATTATTTTTGCCTCTATTTTCAAAATCTCCATTTTGTTGTTGTGTTAAATAATATCAAAAGCCAGATAAAAATTCAAATGCCTCACAAATTAGATTCAAGATTTGTTTATAAAAAGAGTGATTCAAAGGTGCCGCACAGTAGATATAGTCCGTCATTCATACAAAAACAATAACAACAATTTTGGCGACGCCCCAAAAATAAAGATAAAAGACACGCATGTAATTTCATAACCATTATTGAGAGTATTTGTTGCTGTTTTTCCGAGATTAATTTATGCAAATTTCAATTGAAATGCAAATTCTGTGAAAATAATTAACAATTTTTAATTATGTGCGTTGTAGCGCTTGACCTGATGTTGTGGCCAAGTGTCCGTCCGGCCGTGCGCGACCGAGTGGCCGACCCAAACAAAAGCGTGCAAAGCCAACAAATGCCAACAATGCGACAAATGAGCAGCGGACAGGCAATAAGTGTGCAACAACAACAATTCATCATGTTGGCCAAACAAAGGAAATCACCAACATACACACACACACACATAGACACACACTCAAACAGGCCATTTGATTTGGTAATATGACAATCCACTTCGTTGTCTCATGGACCAACTAGTTGAGTGACGGATTGACGCTGTGGCGTAGCGACAGCGTATTTGACGGACGGACCGAGCCGCTGGCAGCATTGCCATTTGATTTATTTGTTGTAAAGGCGCCGGACTATTGATGAATGCGGCTTTAAAGTGTTGTCATTATATAAAACGTAAATAATGGTGTGTGTGCTTATACGTGTGTGTGTGTGTGTGTACGCATGTGTGCGTGCAAGAGTGTAGATAAGAGCATCATTAGTTTAAACTGGCTGTGGAGTTGGCTTTAAAACTTGCAGGAAGCTAATTGCCGGTGACTTTATTATAAATTGATAAATAACTGAAACATAACAACAACAACTACTGTAAATTCTGTACGAAATTGTCGATTAAGCCAGTTGCTGAAATATTTATGACAGAAGTTAATAAAATTATTTTTGTGTTGACTTTGCAGCCTTTATTTTCGTCTTGCTGTGAAAATAATTTTTATTCATTTCTTATTTAATATACACTTTTGTGTTGTAAAACCATTATTCAATTGTTAAAATAGTTTGTTTATTGGCAGTTGCCGCCATTTTCTATCGAAATTCCTACGTACAATTTTTTTATACACTCAAGAATATATTTAGTAAAGATCGAAAAAGGGAAATGTGATTCCTTGTTCCTTACTCCCAGAAGAAATTCTCAAACTTAAGCGTTTTTTGAGGGCTCTAGACTGACCTTACCTGTTAACAACAAACCTGTTAAACAATTAATTTCTGGATATTTTTTGTTAAGTGTACTTATTTCATTGACATTTATATTTCATCTCTCTACTTTCAGGTAAGTTTTCAAATATTTGACGTTACTTAGCCCATAATGAAGAAATACTAATTACTTGGAGTATGACTGAGTAAGTGTACTTGAATGATTTTAATTAAAATGAATAACTCAATAGATGTCTGAATTCAAAAAAATATGTAAAACAAATACATATTAACATATATGAATATTTTCTATCAAAATTCAATATGTATTATATAAATATGTATAGTTCTCTAGACCGGAAAAAATGTGACAACCTTTTATACTCTAATTTATTTTTAATTTTGTTTTATAAAAAATGTGTAATCTGTCAAAACTTGATTCGTTTATTTCTTGATAGCCTAAATGTAGGCAACGCTGTCTTTATCATTGCCTACATTTAGGCAAACGTTGAAAATGCGCAAGAAAGAATCGTATCTTTTATTTAAGCTAAACTCTTTCATGTCTGTTATTGCGCTCATCTTGTGTACATTTAGGAGTATATTAAAAAACATAAAGAAAGTTATGTATGACCTTTTCTTTAAAAAAAAGCTCCAAAACTGATTTTTATCTTGCTTCTGCAAAAAGAATATCCTCCGCTAGAAATTTTTTATAATAATTAATTTAAAATTCCGAATAAATAAGCTCGTTTCAGTAAGTATAACAAAGGGTCTGCCAAAATTATTATGAAAGAAATAATAAAGCTTCGCAGAGCCTCAAAAAGCTAACTGTGAAATCATGATATTAAAAGCTTTGCATACATTCCAGCGCTCACAGTCCTTTAACACGCCGTGTGCCTGAATAAATAAAGCACAAATCGCACATTTTGGTATCCGCGCAGTATAAATATCAGATGTGACAGTCAAATATTTGTTAATGCTGAAAATGCTTGCCGCCTGCAGCATAATGAGCATGGATAAAGTTGGATCATCAAAATGACAGCACCGTGCGTTGGCCTTTTTGTTGAGCTTCTGACTTATATACTTATTATATGGTATAATTAATGGTATTTAAAAGTTGTTCGGTGAAGGATTTGCTTTCTGGCGTCTATCTAATCTATTTCTGATTCGTTTCGATTTCTGATACTAACATTTTGAATCAATTTGTTTTATGGTATACTGTAACCCAAATTAACTGGAATTCTTAAACATCTGTATATATTACATATACTGTCATATTACATTTAGATTAACTAAATTATTTGAAATGTTGGAAAATGTTGGTTTTTGAGCCGATAGTGTTTTGTGAGGCTACACTTTTCAAAGGTTTGATTGGATAGAAATGTGGCCTCATTCGTCAGTAGAGTGTTAGAACATATTTTCAAAAGATTCGTCAGAAAATTTCTCTTAATTTGAGTAATATTGAACCGTTCGTCCTCGGTGTTGAGCGTGTGTACTAGATTACTGAGCCTTTGTCTCTGTCTCAACGCAAATCGAGGATTTTGTGAAACTCTTCTTAAGTGTCTTAGTATACTTGGATGTCAATTTGAAGTTCACTTTTGAGATTTTCCTCATCTCTGTTTGTCCACTTCTTTAGCAGTCCGTTCCCATGCTCAATGGACTTAAAAATATTATTTCATTCCACTTAGGGCAAATTTATATGAAATTTCTTCGCCCAATGCTCCAACCACTATAAATACTAACTATTTTTAAATTACTACCCGCAACGGTCAGATAAACTTATTTACCGGTAAGTGAACTTAATTTGACTCAGCTGAGGAAAGCCACCCACTACGATGGAATATACAATGCAAATACAATAGCGGTGGAGTTTTCACTAAGTTTATGGCTAAGCCAATCTAAGTCTATATGACAATAAAGTCACCACTACCACCCATTTTCTAACCGCGTCTGCCGAAGCAGTAGCGCCACGTTTTCGTCAAGTGTCTGCAACCACAAATATCATTAAGAGTGACAATTATACTGCATAGCTGTCAAAATAATACAATAATTTCCATTAAACTGAACACGTTAAGCTCCAATTACAGTGGTGGAGTGTAAAAGCAGCCGATATTTTGGCTCGCTAAGCAAAGAAAAATCGATAAATACGCTGGATGCCTTGAAGTAGAGGGAGAAAGCAAGAAAGAGTGAATAAAAGTTATTAGAAGATGAAGCAGAATCTAAAGCGAACACTTAGTAACTTCAATTTTATGGAAACGCTGAATGCGCTTCAGATAGGAGAGTGGTTTTAGGTAGTACCTGGAGATGGAGTGGTGTCCGATAAAACTTGCTTTGCCAATTTACTCACAAAATTCCAATATTTCAACTCAATTTCAGCGCTTCGTACCTCTGGGCTATTTCAAATATTTCGCTTTCTGTTTCTGTATACTAAAGCTCGAGCGCTGGAGCGGCGGCGCTCATCCACCGCTGCCATGTCACAAGCGAGTTCGGCGTCAAGCGTGAATATTTTCAATTTCAGCAATTTTTTCGGTACTTTATGGCATTCAATTGCCTTTTTATATGTTTATATGTGTGGCTAGCGGAAGTCGAAGCGCAAGTATACCACCGAAGGAATCCAGCTATCATAAACAAATGAGAAGAGAAACAAATTGAAAATAATAATAAGCGCGAGTGGGCAGCCTTAAGCGCCAAAGACTACAGAAATTACAAAAAATATATACAAATGTGTATGTGTGTGTGTGTGTGTGCACACGGCGTGCGCTTAGAGCGCTGATCGCAGCGGTAAAGTAAACACCAGTGGCATGGGATGCTGCACAAACGATTTTGAAATTAAAAATCCGCGAAATTGTAGCATGCCACAAGCACACACATACATTCGTTTCCTACATTTGGTTGTGTAATTGTGCGGTTACCGTGTTACCTCAAATGAGAATTGTTGCCAGAGGTTTAGGGTGGCTTCACCTCCCCCCCTGCCGCCGTTTCCGTTGCTTTGCGCAGATTTTGTGTTTGCTTTGATTGCCGGCACTGCGCGTGTTTTTTTTAGTTTTGTTTCGATTGGTTAGCTGCCTTTATTGTTTTAGAATTTAATTTCCATTTTTGTATTTTTTTCGCCGCTGTTTTTTTTTTTTTTTGTAAAATGCTTTGCCGGCTTGGCCGCAGATATGATTCCATTTGAATGCGTTTCCGTTTCCGTTACGCTCGTTCATTTATTTGACAGCCGTGGTATGCGCGCATCGTGCGCTATGTGTCGGAAATATGGAACAGTGGATGAAAGGTACTGAGTTCACCGCCTTGTATGTGTATGTGAACTTAAGTTGGGAGATATTCTCATAGGATGTATCCAACGAACTAATTTCCAAATTACCCGAAGGGCTTCTTCCTTAGACGGTTTTAAAAATTTATGTCCCGGGTGGCATACGAGCCAAATCTTTGCCAACTTTAGCGCTGAAATCACGACTTCTCAAAAATTTAGAAATGATTTGTGTCAAATTTCCCTTAACATTGAACTTGTTTGTTACTTTGAGGCGAAAATAAACAGGAAAGTAAGATTGACTATAAAACTGATTGCAATATTTTCATTAATAAATATTGGGACCCATCGAAATCGTCGAGATAAAATTAAAAATTTAGTTCCGCGCTCATACCTAATTCCATCCTTTTGTCCAGCTAACACTTCCATCATCTGTCAAGCGGAAGTGCCAGGCAGTGTTGACATTTCCACAACTGATGGGTCTATGTAATCGGAGTGAACCCGGATTTTTATACGGCCAATTACCGTCAACTCGGCAGCATTCCTCAGAATAATTTGGGTAATGTTTTCTGTCGTCATAACAACAACAAGTTCAAGTTGTTGTTAAGCTCCGAGGCTAAAAAATACAAAATCTCTCTCCGCTATGTTATTGGCTATAAAATTAAAGGGAGTATCGAGTAATCTGACATAGTCTGATTGACTACGATTGTTGATGCATTCAAAGCGATAAAAATGAAGTGACCATTCAGATAATTAAAGGAAAATCCCACTTGCATTCCAAATAGATGACTGAAGGTAAATTTAATATACTAACCCTTTGAAAATTTACGCAATTTTTTTGGAGATAAAAGAAGTTGTAAATAGGTCAATAAGATGAGTTATAGACTTACAGAAAAAGAGCAACTAAGGGGCTCCCCTGTCGTTCTTTCTTATAAGCGTTCACTAACTTCCTAAAATTGTGCTTTTAAAAATCAAATCTTATGCAGCAAGTACTTCAATCCATATGAGCAACACATATTTGAAAATTCAATTTACTTAACCAGCCAATGAACGAAGAAGAACAACCCCAAAAAGAGTTGCAAACAAGAGAATTTTGTTGATGATGCACTAAGAATAACCGAACTAAATAAATATGAGAAGAAATCGAAAAAAATCAAGAAACCTCGAACAAATTAGGGAAATGAAGAAGGCAAGTGCAATGCGGGAAAAAAACGTGAATAAACGAAGAGGAGGTCCTGGAGTCCGCTACCACTATAGTTTTGCATTGCTGCTGCCACTAATGGCATTAAATAAAGCTCGGTTACCCAGCTGCAGTGAAGTAGATTAGATTGCCGAAGTGGCAGCTAGCAGCGTACAAGTGAACGAACTAAAGTTTGAAAGGTGCGGAGCAGTGAGAGAAGCGAAAGCAAAGAGCTGCATTAGAGTTGCTGGTTGTGCCGAATTAGTTAAACGAGGAGCTTTTGCCGGCAGCGAACAACAATAAAAAGCGAATGCAGTACACAGAAGCTAGCTGCAAAGACTGTAGTCAAGTGGCAGCAACATGCAATGCCACCCATGCTAACGGCAACAGTGGTGTGTCATACCTACAAAGTACGTGCAGTGCAACAAAAACAATGCGACCACCTGAAGGCTTCATCTAAGGCGCTGCCATATGCTGATAATCCTGCTCTAAGTGCTACATGTGTGGGCAAACATACAGCTATGCAAGCATCTATATGGATGAGTATGGATGAATGTATGGATGAGCTGAGTACATTGCGGCACATTGGCAGGCGGCCAAAGCAGCGCAGCAGTGGCAACAATCGTTAGAGTTGTTGCCAAGAAAATGAACCGGCGCAAGTTGCAATGTAAGCAACTCGATGAAGATGCGGCAGAAACGCCACAAGGCTAACAGCTAGTCAGTCTCCGAGCTGGAAATACTGTGTGTGTGTGTGTGAGTGTGGCAAGCCTGGTGTAGGGTGTGTCGGTATGAGATCACAGGTTAGCCAAGTACGATGATTGTGTGATTGCATTTTAGCTACAGGTTAATTTAAAATATATAATTCAAAAAATAAAAATAAAATGAAGCAAACGGGAATACATTAGATACAGAAGTACATTTTAGAAGATGAAAATAAAAAGTAAGTAAAACAAGCGCCCCAGGCTTTAGCAGCAGACGAAGTAGCAGCTGTGTTGGCATGCCACCAATGACTGTCAGCGATACTAGAGTGCACACGCCTACATACATACATACTATACATATATGCTGTGTGAATTTATGTCAGTACTTCGCTCTGTTACCGAACGGAATCTTAGTTGGATTGGATGTCAAAAGAGGAAGGGAGAATGCACTAGATGATTATTTTGTGTTTAAAAATTTGGTTGGTTGGAAAAAATGGCACGATTTATAATTATTATAGTCAAAATATCGAATTCAAATGAAATAAAAAACTGTAAGCTCGTTTTAGCTGAGAGCCGCATATAAAGATATCGTAATTTTTGCTGGTAACAGTTATTTTCCTTCCGTTATGCATACTAAATGGTTCATGCATACTAAAGAGTTCATTAGTTGCGAATTAATCGCCCGGCGTAAATGAAAATTGAATTGTAAATGAATTTCTACAACCAGACTAAATTCCGTTAATTGAACTAATCTAAACCGAAATGAATTAAGTCAATTGAATTGAGGTGAATTATATAAATAGGGTTAAATTAAATGAAATGGAATGCAATTGGGTTGAAATGAGTTCAAATAAATACACAAAAACCTTATTGAATTAAATTTAATTACAGCTGAACGAAACTAAATTTATCTCAATTAAATAAGTTTTAAGAAGAAACTGAAATAGACTGCGCTACATTTAATTAAATTATGTTAATCCCGTTTAAAGAAAATTAAATTCAATATAATTCACTTAAATGAAGCTGAAATTAATATGATTAAAAGAACTAAGTTAAATTGAACTGATTTGAGTACAATCAAATTGAGTTAAACCAATAACTAAATTAATAGAATAAAACTTTAGTGAACGAGATTAATTTTGATGAAATTCAAACAAATAAAATTAAATTAATATAAATTCTCTTAAATGCATTTAGAAATTAATTAGAAGAGAAATACCCGTTTAAACACAATTAATTTAATAAATTTTTTGATGACTTTGTTAAACAATATTTTTTAAAAATTATTTAAATAACGCAATTTAATTCACTTCTGTATTTCTAATGCTTAAAGCACAATAAAATTGAAAAAATACGGCAACTATGCAAAATGGATCAAATGCTTTGCAAAAAAAGCAACAACAGCAAAAGCTTTTGCCACCCATCACATCAGCGCTGTCGACGTCTCGTCAACTCGACGTGTAATAAATACGTCTACTTATGCGCGGAGCACTGACAGCCATAACATATACACATACACATACATATACACATACATATACTACATACAAAGTCGGTAATTGTACTCAGTGGGGGCCACCACCCAGAAGCGTTGATTTTGCATTCGCGACGTGTTCTGTGTCGCTGCCTTAGCTATCGTCATATTAGTCTTTCTGCTTCTTCTCATGCTTCTTCTTGCTGAGCTACACTGTGAAGTCAAGTACGTTGTACGCTTGAGTATCATTTACACGTACAACAACAACAACACATGCAACACAAAGAAGCTGAGAAAAAAGCTGAGAAAAAAGCTGTGCATGCAATTACAGCCTCTGCATAAATGCAACAACAGCAACAAGAACAAAGACTGCAATAGTGAGCGGCAAACCGCCATTAGCATTTGCAACGTTGTAGTGCTCTAACAACAAACACAACAACAACAACAACACCACATGTACTTCTTAAAGTAGCAGAAAGGAAATTGCTTCGCTTGTCAGCAAGATGTTTTAGTAGAATTTAAGTAGACTTTGCTGGTAATTGAGATTTTAATATGATAAATAGATTTGAAATCGAAAATTGTGATAAGCTTGCATAGCTCATGAGCTAGTTTTCATGGCTGGTTGGCCGCTAGAATGAAAGGACGTTGAGTTATTTTGTCCCAGCTGGTGGTTTGGTTCGATGGAGTGCTGAACTTGATTTATTTGTGAAATTAAAGAAGAAGAAAGCTTTTATTTTTAAGTAAAGTTTGATGAGATCTGATTTCCTTTTTTTTAATATTATTCTCCACCGTCGGTATTTAAGTTAGTTTGAAGGGGTTTTCGAATTTCTAATGAGTGCTTCTATCTTAATTTATCACATAAAAATGTCCGCAAGAGCCAATTGTTGGTTTTTCAGGCGATTTTCTCTTGGTCAAGCATGTAAATAGATCATTTGGACCAAGTTTCTGAAGGACTGTATTAATAGTTTCTTACCTTATTTTTGTTTCATTTGTTTGTTTTTTTTTTTTGTATTTTTCATGTGTACTCAATGAATTCCTCTGTTCCTGGCCGTTCTCTTCCCTAGATCCAGGCGTCTTCTTCCTACACTGCTTTCGAACCTATAAAAAGTTCATCAAAGGACATTATCTGTATGTATTGAGTCCTCAGAGGGCAACTCGGAGAACCATTTCTTACCTATCTTGTCGCATAAGACTGTTAAATTAGTTATCATTGGTCTTAATTATAGATTAGGGCACATCTCCCATTTATATCTACTCTTCTCTCAACACTCGAAGGGTATAAAGTGCGTGAGCTTTCTTAGACAGTAGTAGTAGTGGACGACCGTATAAAGCCTTATAGATATTGAGATATATACCATTAGGGCGTTCATTTTGACAATCACTGGCACCAGTTAACTTTCACGAAGAGTAAAACTTGATTTGAACTATCTTTCGCCATAATTTTCCGGAATTTTATAGGTTCTAGAGATTTTTAGTCGCCACTATAGAATATTTAGCATCTGAAAGCAACAAATGAGCTTATAACCCAAATAGGTAATTTAGAAAACCTTGAAATAATTTGGTTCTCTATTGGGTATATTCTGTTTAATAAGTCCTTTTAAAATTAATACTCCGAGACTCCAGACCTTAATTTTTTCCCCTTTCAATAGAAATATGATTAAATTAAAGGGAAAACCTTAAAAGTAATACATCCCCGACGTGCCACCTTCACCACATTTGCTGCTGGCACTGCAAAAAGGGCACCTCTTTCACCTACAATTACTATATTCACCACACTATTTATACTTTGTCACGTCTCTAAGTGACAGCCAGATGGAAAAACGACACTCCATGCTTCGCTCAACACGTCTAATAAAATTTTCACCCAAGCCAAGTTAATGGTGGCACCATTAGTGCTGCTCCAGGGCAGCGGTTTACTTTACCCACATACACACACATTCACACACTTCGACAAATATGCCCGTTCGTCGTTCGCGCTGTTCATTAGCGTAACCGAGTTTTGTCTTGACGAGTGCTGCTCGTAATTTAACTATTTGTAGGTAATACACATGTATATATATGTATGTTTGCTTCATCCCCTCCTACTACTTTTTGTCATTTGCGCTGCCAGTGCGCCTTGAGCTATGCCTTGATTTCTCACACTTGAGTAGTTTGCTTATTTATTTATTTGTTTTAGTACTCCCTATGTATATTTACAAGAGCTCATACATACACTCACTCACACATACACCCATACATATGCGCACATTTGTTGAGCTCTTGGAAATGTTCACTGACAACACTTAACTTTGTTAATGCTACATTAATAATTGTACTACAATTCACCGTTATTGCCATACTCGAATATTTTTTATGCCCTCGGTGTTGTTGCTGTTGCTGTTGCTTCGATTGTTGTTTATTTATCGAGCTGTTCTTCATACATTATGCAGTCGCGCATAAGAAAGTAGTATTAGTGGCATTTGGAGTATTTTTCTTGGCAGCTTTGGCAGCCTTGGTATCCTTTTGGTGTTTGCTGTAGATGGAAGCTCATTGCTGGCTTTGGTTTCAGTGGAGTAAATACAGGCACCGACATTGTCAGCTTGTATGTTGTAGTGCCACTTAGTAGCTGCTTTTGTTGCGACACGCATTCAATATCCTTTGTTATTGTAATATTGTTGCACTCACCATGATGTAAACCGTGCAACAGTGTGTTCCAAACTAGTGTTGCTAAGAGAAGCACCTTGAAACTTTAATGTGTAATATAATTTACTAAGTAATTATAATATAGCGGAACTTATTTAATTATTCGCAATTACTTAAATTTATAAGGCCATAGGTAATAGTAGGAACCTTGTTACAATTTTTATTTAATTAATTGTGTAATAAAAATCAAAACTCTAAGAATAAATTAATAAATAAATAATATTCCCTTAATTGCTTCATTTTGGGCCCTTTTTGTGAAAGTTTTGTTTGAGAGGTGAATAACTTTTCGGCCTTATCCCTGTAATGAATTATTATTACGGTAATGGGTCACACACAAAAAAAATTTTTAGAATTTTTTTAAATATATATCTCATATACAGTTTTTACTTGTTTTTGCACTTATTCTACTTTTTATTGAATATTTAGATAATCACAAACAATTTTGGACTTACAGGTTCAGGTTTAAAAGTATAAATTGGTTCGTATCATGTATCGCCACTTCTAGATAGTGCTTTTTGGCGCTATTTTCTTGCTAATAAATTTCGTTGAAATTAGATTTAATAAATTGAAAAATTAGCATGTTTTTAGAAACAATGAAGATTTCTCCAAATTAGCTGAAAAATCATCAATTTATCTAAGCTATAGAAAAACAGATCCAATAAATATATTCTACTACGTTTGAGAATATGTTTTTTCGAAGAATTGCAGTAGAGGTCTCAGAAGGAAAGTTTCGTATTTAAAATTTAAGGTATTTGGATGATTCTTCATATTTTTCACTCAAATGCTTCCAGGTTTAAACTATTATAAAAATACTGGCTTCGCAGAAAGAATGAAATGTTAATTTATGAAAGTGTTTCAGGCCGCTCTCAAGGCAATGGAGATCATCTAAAAGTGGAATATTTCATGTTGAGATTGCTTCATCGGAGCAAAAACTATGTTTCAGCTTACGCTCGCTTTAAATTACTTTGACTCCGTCCGTAGCGCCATTCCCTTCGATAACCAGTGGAAAAATTACACTCGTTAAAGTAACCAAATTTATGGAAAGAAATAGCATCAACTCGTCTCAACTATCGATTGGCTCGATCAACTATCGAGACGAGCTCAGAGACGTTGTTTCAAAAATTCTAAATATATACTATTAGCATTGAGCGTTCTTTTGCCACACTCGCATATAAAAGAGCCAGACTATTAATTCTCTGCATCTTCTTATAGAGTCGCTTGAATACGATGTTTTGTGATGTTAACATAATGTTTCTCCCTCTACTTTTGCTTAGCCAGTACAACAACTACAATGAAAACAAAAACTCCAAGCAAAATGCAACAACAACTAACTATGTAACTAATACTATTAAATACGATCATTGTTATTGTTGGTTTGTCAATCTCACCAGTGGTGGAGGAGAGTTCGTAGTCCTTCGTTAGTTGACTGCCCGCGAGCCAAAGCATCATTGCACTCATATATATTTACATACTTACATATACAAATAATGTACATATTCACAGAAATAGGAGATATTGTGTTTATTTTGAGGAGTAAGTAGTTAAAATAGCAAGAGTAGCCGCATTTACGACAAAAAACAACGATTGTTTTGTTAATATGTAGTAGTAGTTAGATGCCCATTGTAGTGCCGGTGAGGTAGTCGCATTCTATGGCAGCTTATTGGACGAAGTATGCTTTGCGAACAAACGAAACATCGTTAATTACCATTTACCGCATGGTTAGTGCGAGGTGTACTGGACTAGTGTAATAGTGGGTCTGAATAACCCATTAGTGTTTAAGCTGTTTTTTGTGTTTTTACGAAATATTGTGAATGCTCTTAAAAAGACTGATTGAAAGTAATTCGAACATATTGGAGAACCAACGTGAAATCGGCCTTTTCCTCTACCTATATCAGCTTCAACCTCATTTGAACTGGTTATAAAATTGAGTTAAGCTTTTAAAATGACGTCAGAGCAGCACAACTAATTGGGGTAACTGAGAGTGCGCTGTAAAAGGCCAATTATTGTAAGAACCACTACGATAAACGCTCGCTGATGTAATATCAAGAGATCAGTTGTGCGAAATTCAACTTTTATTAATCGGTAAAGAAACCACTTTTGGCATTATATTAATTTTTGAGTTATAAGGATTGGATTATAAGGATTGCTGCCATTTAATTTAGTTCAGCAACTAGTCTGCTAGTCTGCAGCAAAAAAACAACGCTGATTGGCTAAGCATGCATGTAGATATATTTAAAGCCTAGACATGGAAAACAATAACCAAAGTTGGAACAAAAGAACTCCATATGAACATCACTATATATTCACATACTCCTCTATATATTATTTCTAAACTGTGTGGAGCTTGTTGGCATTGCTTTTAATTAATGTTGATTTTTTGCTGTGGTTTTCTGTTTCTTTCTGCTTTTGTTTTATCAAATCTTCCAATTACATTGATTTTTTCTCTATTTATTTATCATTTCGGCTGCTATTTCTCATAGTTCGGAATCGATATTCTGTCAACTCTATACATTGATCGGACAGGGTAAACATTTTGTCTGCAAGGCGCGATTAGCGAGTGGCATGTGTTTGTACTATGAAGTACATTTACAGAAATCAACATATATGTTTGTGTGTTTACAATTCACCTTCTTTCTTATATTAAATCTTCCGTGCTTAATTTAATAGATTTTCTTGTAATTACTTGCAATTAGTGTTTAACAGACTTTCTATATACTTGTAAATGCATACACACACATATACAATCTAACTCGGCTTCTTTGCCTATGAGGTCATGTGTCATATGCATCTCGGTTGCTTAAAGGAGCAGCATGGTTTTTATTGTGTGGAATATTTCTCATAACAACCACTTTGCTGTTAGCTCTTTGGCTTTCTAATTGTGAGTGACACATTTGCTAGCTTACCACTGTCAGAGCCACTTAGTGTTGCGCCGTCCAAGTGACACGACATTAATTACATTACATTTCGCTTAATTCAATATGGAATATCTAATTAATTGTAGGAGAGATTGTTTGGTTCCTAAATAGATTGAGTGCGCCATATGCTATTAAAACGCTTGGTTCTACGTGTGAATCGATATGCGAAAATGTCTGACTACAGTCATATTAAATTAATCAAAAAGGAAATCTTTAAACTCTTTAGTGGCTATCAAATATACACTTTTTCGGTATAAATTCTTATATAGATATATAATATAATGTTAGAAGTTGGTTGGTCGACCTTCTCCTCTCATTTGTGGAGAGCGCCTTGGTGTTATACGAGAAATTGCGGCTGCTATACATCTTGAGCTAATTCCGAGCACCTCATGGAAAACTATAAGAAGGTTGTTATAGCCGAACGATATAGCGCGAATATTTGTTTTTGCCTGGGCGGAATATCTTGGACATTCGAATACATTTTTTACTAATTTTAGTTTGAGATATAGTCGAACCAAGCGCCTGCAAAATTTTTGAAACCAAAATTTAAACAAAATTTTTCAAAATAATGACTTTCAAAGTTTTTTGTTCAAAATCCATAAAAAGTCTGAAAGTATAACTGCTACGATTATTCTCATATGATCTAATTTTTTCTGACTTAGTTACGAAATGAACGATAAACGCTTTTGTATTACAGTTTCCTATTCTAATTTAGGCTTACAGTCTTATAATCTTTTAAGTAGTTCCGGTGTGCGGTTTATAGCTTGGGTTCACACTACATGTAGGAGGAACACTCTCATATAATGTGACTTCATCCTCAGCCATAATCTGAATTTTTATTCCTCTTTTTTCCAATATAATTCCTTTATCGTTACATAAAAGTACCGATGAGTTGGTAGAAAATATAAACTGTTAAAAAATATCTCAGCCGGCAGGCTTACCTTTCACAAACTGAGGTATGGTTTTAGGTAGTCGTTAAAAATTTCCCTTCTGATTTCGGGTAACTTTCGTAAGTTTATATTAAGATTTGCCGTTTTCCTACCTTTTTCTTCGATTTATAGCACAATTTCGTACGAAAATGATATTATTCTTACTGAAGGTACAGATTTCAAGAAGTGCTTCAAAATGAGATTGTTCAAAGCTGTGGATTTTATATTTTTTATAAACTTAGTAGTGAAGTTTATTTGGAAAATGGAAAAATAGAATGAAGAAAAGAGGGGTTTCATGACATTTTGAGGAACTGGTAAAGGATTAACCGCTTTGCAAAAGATATTCAGATTTGGTATTTGTTGTTGTAAAATGTAAAATATTCATTAATTAATTTTTGTGACTATTGTTGAAATTGTAGTATTTGGATGGGAGATCTAGGTTGGGAATGTTATGGGAATGTAGATATGATGATGGACCGACTCACCGCTCATGAAAATTTGTGAGAAAAAGTGCGATTTCAGGAAAAACAAACAAATTACATCGCACACAAATGTATTTGAATCTTCGTCGAACTGCATGAAGTGCAGCTCTCTTATTCGTCAGAGCTTGCCTAGTCCAAAACTCTGTTACCATTATCTATAACCGAAAGTTTAAGGTCTTTAAGCATACTCTATCAAAACAAATTCTTCCGATATTTTGAAATTTTAATATCGAAGTAGTTCCTATAAAATCCGTGTGTACTTAATATTCGATTACACCCAAAATCGGCAGCTCCACACTTGAGTCGTGCTGGATAAAGCCATACATATAAATCTTTCACCTTTCCATATAATAAATTATGCTAATTAGCATAAAAACTCATTCGCAGAACAAAAAGCAATCTGGTTTCAATAATGAGCCCATTTGCATCGCAAGCAAGTGAGTGATTAAATTTTTAAATGCCAACTTATGCCTGACACTGCCACCAGCCCTCGAATGGCGGGCAAATATTTATTGTTTTGTGGCAACAATGCAGCATGTACGTGCTGTGACGCCTCGAAGTAGGCTACGCCTTACATTTCGCCGCGGCACCAACACATCCATGCACAAAGTGAGAACAATTCATACACACATACACACACACAGTAACTCACCATGCAAAGGTGTGCATACGTGCGAATGGCACACAATTAAATTCTCATTAAATTCGCCATGAAGGCGAAACAATTTTTTTTTGAATTGAAACACAAAAAAGCCGATAACAACAACTATCGTTCAACTGGCATGCATCGATTTGTGGCATCATCAACAACGCACAATGGCCATTAAACATTCACTGTTTCTGTTGTTGTTGCAATGAAAGTCGGCTTGCAGCATGTCGCATAGTCAATGACTGCTGTCGCCGCGAGTGATGGACTGCGTTGCATGCAACACATACAGCTATGTGTGTGTACCATATGCGGCTGACAGCAGGCGTTACCGTTTTATGTCCCACATACAAATGCGCGCATGCATTCGCATTGTATTGCTGGCATTGCTATCACTTTGCTTGCCGCTGCATGCCACGAAATCAACGGCAACACGTTAATTGAATTGTTGACACGCAGACATACGCCACAAAACTCATATTGTTCGGCTGTTGAATGCTCGTACGGTCGTCCGCAAATTGTCTAATACGTTCGGTCCAGCTGCAGACACGCACACACTCGTACACATGCAACCATATGTTGCAAGCGGACTAGCTTTCATCATATCACTTGCTAACTGTGCGCGCTGAACGTGTCCTTACGCTTATTGCCACACGCAGTGGCATGCTGGCGTTGCAGCATGTCGCGCTTTCGTCTGATTTTCAGCTTGCATGCACGATTGCGCAGCAAATGCAATTTCGTCTGTTCTATGTGCGCATTGGAACGCGCATAATTAATGAAAATTTGCTGCATTTGAATTTTAATTAATGCGCGGCGTTGCCATATCGCACACGTGCAAAATGCGGCGCACAATGGGAGTGAGGTAATGCATATGTTTAATGGTGTCCACCTTGAAGGCGGTAGATGTGTGTGTTTTTTAAACGGTTAATCGACAGAAAGCGGGAATTCGAATAATTTATTAATTTAATTATTTTTTAACATTTTCTATGTTGGCCCCTAATATATATGTAATTCGTTAAGAATCAATTACCGTCGGTCCAAGTATTTCAAATGCAGGAAAGTATTTTTCTCTAATCCTTTCTTGTTCCTGGGAAAGCAAACTATTTGCAAAATATGTATAATCTTTAATATCCTGAGTAAATATTATAAAGTGTACAGCTATGCTGGAAATATCACAATCACCTGCCACAATTATGTACACCGGCTCTGCATTTGAGTTGAATAAATCTGTTTGTTTATTGTGTGCATTCACTGTCATTCACTAACTTTCGCTTTTGAACAAGTTCTGATGAGCAACTTTGAATTCCAGCAATGCATACGGAAATTGCCAGTCGCCGCTTCAGAAACTATATATATGCATGGAAGTAGTGACGTCGACATTCAACTGTTTTAAACTGTAGCTCTAACTGTTGGGGTTGACTTTTTAACTGCAGGAATTCCTGTGATAATTATTTGTGAGATGGACTATGAGTTGACAATTCACCTGTGAGTCAAACCAATTCACCGGTTGTTCATTGCAAAAAGTTGGTAGGCAATTTTTTTAGCCGACATTATGATGGCCTGCAGGAAATTTACATTATTATCTATTCAGCTAATATTGGAGGCATTTAGCTTTTATGATACAAAATTTGGGGGCGTCGTTTTCGAGATTTGAATTATACTGCAGTGTTGTAAAATATTTTGCTCAAATATTCCTTTGAAATTTTTATAGTAGGTGAATATTTTTATATTTTCAGAATTCTTTTCCAAATTATATCCAAAAATTGTCACTAAATCTCGGTCCTCCTTGGTCCTGAATGCTAGCCGTAAAAAAATAGAAAATCTTTCGATTTTGAGTAAAAAAATGTTTTGAAATTTAACTTCAGTCTAGAGTTTCCATCATATATAGGTAATAAAATTGGTATACTATGTGTTCGTTGATGTATACGCAAACGATTTTTTTTTTATGTATTCCACCTGCCTTTGTTTTTGTATCTTAATTGTAGGCAGTACTTTTTTAAATAGGACAATAATGAGTAGAATTGAAAAATATTGCCTACATTTAGGTCCATTACATATGTAGCAGCTATAATTCCAGCGAAGGTATATACCAATTGTGAACAATAGCCAATTAATATTAAAACAAATTCTGGAAGCATAGAAACAATAAACTAAATAGTTTTGATATAATTTTTTGAAATTAAATTTGAAATAATTTTGACAGTTTTGAGCTCAAAGCTCCAGTTTATATGCTGAGTGATTCATATATATATTTAGCATCTAAAATTAAAAAAAAAACAGTCTGTCTTAAAATATGGTTTTGAACTAGTGACTGAATTAATAAATAAATGAAAGAAATATTAAAAATTCTCAGAAGAAAGTTTTTTTCCGTTTTCAAACTTCTTTTATTAGTTTAAATTAATTAAATTAAATGAAAAACATGTATATATCTTTTTATTTACAAATATATACCAATTGATCACCCTTACATGCTTGTTAAATTGTATAAATGTAGGTATGAATGTATTTGTGTGAACAAAATTGGCATCGATGTGGTCATTGGCACATTCTCCGCGCAGAGATCCAGCCTTTTAGATTGTATTGTTGCATTATTAGCAGAAGAGGTCACTTGAATAATGTTTTTGTTTGCCATTTTTATTTTGTTCTCCGCTGAATTCAATTCAGTTAAGTTGTTTTCGTTGTTATTGCAAAGTTTGTTCTGTTGTTTGTTGAACAGTTGTTGTGAAAGTTTTCGTTTTATTAAATGGACATATTTATTTGCAATGTGTGTATAGTTAGCCGTTGTCCATACTCATGGACTCAGGGCCCGCTCTTGCTCATTCTTCTTTAAATTTATTTGTATGTGTGGATATGTATGTACGTATGTGTGTGTGTATGCCCATGTGTGCAATTTTTTCCATTTCGCTGCACGCCCGCCATAACACCCACAAACTGTGATCAAGGAAGGATACATTTGCGAACGCTTAGTGAGGCCGCCCCTATAAGTATGCTTCACTTTGATTCATTTAAAGTTACAATGTGTCGGAGGAGAGCACTGGGTTGCAAGGTTTACAAGTCTACCTTCTGTTTGTATGATTTATACATATTTCTCATATATTCATTTGCTTGTCTGTTGTTGTTTTGGCATTTAACTGCATTTCATCATGCATACCTGCACACACAAACACGCACACACATTGGGATGTCTAACTATAAACAGTTCTAATTACATATATGCGGCGCCGGGGCACGCGCCGGCTATTCACTTGGTCTGCAGGCTAAAACCAACGGCAATAACAACAATAATGGGAAAAACAACAATGCATGGAATAATGGTTATATTTACATGTATGAGTGTAAGCGCAACATCGCCAGCCGCTCCTCCCTCATTCGTTTAAAATTGCAAACCTTCAACAACAGTTAAAGCTAGCCCTACTTTTGCAATTTTTTCCCTTACCGTTAACTTACTCTCACTGCCGTTACTGTACCGTTGTTTTACCACCGTTATTCCACTTTGCTTCAGTTTGCAATCAGCAACCTCACAGCGTTTACCTCAAACGTATGCGGCCTCTCAGTCGGCTAGCCATCCGGGGTTCGCTGCGCCCTTCATTTTCCTACTCCATCGCTGCTACGATGTGCTGCGTTTGCTGTGGACCTTATGGTCCAGCGCGGTTATGTTATTACCTCTTACTTCCTTGTTTCCATTCTTCCTGCTCGCTCACACTTCTTCAGCTCGATTGCAATTGTTTGCTGTTTTTGAAATTTCCTGTTGTTGTTGTTTTGCTTTAGTTGGCTTATGCGCATTTTGCATGTGTTTATTTGTATGACGGTGAGTGTATGTGTTTGGATGTGTGTGTATGTTCATGTTGAGGCTGTCGAAAATTTAATTTGCTGTAAATGAAATTTTCCCTTTTCCTTGACAGCTTTTTGTTTAATATTTTGTTTTTGTTTTTGTTTTGATTTTGTATTTATTTCTCGATTTTGTGTTGCCAGTCACTTTCGCTTTGTGGCTCTTGTGGCACAATATTGATTGAGTTTTTAATTTCACCGACAATGGTGGTTGATAATCTGACTTACTAGTGTAGGGAGCATGTTGGTTTTTAAGTATCGTTATTACTAGATTTATTAAAGGTGTTAATTTATTTGAGAAAGATTTAAAGATTTAGAGAATTGAGGAATATATTCTTATTATTGCAATGTTTCCGTTGCATAGAAAACTCAGCGCCTTTCGTTTAAGGAAACTATGGGAACTTATTTGAGTCGTCATCGATTCGCCATTCCTTCGCTTACTATCTTCGTATGTTGCTCTCTTGTCAAAACATTTACATTTAAGAGCAACAATAACAATAATAAGAGCAATAATAACAGTGAGTTGAATTCAAGACAGGAGAGTATGCGGATACCTCAATAAAGTAGTCTAGCTACCACCAAGTCCTTCTAACAAATTTTGTTTTACAAATTTTAGTCAAAATTTTTTAGTCAAAATTTTAGTCAAATTAGAATTTAGTCAAAATTGCCGATAGCATTTGTTATTATATACAAATTTAAATCTTGAAATGGCAGTTGAAGATGACACGTAAAGCATAGACCCTGTTTTCTCAGTACCGTCGCTCTGTTTGAACAGCTGGCTATAATGTGTTCGATTCGCTACCCTCTAACGCTTGGCGAATCGAAGATAGCAACCTGCAAAAACAGGTGTTTTATATGCTTCTCTTGTCATCTGAAGCCTATAATTTCTTAATTACATAAACCTAGTCAATTTGTTAGTCAGTTGCTTCGAATACAATACTATCTAACTGGCTCGACTAATGTGTCTTAGATACGATTTGAAACTGGTAAACCTTCTGTATGCGGACCGCTGTTAACCATTGAGACGTAAATATTAATATTACGAATTAGAGTTTACTGACATTTTGTTTAAGATATGGGGCTTTGAAATGTATTGGATTCCATTTCAGAATAGTAATTTCAAAGTGACACCAATATTTACTTTTTTACCAACTCTTTTGTGGCTATCTATAAGTGAAAACTTCTTATTACACTCAGTGGGTTATACAAAGTTCATTTTGGAAGAATAGGCAATCCAACTCTGTCAAAAACAGAGCACTCAGTTCTGGTTATGGTAAGTGGTATTTTACCACTTTCCGCTCATTTGCTTTTTTTTATCAAGGCCTTGACTCAAGCGCATGGATCGATCGCTACTGGTTTCAGCTGATTTGCGCTACGATGTGGCCGAAATCGACTGAGCGCTTTATTAGCAATTCCCAGCACTATTAATAGGAAGTATAGGGCTTGCTGACAAACCTGTTTAATTCTCCCTGTGGAGAAGCACTTCCTCAGTGCTTTATAAAAGACAATTTGGGCCCAAGTGTAGTATCTTTGACACTGTCCTCAAACTGTGTAAAAACTGACCGGTTTCTGTTGTCAAAACCTTACTTTATGATTACTTCACTTCGTTTTTTAATCAAACAAGATATGAGATACTAAAATTAAATGATTAAAAAAATGCAATTCCATTACGTCCTCCACACGCTTTCCGCAATCGATCTCCCCGACTTTCTTCATATCATCAAATTCCAAACTAATTACCCTCCATCGTCTTATTAGCATACACGCCCAGCTGCTGACATCAGCCAGTGCGACGGCAACACCCAGCACTTCAGCATAAACCCATAAATAAGGAAATAGAGAAATAAAATGTAAAAATACTGTAGCGCCAAGCTAATTCTTAAGTGTGTTGCACGCTTTTTTTCTTCTCTGCTTCGAGCTGTTTCCTTCCTGCTGTTCCGAAAGCATTCCCTGGCGACTCCGATGGGCAGATTTATGATTGCGTGTGAGCTTGTATGCGCATCGCATGCATTTTTATTAGCGCCGAAGGAATACACCCGTCTGAATAAGAAGAAAAATCGGCGAGGAGCGGCGCGGGGCAGATAGACAGTGGGACAAAGACGCATAAATCATAATTTGTCAGCAGGCAGCCAAGAGTCGGCGAACCCAACACCGCACATAAGAAATACTATGCATATGCCATATTAAATGGCTGGCGTGTGTATGTTCGAGTGTGTATGTGTGTGTGTGTATGTGTGTATGGTGAGTTGTTGCGTGGCGGTTCACACTTGCAACCCTTTGTTGCAATTCCGTAGCGACTTACTGTTAATGAAAACAAAGTGCTTATGTTTTTGCTCGCACATTTTGTTGCAACATTTTTGCTTCTGTTATTTTTGTTCTATTTTTGCGATCGCTTGTGCTCTTATTACCCACTCTGCAGTACATTTTTTGTAGCTTAAAGATTTTTAATTTGATTCGCCCTTGCCAGCTGAGCAAATCATATTTTTCTTCATTAATTCTTGGCTGCGCCATTCATATCCGTTAGCTTTAGTAGTGTTATTGCAACAAAACATTGCTCCGTGGCAACTGTTGCAAGCTAATTTCGTGAGTTCTAGACTTTGCTTTTCACTACATTCTCACTCTTCTTATTACTTAGAGAATTCACATTTGTTTGCTGATTTGTTTGGCTTTTCTTGTGTTTCTTTTCAGTTGTCACATTTTCGGCTTCCACTTTTAATTAGTTCATGTTGCACGTTGTGAGATTATTGCAATCTTGTTGGCATAACTATGCGCAACAACAACTATCAACGGTTTTAATGACTACTCTGTTGTATGTTCGAAGTGCTTTTACAATCTTGTTGACAGCTTTCTCACAGCGCTCTTCTTGAGTGAGTGGAACAAATGGATCCAAGAATTTACAGTTACGCGTAGGTGACACTCAAGTGTCAAGTATTTTAGGTTGAGGAGAAAAAAATGTCATTAATAACTAAGGAAAATTTTACATTTTTGCAACCGTTCTTCTGTCGAGCTTTTCTAAAATTATGATATATTATTTAATACGAGGTATAATATGCCAGGCAGCGTTCGTGGCCTTGACAATGATATGTAACGGCGTCGTTGAAAGCCGCGAGACAGTGTTAATTTTTGTGACCGAAAAACTTGGCAACTTTGTTATATAGTCTCCTAGTCACAGGGGCGTGTACTGTGACGTGCATACTAATAAAAGTTGGCGAGATGGGGAGAAGCGGGTTATCACTTGAATCCTAAGCAGGAATTATACATTGTCTATTAGCAACATTTGGTAGAATTTGAGCAACTAGCTAAAACAAATTGGACATCCATATCCAACTGTAAGACAACCAGGCAGATAACGACAATTACCATAAATAACCACAATATACCTATTAAACCGAGCAAGGAAAGTAATATACAGTTTTCTATCCACAATAATTCATTGTTTCATTGGCCCTTTGGTAGGTAGCCGTACTATATGAATTGAGATTCATTAAGAATAAGTGATGAATCGTTATACTAACTAGTCATAAGGTAGTGTATCAAAAGGAGCAAAGCACTCTAACTAACCAACCATGATAAAGGAGTCGTTTTTTCCTCTTAACTCGTCATAATCTATTTCTTGTGATTAACATTTGGTTTCACTTTCTCCAGTTATTCGATCGGCAAATACCACAAAAAGATGAAGAAATATTGACAATTAACCTTATCTCTGCTTGATCTGCTATTTATGTTTTCCTTTATAGCAGAAACTATCCAGCTCGTTATCATAAAATTTTGCCTGAACTTGAAAACATTTTTTTTACAAACTTGTCACACTTGTTCCGCCCGGAAGGGTCTGTAGTTTCTTCTAAGAGTTTCCAGTTATGACTTTCATCGACTAATGCCGCATTCTTGGATCGAATATTTGTATTTCCGGAATATAAAAATTATGAGACAGCCGAATCTAATGAATATGAATATAGAGTGATGATCTTCGTTTGTTTTTCATTTTCGAGTCTAGCGACGACGTCCTTATACCCAGAACGTCGATCGAATTAGCTATGTTGAGAGACCCTACAACCTATTTAATGCTTATTGAGAAAATTTCAGTACCATTTCTTTAAATTTTTTGCCGAAAGAGAGGTGGTAGGGCGCACATGACTGTTTTATGTTTCCGGTGTACTCACTCAATGTTTTATGCCACTTATTTTAGATATATATTCAAGAAGCTAATACAATGTAATTTTGGAATGTATTGGCACTCAAAGTATTTTGCAGTCCAGGTTTTTAAGAAATCTGGTGAGATAGTGCACCCCATGTGTTTAGCAAGTGCGTCGCGTTAACTGAAGTACAATTCCGACAGAGATGTGTAGTAGAGTTAATTGTTATCATTATCAAATTAGTTAAAACATCATTTTCTTATGTAGATTCGAGCATTCGCCAGCAGTCGTGGGAAGAAATGAGTTTGCCCTAGTTTCATCAGCGAGTCTCTCTACTCTGTAATAAATTTAAGTATGATTAATAACTCCCACGAAGATTGTGCATCAATAAGTTTTTTTTTTTCTACGCCAACTACCAATTCTCTAATAGTTTAATTTATTCTTACATATGCTTGTATGCATGTATGTGTGTACATAATCGTGTGGGCCCACTGTGTAGTACAACAATTCATCAGTGGCTTTCAAAAATTAGTTCAAACACACCTAACCAAGCACTCTGCCACACAAATGCTGCTCAAAATTCATTATGGCCTGCAATAAAAATAACAACAACAACCAAATAACAGAGGTAACTAATAACAACTTTTGCTCATCAAATTTAATCAAATTGAATATTTTTCCCATATTGCATTTGTCGATATTCGCCTGGCTGTCTGTCCATCTGTTTGTCGGTATGCTTGCCTGTTTCATTTGGCCGCAGGTTCCAAATGTTTTACTGGCAATCAAGTGTGTTGTTTGTTGTACATATAGTAGCGGGAGGAAGACGTCGTAGCGGGTGGAAGGCTGTCGCCTGGCATTGGCGGCTCGAACGCTTCCCCCTTGAGGCACATGTCAGCTACACGCTGTGCACAATATTCAATGTTTGTTGAGCTAACAGAGGGGAGTGAGTGTGGGGGCGATGCAAAAGCGCAGCACAAGAAACAGCAGACAGCACTGTGAAATCCATAAACCCATCTTCTGACATTGACGAACGAACGGGTGAGAGCGTACAAATACCCCATATTGTTGTTGGTAATGGTTGGCAGTTGTTGTTGTTGATAGTTGTTGTTGCAGCAGCTTTAGCTGACGGCTGTTGGCAACTTGTGAACTTGAACAAGGAGTTAGTGCCGTTTGCTTGCAACAGCATTATTGTGGTAGTTGTTGTTGTTGTTGTTATAGATGAATATGTATACATGTATTTGTGTTTGTGTGTGTGTGCATGTTCCGTTTGTCC
The DNA here is from genome assembly GCA_021498325.1 of Bactrocera minax. Lineage (NCBI taxonomy): Eukaryota > Metazoa > Arthropoda > Insecta > Diptera > Tephritidae > Bactrocera > Bactrocera minax. The sequence continues at coordinate 1,238,468 of JAKEEE010000002.1, forward strand.
GTTTGTGTGCAGCGGTGATAGCATGCTAAGCATCGCAGCTGCTGTGAGTGGCGGCTGATGTTGATGAATTATGCCTCACGGCGAGATGCACAACAACCAACATTGGTGTTCCTTTTCTTGTTGTTGCTGCGATGATGAGCATGTTGCTGCTGCAGAGACGACAGTAGCATGCAGGCGAACAGACATACAGACAGACAGACAGACAGACAAACAGACAGGCCGACAGCTAGGCAACCGAAACTTTGGCTAACGAAATTTGATGTAAAAGAAATTGGGAGAAATGTGGGAAATGCGAAATGCTACAGCATCGCCGTGGGCAGTGCGCTCCGGAGTTCAGTGGCACAAGCACTGGTAAAGCAGCTGCTGCAGCGCGGCATTTTCTCGAAGCTTAACAGCGGTTGATGTGTAGAATGAAGTTTTCAGCTGTCAAAAATGGCTGGCGTTAGCCGTTGGCTGGAAATTTTATTCCAATGTAAGCGTCTAAGAGAGATCGACGGGTCGTTCTCAGCGCGGCGGCTGAGTATATGTATGTGGCCTGGTGATTACACTGTGCAAGTGGGAAATCTGTTATTACAAATTGCTATTACGGCAACCAAGTTTATTTTGAGAAAGTGTAAGTAATTATAAAGCAATTAGTAAGTGACTGAGGGAGCTCGCTTAGAAGAGTTTAATACCTAAGCTGTGCCGTTCCGTATTTGCTTAGGAAAATAAGTATTAGAAAGTAAGGATATAATAGAGTAGTTTGTGCTGAGATTTGTGGAAAGGCCAGGTTTACTACGGATATTGGTTGAAATAGGTACATAAAGCATATTAGTTGTAATCTTAGAAGAAGTTAGAAGTTTATTCGTTACCTATAGGCACCCCAGTGTTTTTGTGAAACTTTTAAAAATTTATTCTCACTTAGAAACAATCACTTCGTTCCACTCTACAAAGACACTTATACAATAATAGAGTATTTATGCTACCAAATCTTATTACAAAGCAGTAGAACATTAATTCATTTCATTAGCAGTTAAGCATATCTAACCAAATCGGAATGAGGTCCCTACAAATCTTGTGCTTCCAAGTACGGAAGTCGTATCCTTGTGGCTCATATAATTAAAGGAAATGTTGAAAACCTCGCTAAAGAGTTATTTTTTGACTTTTAAATTCCGAATGCAAAGTTCATATTATATAATTGAAGACACAACATATTTCAAGAGAAAGGTGCCTTCTATAGGTATGACTCTTTATCATTTGTTTTATCATGCAAATGTCTTAGTTCTCGCCAAGTATCGAACTTTAGGCTGTAGTAATCCTCTTTGACCAACAGACCTCTTTTGATATCTGGAGATGGTTAGCTAACAGGGCGTTATTCTTATAGTTCTATTTGGTAGTTGCTTTTCTACATCCATCTGTTTCAAAAATTTGAATAAATTTATAGAGTTTTTCAAGTTTGTTTTCCTTCCTTGAGGATAATTATTGTAAGCAGTAATGGTAGTCGAGGCAAGTGACTCGACCTTTTTCATGCCTCGTCTCGCCTGGATACGAAGGATACATCTACAAATTATCTCAGATGCTCGGATCGGCAGTAATAATTTTTATATCAATCGTTATAGTCGATATTAAAATAAGTCTAAATACCAGGGTTAACGAAAACAAACATCTCATGGTTTGTAAATATGGGTTCAAATGCCGAAATTTTGTGTAATAAAGTTACTGAAAGTGTGATCTAGTGGCAAAAATGTTTTTTTAGTCTTTCGTGGAACATAAATATGAGTCGTTATCTTAGTCAAAACCTGATTCCGCAAAAATGTTTTTTTTTGCTCATAAGTTCGTTTATTATATTACAAATGTTGACAGCTTTCTATAACAGGAAATTATTTATTATTTATATTAAAGTTGAGAACAGAGTAAAGGGCTCTGAAAGCTTTCTGCAAAGTCATTGCCATCGCCTTATGCACACCAGAGACTTAGTATATTTGTAAAATTTCTTTTCGTGCATTAATTTGCCAAAAATATTCATTTGAACCCTCCTCTAATGCACTTGCATTCTCAAAACCACACCCCAAAAAGTTCCCACCATTCGGCAAGGAAACACGTTCCAAGTCAAGAGATTATCATAAATCTTTCAAATCTGTTTTCCAGCAATTAGTTTAATAACAACTTCGAAGACATTCAGTTTTTCGCCATGTAATTTGGGCGCTGGACAGCATGCACAGACATGTACATTGGCACACACACACACCCGCAGACATATACGTCTGGGGGCTTACAGCCGAGCATTAACCATAACTGCAATGCAGCAGTTCAAATCTGGTTTTCGTCCCCCAAAAAATTGAAAATCAGCCAAAAAATAACTAAAAAATAAATGAACAAAAATAATAACAACAACAAAAATAACAAAATAAGCTCACAACAAATTTGCTGCAGTTTAGTTGCGGCCAATGTGCTGTTGGCTGCCACATGCAGCAGTCAGCTAGTCGCCACCGCTTGTCAGCTGATTTGTTTGACCGTCCGTCCGTCCGCTCGCCCGCTGCCCCCAGTATTTGCCAAGCGCTCGATTGCTGACTTATTTAAGCGCTCGCCTGTTTGTGTGCTCGTGTGTGCTGGTTTATTTGCGTTTGCTTGCTGCAGTCCTGTTTGGTGTCTGCAACTTGTTGACTTAGCTTTGGCAGTCGGAGCGCGTAAAATTGCCAGCAGCGCAATATTTTTGCGGCTTAAATGCAGCAAATTACTCTAGTGGGTGGCATATGAAATTAATTTCGTTATTATTATTGAATTTTTTTTTTGTTTTATTTGGTTAAAAAATGCAAAAATGTCGGCGAAATTAATGTATTAATGTCAGGCAGGTGTGCGCGCATTTGACATTTAGACGTGAAATTGAGTTGCCGGCACGTACGAGCTGAGCCGCAGGCAATTTAATGAATTCAGCTGATTAAGATCGCAATTAATTGCCGAAATAAAAAGATAAAAATTAAAAAATTTTGTGAGAAGTTCCAAAAAATATGTTTTTAGCAAAAATTTGTTAATTTACAAAAATAGAATTTAAAAAAATTAATATTTTGTGCATTTTATTATATTGTATGTTATAAATAAAGTGCTTCTTCTGTTCAAAATTCATCATAAATCAATTACCCTTGCATTACTCTTGACCAGTAAAGCTATAACAACACGTCAAAAACGTTCTCTTTTAAGGCTTTCTCGATCCCTTTTAAGACCTATATGTTTTGCTCTATATCTAACTCTTTCAGCTTCAGGCTCGATAGATTTTGTTTCATAGCATCCGGTTTTACCGTAAGCATATTCATCAGCCTGTTATTCACAAGGTATCGATTCTTTAAGAAAACTGTTCAAGGAAGAGCTTTTCAAAGAGACATCCCTGATCGGCCAAATAATCGAAAAGTTGAAGCTTTTTCCGTCGCCTTGGATATTTAGTAATTCGCGAACGAATATGCGACAGATGTTAGAATAGATGCGAGATATATAAAGATCTAATAGATTAAGCATTGCAGTGAGAACTCGGAAAATGACCTTTCAGGTTAAGGTTTAAGTTGTCCTGAGATGTGCTAGAACTTAAGACGAGAAGTGTTTGAAAGATTTTCTCGTAGCTATCCTTCTGTATTGGTAGGTGCCCTTTACAGTCCACTAACACTACATTCTTAGTTTGAAGTCTGTCCGAGAATGCTTGTACCTTGAGAACCTATATCTCTAAAGCTAAGAAGATTGCGTTTTGTTGGATGTGGTGCAGTGTCTCGATTTATTATCTGAGCGGTCATAACCGAATACTAGCTCATTTGGATCTTCCTTGTCTGTGACCTGGTTGCAGTGTTGATTTCATCTCAACAACGACAACGAGCCCGTGAAAATTGTTCGATAAAGATTCCGCATTTTAGTATTAGCTTCTTATTGGTGCAACTTTTTTTCCGCAGTACATGAAACCTCAGCAATACTTGTATTATATTTTTAGCATACCGCATACTTAGGTGCATTTAATATTTTATCAAAGTTGCGAACCTTCGGAATGTATTTATCGTGGATTCTTTTAGAAAAACTGCAATAATCTCAATACGAAATTAAAAATTTTTTTTTGGTGTATATTTTTTTCCTGTCAAAAAACGTCTCAGTACTAATAAAAATTACTATATCCGCATTCAAAGACACACTGTTTAAAAATAATACGTTACATGAACTATTACTGTATTTATCGTAGTCACATACCTAATATAACGAAGTCACACACCTCCGATTGCATAGGTTTATAACCATAGGTGTCAACAAAAATTATTATTTTTTCTTTAAAATAAATACTTTCATAATTTTTTAATTCACAGTCTTCCATATTTTATGTATTCCAACATCCTTACGTAATACTTTGATTTCAACGCATATTCGCTTACCAAATTCTCGGCCTGCAGAATTCATATAAGAAAGTTTTATTTACTTTGCAATTCCTTATGTACTTTCTACATAATCATGGATTATTTTCGCTCCAGAAGCGCAGTAAACAGTGAGTTTTACAACCAAAGACTACTTAGGTGCAACTTCAGCCGCGATTTCGGTTTGCTGGTGCTAATAGTGGCACACTTATGCAATGTCTAATACTATTAGAAGGCTATGTAAATCTCGTAAGCTGATATTAGCCTTACTTTAACTACTTTAAATAGTGCAAAGTTTCTTGTTGTTGTTATAACTGTTGTGAGCATAACACGTATGTAGACTTTCTAATTCGAAAGCATAACAAGAGGGCGATAGTCACGAGTTCGCTGCTGAGCTGAAACGCACGTAACCATAAATAGGAGCCATTGCTGGCATGTTAGGCGAAAGAGAATAGCTTTTAATTAGAGCACACATACGGCACACTTTTACTGCACACTGTCGGCAAAAAGTATTTGAACAAAGTTGTATTTATACATAGAGTGTACGGCGAATTACCTATTAAGAAAAAAGAAAAAGGTGAGATTATGTAAGGGTGAGCAGAGGCGTATTTAATGGGGGACATTTGCTCGGCGATTCATAATAGACGTTTCAGGAAGTGAGAAAGGAGCGGTAAGAATAAAGCACGAACTATTTTAAATCCATCGCTCAAGTTTTAGTTAGTTTCTCAACCTCAAGTTAGTTGATCTATCGATCAAGTTTTTTCGCACCATATTTATGCATTTCCTATTTTTGGGACACAAAATTATTTCAAGTCGTCTCATTACGTCGTAATCTATTTTTTTTTTAATACTTCGATGATTAGTTTGCACAATTATTGCTTACAGAGAGCAATATACAATTTTTTACCTTTCTCGAAGAGTGCACAGGGAGTGCAGGAGAGAAAGGGATACCTCGTTTTGTACCCTCGATAATGTTTACTTTTATATTTTTCATAACAATATATTGTGTGGTGATCGAGACAAGGAGATTTACTGCGTGTGAACGAGAATAATCTAATTCAGCCGACCTAAAAACTGAAAATTTTTTATTAGAAGTTGTAGGGCACGTTTTAATATCTTCCAGCCTTGAAATTTTCCAGCCTCCTTTGCCTGCAAAGATTTTCGGAAAATCTTCTCTTTCGTGTAAAGTGCCAGTAAAGAAAATCTGGCAACTTTATCTCTTAGACTTAGATTAGACTTTTCTAATTTTGGGGACTTCCGGTCGGCACATGTTTTCTTGTTTGAGGTTAAGTTTCTTTTGAAATATATTTGAATTTAGTTGTTAGATCTCATGTAGTATGACATTTCTATAAGTGATTCACGCCTAAAAACTTGCGTAAAATATTGTCCTAATGCAGCATGATGAAAACTTTCAAAGAAACCCCTCTGAACACTTTTCGCATATACGCTCCTGTTTTCTATGCTCGACGCTGATGTATCTGTGAGCGAAAGGGCAATGGAGGTTGGCAAACTTGCCACATGATGCGCGCTACTTGGCTTTTCATTTTACGTTCGTGTGCCATGCAACAACAGCAACTAGTAAAATGACGATAAAAGCGCATTGTAAGCCATTTTAGTCGGTGAGGGGGCGGGCAACAACAACGATGCGCGCAGATTGCGCGCGCAGCCACGCAGATAACTGCGATAGTCAACAGGAGCTATCACATTTTTACTACAGCTATTGCATGCCACTTGCAACACGCAATATTCATGCAATGTTGCATGCTGTGCCAACTACAACTACAACAAGTAAACGATAGCTAGTAGCTAGATGGTGACTATAGTAGTAATAACAAAATGCCGGAAACTCATTAGTGGCACAAACGAGTGAACATAATCAAGGGTGCATGCGGAGCGGGGACGGGCGATGCGGCAGCGGCGTGTGGCACGTAGCATGGCGCATTTGAAAAAGAAAAACTACACAAATACAATGGGTGGCAGAAAAAAAATCATGTGGCGCGCAACTTGATAGCCTCTCTCTGTGGCTGTTGGACGCGCCGCTGCAGTCGCTTGCGCCGTCAGCCATGCGCCGCGTGCTAGGCAAATCGTCGCCACTGAATTTCAGCTTTTGCTTCGTCTTTTTTTTTAATGTACGGCATTGCTGCATGTTGCTGTAGTCGCTGGCGGATTGTTTGACATTTTTGATACCTTTTTTGTTTAAAAAGTGTATGTGTGTGTGCGATGTATAAATAAGTATTTGCTTTTCCCGTTACTTTCTGTGCACTTTTCTTTACTTTGTTTTTGTAGTTGCCACAGGTTGATATTTTGCCAAAGCGATTTTGCGCTTAATGATGGCCCCAACAGCCGTTAGCCCACCGTTGCCGGCAGGTTGCGCTTGCAACACCCAACGCTTCATGCCACTCAAGCAGGCGCCTGCTAATGTCAACTTATGAAGCGCACAAAGAATGGTTGCAGAACTCCGGAGAGTACTGTAGTAATGTTGCATAGCTGACAGATGCTGATGCGCGCGTGTTGACAGTCTGCGCCACCAAGCGATCATAAAAAAGCAATGCAATGGTAGCACTGCCAGGAATAGTGTAAAACAAAAACAAAAAAAATAAAAAAATTAAACAAAGCAGCGAAATTGTAAAGAAATCGGGTGAAAGTAAAGCAAAAAGTGCAAAAGATGTCGTTGTTGTTGTTGTAGTAGTAATGGTAGTGGTAGTGGTGAGTAAACAAAGGTTGCATGAAAGCGGTATCATCGCAAATTGTTTCACACCGACGCCTTCGGATGCGGTTGGACGCACGTTTGAATGCTCGCCATCAGCTGCGACATTGAGCCGCATACACACACACACACACACATACGCATACAGTGGTGCAAAAAAGTATGCTGGGCAATGCACTCCAATGAATAAAATAACTAAATGAATGAATGAATGAATGAATGAATAAGCGAGCGAGCGACACGGGGCATGTTGTTAAGCGTACAAAAACAAGTAAAAGCGCAACAATTTGCAAACACCTCGAGGCTCTTCAATTCACTTTGAGCCACACAAGCGCAGGTATGCATTTCAGCGCAGTCGATTGTAAAAAAATTAAATGGAAAAGGAATGCAAACGAAGCTGAGTCTTTTATGAGTTGACAAAGGCGGATCTGGACTAGATTATATGAGCAACTGCATGGCTGTGGAGGCTCCAATGATAACTTGAAATTTAATTAGATTAAAACAAACGCACATTAATGTAGTTTAAACTTTAGTTTCCATAAGATAGTCCATGCTGATAATGGAAATCATATTCATAGACATAATAGAAAGCAAGAAAGTGAGGTTAGGTAGGAATGTGTTTAAGGCACTTGAACAAAGAATGATATGGAAAATATAACAAAGGGAGTTACAAGAATTTAATCACTTTCTTTCTTGGTGAGTGTTGCCACTGTTGAGTTTAATGAGTTGAGTTTAATACCAAGTTCATAGAAGAGACGACTATCTTTCGGTGGCTAGCGGTTTATACCCCGACGAAGTCAAATTTCAAACTTTATAAATAACAGCAGTTCCCTAAAATATCAATTAGCCATCCGAATCCTAATGGCTATGTATACCTCCCTTGATGTGTTGGCGCTCTCGACCATAGAAAACACAAGATGAACATCTTTCCCGATCTTTTATAGTCGATTCTTATCTTAGTTGATACTGGCGTCCCGAAATATTTTTTAAAATTTCGAAATCCCGTTATTGATTAATTGACCTGTGATATTACTACTCTCAGTGCTAACAGAGATTGCATGACAAAATTTGTAATTTTTGTTTCCAAAGAGGAACCGACTTTGCTACTCTGTCAAGAGTACCCTTTTTCCAAACCATAAATTTTCTGGATAGCGGAATTGCGGAAAAAAAAAGAATTGCGCGGAAGTTTACAAAAATGTGGTTCATAAAGACGACGTTTCACTTTTTCTCAATATATAATGTATAAATATATAATAAATCTGGCAACTCTGTTTAATTCATTTGGCGTACTTCTGGTAATCAACAAGCGCTGTACTACTTGCAATCTATTTTTGAACGTTTGCACTTCTGCTTATGGATGAGCTCTTCCTCTCATGCTTCAAGGACAATTTTAAGTGAGTTTGGCGCATTCAATTAGATGTAACAATTTACAATATAAGTACATTTATTTTTTGCGCAATCTCATTACACAAAGTATTGTTAACAACAAAACTAATATTTGCGCAGCAAATACTTTTTCATATATCTAAGTAATTGCAACTAGCTATGCAAGGGCATTAGGGTGGTGTTTGGAAAATTAAATACAACATTTTTTATTTTTTTCTCAAAATTTATTATCTTTTCAAGTGCTGCTATAGATGAAGGAAATAGATATACATTTTTATTCCGATTAAAGACCGTAAAGTTGTATAGATCAACTCCAAATGAATCGCATATAAATTTTTGATCTGTTTTGAGTTGGTTAGAGAATCCTGAACCTCTACTCCTATAACCCAACCGTCCCTAAACTGGACAAAACTTTATGTGCGGCATTTTAGAAGTGAAGTGAAGAAAATGCAATGCAAATTTTTTTCTACATTTAAGGAACGCACTAATATATATGTGCACAATTGAAAACCCCCATGCTATAATATATAATAAAGGCAGAGTTGACGAGTACGAACAAAATCTAGAACACGAATACGAAGTGAAGAGGCAACTGAGCGCAAATAAACAATAAAATGAAAAAAAAAACACAGAGGGGAAAAATTTCGCAAAAATTATGTGCATTGGCATTTTCGTGTAAATAAAACTGTCAGTGTTGTTTGCCAAAAGCAAAAGGCAAAAAAAAAAAATGCTATGAAAATAAGTGAAAATAAAATGGGAAAAGTAAAAGTTGCATTGACTAGCATTAAGCAAACGGAGGCGGAATTACGTAAAGCGTTTGCCGCTACTTTCGTGGTGCGAGGGTGTAAGTCAGCGCCTGAATCAACGCAAATATTTACGCAATAAGCGCTTCAAAGGCAAATAAAGTGAATTGAAATTGCAGCTGAATGCACAGCATAGCGATAAGTGTGCCCCGGCCGCGGCGCAGTGCGTTCGCCGAGCAACATGTTGTCAGCAGGCCAAGGCAACATCAGTGCGCTAACAATGCCAAAAATACTACCTTACATTTGGCAATGAGACATATGGAGCAGACAGTGGAATGAGCATATGAAGAGTGAATGTATTACAAGTATACCGTAGGCGGCTGAGCGCTTGTGATAGCGGTGGTTGCGGGAAGAGTGGGTATATATAAACTCGCATGGCAGCTATTTGGCTGACTGGCGAATGCAAATAAGATGCACGCAATATAGTCAGAAATATAAAACGGGTATTTCTTTTTTTCCTGCTATTTTATTGTATATTAAATTTATTTTCATAATCTAATTTAGTTTTTGGCAGGCACGCTCTATAAAATACAGAATACATACATAATTCTGAAGAGATTTGAAATGTTTGTTCCAGATTTTAATAATTTTGACTGTGCAGTATTTTTAAAAATTTAAGACATGATTGTTTAATTGCAAATTTTTCTTGCTTTGAAAAAATTTTGATTAAATCCAGAAAAATTAGATTTACAAATAATTTCGCAGGTGAGTCACTGTTTGGGCAGTAACTAATTTTATCAATATGAAAAGTTTCTCAATTTAAGTTTTTTTTTATTTTGGTTTTTCTTGTTCTTAACTTATTCTCCTTGTATTATTCTCTAAGCAAAGAGATTAAAGTTTTGATTAAACGAAAGAAGGGGGAATCCCTTAATCCTTAACCTTAGTGATGTTAATTAACGATCATTTTTTAGAAAATAATAAAAACAAATTTTTTAATTACTTTATAATTTATCTCTAATTTGTTAGTTGGATTGGGTTCCGAAATATTTTTAAGTGAAACCCGAATTTTTGGGATCACCAAATATAAGTGCTAGCTAGTTTCAGTTATATGGAATAAAGTTGAATGTTTCGTCTATATAGCCTCAAATTGTAGAAAATTTTTTCTTTCCGTAAGATATATTTTTTCTTTCAAATTCAAGGTCCTCTAATTGTGACTCATCCTTTGCAAGCCAATGTATGTAGCTTTGAAAGAGATCTATAGCATATATTTGATATAGTTCAACTGTCGAAAAGTCAAGAGTCTTTAAAAATTAAGGCAATAATCTGGATTATTACTAAAGGAAATTATTAAAGGAAATATCTGACTATTATTTATTGCACTAAGGCTTTTGTTTTGTGAGTTTGAGTTTTGTGACTGGTAATCTTAAATTTTGTCCCATTTTTGTATGTTTACAAATTTTATTCCATCGAAGAAACGGTGAATTTATATGGTGGTCTAGATTGATTTTTCAAAATCAGTTCTCAAAGTAACCAAGACGAACGGCATATAATTAGGGATTTTGCGTACCTGGAACGAATCCAAATTTTCATTTACGCTCAACTTGGCAGCATTCTCCAAAATTATTTGAGAAGTATTTTATCTCTCAACAACAATAAAAACATTAAAGCGCTTCAGTCTATTTATCAAAATGCATAAATACTGAGGGGACAGAGTAAAGGCTTGGTTGAAAGGAATTTATTACACGATAAAGCTTTAGTGGTGTCTTTAGAGTACAGTTAAGATGGTCAAGCAGGTTTAGATATTAACATCGTTCATTTGCTTGAAGATGGCCAAATAAGCCATATTAATACTCTCTCTCTCTCTCTCCCTCTCTGATGAAATTTCGTAAATAATTGATCTGAAATTTAAAATAAAAATTTTTCTCTATATTAACAATCTCTACTTAGTGCTTATTAACGCGCTTTATTCATTAATAAACCCACTTAACTATTTATAAGCTGCATTTATTTCATTTGCCTTTGCCGGCGGTTGAGATTACAACTCTTAGACAATATAATATTAATACGCATTATCTATGTGGCGTACAACTTATCTTCCGCGCTGCCTCTCTGCCTATTGCTTTCATTCAGTATTTACTTTTGTTTGTTATGCGCTCTATCCGCATCGTCTGATTGTTGTTTTTTCCCATTAAATTCAAGTATCACGATTGTAATCTTCCCACATGGAGCACTAACCGGCTTTCAGACCACGCCATACTGTGTGGGAGGAGAAGAAGAAGATGAAGCCAAGTGGTTTTGCGGCCTATGAAAGGAAAAGTGAGTCTGTGTGTTCACTTCCA